>JACDQD010000001.1:39611729-40217979 GCA_019843655.1 Lethocerus indicus
TGACTTTTAGCCTAAGTCGGATAACTTCATGCCCTTCCTCCGCCTTGCGCCCGGAATCCTCTCCTCCCGACCCCTGCTAGCCCTCGACAACTCACATCCTCCTCGGCATCCACCCGCTACCTGCTGTGCTGCCCTGGACCTCCTCTCCGACCCTCCGCTAGCCTGTCGACAACTCACATCCTCCCTCCCATCCTATCGCCGTGCCGCCCGGAACCTCCCTCCTGACCCCCTGCTAGCCCGTCGACAACCTCACATCCTCCCTCCGCATCCTACCCGCCGTGCCGCCCGGAACCTCCCTCCTGACGCCCTGCTGGCCATTGTCGACAACTCACATCCTCCCTCCTGGCCTCCTGCCGCCTGCCTGCCGGGAACCTCCTCCCGATTCCGCTAGCCCTGTTGACACCTCCATCCTCCTCCGCATCCTGGCACGCCTGATCTTGCTTGCCTGGAACCTCCCCTCCCTCCCTGACCCTGCTAGCCCAGTCGACAACCATCTCCCTCCCATCCTCCTTGCGCCGGACCTGTGGAATCTCCTCCTCCCGACTTTGCTAGCCTGTCGACAACCTCCTCCATCTTGCTGCCTCCGGCTCCCATTCCCTGCTAGCTCGTCGACAAGCCTCACATCCTCCCCCTGGCCTTTTCCGCGTGCCGCCCTGCTGCTTGTACCCCTCGACGACACCTGCGACTTCGACAACTCACATCTCCTGGACTCCTGCCGCCTGACTCCCTCCTGACCCCCATAGCCTGTCGACAACTCACATCCTCCCTCCGGCCTCCTCGCCGTGCTGCCCTGAACCTCCTCCTGACCCCTGCTAGCCTGTCGACAACTCATCCTCCCTCCGGCCTCCACCAAGCGTGCGCCTGGAACCTCCTCCTGACCCCTGCTTGCCTGTCGACAACTCACATCCTCCCTCACCGCGCCGGCCTCCTACCTGCCGTGACAACTCCATCCTCCCTCCGGAACCTCCTCCGCCCAATACCGACCTCCTCCACCTAGCCTGTCGACAACTCACATCCTCCCTCCGGCCTCTACCTGCCGTGCCGCCTGGAACCTCCTCCTGACCCCGCTGGGCCGATGACAACGAACTTCGAAACTAACTGAAATCAGCCCGCCAAAAATTGACGGACAGATACAAGAAACATAAAAGCCTATAAAATATAAAACTGATTCCAGTTTCTGCCAACCATATCATAAACACTGGGCACGAAACAATAACATCAACAGATTTTAAAATTATTACACCCAGGTAAAAAGGAAAAGAATTAGACATTATAGAAAACCTCGAGATCTTCAAACATAAGAAAACAACATTATAAATGAGAAAATTAATTCCCAGATTGACGGATATTTACACCTATAATCCTTTTAGGGATCACACCCACCCTACCACCACACCACCCCTTCCGACAATCTGACTCATGCCTAAAAACGGATTAACAAAATCCGAAGACAAACATAACCCCAATAACAATAACAGAACACATATATAAACGACTGACATACTGACAAACATTACAGTACATGTGAAAGTGACAGTGCAGTGAGGATGCCCAAAAAACATCCAAAGTGCTAACAGTGACTAACACCGCTACTGAAGATGGCGAGCAGCCGAAACCGGTCTAGCAAAAGACCTAACCAGCGAGAGGAGACAGAAACATCACGAACCTACAGTATTCCAACCCCTCGCAGACCACAAAACAGGTATACCAAATTGATTCCAAATTTCATCTTGACGTTTTTCTCGCGCCAAAATTCTTTTGAAACCCTTATTCGGCCATTAGCGATTGCCCGTATGAGTTCGCAGACTGTGCTTTGGACAGCTTTATGCGGCATTGTTTATTAGATATGATTGTAACGTTGGAAATAACGGCGACAAAAAATGTTGATGAGAAATCCGCACTTGAAATTCGGTGAGTCGCAACTTCCAGGAGCGGAACGTGACATTGCGCGCTACCTGTAGTTCGAGCCCTGAATTACTCGGTGTTATGTCTATACTCCCACACATCTAGAATTGTTTTTCTATTTGATCTGAAAGCCCTAAATCTAAAGAATACAGTTTATGAACGCGGGATCGGTATTTCCGTGGGGGTATGCTTTAATGCTTCTAAGATTGGAGCTAAGTTTAGGGTCGAGATAACAATACGGAGATAGATAGAAAGTAAATTTTTTTTATTCCATTTTTTCAGTGTGTACTGGGCCTTCTCCTATGGCGTCACGTAATCGGTTTTCACGCATTTCATGTTTGTAGTAGACATAATTTGCCCAAGGACAAATAAAATAAATGTTTTTGACACCTTTTTACGGATTATTCTTATTACAGTAGCCTTACCTCGGAAAACTGAACCGTTTTATAATCGTTAGGGACAAAATGATTTAATCTTTTGTCTTCAAGTATTTTGCCCTGAGTGTTGTAATGTTAAGAAGCAGCTGATTGCTTTCCGTTTCGTACAAAATGCTTCCCGCTTAAGCGTACACGGCTGGTGGTTGATTTCCGCATTGTATTTTAACGAGTGTTGGCCCTTGTTCGTTGTAATTCGAAGCGATTGTTTTCTGAAATGCTATATTTAACATTTTTATTTCATAAAACTATTGTTCTTGAATTTTTGACAGTGAATTCCCAACGTGCAATACATTTCTCGAGGTGTTTTAAGTTTTTCTGGACCATGACTTAGTGACGATTAAAAAAGTGTTACTTGGATTTTAGACAAATGTAAATTTGCATAAAAATTTCGGAAAATCTGGTACACTCATTTGATTGCTCACTACATGTTCCCCCCACGTCCTCATTTGTTTCAGAGCATGATTGAATAGATCAATAACTTTATTCTTCTTACTATATATTATATAGTACTACTATAGTATACTATATATTCTTACTAAGTATTACTTAGTAACACACACACACACATACATACACACAAAATTTGGTATTAAGAATAGAAGTACAACTGTAATACAAACGTTTTATTTACAACATACGTTTTATGCTCAATTAAATATTTGGTAAACATCAGAAGAATAATATCCGTCGTTCATTTTTTTCAAAACAAACAAATCATATTATGTATTTTTCTTTTACGTTAACATCTATACGTATATATGTATACAATATATAATCCTAATACCCGGTAACGGACAAGTGTCAATGCAAAAATATAATTTTCAAAACCTATACCCGCTCGTATTAACATTATAGATGAATGTGCGTCGACGAGACATCAAACAATTTTTCCCCGCTATTTCAATACAAGTTAACATTTCAGTTTTTTATTGTTTAGAAGCGAGCGACGGGGGCTCCCGCGCGACTTTAAGTCTCTAAAGTATTTTGAATTTGCGTTGACAAGGCCCCAAGCATTTTGAATCTCGGATCCGGACATTACCAAGAGGTTTCAAAATTAAATTTCGGCCTCTACGGAGCCGAATTTGCGGAACTATGCACTATAGAATTGTAGAGGATTATTGCGGAAACTTAGGAAGTATGATTTGTTCAAAAACTTTTGAGGATTTCGATTTCATTATCTATAAAATGATACCAAAACGAATAATATGTAAATTCCATGTCTGTTCGAGATTTTATTAATACTTTCAATAATGGACAAAACTATTTATTTTCAAAAACCTGTAATAAATGGAATTTTTGTATATATTTTATTCTGTCTGAATTGCTTAACAATTCATTGTGATTCCGCTTTCTGTTTTCTAGTGGCCCTAGTTTATCCATTAAGGCGAATTTCCAGGTTTTTGCGATTGATTTTCTTTAAATGGAGTAATATTGGAGGGCTGGTAAATGGGCACAACTAATTCTTTTTTCATTAAATTAGGACAGGCATGTCTTAACATCGGACTTAAAAGCTCTTTCCGGTTAGTTTGAAACACAATAGAAATCAATATCTTAAAATACCTTTCCGGTTTTCCGTCACCACTCCCTAGACAGGTTTGGGCTTCTAGGCATCGACAGCGGGATGTCCCGGAACATTACAACAGATAATTCATGATCGATCCTCTTACACGCGACAATCCGGAAAAGTGCAAGAAACGTACCGACGGCGGAGTCCATTGCCTGATAGCTGTGGGTGTGTTCGACCCAGAATACCCTTGGAGATTCTAAACACTGGAAGGATTATACGGGGAAGACGGCCTCCCAAGTTCCTCCCCGTGGTCGAGGATTAATCCCCGGGGGGTGAGGGGAGAGTGAGAGAGTGATGTATATATATATATAAAGAGAGAGTGAGAGAGAGAGGGAGGGATGGAGGGAGGGGGGGAGAGGCCCGCTTTGTGCATGGCAAACTAAGAGGGGGTGAAACAAGCTTTTTCCCGGTTTCCAAGGGAAACAAAAGACCACCTCGCGTTCCTCTATCGTGGGTATCAAACTATTGACAACTATTGAGCCCCCCTTGGTTTTGGCTAACCAAAGTGTCATAAAACTATGGCCAGATAATCCGATATGAGCTGTAACATTTTGAATTGTTTATCTCGCTATTGTGGTCCCAGAAGCCCAAGTTCTAAGGAAACGTAAATAATTTAAAGTTTAAAAAAATCTTTTCTTTGTTTGAGAAACGTTTAGAGACGTGAGAAACAATGCTTCGACCCTATTATTATGTTCTAAACATTATGCCAGCTCTATTTCTTCGATGATTTCAAAAGTCGAAAGATAATGGGCCAATAAAGTATTATTGCTTGTTATTATTGCGACGCCTTATTTGTTTTTAAACTTTACAATAAGTTCAAAACTTGGACTAGAGGAAAATCTGGATAGTAACAACTTTTCGTTATTATATTATGAGACTTATGTTGAACGAATATAACGTTGTTCATTAACGTCTGTTTATACTTTAAAAATAGTACCAAAACCGGTAGCGGTAAACGGGAGTGGACGTTTTCGATTGGAGTTCGAGCTCGGCCTCGGTCGGTCGGTACCCAAGGCCGGAGGTTCGAACTCCGTTGCGAATGATAAAATTCCCCGTTTGGCGAGCGGCGCCAAAAAAAAGGAAAAAATTACACAAAAGTCGCCGACCACGTCGCCCCCAGCGGTCAGTTTCCTGTCGGACATTTTGACATTAAAAAAAGAAATATATTCGGGAGGACCAAATAAACCGTTTTATTCGGTGCTGAAAACGCGTTCGGTTTAACAGACGCCGACGTCGTAATTACGACGTTGTCGCACAAATACGTCCCGACCGACAATAAGATGCCGCGGTCATTTTAAGCCCCGTCTAATCGGCCCGGGAGGCCTCGTTTTATATTTTAACGCGATTAAATTTTAAAACTACGCCCGCATATTGAAGCCCGCCCGAATAATACTACAAATTTACTCAGGCTTACGAAGTCTGTAAGGAGGAGACGGCAACGTAAAATCGTATTTCCATTGTGAGTCCGCAAAGACCCAATATTGGAGGAAGATTCGTTTTCGGCTCGTGTTAATTTTTTAAATCCAATTTAAAAATCAGCATTTGATGAATGGCTAAGGGATAGTGTCCGAAGAACGAGAAAAAATGTCGGCCACTGAGAATGCCGGCCGGCGACGATGGTAACGGCGGGAAGCAGAATTACTACTGCCCAAATAGGACGAGCGAGTTGTATGTATACCTGCGCTTCGAATTTTCTTATCGAATATTTCGACCCTTTTTCTCCGGCAGTAGTTTTAGGTTTCGCCGGCGGTAGATTCCGGTGCGCCGATTAGTATGACTCGCCTACTATTTCTGTTTTATTTTTTCTCTTTTCTAGTTTTCTGGCTCGTACCTGGCAGTACGGTGTATTCGTAGGAATTTTGCTTTTCTCCCTCCGCCTATTTTTTGTCTTTCCGCCTACCAATTCTTTTGTTTCATTCTTTCCTGAAAAATTAAATGTAGAAATAGCTCGAAATAATTTAACCTCCGGTTGTTTTTTTCCAATGCGATGTTTCTATAATTCTGTTTACTCTTGTATATCCTATACTGACCTGTTATCGATGTAGTATGGTTCGTAATGAAACATAGTATATATAAGTTACGATGGAACCGGCTCCTCTCGGAGAATCGCGTGTGCATCAGCTGAGTCTAAATAAATTGTGGAATCGGACCTTTTCCTTTTTCTAAGGATACTTACCGCGTCAGTAACCATTTTCTACGGACTCAGACTGATTCTAGCCAAAGGTTCAGTGACAGAATATCGTATAAAATTTGATACTATAATTTTTTCGATTTCGGTCGCGAATCAAAATGCAGAGGGAAAAGCCGAGACCGCAAACCAATGTTCTGGTCGGTTTCCACGAGACCCCCAAATTGCGCAAGAGCTCTTAGATTTGCCCTTACTATCCTTCCCTAGATACGTTCTGAGCGCCGAACGAATGTTGAAATAATGAAGCGTTAAAGGCCATGATCCTAACGAAACGACGTATGATTATGTACAAGCAGTATTAATTTCTTGTTTATACTTTTATGTATGTATTGTATATATATACTGGCTACGAGGAGACTGTCTAACATTTAGTTTTATATCTGACATTACGTTAGCACCGTTTTATACTTTCTGGATTTAGGGCGAGGGCGTGAGGGAGGGGTAGGGTTGCCGTTTATTTTGGTTTTCCTAAGGAATTGAACCTCGGACAATATTTAAGATACATGCTCTTGACTATTATAGATGTTGTGATGCACAGGGGTATCAATCTGCTGGCCCATTCGCTCTCCCTATGGCCTGGAACGAACATAGAATAAATGTTAACGATAAAAAGTAATTGGTACATATTTCAAAATTCTCAAGCCCGGGATTTGATTCGGATAGATCAGTGGTTTTCAAACTGTGTTCCGGTGCGTCCCTGGGGGTTGCACGAGTCAAAATAAAAATTCGAAAAAAGATTATAAAGCACCCACACTAGTTGACTAGTGTTTATTAACAAAAAATGATAATAAATATAGATTTAGTTATATTTGAAAATTAGTTATGCCGATATAGTACTAAGGGTGCCGTGAATCGATGAAGTTTGAAGACCACTGGCATAGATAAAGGGGCAAAAACACAATGCGCAATATATATTAAATTTTAAGGTGTCTTTGGGACCTGGGAAGGTTTGTAATATAATCCCTCTTCCTATCTAATGCGATATTCCAAAATCTCGCATGACTCCAAACAAATATCTTAAAGTAAAATATTAAAGTCCTGAAATTTAGTTATAAACCACCTTTCGGATGAGCGTTGCATATTTAAATATCGAAGTAATACCGTGAAGTATTTGTGATCAAAGTAAAAATACATCGAGCATTAGATCTCGAACCAAATAATAGCTGTTGGACTTTAACAAACGATAATTGATAAGCGGTTAATTAAGGGCTTACTTGTGGCCGCGTTGTACTGGTGGAGGCTCCGTTCCTTTTCATCGTTCTCTTTGTTGAGCACTTTTTCCAAATTGCTGAAGTGCGGATGTTTACCGCCTGAAAATAAAACGGTTTTGGAGTAAATCCTGTTTTATATCCCCTTACATCTATCTCCTTTTTTGGAATAAAACAAGTTGTTTTATTGTAATAAACTTTTTCTAAGTTTGAATTGAACTTTTTAATCGAACAGTTGAAATCTGCAGTCGGGTACGTACTTTTTTCCGCTATCACCTTCGTAGTGGCCGAGGTTTTGTTGACCTGCTCGTTGGTGTTCAGGTCGATTTGAGTGTCTGGAAAATGAACTTAACGTCACACGCTTGTAAACACTTTTCAGTACATCGGCAATATATAAGTAAAATATAGATTATCCTCGGAGATTTGTCTGTACCTGCCAATTAGGTCTGCTTTTCACATGTTATTTATAGAATAATTATTGTCAGTTTATTTTCTCAAATTGTTAATCTTATCTTTTTATTTTAGGTCACGACTACAATTTGTTAATTAAATTTAGCGCCAGTAAAGTGTAGATGAAGGAAGAACCTCAGATGAAAGAAAATAATTGACATTACTCAAAAATCTCAAGCACTAATTTATGGTGCCTGTTACGTACTTTGAATTAAATCATTCTTAAGATTCTCAGCCTCGACTCATGACTTGAACAGAGTCCGGTTCAAATAAAAAAAATCCCAAAATAACATTTTCACGCGGTTAGAGAGTGTTATGTTACCGTAGAGACGTATGGTGCCGTCGGTCTCGCCCCTGGGGTTCTTCGCCACGCATTTGTAAGTGCCGAAGTCCTGCGGCCGGAGCTTGAGGATGGTAAGCAGCATCTGGGTCTTGTAGGGTAGGTCGAGCGGCCTGCTCTGAACTTGGTACTTCTTGGTGTCGTGTATCATCTGGCCGTCCTCCCGTGTCCAGTAATTTAGAGAATTCGGATGGGCTTCCGCGAAGCACTCGAGGGTCACGTTGTAGCCGACTGGGGCTCCGACTAGTTGGTGGGGTATCCAGAGCATCGGAGGGACTGCAGGGACAGATCGAGCATACTCTCTCACCACTGTTACGTGTGGATGTCGGCGTTACAATCAATAATGAATTTATTACTTTGAAAGAAAGCCGGCGTAGGGGGTACTGAAAGACGGTGGGATAAGGTGTGTGTGAGAAAATTAAATCGTTATCTCAGGAACTTAATGGACCTTGTGAATGGATAGGTTAATTATAAAGAAAAAACACAATATTTCTTATGAATGAGCGAAGAAATTCCGCGACCGGAACATGAATTATCACTAACTTCCCGTGGGAAGAACCTCGGTTAGCCGGAGGCCAAACCAGCCAAGTTAGTCTTGGATTTTTCCTGTCTTTTTGCAACCACCCGAACGAGCTTTAGTGGAAGGGTGTTTGCCCGCTTCCTCCGGGTCCCCCTCGGGTATCGTTTTCTTTCGACGTTTCGTAACTGTTACCGGTTCCATCATCGGGGTCCGACCGAAGAGTAGATCGACTTGGGGTGCTCTTATATCTGAAGGGAGGGGGGTGTTGTTAATTCGCTCATTAATTTATTTATTATTCTGAAAGAAAGCCGGCGTTGGGGATTATCCTGGAATAACAATGGGATAAGGTATGTGAGAGTACTAAATCATAAAGAACTTAATGGACTGTTTGGATTGTTAAATAAAGATGAAACGCATTATTTCTTGCTAAGTTCCAGTTCGAGGGTCGGAAAAATCCCCGACCCAAAGAGCTACTCACTAAATATGTTAATATGCAGTGAATCACCTAAGATATAATAAAAGTTGTTTATTAAATTTATCGATTTCAAATTAAAGAAGAAAAAAAATTTATAATGTAGCGTCTAAGTTTTACAGTATTGAACTGGTGAAAGTTCAACGTTCGTTTCCTAATTCCACCAATAACGAAACGGAATTCTACTGATGGTGGAGAAAAGCCGTATAGAAATGTAAAGTAGGCTACGCTGACTTGAACTTTACTAAGTTACTAACAGCGTCTTAATGACTGCGGCGAGAAGCCGTAACCGCTGTAACCTAGCTCAGGACCAAACATTCCGGAACACCTTAAATTGTACCGATTAATGACAAAGTATTACCGCGGTGATGGAAAATATATGATTTTTTCATTCTAATAAAGACGGAGGGCAGACGTAACCGGTCTGGTAAAAGGACAAACCGCGAAACCAACAACTGTTTTGGTCCCTACGAAGTGTTGCGCGAATATCAAAGTTACAGCCTATTGCTCAGAAATAATCATAAGGCTTGAGGAAATAAAATAAAGTTTCGAAATTTTGCTTAGAATCAAAGGGAAAGCGTAGATTGGAAGGGGGGGGACGCTAACGATTATATCACTGTAGTTGGTTCGTGCGCTGATTTATACGATCTGGTGATCCTATAGATTTGGGATCTCGCCACGAGCCAAATATCTGGAGAGCGGTAGCGGATAAGTTTAATTAAAGTTTCTTCGGCGGAGTTCGAGAGATCGAAAATGTTGGGCGGCGACAATCGAAGTACCAAGTGCTCGGACGGAAATAAATGTCGGAAAAGTACCGGAGAGGAAATAGATCCGGAAACGGGACTTAGGCGTTCAACGGGCTCCACTTCGCAGATGACAAAGTTCCTATGGCCGTGTTAATACCATTTCTTCAGTTCGTACGAAGAGGTCTGAATTTTATCGAAAACAGATCTCAGAATTGAGGATCTAGAAACGATTTTACGAAATAGGGTTAATATAATTCGAATTTGAAATTCAATGACAATTCGGGCTTCGGCCGAACCGTCGAATATCAACCAAATAATATAACCGTACAGTGGAAAATATTAAGGAAAATTACCAACGCACTCTACCATGTCTCCCAGCTCGCCCTAGATACAGATTTTGGAATTCCGTTTGTCCGCCACCTTCCCGTACAAAAGAATTTCGCACACGAATCACCCGCCATCCTAATCCAATTGTACAGACCCTACTATTTTCCGACATTCCAAACGTTCATTACAAATGATATACTAGAAAAATAAATAACACATTTTTAAAAAGGGAGGAAAACTAAAGGCGTTCTCCTCCCTTACGATCTATTCATATTAGTGCTCAATCAATGTCGCGTAATTGTATTGTACACTCTTGGCAATAAAACAGTAAAAAAACATGGTTGTAAACAATGTTATTACAAAGTTCGGTGTTCTGTGACTCTTTGAATAAAAATAACAAGTAAACAATATACTCATTAAGTATGAGTTTTTTCTCTTATAATTTTTCTCAACTCATCTTATCGGTGGGTTTTTGAGTCTCTGCCACTTCTATATATAGGCAAGTATCATGGAAAATTGTTGGATAAAACGGAAGTAAAAAAAATGAAGATTCGATCCGCATTATTTATATTTGATTTTCTTATAATACGAATAGGTAAAAAAAGCTTTAGATGGGTAGCAAAGGAGTGTACCGCAACGTACTATTTCTTATCGTTATCGATTCAATTAAAAGTATCTCGCTTATACACCAGTACCGGAGTATTAATTTTATTAGTTATAAAGGATCAATTATTATAGAAATTAACATATAATGCAACTGAAGTCATACTTGGTTGAATAAATTCAAGATATCTGTTATAATACAGGCACATATAACACATATCTGCTGGCTCGCGGGCCTTCTCTTTGTTCACGTACAGTAATAATTGGAGAACCGCCAACTTAAAATGAATAAATATGAATTAACAAACGGGGAAAATTGCATAAATAAACAAAAACCGGAAGCAATAACGTATCCAGCGTCAAACACCACAGTGTCCACATACCACGACAGCCTTTAAACTAAGTTGTGGATATTAATAAAATACTAAGCTTTTTTCTTTTTTTTTTAATAAAAAAATTTTATCACGCTTCTGAGTTGTGTTTAATTATAGTTTGTTTTTTGGGAAAGCTTATTCATCGCCCGGCACCGTTTTCCCATATTGGTGGTTTCGTCGAGGTCCTGGCTCCATTAAATTTTAATTCGATACTCGCATATTAAATAACAAAACGGGGCCGAAATTAACCGCCTAAAAGAGCAGTCGACCTCCCACCCGTTATATCCATTCCCATTTTCCAATTTAGATTTCATTCAGATATTTTTTTAATTTTTTCCGTTTTCCAACCTCCGCAATTGTAAAACCGGACATCTGCCGAGCGCGGACGGCTCCTGTTGCAGTTTTAGATATTTGAAATTTGATTGATTTGGACTTTCACCGTCTGGAATAGACTGAAACCGATCAAATGTCTAGTCGCGAATTTGAAATTAAAAACATTTTTTTAAAATCCGTTACAGCTATATACCAGAAACTGATTTAAGCAGGCGGTCTAGTTTAAAATGTATAACTCTATGACTGACAGACGAAGGCGTCCTCAATTTATTATAGTTCAATAGTATACAGTTCTCCCGTGAAATCTCCTCTTTCAGGAATAACAATTTATTGTTGTTCCAACACTGTCACTGTCAGTTGTGGTAAGGCGCTATATGTAAGGCGCTAATACTAAAATGTAAGACAGACCTTTGTTGCGGGCTAGTATTAGCTGCGCCGTACCATTGATTCCTGCGGCCATTTCCTCTTAAGGCTGAGCTCTGGATTTTCTGGAAGGTTAAAGGATCGGAGTGATGAGATAGTTTGGAACGTAAGGTTTTGTGTACATAGGACATTCAAATCGGAACGGATCGTAGGGTTAGCTACATAAGGGGTGTTAACGACTTTACGAAGGATTGTGGACTGCATTGATATGGTACCGTTGAAATTGAAATTTGCAATCAAGTTCAATCAATCCGCAAACTTAAAATTGTCACTCCATAGTGTAAAATTGTATGCCAAATCGTTCAGTGCTTTACATTAAAATGACACATGCACATTATTTATTATGATTTATGAACTACATATTTAACTGAGATCGACATATGAGTTGGATCAATATATCAGAGAATTAACACAAGATATTGACAAATAATACCTGCCGGGTGAAAATTCTTTCGAAATATATTGTCGGGGCAAAAATCTACCCGCCGAATCGCTGTCTTAACGAGTTAATTCTTAACATGTTATAAATTCCGAGGGCTTACAGCGAGGGGGGGGGGAGGGTGGTGGTTTATAAATCGATGGTCTCGTTACGGGGACGGGCGTAAATTCAGTGGGCGAGGGGAGTTGCGGACAGAAAGGGGAAAAAATAAAAAGGAGGAGACACCGGGATTTAGTTTTCAGGGAGTGGTGCCGAGACTGCTTGCGTTACCACAATAAAACCACCTATCATAAGGCTCCCCCCCCCCTCAAATGGCCTACATTTATTCTGGCTTACAAAAATGCCCGCAATCCTTAAAGCGTCGCTTTAAACTACGAATTCGGGGCAACGTCCGGGGGGTGGGAGAGAAAAAGGGGAGACGGACGTGTCCAACCGTCTGCCCCTTAATTGCCGCGTACTGCCAATGACTTACTTTTTATTCTCACGCGCGTAAATAATTAATCGTTCGATCTTGAGATGCGTTGAAATCGGAATAAACTCGTACGCCAAACATAATGGGAATGAATAAAAACAATTATATACCAAAATTTCGCGAATGGTATTGGGAGCGGCGTTCTTATTGGTGACCGTATACCTGTCTGTTTATAGGGAACAGTTCTTTCATCGAACTCAATATAATGTTCAGAGTTATCTGAATTCCTCGATTTGTAATAAATTCAAATTTTCGATCGATCGATAAAACAGTCCGCCGCTGGAAATCCGATATTACGCTAGTTACATTTTTAATTTAATGACCTTTAGTTGAAATTCGTATCATTCCGGTTGTTCCGGTTAGTTACCGTTCGATCTCAGCGATCCGCTATCTCCGAACAATTTGGCTACAGTTTTCCTTATGCGATATTTATTTCTCCCAAAATCGGAGGACAAAGAGAACACTTCCAAGTGGGGTTGGACAGGGATGCATAACACTGCAATCTCGGGTTGCTTCCCCCTCTGCGGGAAACCGCTACCAACCGATCTGTCTACCAGTCGAAGGAGGTCTCTGTGCCAGTGGCGTTTATGCCGCCGCGGTGGGTGTCGGTGAAGGATGGATAACCGAGGAGAGGGATTCAACGAGTGAATCTGGACGAGGAGTGAGCCGGGAATGAAATTTTAGGAACCGGAATTTCGTAAATTCTTTAACTGGAATGTTGAGGTCGTGGTGAAGTTCGGTGAGGTTCGTGTAGTTCTAAACGATTCGAAGCGTTAAGGACGTTCGACCGAAATGCGAGCTACGTCGGATGTCTAGGTGGAACCCCATAGTTCGACGCGGTACATCGGTTTCGGTATGACTTTGTTACCTAAGGTCAATTTTGATGTCCATTTTTGGAGCAAACAGGTAACGTACCTAAACGAGTGAAGGTTCAACGACCGGAACTTTCATCGCAAGCTTCCGGTGGGATCGCGTAATACCGTGAATCGCACTCTGATGATGGAACCGGTAGGAGTTCAACAAATTGTTTTATTAGAGCAATAAAAGGTCGGAAGGATTGTAGACAACAAAAAGGTTTATGTAATCTTTTTGTGAGTCTTTTATTTGGCTGTTGCGATTAGAAACATACCAGGGAGCATCCAAACCTTCGCAGGTTAGAGGCTAAAATGTAAATCGCTAATTCATTTTAAGGCTTCGACGGGACGCGGGTTCGATTTTTATCCCACGAAATCCGACATCCTCGTTCGGGAAAAAAGATGCACCATCGATATAATGAACATGGGTGGTGGCACCCCCTCCCTCAATCATTTACGGTTGGCTATTTTAATATGGGGACGGGCTACATAGGGTCGGGTGTGGCGTTATAACGGCCCGAGCATAAAGCACCGTTTTACATATCCCATTATAGGAGGGGCGCTACACGTGTCGGGGGGCCATCCGATAGTGCCGCCTCCCATTACCCATTATCCGCCCCCCCCCAAATATTATTAAAACGGTAGCGAATCGTCCCAATCGTGGCCTTTCCAAGGGCCCGTTCAGGTCTCGAAAGCACCAACAAATTGTTTTATTAGAGCTATAAAAGTTCGGAGGGATTGGAGACAACAAAAAGGCTTATGAAAGCCTACAAGACTGTTCGACGAGAATGTTCATTATGGACTTGTAAATTATGAGTCCAAGTGAGTTCCAAGTCAAAAACACTGGGTGGTTTCTTTTATCGGGACAATTAAAGTCAGAAATCAACATACTGCAATTGTATTTACAAAAGGAATGTTGTTTGTACAAAAATAAAAGGATATAAAGCATGCTTTTTAATGTCTAATATTCAAGAAATAGGTAGCGCACCAAAATGAGCGAATGTTTCCGCGATCGGAACCGGTCATATTCCGTCAAATTGTTTTATTAGGACAATAAAAGGTCGGAGGAATTGGAGACTGTATTCAACAGTTCTATGAGATACATTCGTATCGGCGTGAAAAAATATATTTTAGAATCGCGCAACCATAGTAGCACAAGTAGTTCAAATTGAACAACATCCTGGAGTAGCGGGGATCAAACCCTGCTGACATTGAGTTTCTTCGCAAAGTACTACGCGACCGAAAGTTAGCGATAATTCAAGTTTCAGTAGCGGAAACCTGCGTTCGCTAATTGCATATATTACATGGGAAAAAATTCGAAATCAAAATGTTGTTACAAGAATTAATTGCAGCGGAAGGTCCGTCGTCTTATCATTGATTCAGTAAGAGAAACTAGAAATATCGGTAATGGCTATTTACCGGCAATGTGATGAAAAGGGTAAAAATAAATTATTTACGTTTGCCTATGTGAAGTTTAAATTGCTCTTTATTTTTATTCAGGAAGAACGGCGGACAGTCGCGGCCGTATTAAATATGCATCCGAAGAAAATTAGCACACCGCTGAGTCTTTATTAAGAAGTAATAAACGCCGTTCTTTATGTAGACTAACCCCCGACTCACCGCTTTCGCTAAATTAATAACGGCTCATTTGATAAGCATTGCTTCTCCTTCCATTTCTAACGCGGAAAACCAAATTCGAGTGGTGCCTTAATTTCGTCCCAGAGTATATCTTTCTGGTTATTCTGATAATTGTATAAAATCTGACCCGGTGTACTTACTCCCGGCGGCAGTGGTCTACATAAATTTTGTGCACTTTGAAACGAACTTTCATTTTCAGTTTATGAACGACAACCGATTTAATTTTAATTGATTCGTGTATCTACATGCCTATCTGAAGGCGCGACCACATTTTCATATTTTAGAACAGAATCTACGAAAATAAGCGATGGCGGGACCGCGAAAGAAGTGCCGACAAAGCTCCTGCCGAATAGCATTTACGACCCGGGATCGAACAACATTAGAAACTGACAAAAGATGTTCTCTCAAAGGAGCGATAATACAACGGCATAGAATCGAACTGCGCCCAAGGTGTGTACTCGTAATACTTTCCAAATTACCGTCTGGACCGAGAAGATACTCGGCATTATATATAATTTTGTTTGTATTTTCAGATGCTGACGGGAACATTATACAACCAACTATTAATGTTTATATATACATTGACACAATTTGGAAATATTACAATATTCCGGTGTAATTAAAATATTGAACATTTTCTTGCGACAGACGGTATTTCAGGTCGAGAAATATGTTTATCTTTTAAAATTATAAAAAGCCGTCTTAACAGTCTCTGATTATATTAGAAAATATGTATGTTAATTAGGACTTACAGTCGACGCTGACGCGTATTTTCTTGCTCACCGAGGGCGGTACTCCGTTGGAAGCTATGCAGAGGTACGATCCCATATCCAGCCGACTTATCCTGGTCATCTCAAGTTGGTCACCTTCGAATTCCGTCACTATCGAAAAACATAAAAAAGAAATTTTATTTAAATAATTGTAATTATTTATGGCGGACAAAGCTTGGGGACCGTTTCGCATTTCTACGAGGGACTACAGGATATAACCGATATTTATTTTATTCATTCCATTTCTGCTTGGCGGCCACAGCATAACATCCGGAGTGATATTCCGTGTATTTACCGCAAGTGCGAGATTCGACCTTCCGCCACCCTTAAAAGCATTCGGAAGCAGCCCCAAATTAACCAAATAGGTGTAATAGTGACAACAGCCTGGTTGATCCACACACTTTTTGTATCCTTACTTGAAGAATTTTAAATTTAAATTACGAATACATACAATTATCGTACAACTTTCATCTTTTCTTCGACAACTATCATAGATTGTAATCTATATTTTTTCGCCATCGGATACACTCGATTAAGAACGTAAAATGTTAACGCTTAAAATGTTTTTTGTGGCTCAAAATTGCGTAACAAACCTACGGCTATAACCAAAAATATTCTCGGCTATAAAGCTCATATTTTATAGATCGAGGAAATGCCGCATTCGCCCCGGGACGCTCCCGAAAGAACGAGGATCACGAGGTGATAGCTCCTGTCCGGGAGGCCGGGGAAAGAATCGCGGTTAAGCTCCCGCGCGAAGTTCAACCCGACTTGCAGAGCAAAGCCCCGGGCCTATACCGGTCGGTAAGGCCCGAAACTGAAATTAATATTTCCCTTCAACCGAAGGCGAAAAGAGTTTTGACTTCTAGATATTTCTGACTTTATTCGTACACCATTTTTATAGAGTATAATATCTTGATTTAAGTTCTATGGTTAAATTAAGCCTGATAATCGATTCTACATTAATCTATATCTGCTTTATTTACAAGAGACAAAAATAAATTCAATTTTTTCCCAAATTTCACGTTTTAAATGTTTTCAGTTTCGAGTAATGTTCTTTTGTTTTTCCTTCTTTTATTTTAAGTCACGAATACAATTTTAAAAATTATATTTAGTGACAATGCGATTTGGTAACACGAGTGTACTTTTGATGGAGAATCCAGCCATTGATGATACTTCCGCTCCTGCCCTCACTGGATAGTGAACAAATGACGCGGTCATTTTTTGTAAGGCGGCGCTCCGCCACTGAGGAGAGCCCAATTAGTGATCGGAGAGTTTTGAATGAAAAAGGATTCGTATCGGGAAGCCGCTAGTTCGTGAACGGACGGGCCTTTCAAATCGGAACGGATCGCTGTTAGAAACATAAGGTGGGGGCGTTAATGATTTTACGAAGGATTATGGATTTTATTTTGTAGGAGTTAGACGGCTCAGTGGACCCCCACAAATCCAGTTCGGTTCATTAATATTTAATTATGATTGATTGCGTAGATTCCGTTTTGGGTTGATAAAATTTCTTATATTCATATATATATATATATATATATATATACATGATCTGTGCTAGACAGCATTGAAGTCAGATGGGATAATTTCGTTCTGTAGTGTCCATCCTGATAAGCATAAGCGATAAAAAAAACTTACGGTATACGTAAGCAGATTTTATATTTAAAGGTTCGATTTTTTTTGTTTTAAAAGTTTTCGGTGTGTGTACAGACCGAGGAAATCGTTGTAGACAAACAGTCTGTCCGTGATCCTTTCAAAGGTGGACACCGCAATCACTAATGGTCGAACGGTTTTCCAGCTCTACGTATCAGTTCGGACGCCTGTCATTCGTAGTCTGTCCATGTTCTAAATATGTATGAGAAGTCGTCCAGACGTTGGCCTATATTGCGGTCGCATTTCACCGCATGTCTACTCAACAGTTTGAAGTCGTGCGGTTTGAGGTTTTCATTCTCCCACAGTTTTTAATCTCTCGACAACAGATCGTAACTATTACTTACAATGTGACGTATTACTTATTTATTAATTTACAACTGTATTTTTAAAACCTATCCGGGCAAACGGAATTCAGTTGTATGGATCCACCAAACCGTCCAACTCCTACAAAATTCAATTGTTGCAATCTATAATCCGTCGCAAAATTTGCTAACCCTCCCCCCACCCTGTATTTTTGACCGCATTATCCGTTCCGACTTTCTGAAAGTCCCGTTCTTTCACAAATTAGCAGCTTCCCGATATAAAACCTTCCGTTCAAAATTATCCCATCATTCAGATCCTTTGATTCGACGGCTCTCCTCGGATCCCCTTCCTGAAAATGCCGACCGCCGCCTTAAGAGGAGATGGCCACGTAATTTCCTTACTATCAAGTAGGGGTTCGAGCAGGATTACCCTCAATAAATAAAAAGAAAACAAAGAAAAGTTTTTAATCTTAATTTGTGGCGGGTCCGATTGTTTTAAAAACTGGTTAATTTTTATTCAATCAGTTTTATTTACCCGACTAGACAGCTATCCTAGAAGAATTGATACATATAGATTTTTAGACCTGTGTGCGTCTTGTTGATGTTGATCGTAGATCCGTCGTCTCTACGCCACCTGATAGTCGGTTCCGGGGATCCGTTGGCATGGCAACTCAAAGAAACGTTGGAACCTTCGCGGATAATCACGTCCGAGCTGCTCAGCGAATCGTCTATGTCCGGGGGCACTGTAAAAAAATATTAAATCTCGCAACAAGTTTATCGCCAAAGTTTCACAATTTACTACAAGAAATTACGAGGAAAACTGAAAATATAAATTCCCCGTTGAAATTGTATCGAAGCAGTTTACAGTGTGGCCTGCGAGGATTTGGAATATCGTCGTTTTCTAGATCTCCTGTCTCCTCTCGCTGGTCTTTTACTTTCGGTTGGACGCCATCTTCAGTAGGTGTGGAGCGACCGTGCGGATACGACGCCCCGCCGGCATCCCGTCTGCCGGAGTGACTCACCACCGTACTGGCAGACGTAGCTACTGATGATAGCGGGCGGCCGAAACCGGTCTAGCGAAAGGTGGAGAAACTGGCGGCGTAAAGCGGGGCGTCTGTGGGGGTGGGGGAGGAGGAACGGGGTGTGCAGTTAGTGACCGGATTAGCCCATACGTGTCGCTAAAGAAATATACTGGCCGTAAGAAAGGCACGCAGTTAAATCATTCGATGTCAAAATCAATCGACATTAAGGAATTAACTGTGGACATTTAGAATCGATACCTTCTTAAAAGAGATCCTGGGGGGAAAGAAACTAGCGGAGGGATTGTAAAGCGGGTTGGCTGTGAATAGTAGTAGGGGACAGGGTGGGGGGTGAACGGGCCGCTTTGTTAGTAATCAGATTAGCCATGGCTGTCGGGGCAGGGGGGGGCTATCGGTTCATACTTTGATTTATAGAATTAATATGAAAGGGGAGTCCCCGGGTGCCCCTTTGTCGCCCTCCGGGCGGACCCCCTCTTTGTTTCAATCTCTATTAGCCGAGTGCTAACATTCCCGACGTTGTCTAAACCAGTTACCAACTCGGTTTTATGAAATAGTTTAACCCTGGGTGTAAACAATGGAGGCCGTTACCTAGCGGCGCCGCGCTCCGACAATGAGCAGACACTTACGACGTTCAATCTTCCCGATTATCTTCCCCCCCGGCCTCCCGGCGGTTTTTTATCCGACCGGTATTCCGTCGACGGAACTTTCCGGATAACGGGTAATTAAACTGGGCTGGAACGAACCTGATATTAGTTTTGGATATGGGGTTTGCGATATTTGAATATTTAGTGGTATTATTTACCGACGATATAGACTGTACAGGGAACCGAACGATCAATTTTTTCCTGTAATACTGAAATTCCGAAATGGGTCGCTAGGCAATGTTCATTAATAATAAGGGAATATATTCGTATATGATTCATAAAAAGACCGAGGTAAATATAAGGAATAATAATATTCCTGTGACATGACGATCCGATTAAGCCTATTAATTTATCGGCATTTTCCAATTAAATGATTTAGGCAAATGAATAGGTTTTATTATCGTCATGTCACATATATTAGTTGACAGAAATATCGTATTGGTTTTATAATTACCTTAATCTTTATTTGAATCATATACGAATATAGTCATATTCGAACTTTGTCTACCTAACGGTGATATTAGGAATTTCATTGTTATGATAAATAAAGGTTCGTTTTCTCGAGCAGTATGCCAAATGTAACAGTTCGAAGGAATATTATGGGGTATTACGTTTCCGTAATTATTTCTATATTTAATGTTCTAATAAAAAAATATTTACATCGGGTATAGAGGCTTTTGGCGTTCTAATGGAATTTAGTTTTCAGTTGACTCGAGGATTAAAAAAGAAATCTTTCGTTGATTCTGTTTAAAATTTAATGCGCTCATAAGGCATAAATTGAGAAGAGTCCGCCGATATTCAGTAAGGCCGATGGGTTAGGGATAATTACTGTTAAATCTTGGTTCGTTGTAAATTTCGGCATTAACCGTAACCGAAATTATTGCGCCGTATTTTTTTTTATATTTATCAACCGCGGAAAATTCGTTAATTTATGAGGCTCGAAATTCGCCGCTCCTCCGCGAAGGGTGTGATGGACTTTCCGAATGATCGCTTCGAATTTAAAGCCAGAAATTGGGGGCAAAATGCGGAAACGTTAAATCGGAATAATGTATTCCAAAAAAGTGTTTATTTTGAGGTGGGGGGAGGGTAGGCCGTAATATCGTGTAATTTAATAAAAATACCCCTACCTACCCATCACGGTGAACTAAAAAAATTTTCGGACCGCCTTAAGTATTATAATCTCTAATCCGAAATAACGACAGGGCTCAAATATTTACTCCGCCTTAAATTAATCGGCTCTAAAACTTTATATCGGTTTTTAAAGGAAATGGAAGATAAACTCCTGAGCGAGGTAATCGTCGCTGGGCGGCCGGCAACGCATCCTTAATTAAAACAATGTTGTCATAGCGACGGTGAAGTTTTATTTGACGGCGCATATTTTAGAAATAACAACAGAAACGGCTTTTTGGAGTGGGCCGCAGCGGTGTTAACTCCCGATTAACGTTATAGGGAAAGCCCGGCCAATACTTCACTTCTAGTAAAGCCCGGAGGGCGAGTGTGATTTATTTATAACCGATTTTTAAATTTTCTTTTACTTTATTTACAAAACCTTAGAATTTACAAACCTAAATTGAAACCGATTTACGAGTGTTCCTATTTATCTAATAGACTTAAAGTGACAACTTGCAATTGTGCGCAACAGGGTCCCGTATCGCTCCCGATGGGGGCAGTATGTTCATTTAGTGCTCTTTTACAATGATGAAACCGGTTAGAATAATTTTCTTTTACCGTAGATTTCGTGTGTTTTACGGTAGACAGGTTTCGGCTGCTCGCCATCTTCAGTAGCGGTGTTAGTCACTTTTGGCACTTTGGATGTTTTTTGGGCATCCTCACTGCACTGTCACTGTCAGTTGTACTGTAAGGCCCTATATAAAAGGCGCTAATACTAAAATGTAAGACAGACCTTTGTTGAGGGCTAGTATTAGGTGCGCCGTACCATTAAACTCGCATTAAACTGAATACACTACAACCACCACAGTACATCCTCTCTGCATCCTCACTGTACTGTCACTGTCACTTGTACTGTAAGGCGCTATATGAAAGGCGCTAATACTAAAATGTAAGACAGACCTTTGTTGCGGGCTAGTATTAGGTGCGCCGTACCATTGAGACTAATATCGCATTAAACTGAATACACTACAACCACCACAGTACATCCTCTCTGCATCCTCACTGCACTGTCACTGCCACTTGTACTGTGGTGGTTGTAGTGTATTCAGTTTAATACGATACTAGTTTCAATGGTTCGGCAACTACAGTAGTTTCAATACCCTACAATCACGATAGTACAAGTGACAGCAGTGACAGTGCAGTGAGGATGCCCAAAAACATCCAAAGTGCCAAAAGTGACTAACACCGCTATTGAAGATGGCAAGCGGCCGAAACGGGTCTAGCAAAAACCCAAACCAGCGAGAGGAGACAGAAACACACGAAATCTACGGTATTCTAACCCCTCGCAGACCATAAAACAGGTGTGTTAAACTAATTTTTTTTGGTATATCTGCAGAACCTGAATGTTGATTACTAAGGCCGTTGCTAAAATCATAACTGACATGAAAACTGACTTTAGCTTATTGACTTATAATTTGTGAAGCCGTATTTAAACCGGCGTGGATACGCAGCATTGAACTATTCCACCGAGATAGCGACATCGCTCGCATCAAGAGATTCCAATGAAATACTCCCCTGTACGTTTCTAATCGCACCGTTCACCACGACCTCAACATACGACTGTCGACGAAGTTATAAAATCCAGGTTCCTAAAGTTCCATTTCCGCCTCACTCCTCCTCCTAATTTACTCGTCGCAACCCTCTCCTCTGTACCCATCTATTATCCCCCTCCCCCTATCGCGGCTTAATCGCCACTAACCTAGGGATCTTCTCGCTCGCAAATCGGACACTGGTCGAAGAATGCTCTCAGTGTGGTAGTTTCTTTATCGGGAAATGCAAGAGATAAAAACAGACCACAATTGTATCTATAAGTGCAAGGTTTGATTGTACAATAAATAAAAAATCAAAAAAGATCAGCTAGATGGATCCTGATGTTCATTTCATCATAAGGCCCGGTTTTTGTTTCTCCGTCGTCGGTTAGCCCTTAACCTTATACTAGATACGGCCCCCCCTAAGCATCCTAATATATTTTTTGAACATAATTTAAGTGTGCAAAACACTGCTTCGAACTAGTGGTTAGACCGGTTTCGGCGTCTCGCCATTATCAATAGCATCCTGTTAGCAATGTACCAAGGTACTCATGTCAGCTGCCGAATAAGCATCCTGTAACTACTTCGCCGCCATTGTTAAATCTTAATTTAGGTTTAATTCTTGCCCAGTGTATAACATTCCTAGCTCTCCTCAACAATTCCTTCCCCTGCCGATTTTTCGTGAACTTGGCCGAATATTGTAGCTCGGCGTCGAGTTTTAAATTAAATAATAATTCACCGGAACTTCCGGAATTGTACCGGTTTTTACATCTGCGGCCGCTTCGGAAATAACTTGGAGGGGGAAAATAGCAATGCGAAGGAACTAGTTCAGAGTGTTGAGGAATACCCTCCACTCTTGCCAAAGGTGTGCCGGCTAGGAAGTTTTCAACACCGATCCGACAGGCGGTACATATATATATATATATAAATAAAAACCCATTCTGCGGAAAAGTCGATAGTCGAATCGGTTAAATTCAACGAACCGTAACTACCGGTCGAAGTAAGATGTCCAGTCCATACTTTCATTGCTCCTATAACGTCGAGTGGTTTACCTTCGGGCAAAATTACATACAACTAAAACTGAATCGACAGGTTTTGTTGTTACGTTAATACCTTCAGAGAGTTCTGCAGAAGTTCTTCGACATTCCAATAAAGTATTTCTTTACAATAAATAATTTGGCACCCTGTTAATTTAACTAGTTGAAGTGATCACCTTAAATTGTTTGCAATATTAGCAAAATATGCATACAAAAATAGGCATTTTTACAAAGTATAAAAGATATTTTGTATAATAGAAACTCGGGGCTTCTTTATGTAGGAAAAGGTATCAAGAGTTATAATTAGACGAATAATTCGGTTCGGCTTATCGATATTTCAATGCAGGTCAAGCTATTCAAATATGCTTGGACTTCAATATAATTAGCCATGGAACGTTTTGAGATATTCCTATTTCAGCCGGGTATATATGCACAACTAATAGGCATTAAGTGGAACGTTTCGGTTTTTAAGGTACAATAACTTACAGCTGATTAAAACTATAGAGTGGACGAACATAAATGTGTAAATCGTGAGGACATCCGGACTAATTGGGATAAATCTAGAATTTCGCGGAGTTGTCCACAGCTTCCTGAGCTGTATAAAGGTAAATCGCACAGGCATGTTCTGATATTTCTGTTTAATATTCCCACTTCCTATTCCTGATATTAATGGGTATAATGCATCTCGGCTACTTCGCCGGATTTCTAAATCCAACAAAATCTATACTTAGAATACCCGATTAAATTTACTGACGGCACAGTCTAACGCAAAAGCAAAAGAATAAAATTAATACATATTATGGAAACAATTGTAAGAATGCAGTACATGGGATTATAATTAATTCCATTTTCTTGAATGTCATCAAATTTGTAGACGGTTAAGAATATCCGCGTTTACTGTTTTTTTTTATTATTATTATAGCAAATTATGCAAGAATCGTATTTTTGTTAGTTAACCCAATTGGCTGTTCACACACCGTCCCTTAATACCGGAGCGGAACTCAGAAAAAAAACACAGGAGGCAAAAGAACTGCGGAATCCGTTCTTGTTATTTGGGACAACTTAAGCTTTGTAGCTGGCGGCGGGGCGAATCCCCCCGAGTGACTGGATTCAAAATTAATGAGTCACAGATCAAACGGCCCACCGTCAGATTCCTAGCTCTACGCGATAATTATTAGGTGGTGCACCGCGCAGGCGGGTGTTTCGAACCCTGGCACGATATTCGCGAAATGAGGAAACGAAGAAAACCAACAGAAAAGTTCCTGTAATTGACCATACGAACTCATTAATTCATTACACTTAATAACTTACTTAAAATAAATACACGAGGGAACCGTTCATATGAATTTTAGTTGTCCCTTTCGGCCATTAATATTTTTACCTATTAAAAAAATGAGAAACGTAAAAAAAATTAATAATAGCTATATTTCTATTCGAATTATGTAATGAATAATAGCAGGCAGGATTTTAAAGGTTACGCGTTATTCACTGAATGATATTGATGATGGGTGGAAACCCATCTAAATAGTTCGGTGTTGCGTCGGACCAAAATCTGCAGCAAAAATTACAACTAGGCGCTGCAAAACAAAAATATATTGCAAAATAATTGGTAGCTTAACAGATTTCTGTACATATTTCCATCGTCTAAATCCCACTGTCTTTTAACTCTACAATTAGCGGGGTTAAACTAGTGATCGCGTTTCAGGTTAAAGAAAGGAGACGGACTTAAGTGCTTTAGATTCGTTAAGTCGTCGCCGGAGTTCATTAATCGGCCGGTTAGTGTCCCCACTCCTCCCATTTACAGCCGTTCCGGGAGTTCAAAAAACGCTCGTTACCGTCGAAGGATTCCGGCCCGAAATTCAACGTCGTCGTTGAAAAGAAAAATGGCGGAGAAATAACAATGCGCAGTTAACAAAGAGAAGGAATGTTTTCCCTTTGAGGATTTCCCGGGGAAATCCCGCTTTCAGTTGCCGGCTGGGAGAGGCGGGCGGGGGATGTGGGAGGTTTTTCTGGGGCTGGCGGTTGGTCTCCCTTTTGAGGGCGGACAAGTTCCCCACCCCAAAGCTATATTTTTATTTGATTACCCCCTGGTCGGAAAATAATTTGGCGCTAGTGCCAAACAGTGTAATAGCGGCATAAGTGATGATCACTAGCCGAAATTCGGAGGGATCGCGTAATACGGCGGGCATAACCACGGTTAGCGGGGGCCCGACCCTCTCTACTCTGTCTATCTTGATCTACTAATTGATGATGGAACCGGTAACAGTTGCGAAACGTCGACAACCGGTAGGGCCTAGTAAGGAAACGGCAAAAATCCTTTCACAGGAGCTCTCTAGGGGGTTTGTTTCCAAACACAGGAAAAATCCGTGACTAGTCCTGCTATCCGAGGTTTTTCCCACAGTATAACGGGTTTCCGCCGTAAGTTTGTGATGATTCAAGTCCTGGTCGCGAAAACCTTCGCTCATTTAACGGCTTAAGTGGTTAATAGAGTAAGTGGAATGTTAAGTGAGTTCGGAATTTAAGGTTACAGAACCAGTCACCAGGTATTATTGAGAGCATAGCAAATCTTACACAAACACCGAGAACAGAGAATGAACTACAAATAAATCTATCTATCTTAATATTTTATACATATATATATATATATATATATATATATATATATACATAATTAAAACTCTAAAACCTTTACCAACCTCGATGGAAAATCCAGTAATATTTACCGGCACGTATTTATTGGGGATGTAATTCAATAGCGATGCTGTCTGATAATCTCTCCTCTTCTTTCATAACTTGTAAGCGTGGGTCCATTTAACGCCGCGGTCTGACCCCGAAAAGGGGGATCGTTAAAGAAATGGCAAAAGGGGACTGGAGCTCAAATTTGCTTAACCTGTTGATTTACGTTGAATTGCGAAAGGGGGGGAGGGGGCGTCAAGACAACTTGTTGAGGAATAAGAATGTCCCGGAGCGATAGAGGAAAGAAATAAAAAAACAATCTAGTTTTAAATACCTGTTTCGTGAAAACGAAATCTACGGTAAAAAAAATCAACAAAGGGCAATTATATTTAAGGGTACTATTGTAATAAGCTAATAGAAAGCCCATTTTTTGTTTACCAATGTTTGAATAATGTATCGAAAATGTTGTATCACTACCTTATCTTTAATGGCAATATCCTATCATAAAACCACTGTACGAATCTATTCCTTTCGTGGTCAAATGGAGGTCACAAGGAAAGGATCTTCTTTCCGATCTAAGTCTAGATCAGTTTCGGCTAGTCAGTCACCATCATTGCACACTTTATATAATATGACATTCCGAACCCTCGGAGGGAGGGTTTCTTTGTTATTTCGAAGAAATTCTAAATAAAGGAAAAATCGCGTAATGACACAGGGTCCGGTTCAGAATAGTTGTGTCGATTCAACTAACGATATCCCTGTTAACTTACTGTTCACACACACTGTTCCTCCCCCTGTTCCCATCGCTTTCCCAATTCCATTGTTATTGTTGTTATTACGAATTGTTATTTGAACGTGGACATTATCTCTCGTTCCCGAGCCGATTGGAGCCGGGATAGCGTTTGAGCGATAGCGATTTAAATAACGTCGATAGCTGACATATGACCCGCATTAATTGGCGATTTGTTCGTGTAAATGAAATTTCGTTTTCGTTTGCAAAATACACAGTAATTTCACAAGTTTTAATCAGCGCGTTATGTATTTTAGTGTGAGTTTTATATTTGAAACTTTTTAACTCTAAGAAAGCGGAACTGAGACCGAAAGAAATATGGCATGCCATGGAGTGCTGTATGGATTTCATGTTATTTGCGATTGAATTTATTTTCCTAAAAATGGTCTGAGAATAATTTACATACCGTAGATTCCGTGTGTTTCTGTCTCCTCTCGCTGGTTTGGTCTTTTGCTAGACCGGTTTCGGCCGCTCGCCATCTTCAGTAGCGGTGTTAGTCACTTTTGGGACTTTGGATATTTTTGAGCATCCTCACTGCACTGTCACTGTCACTTGTACTGTCGTGATTGTAGGGTATTGAAACTACTGTAGTTGCCGTACCATTGAAACTAGTATCGCATTAAACTGAATACACTACAACCACCACAGTACAAGTGGCAGCGACAGTGCAGTGAGGATGCAGAGAGGATGTACTGTGGTGGTTGTAGTGTACTCAGTTTAATGCGATACTAGCCTCAATGGTACGGCGCACCTAATACTAACCCGCAACAAAGGTCTGTCTTACATTTTAGTATTAGCGCCTTACAGTTCAACTGACAGTGCAGTGAGGAGGCCAAAAAAACATCCAAAGTGCCAAAAGTGACTAACACCGCTACTGAAGATGGTGAGCAGCCAAAACTTGTCTAATAAAAGACCAAACCAGCGAGAGGAGACAGAAACACACGGAATCTAAGGTAACATTGTTTCACAGTTATGTGAACTCTTTTTCCGTAAGTCAGGACTATTATCCCTACGTGACGATATCAATTTTACAACGAATTATAGCCGGGTGTGCCGTTTAGTAATATCGGCATCACAATCGGGGTCTAGAGGCTGAGATTAATAGATGGAATTAATAAATAATTAATGAATCCGCATCCACGTATATTGACCTCCAACCCCTCCATCTCCCGTATCTGGTAGGACGATCAAAGCGAGGAATAAAATCACTGATTATTAAAGCCATTTCGATCAGTATTTGAATACCGCGCGGTATTCCACGAAATATACGTTTAAAGAATGGAACAACATTTGATATAAATAAATTCAATGCCAAGATATTTAAAACAATTACGACAAAAATGCGCCTTAATCTGTAATAAACCCAATCCGCTGTTCGCATTGTACTGGTATGGACAAAATCAGCTGTTTTCCAAACCAAATGATTCGAAATTTTATTTGTCTTCTAGAGCTTTTATTCAAAAAAATATTAAGAATAATATAATTTTGATCAGTCATATGCTAATTGAAACTGAAAACTTTTCGAATTACACAGGGCATATTAGCGAGCCTTCAATTACATAAAAATATTTTCTGAAGTTAAAGCTGTACTTCCTGATTCTTCATAATGCAATGAACAATGTGCGCCTACTTTAATAAATGAATCCTTATCTTTTTCGGTTCTTCTGTATGCTTTCCGAAATTTGATCCATTTATTCTGCTCTCGCTCTGTATTATTTCAAAATGACACTGTCGATGCCCCGGTTTTTCATCACGCAGCATATGATATTAAATAAAGTTAGCTGATTATCGAATTTAATACTGCCTTTTATAAGTGTCGGCAGATGTCGGGTCCCTTTAAATCGCATTGCATGACCTATTTAACGCTACCGGATGCTAAAGTATAAATAAATAAAAGCGATAGGGCTTAGGACTAATCAGAAACGAAGACAGGGTCTACCCGATCGGATCGCTCTGCTCATTAGTATTGAAGAGACTTTTCATTAAAGCAATTGAATTTTCTCGCTTATATTCGCTATTGGAGGAAAACTATATTATTTAGTTCTGCACTGCAGTTTTTCCACCCCGTTAGACTGTTGAAGAAAATATAGACAAGCAATTAATTGGCAGTTCTTCAAAAATATTCACGGTACTGATTTTGTATTTCTTTCGAAGAGATAAAGCTTGGTTCAATTGGTGTGCTTTGTCTATTCCACCGGGATGATATTCCAAACCCTACCGGACCACCAAACAGTTGTTTTATATATACAATTTTATTAGGCACAATGGAGAGTTGCGATTGCTCGGGTACTATCACACATGCCCGAATAATAACGTCGGTTTAATTTTTGTTTAGTCTCCTCTCATTAACAGTGATAACACTGGTGGGTAATGTATGCGGCGCTAGATCTGTCTAGTGAGTAGTGTGCGTGAGCTGGGACTGTACTCAAATGAAAAAAAATTTCAAAAAAAGTAATTTCCGAATACCTTGACTTGGGAGAAGCGTTCAATGAATAAACGCTGAGGGGCGTTTAAAACCAAATTGGTAAATTCCAAAGTTATTGTGCCGGCCTAGAAATTTGATTTCTTATCGAATATAAACCACATAATTTTAGGCCGTCTGAAATAAATTCGGGTCCACCTGAAGCGACGACGGGGCGGGAGAATAAAACGTTCAAATAAAATTATGCCTCCTTAGGGGCCGTCTCCCTCCATTTACCTCAAGTACCCCCCGACGCCCTAGGCTAATACCCTGGACCTGATTCGGTCGATCAATTTCAATGTTTTTCAGAAAGCAAAAATAATATTTTACACACACCAGCGTCAACAATGTCAATTTTTAATACAGTATTTATAAAGAGAATTTGCATACTAGTGCATTGTACTCATTTATGTCATACTATTAATAGTCTTTTTTGGTTATTTTCACTTGTGCTCGAGTTATTTTTATTTTACTACGTTCGTACTTATCTAAGTAATACCTACGGGAATGTAATAATTATAAAATTTTCCGCGAATTACATAACCGCTCCGGACACGGAGAAGACACAAACAAGTCCGTAAAGTTAACCCGCAAATAGTAAGTACCATGTCCATTTGAAATATTGATATTCAAAATTTTGAACATCAGTAGCATAGTAACAAACAGTAAGTACCATGTCCATTTTTGTAGGCTAACAGTAACTAATCAGTTGACATCGCGAACGAGTAACAGCCAACGTCGATGAACATAGATTTGTTTTCTATTTATTAACCAGTTACATAAAGAACGTTTAAATCATATTTTGAATGCCTCCAACGAACGAAAAAGTCAATTCGATTCGAAACCGCAATTTTTTGAACTCAACATTTTTATCGACCACTTAAAATTGGAGGGCAATATGCAAATCATATACGACGTTGAAATGCAACCTCTCGCCGAGTGGGTATGCAGATTTCGGTTCACACAAGAGCTCCTAATGCTCGCGCTCCTCGGAATTAATTAAAACGAAAATACATTCGATATATATTAAATTCATACTGAACTGCGTGCGTACATAAATAAAAGTTGAATAATAATAGTTGGGTATTATTTAAACATTCGGTTATATATTTTTCCTGCAATAAAATGTTGTACAATGTCGCCGAATCAAAGTTTAGCACAAGGACTCCTATAAGTTGAACATAAAAATCTTACAAACGAAATTTCCCAGTGGTCCTGAACAAAAACTTTAAATACAGCACAGAGTATGAACCCCCAGCGAATGAATGCAGAAAAATAGAAATCTATTTCACGACACGAATATATTGAATGGTATGGACGATGGCTTGAAACCGAAACCAGTTTCGGATAGGACTATTAAAGGACAAATTAAACATTAATTAAATTAAGTTTCTCCCTAAATCCAATTACTTATAAAGTTTTACCTTATAATCACCTCATAATTTGTATTAATGTTAACAAAAAGTATGTTAATATTAATACTATTATGCCCCAGCCGAAAAACAAACCATCGTATGATACATTCAAAGGAAACAGCGGTTACTGTTCAGCCTGGTCAAAACTAGAGGTTTATTATTATTATTAAAACCAATAGACTGAAAAATGAATGAACGTTCTTCCTGAAGAAGTAGAGCGGGAGGTTTTGTAAAATGAAAAAAAAATCGATTTATTGTAACCAAGATTCCTGTAACGAGGTCTTTACCCTACTGAGGGGCCTTACAGGCGGAGTTTAATTCTTTGCACGCTTTTGAGAATTTATTTACATAACCGTCGTGTTTTGTACAAAAAAGGGATTGAATGTATTGTAAGCAATTCTGAGGTCCCACTCTTGCTAAAAGCGGTGAATAAGTATTTCCCCCGTTTAAAAATCTTACTTTCCAAAACGTTTCTGTAATAGGGATAGAAAAATATTTAGGATTGTTCCATCAATTTTATACCTTCTATTGAATATAATTATTAAACGCTGATACTATTCTCTGCTCTGGCGTAGACGAGCGGTCTATCGTCTATTGGACACTAACAGTGTAGTGACAGTGCTGACAGACTGCTTTATCCGCTAAAGCGTCTCTAATTCTATATTTAGCGCTGCTACATAATGTTTACTATGTCTAGAAGTCCGAAACCAGGCCAAATAGGCGGATGAAGAATTTAAAATAAATTCTGTCGAGTGTTCTGTTCAAAATTTGGATAACTGGGCAAGCGGTCGGAGGGAGGCCGTACAACTCCAGTTCACTCGTTAGAATTCAGTTCGGTAGTTTGTTTCTTAAAAAATGCTTCCCGTTCGGATGTTCAGGTGGAGAGCCGCCGCTCTCAATACGAGTGGCAAGATACCCATACATAATGAGAGTTGGATCTGGTAAAAGGAATAATTGAACTACGGGGAATTCCGTAGTAAAAGATGATTGGGGTGCGACAATGGGGCGGTCTAGCTCTAATGCCGGCTGAGCATCGATTTTTAATTTCAAACTCTATGTAGGAATTAGCTTCTACGCAAAAAAGACTGGTCCATCGTCAGAATGGACTATGTTTGTTTAATGGTGCCGTACTGTATCACATTAGCAGTATCATTACACTGTAACTTTGTTAACCCGATCTAAAAAAACATTCCCAAACACGAAAATATATCCACGACAAACCAAACATCCTTGTAAACAAACCACAGTACAAATGAAGTGACCGTGCGGGTGGAATGCCCAACAAGGATGACATGTGCCATAGCGACTCACCACCAAACTGACAGACACAGAGCTACTGAAGTTGGCGAGCGGCCGAAACCGATCCGGTAAAAGACCAACCCGGCGAGTGGAGATAGAAGATAGAGAAAACTACGGTTTCTCAAACCCTCGCAGACCACGTAACAAGTATTCAACAACACAAGTTCTTGTGGTTATTGGGGGTTTCGTATGCTAGTTTCAGTCGGGCCACTTAAACAGCGTCCTCATCGGTATTATCATTGTAGTCGACCCGTGATAATGATATTCCAAACCTTCGCGAACCCCACAATATTACGAGGAAATTGGGTAGTCTTAAAACAGCGCTGTTATTGCCAAAATAACGTTATAAAATTTACTTTTTGAGTACACAGTATTATCTATCTAAGTACTTACCGACAACGTGCAAGTAGCCAAACTGGGTCTTGGCGGTCGCTGTGTTAATCTGGCACATGTAGCGTCCGCCGTCCTCTTGCTTGACGTCGGCGATGTGCAGGTTCCACGTCCTGTGGTTCTCGTGCGAGACGGTGATCCTCGGGTTCCTCGTGATCACGTGACTGTGCACCGCCAGTATGGCCGACTGCTCGAAGTGCATCCAGGCCACCTGCGCATAAGCAAGCCGGTTATGCGGGAAATCGAATCGGACTATACTATGGAAAATAGGAATTTAAAAAAAAATGGCGTTGCCAACTGACGTTGGGATGAACCTTGCAGAGGGGAAATCTTAATCCACTCGTCCGGAGACGGTGGAAAACCCTTTAACTGTGGAGTGTTGACCGGTTAGACATCGGTATTGCGCCTAAGTTTCGAAATATTCGGCCCGTTGAAGGGGTTTGCGTGGGAGCTCGTATGGTTTTAATTCTTTTTTTAGTCCATTCTCTGCTCTAGGTGGCATTTGTGAAATTTTCGGTTTCAATACTGCCTGAAGACTAGATGATTTTAGGCGGAGTCGGTAAACCGCCGATCGCGAGCTACCGGAACTATTATATTGTTATCTTAGTATAGAACTTATGTGTTCTCGAGCAAGAAATTAAGTGATTTATCCCTACAATTAAACTGTCCGAACAGACCATTTAGTTCCTTAGATCGCGATTTAGTACTCTACGCTGGCTTTCCTTCAGAATAATAAATTATTTAATGAGTGAAGGTTAACGGCACTTCATCTTCAGGTACCTAGGGGACTACAAGTTGATCTACTCTTCAGTCGGACCTAGTGACGGTTCCGAACCGTCGAAAGCAGACAACACTCGACAGAGTTTGCCGATCCCTGTTTTAGGAAGATCATTATCCTATTCGTAAAGTTCACGTCGAAGTGTTGCCTACTGACGGTGGAAGGAACCTCGCGGAGGGAAAACCTGAATCCACTTTTCCGGATTGAAACCCGTTACTGCGAATTATCCGTAAACTGCGAAACTGCGTAAGAGGGACATCAGACTGCTGGTCGGGGGTTACACCCCCGGCGAACAATAAGTTTTTTACCGATTGAAAATTTGGATTGATGACGAGGTGAATGTGTTCTGGCGAAATGGAATATTAATGAGAGGTCCCTGGGTTCAATATTCGATTTCAAATTTCTAAGAAGTTTGACAGACTGAAATTCAGGCTCTGGATGCCAAAGCGTCGATTGTTGCTATTGCACGCAAAAGCGCCCACAAATACTGAAAAGAAAATTAGGATATTACAAGAAAATTGCCACGCTGGTCGAATAGCAATGATGAGAAGTGATTTCTGCAATACCGTAATGGCCTAAGAATATATCAAACATCATTATTGTAGTATATGAGGATTATTTATAACTAAAGGTCTCCTACGTAAGTCAGGGACTCTCTGTAGTGTATTAATGTATTGCATAATGTGAATGGGCTCTTAAGTACTGTAATTCTAAATAGCGGCAGTTCAAGTACACGGCGTTCGCAATAATTTTATAAAGTATTCAAAATTATAACAAACCGTACGTTTTATCGCCCGAAAAATTCCGGCCCGGTAGGTGTCATTTTAATTTACGCCGGACTGCTGGATCCGGATAAAATATCCGGAATCAGGAATTTTGATCCCAAAATAAGCTGTAAATTTAATATAGACGTTGGGGGGTTGGCGGGGCGTATCGGAATTCGTGTGAAGGCCTGTCCCCAACCGGCATATTAAAGCGTAATAAACATAAAATGAAAATGACATATTTATGAACTGCCGAAGTTTTCGAAATCATCGGTCGTCTCTATCCCTCGTTGGGCCTATGCCGTGACCATCCTGTCGGCACTTTTACTACCTAAAATCCAACGGGGATGAGCGGAAACGACGTACAACATTATTGTTTCCACTGCGGTTTTACTGAATTGAGGTTGTCTTTTCTAGGCTCATATTATTAATTATTATTAGGCGGTTTTTTTATTCGACGTTCGAAGCGTTAAGATAACCTATCTAGGATATGGGATTCCTGGCAGGTAACTGATATATTTATACTATGTTTCCAGACTGAATTATCACTAACGTCCGGTGGGATCGCGTAATACTATGGGAAGTATCTCGGGTAGCAGGGGAGTTTAGTACCCCAGGAATTTAATTGGGGTCGATCGAATAACGCTTTATTACTCTCCTTTACACGATTATTATTACTCTTATTATGATATCGGAGGTTTGTCAGTACACTGTTAGTGAGAGGAAGGTGGGGAAGTTGGCGTGACTCTCCGGTTCCGGCGACGTTATGACAGTGTCAGTCGAGCGGGGCGTGTCAGACACGAGCGTAACCCCCCGCGAGAAAGAAAGTGGATACTTGGTGTCCGGACGAGGGGCGGAATTAACTAAAATATTTTAACGATCGGACGCCGTTCCCCGCACGAGTTTAGTTGGCGAGGGCGGGGAAGGGATAAAAGTTTGACCCGAGGGGCGGTGGTTAGCGGTCGCCAAATTGGAGCGGTAGGTCGTCCCGCCACCGGCCCCTAGTTGTTAGTCCAACTCTGGTTGCGGCCACCCATAACGCTAACGTTATTGTCTCTTCTACACTCCCTTCCGTTATTAAGCCCAATTCTCCGGCATACTTCTCTAGAATCGGGAAAATAACAACAGATATTCTAGAAGATCGACATGGAATCCACATACGAAACTGAAACTTAAAGTAACGAAACGTGCTACTAATTCTCCTCGACAGCAATTACCTAAGAACAAATTATTAATTTACAACTGTATTTTAAAACCCAGCCGGGCGCACTGAATTGAGTTCGGGGGATCCGCCGAGCCCTCCGACTCCTTCGTAAAGTTGTTAACCTTTCTAACTGAACTATCCATTAATGTTCGTTCATGAATCCCACCACTCTGATTCGACAGTTCGCCTCGTCTCACTTTCTTGAAACTCCCGAGTGCCATCTTGGGAGGAAATCGGCACGTAAGGGTTGGAGCCGGAGTATCATCGACGGGTGGAATCCCCATCGGAAGTACGTTTCCGTTATCAAATCGCACTGTAACTAGATATAATTTTAGAAAATTGTAGTTCTGACTTAAAAAAATAAGTATTCGTCTGAAATGTGTCTCGAATCCACGGACGATAATAGCGATGGGGCCGTAACACGGCCGAACTTGTGTTTCCTTTTAATTTTATTTTTGAGCTATTATTTCCCGCCGTCGCGATAAGAACTAACTCGATGACGGTGAAAGAATAATCCTCAACGATGCTCCAGACACACGCACGCCGCTTCGTTCAACTTAAAGAATAACTTGCTCGGAGTTATAGAAATAGAACACCTTTTCCAAGAACGGATGATGATATTTTAGTTTTTAGTTTGCAGTCCGGATCAACTGTTAAAGTAAACATATTAATACAAATATAAAAATGAAAATTAAATCAATTTCTCATTTATATTGTGAAAGATATTGGAGACCGTAGGATATTTTTCTTTAGTCCGGAATAATTATTTATGCGATTGTCGAATTTTTATACCGTCTTACGATTATACGATACGATTTACAAGTGCCTGAAATGAAATTCGATGACGAGTATCGTTAACTATAGAATAAATATTTCAAATTCAAATTACAGTCCCCACACCGTCCTACGGGTCTCATGCCATAAGACCTCAAAAGGGTTTTCACAACTGCACCCGGTTCCGTATTTCACGCGGCAGGCTGCAAAAGGAATCAAAAGCACACAAGTACGCCTCTCGGGGGAGTCGAAACGTCGAACAGTTTGTCCCATGCGAGCCGAGTTCAGTAGTTATATTTTATTCTGCCGGGCTACGTAAAGAATTCGAAACACTCTTAATATAGTTTTTTACTTTATTGTCAACCTCGGCTGAAAATCTTTTATAACCGTCTATTCCTACGTGACAAGTTTCGGAAGACATTAAAATAAAATCAATACAATTGTTTCCCGGCTAATGGAACTTACTTTAAGATCCCCGTAAGTGCCTACTTTAGTAATCCCCGTCTGTTTAATATTTATTTATCCAAGAACGAATTACCCTCCTTTCGATTATAGGTGGAATTTTCATTATTTACTTATAACTCGTATTATTTAGGTAAACTAATATGAAGAGTTCAGCGTTTAATAAAATGAATAAAATGTCTCATTACAAGCAATAAACAGCCTTTTGTATGTTTTACCTATGTATAAATAAAAATGAATCCGAATTTGAGGTGGGCTTCTTATTAATACAGAATAGAAGCAGTCAAATATTTAAATAATTCACTGGCCTTATTAAAAAACAAGCGTTTCGACAATTGATTACAAACATAACTGCGACAAATACTAACAATAGGGTTTAAGAAATAACTAGGATTCCCGAATGAAAGTCTTCATTCTGAAAGTCATTTAAAATTGAACGGCCGAGCTAGCGCACATAGTCTTCGAACAACAAATATCGATCGTTTGATCTTCGACGTTCTATTCTACCGGGTAAATATTTAAACAAATACCGTTCCATAATAATTCTGCGTATCCGTCGCTGAAATATAGAAGGAAACGTTTTCAACTTCGAAAAGGAAACGGGGGGGGGCGAGGAAAACGAATTAAGAGTCCTGTATCGGATCCCGAGAGATAAAAAACTAGACATCCTGCAACTGACATCGGTCAGACTATACGAGATAAGACCGCGTTCGGACAACTATCTTCACTGCCACTAATCAATTATATTTTATATAAAGGTAAGATTATACGATACGATAATATATACGATTTAGACGCGGTCGGATTGCCGGGATGAAGTGAAACAGATTTCACTCACAGGACCAACTGGCTATTGAATAGTTCTAGTTCAGTATACCAAAATCTGAACAGTCCAATGTGCAGTTTCAGGAATTTTATTTAATTTCGGAAAAAGAATGAAATAAATAAAAAGTTTCATAGATTCTTCTCAAATCCGTAAACTCTGTAAAGTATCTCAAAGCAGCGACTCGTTTTCCGGACTGGATAATTTACTGAAAGTACGCGAAAATTTCTCTTCCCTGTGTTCCAGGTTGCCGTGGAAACCAATTAGTTTATTTCATCCCCCCCATGGCGAATAGTGCTGGCGGCAGTTTACACACAATACGCGATTAGATTGGCGGGACATAGTGAAACGAATATTCTCACACGGCCGACGGGCTATTTAATTGTTCTAGTTAATTTCGCAACAAAATAGGCGATCATTTGGGCGTTCTTCTAACCTGGTGTTCTGCTTCTAGAATTTTCGCTAATCTTCATTTCAATTAATGTAATAATTGATTTATACATATTCAAAATTATAAATACGTAGTATAATGGATATTGTCCCGGTGTTAATACGCCGTTGCCTCTGATGCGGTCGTCAGGCTGGACGAGTTCGAAAATGAAAAAATAACCTCTGGATTACAGAATTTCGGGATTATAGGACTCCCGGATGTAAATACGGAACCGGGTAGAGATGATTTTGAAGGGCCCCGGGGTCGTTGAAATGAGGAACACGTTCGAATTAAAAGGGAAGTCTCCACGGCGGTAACTCGGCTAGTTAACATATAAAGGAATATAGTTCCTCCCCAATTTGGAAACATTCCGAGTTACCGGCCCCGGATTTCCACTTCCGTATTCCTCTCAGGCTCGGCTTTGCTCAGTCTACATACAACTGATCGGCGACACCTACAGTCTCCCTCTTTCCATCCTCCCTATGTATAAATAAATACATACGTATCTGAATCTTGAAACGTCATCTATAAATAAAAAAAACCTCCGAAAGTTAGTGCATTTTCATTGTCCACTAGCTTAAAAACCTGTGAAAAACAATTTAAACGACATTAATTGGTTACCGACTTTTTTTATTCACTTTTTCACTATTTCTTTCTTTTTTTTTATTCACTATACCGCGGTATTTAGAAATGACGCTAAGTATTTTTTCGTTTATAAAATAAAATTTAGCGGGCCACAGGATAGCTTAGGTTAGGTTACAAAAATTAGAAATGTCTTATTCATTATCTCAAGGATTATCTTATTTATAAATTAAAGGTAAGGTATTTATTTAAATATACTATATTTTTTATTATACTAGGAACGAAAACAGAATCGGACAGACGGTCAATGAGAGTGACAACCGGGTTATGACAGACGCCCCGGGCCAGAGGATAGCTTAGGTTAGGGTACACTTTGTTCATATTTGGACATCTTCACCAATACGCGCGCGCAACTAGAATGATCGATCAATCGAATTAATCAAATCGATCAATCAAATTTTTGGGTAGTTTGTCGCTGAACAAATGCTCCCCGCCTATAGTTCAGTTACGTAAGGTCGTTGCTTTCAATATCAAGCGGGTGTTAATATTAACAAAAAAATACAGCACTTCAAATGATGACATCAGTGATTTTACAAGAAGTTTATTCTATTAAGAACGTTACAGTTGAGTACAGATTGGAATCACGATGGTTAATTAGTGATGGTTGATTAATGCAAACAAGCACAGAATTAATGATTGGTCCCTCGCCGAAATACAAAGTTATATCAGATGGAAACCTTTTCTAGTTCAAAAGCAGAGCATTCAATAATATATATTTGTTTGTTATATGTAAAGTATTGGTGGAATCTGGCAGCTTATTTCTTAAAGTTCAAAAACCTGATGAAAGAAACTGATTATACTGAAAGAACTGGGAGAAATTATACTAAATTATTAATTTAAAAAAATTATAATAAATAAAAAGTATTAATGTTATTTATAGTTATAACTTTTTAGTTTAGAAAAGGTATCAAATATTTATTTATTGCTGTTCGGATCTAGGTTATATGCCCGTTTACAGGTTGTACAGCAGTTATATTACAAAATAGTGGAATACTGAATTTTGTGGAATACCAACAAAAGGTTCTGGCCCAGTTTAAGAAGGACACAAAACTGATTTGAAAAACATTTAAACACGGATGACTGCATAAAAGTTCCGTTCTATCCCTACCGACTCCGACGATAGACTCCCATGATACGTATCCGGGTAAATCACCAACCGTTGTCCCAGATAGTGGCCACGATGGTAATATAGATTGGGAATTTCGCCTGAGAATTGCCCGGAAATTCCAATTACTTTCAAATTCTCATTTCTCCAGATTTCCCCCTCGTTTGTATATTTTTTAAAGCGAAACTAGAGGACTCCCGCAATACATAATAATGAGGTTTGGGACCTACGTCGGGGGGTAAAGTCATATTGTAATTAATATGCAGGGGCAGGAATTATTCCTACCATTGACGTTGCTTTATTGTACTAGACACTCCGTCCAAAAACTGTATAAACGTGAAATAATTTCACTATTTTAGATGACACTACTTCAGAGAGACAAAGCACATTTTATATCTACATTATTTGTATGTTATTTTTATACAGTTTCGGTTAATAAAGGCCGCCAAACTGACAACAAACCACAATATACCGAAAATATATGATGCAAGAAATATTTCCTGGGACAGTTGGGCACAAGCTCGAAAAATTATACTTAGGTTAAGTAGTATTTTCCTTTTATCTGTGGAGTTGTAAGTGACGAAATGCCTTTTATACTCTGAGAGTAAATTAAATATCTTACCCATGTATATTATAGCGGATATTATGTTTACATTTAATAAAGATATTTTTTATTCATTATTTTTTATTCGTGGCGGACAGAATGTGTTTCGCAGAATTCAGATTCCTATAATATCCCAGGTTACATTCTAAAACAAGAGGAAAGCAGGAGCCGGTCTAGTTCGAAGATAACTCCACCTTATAAATCCTTCGGATATAATAACTGGTAAGAAACTACTTGTAAGAATTTCTCGTCGCCCATTTCTTCTCTTATTTCTTCCAATTTATAGATAAATCTTTCTATAAAACTAATTACTCTCTCCCCCCTCAGCTATGAGTATAATAATTGAGACATAAAATGGGACCAGGGGGTATTAAGTTTCAAGGTGGAAACTCATAAAGAACAGAGGACATCTGTTAAGGTTCCCCCATTTCGTCGGACATAGGTTCGACTTCTACGAAACTGTTGTTAGTTAGCCGCGTTCAAAATTACAAATACAGTAGATCAATACAAGTACATTTAGTGTTTATACCAATGAACATGTATATGAATTATGTATAAAAGAATTGTGTATCCTCTACGATGTACTATGTATATACAAAGAATAAATAAAGTATTTGTATTTGTGAAATTGCGGTTTGTATACAGCATATGGACGACATAAACCATGTGTACAACAGATATCAATCGACTAATTTATAGGGTTATTATTATTATTATTAACAAAGCGGCGGTATGCTGGTTGCGTTTGGCTCGAGCTTAATGTCCTAATAAAATATCTGAACCTGGTTTGCAATATAAAAAATTAGTCCGCTTCCGGGTTTCGAACCCCCTCAGCTCTGGGCTGACATCCCCTCCAGCTTTCCCTTTGAGGTTTTTGGGGAAATTGGCTCGCGGAGGACTGGGTATTGGGGGTGGCTCTTTGGTATTCATATGCAATCTCATACTTCTTTTTGAAAAGAGAAAACAGAGTTGCTTTTCATTAGTTTCCAAAGCGCTAGTATCCGGTGTCAAACCGGCGGACCACAGCTAGCGACAGTCGTAATAAAAACTATCGGCGGCATCAACATTGTTTCACGTGGGTACGAAATTTCGTACATGTTTCTGGTCGTGTCAAATTATAGAGGGAAGGCTGTCTTAATATTCTGGATATTTCAATGAACACACGAAAGATATAGGATATATCAAATTGGAAATTGCCCGAAAATTCCTACCCAGGGAATGGAACCAGCACGTTTATGGCGGACCAGTTTGCCCGTTAAGCTATTGGTCGCTTTAATTGCACCTTTTTCACAAAACAATAAAAATTATTTTTATAACGCGATATAATATATACCTTATAGCCAACAGCACTCTCGAAAATTTCAGCGCTCTAAATGGCCGTACCTCTGTCCCGCATAATACTTAGGGCTGATGGATCTCACTGTCCTTCATATTCTTTGTTCCAACGCAGACTTCATAAGGAGACGAAGTCCATGCTTCTTCTCCTTTGTATTTTCTCGCCCGGCGGCAAAAGTCGCAGAAGTTTCCGGATATAGTGGTTCAAAAATAATTTGCGGGGGAGGGGCGTTCGGGAAAGAAACTCGTCGGAGCGGGGGAAAGGAAGCCACCCCGCCGAATAATTTGCCTACCCGAGCATGGCCTTTCGGCCGTGCAAAATTCCTTCAAAGGGTTAAATTTTAATTAAAACGAAATTGCCGCATATAAATTAACTATAATGCGAAATCATTTAAATTTCTCTGAGAGAGTGAGAGGGCCCCGGGTGTTGCTGGTGGGACGGCCGGAAGGGGGTAATATAATTGTGAGACGCCAGAGACTTACGGCGACCCAAAAAATTTGTTTTTTTTTTCTGTAACGCGAACACGGTTGTATGGTGGCGCTCGCATAATTGGATCGGGAATTTGCATAATTGCTTTTGCATAATTTCGCCGATCTGCGGGGTGGGGGTATCACCTTTTTATATCGGCTCCCTATCGGACCCTCCCCCCTCGAGTCATCCTGGACACTGTCCGCAGAAATCCGTTCAAGAAAAAGGACATTATCAACGGGTAACTTTCTTAACTTTCTCGCCGGTTTAGTCTAGACCGGTTTCAACAGCTCGCCATACTGCGTCTCTTTTTAGGAACGTTCGGGATGTCAGAAAGCTTTGGACCGTAGGATTAGACGGGTGTCTGAATTTTTTATATTTTTGTATGGTGAGCTAGGGATAAACGGGACTTTTAGTGCGGGAAGATATGTATATAGGGTGAGGTCGGAGACACAGTAGAGTGCGTTAGTTGTTTTCCTTAAATATTTCGACCGTACAGTTTGAATTTGTTTAATATTTCGTGGTTCGACCGAATGACACAGTTCAAATACGCCCTAATTTGGCGTAAATAAAAACGAAAAAATATCCCCTTTAAATAAATTCTGATTCTTGCATTGGTACCAAGTCGAAATAAAAGCTAACCAGCACCTTGCCGACGGTCGAAACTCGGTTCTAGGACCCGCGCATTAATACAAGGTCCAATAAACGTTCGGTGAAAAATAGGTTCTCGGGCGAGCGCGTGATATTGGGAGGGATGATGAAAACACATCATTTGTCCGCCGAGCTATAAAAAAGCCTCGATGCTGGTGCGATTCGGAGAGTGAGGGGACCGTAATTAAAAATCTGGCTCCCGGCATGCCGGCCCGATGATAATTTACATTTATTGGCCCAGATGGCGGGGGCGAGCCGCTCCAATCTAATCCGGTACGGGATTCTTAAAAATATTTCCATTCATTCTTATCTTATCCGGAATTGATGTTCTATTACTGTTTTCTTAATGCGGAAGGAGGGAGCCATCGGTCTAAAAAACGTAAGAACGGCCTACCTCTCCGCACCTCGATCATGTTTGATTCATCCCGCTACCCCTCCAACACTTAATATACCCGACTACATTACTGTACTAAGCCCATTACTAATAAGGGTATCAAAATTAACTATAGCTAACGAACTTACAATTTTCAAGCCTGAATTGAAACAGATTTACCTATTTATCTAATAGACTTGAAAACTGCAAGTTGCAATTTTGTGTATCAGGGTCCCGTATAACTGTCAAAGAGGAACAGTCTTTAAGTTCTCCATTTATGAGACTGGTTGGCATAATTAGTTTAGCTATAGAACCGGAAATTAGGACTACTAAGGCCGTTGCTAAAAGGAACCAGCATTACTTATATAGGGATAAGTAAGTGACGTAAAAACATTCCGCAATTGTACCTATAACCATAAAGGTTGATTGTGCAATAACAAATGTTATAAAAAGTAAATAAGAAATGACCATATTACAGACGGAATGCTTTATTATAATTAATAAGTATCATATAGTCGGTACCATTTTGTTTGGCGTCTAACCCGACTACTGGAATAATTCTGATAACACTGTCGCACATGGAAGAGAACGCCCGTTATTATTTTCAGCATAACCCACACAGCGGTGACATTGGACTCCGACAGTCAGATTGTATCCGGTGAAATAGCCGCACCCACTGATTCAGCTTCGGAATCGCTGCTATATTGAAAGGATGAGTACGCTTTTATTATTAATTGTTTTAATGGAGACCAAAAATAGGAGGAACGTTATCCCTGGAAAGAAATTACGAATGCTATAGATCAATTTCCCAGCTTGTGATAATTGCTCTTCAGTGTTACTGCTTATTTTTCTATTACCGAATTATTTCGAAGTACAATATATTTCATTTTTTTTAACACCGAGCTTGGAGCGTGAGGATTTTCGGCTATCGGACTTTTAACGTCTAAAGATACTATTAGAAAACAAATTTGCTGTCCCAAACTGTCCCATTGAAATTGAAGATATAAAGTGGCGACGTAAATAACTAAAACCAAATATTCTATCAAAAAAACATACCGCTCTTGTACCTATGACGTATTGTTGTTGATTATACAATAAAAGGCCCTTACTAAAGACTACATTGTTGAAGGAATTCTTTATTAAAAATAATAAGTACCATACCGTCTGTACCATTTTGTTTCGCGTCTAAACCAAGGTACATTAAGAATAAAAAACTGTTATGTAAAATACATAGGATGACCTTCGAGCTTGTATATGTAAACCCAAATTTAATTATTGTAGATATAAAAGCAATGTAAGAATTTGAGGGAATAAAGATTATTGAAATCGGTTTACATAAGACGTAACTGGAAAACGAAGGTGGTTCGAATCCCACTAGCGGTAGGAATTTTTCTTCGATTGATAGTCTGAAATGGTCGTGGGAGGAGCTCGTCAATTGCAGTACCACAGTTCGAAAATATAAAACTTTGTTTCTTAAATACTCTATGGTTGCGGCTGTTTTTCTGGAGCACAGGTACAAATATATACATGTACCATCGAAATTATCAGCCATGCAATAACGACTGGTTCCGTACACGTTGCTGTGGTAACAGCACTTAAAAGTACAAGGCTTATATTCGAAGTGTTATATGTGTGTTATATTCGAAATATTGGACGGTAGTCAACAGCAATATATAATAGAAAAGCGGAATACATCCAATTACATTATGTTTTATATCCCGCCTCTACTAATTCGGTTTTCAGGACGAGAATATTTCATTTAAATTAATAGATTTCAAGTTAATCCCTCTTCTGACTACTACCCTTTCGTGTGCATGTTTATTTATTGTGTTGTTATTTGTTTTTCATTATACAATCCAGTATTTCTATACAAAATCGTGAGAAGAAGTTTTTAATTCACTAGTGAAGGATAAACGAACGTCATTTGAACAGTAGGGAATAATTATAAATATATAAAATATTTTAAACCTACCTAACACTATTTTGTGAAAGTGATAAGACTGTAAATTATAAATAACCATATAGGGGCACAAATAATGCTTCTAGAATCTATTATACGTGTCAAAGCATTACAACTTAAGAAATTAAATTATGAATGAAAGGGAAAATTAATCCTTTAAATACGTTTATAAAGAAGTGAGCATTGCGCTAGATGTCTGGGTCTATACTATTTAAATACCGACATCAAAAAATATATAGATATTCGATATATATATATATATATATATATATATATATATATATATATATATATATGAACGGGTTTCAGAATCACTATTGGGATCCATAAGTTTATTATAAGGGAAATGAAAACTTTTTTAATCTTCGATGTTCCCACATAAGTTGGACCTATTTTCTGGATCGGCCAAGAAAACTTTTCCACATTTTTCTAATAAGATTACTTCACGTATTAGGAGGTTTCCGGAGGAGATAAAAACCTATTTATGGAGACGCCCCTCGCGCCGCCCTGAAATGAAAGTACGACCGAAGGCCTAAATAATTTACGATTAAATTGTTGGGGTGTAATTGGTTGACGACCAATGGTGGGTTGACTGCATTAAATAACGCGCGGCGTAGGGGGGGGGTTAATTTTCCAGCGTTTACTTCCTGTCATTAGGGCAGATTTTAAACTCTTAAGGCCAGATTTATATTTTAATGTTTTCCAAATGAAATTTCGAACTTCCTATACAGGGGATTTAGGATAGTGGTCTGTAATGGTCACTAAACAGCGGTTCAATGGCCATTGAATTAGTTTATAGGTAATATACAGTTATGTTGCTTAACTAATTACACGTATGTAACATTATGCCCAATATATGTTTGATACAGATAACAATAAAAGTGAGTACCATAAATAGAAAAGGGCTCGATATGGCATCCACCATAACTCGGAATCAAGGAAAAAGGTCCGTAACAAAGAATTGCGAGAGAAACCAACGCCGAAATTAAGCTCAGGATGAAGTTTTAGGTAAATTAGTTGAGGCCTCAATATTTTTAAGAATCAGTTGCCAGAAAGCAAAACAACTGCTAACAGACGAGAGCATAAAAGGAAAACAAAAGAGTTATCATTGACCATCATCTCTTAAATGTCAATGAGGACAAATATATTAAAACTTCTTAAGATGGCCTGGACAATTATTCCACAACTATATACGTCAGGAAGAATATATTTTCATATAAGATGGGAAGCGAGCTAGGAAAACTGTGGATTGGAAAGGGGTCAAAGTATTAATATTTCGGCCAGGGATTTCGTCTAAATTAAAATATGCAAAATATTTAAAAAGCCGAAAAATAAATTTGATTTAATGACCGCAGTTTATGAAGAATGGGAAAATATCAAGAGGTAACATACCGATTAATAGGAATGATGGGTGACCGAATATTGACTCCTAACAGGAATAAAGGTGTTGGAATGAAGTATCAGCTGGTATCAGTATTTCAATATCAGTTTTATATTGGTTGTTGTAACTAAAAATAAAAGGTTACTTTAGCGGTATCTATTTACTTCCCTCACCCCAGTGTGACAGGTGTTGGTCTATTATTCTGAAAAATACAGCTCTCATGGCCCAGATTATTCGAGACAATTTCGTGGGGCATACAACTAATTAATCCTCTTAGGATAGTCGGGCTATTCCGAACCATCACGGACCACCCACCCTCCAAACAAATATGATTTAAAAATATTATACAAAGCAGGAATTTATCTCGACAAATGTAAAAACCTAAACGGTCGGGAATTTCCAAGCTCAATGCAACAGCTCGACCAATCAGTACTGTTTGTAAAGTATTTCGCTTGTTGAACGCTATTACATGTATTCTTTTTCTGATCGTTGCTTATGCACTGCAATTGGCAGTTTACGTACAGTTGTGCGCTTTCATTTAATTTATTGCTGCCCCATAGTTGGGAATATTTAGGCGTCAATTTGAGCAGAAATTCAATTTCAAGCTTCCGTATACTTTTTCAGGCTCACCCGCAACAAATAATTTTTCCGCGAAAGAGATCGGTGGCTCGTTACATGTCGGGCTTCAGGCTGTCAGTCCGACGCTAATCGAAACCCTTCAGTTTAAAGACGATAATATAAGGGCGTGGGGGCACCGACGTCAAATCCCAATTTGCGTCCCAGGATAGACACGCCTCCTTCAAACTTTCCGCGGAATCCCCATCCGTTATACGAATTCCCGTCCTGGAGTTATCCCGAACTGGATCCCCCCCTCGTAATATGTCGGACGTATACTGTAAAGATATTACCACCGGCTGAAAAATTTTGGCCTTAATTTGGACCGATAACAAGTTTGCTGTAGACGCCTCGGATTTGAGAATTTTAAGGACGCGGAAGGTCGCGCGTCTCTATAATGGAAACATAATGTAAATTCATTACTTGTATTTAGGCAACTTCTGTCATATATCTACTCAAAGAAAATTAAAAATCTGTTTTACACCTGTTTGCCTACTGTGATTGAGGGTGTCCTTAAATCGATATTTGGCCAATATAGAAAAGTATAAAAAAATTATGTTATCATTATTAATAAACCCTATTTAGTGGGCAGCAATAGCCGTCAGGAGCGTTTGCGTGTCCCCCATATCGAACGATAAACGAGCGGCTGATTCACTTAAACGGTGTTCGCGGCCCCAATTTATAAAATTTTATTTTTCCCCCCTCCCAAAAAAGAATCTATCTGGACGGACACTGTCGGAAAATAAATAGACTTTAGCTCTAATCCTTTTAGTCCATTAAATGATTTTCGCAGTATGGATTTTTTATGACGGTTACAATTCAGTTATTTAGTTTTCAATTTTCTGTCCACACAGGTTGTAATAATCAAGAGTGAGACTTTTAGAGCTGGTCTAAGGAAATTTGGTTATAAAGAGATTATAAAATCGCAGTTGACAATTGGTTGAACAAAAATCTATAAAATACTATGAAAACAGTCTAACAACCTGCCTGGATATGTTATAGACAGTGATGTCGGCAGAAAAATGTTTAGGGATAATTTCCTTAAAACTCTTTTTGGAAAATTCTGGGCAAATTCTTTTTGGTTTGAAATCACACCCATAATATGCCTTAGTGAAATTTAAACGCCCTTGAATTTTCCGCCCCTCGACTTATTTCAAAAATAATTTTACCGTATTCGCGATACAAGTTTGATACCAGGGTTCAATACATTTGGCTCTGAGCCGGCGAACTTGTTCCGCTTCCGTAAAAGCCCATCGTAAAAGCGGCGTTAAAAATTCAATGTCGCTCAACATTTTCCATACCTCAAAGGTATTTAAATAAATCCCTGAATATTTATCTGCGAGCGTGCCCGAACGTCGTACACGGGCCGACATAATATCGTGGATAAAAACGCTGAAGCGTAGTAGAGAAAAACAAAAAAAATTCCGACACTGCATGTGTAACCATGACAACCAGAAACGCCACTTTGCCGACAGAATGCTTGGTTTCGAGGATTTGAAAGCGACAACTTGGACAAAGCGAATGGAGAATACCGTCAAGTGTATGACGTCGGGCGTTACTAATTCAATTCCAATCACATGTGCCATACTGTTGATTCAAGTGTTAAATAAAATAAACGTGCCAGTAATTAATAATATGCCTTACAGTAATTACATTTCATAAATTCTAAGTTCCCACCATGGGAGGAACTTACAGGTCACTCCCAAAAATAACTCGGCCGGATAAGACTAAACCGATAACGGTCTAGCTTCCAAGGAGAAGACATTTCGCTCAAATGCTAACAAGATTGGTTAACGAACTAAAATAATTCCCAATACGATCGATCACCAATTACGACGGTTGAAATTACCAAATAATTACCGAAAATACGTTTCCCTTCCTACTGTTCCCGCTTTAGTTATCTTCTTTTTTTAATTAAAGGAAATATCGTGTACGTAATTTATCAGTGATCTACTCACGTGATATTTATATATATATATATATATATATATATATATATATATATATATATATATATAACTTAAATAAAGAATAGTTTTTCTTGTTGCTCGCTCAAGAGCAATTTCTCCCTTTTCTAATTGGCCCTAAATGGGATATGTGACTTCTAGACATCAGTAACACTCCGTTACTAATAACGTATTAATTCCTTTCTTTTTCAGAATAACTGTTCTCAATTTTAAGTGCAGTTGTAAGGCCAATTTTTTTAGTTCATTCTCTTTTCGAGGTGGCATCAGTGAAAGTTTCGCCCGCAACACTGGCTGGCGACTGTTTCTTTAACTTTAAATTCCGAACTAAATTGCTCTTATTCATCGCTAGCTCATTCTTAACGTCGGTTTCTCCCCGCGAATCTTCGTTTTGAAGGGTACCAGTGTTTTCTTGGAGTATCTTCGCTGTAGATACTTTTCCCTCGTAGTATTTTTGTTTTTTAGTTCATTCTCTCTTCTGGTCGACATGTAAGTTTCGCTCTCAATAGAGCCTTGCGTCTGGTCCGAGAACCTTACATTCCGAACTAATTTCCCCCTCTTCATCGCGGCTAAATTCTTCCCCCGAATCTTTGTTCAGGACTCTTTTTCCCGTTTCCGTAATAGTAGTTTGGTTTTTAGTTGATCCTCATTAGCCTTACAAGGTTGAAATGCCTCCAATCTTAATAGCAGTGGCGAATGCTCATAAAGAATGTGATCTCACTTTAAAAGTGGTGATTTCGAACTGAAATTCCGGAGTCACGGCGATTGGTCGGAGCGTTAGTTCTTCGGTCTGGGTACGAATCGTACTTAGTCGACTTTTCAGTAGCACCGAGCGAGTTTTTGCGATAAACAAACGGACAGGAAATTGTTATAAGAAGCGCGAGATTTTAATTATATTGTCGAAGACAACGTTGCTTGGTCGTGTCGGACGTGGATTTTTTTCCCCCCTATATCGCTGCGGCCAAACGGGGTTTCGATTTTCATGCTAACTTCGCTGAGGGGCGGGGGAGTTGTCGTTCATTAGCCCCCCGCCCTAACAATCCCGGGATTGTTAGGCCGGATTATCTCTCGTTCCTCTTTTATTTTTTAGCGGCGCCCCCTCCGATCGGCAAAAACTTAGACTTAGACCGAGCGGAAACCTGCCAGGATTACCCGACGACATCTGCCCACCCAGGATGTAATAAACAGGTTCCAAAACCATGTTAATTTCTACAATATTTCCTTAGGTTCCCACTATATATTTTCATTCTTCAAATTAAATTTTACTGCATTTGTTTTCCTATTGTGTTTGATGCCGATACGCCCCTGTTCTCCTGGTTTTGTTACAGGCTATTTGTCATGTTTGTGTTTTTTACGATGTATACAATATTCGTAATTTTACCCTTTCATTTCCTAGAATTTCCGCTATGTTTGTAGGTTTTAATTTTTTCCTTTCGGCTTCACATGTCCTACATTCTGTTAGTAACTGATTGATGGCTGTTTTTTTGCATTATGAACCAATTGGTTGTGGTGTGAGTTCCCAACTGGAAGTGTGAGTGTGTTAGTAGCTAATTGTATAGAATCAACACAGCTAGAAACAAGCTAGATTTCTAGGGTTTTACGTGTCTACGATGGACAGGCGAGAATCGAAATCCGGTGGTTTATCAAAGGGCCCCTCTAACAAATTTACAAATCATCAAAATATTTTTTGAATCAAACGAAGCGGCCACGTGATCCGCCGTGCACTGTTCATGCAGGAAAAATAAAAAAATAAATAAAATAATTTAGTGGGGTCCTCCTCCATTATACTTTATTTATATTAGTGCTACTTTAACATCAATGTCGCTAATTGTAATGTACAGTTGGCGCAATAAAACAAAAAGAAAGCTTGTTTGGTCAGGAAAATATTGACACGAACTCGTAATCTCACATATCATGACTTTACTGCCCGGACTTCTCCAAGTATCATAGTACTATGATACTGCATTTTATACACTTGAAGCACTAACGAGGGGTGGGGCACTGTATAAGCTGCACGTCGTCCTTTTGTTTCAGCCCCTTTGTCCCACTTCAGACAGCACTGTCATATTATAAAAATGAGTTTCCCTAGCCTCCAAAGGTACTGCGGTATCATCTTTCTTCTGTTATCTCTCTGTTTCTATTTTTTGGGATAATCGGCTTGTGGAGTCGAACGGGCTGGGCCGCATATTAAATTTATTATCCATACATAACACTTTTTATTAATTAAATTGTTCTCATATTGTTATTATATATTTAAAAAATTAAACTATCAAACAAACTGCACATACTTGTACGAACAAACCGAATGCAGAGTGACGACAATTTGTCTTGTGCCTTTCAATTCTATCACGGAGGGGAATTGTACGCGAAATCTCTCGCTACTATTTATTACTACGAATTGTAAAAGTTAACCCAAATTTATTTTTCATAGTAAGATTTATTTTTTGCTCTTGGCGAGAGTATTTACAATTTAATATTATTGACTTTAAATTTCCTTGTTGTCTCTGAAATGTTTAACATTTCAGGTAGCTGTACGTTACCGGATGATTTCAGATCGTATTCTTAACCAATATGGCGTTAGATAAAATTAAACGTTAAAATTATAGACCGCGTTGGGTTACTTCAAAAATACGGCAGGGAGATCATATTGAATGTACACTCGTGTTTTACACTTTGCTAAAAATCCCAGGATTATTCTTGAATCACATTATGTCAGTTCTCATTCTGTTTAGTGTATAATTTAAGTGAAAGGAAACTTACCTTGTAGGAGCCGAGATTCTTGACAGAGCACGAGAGTCGTACCGATCTACCGGCCGGCACCGTGATGTTCTCCATTCCACCGACGAAGTCCGGTTCGTTTTGTTCCACTGCCAACAGAATACGGCTTTTATTATGATTATATATATTAAATAAAATTTTACAATATTTTATGAACAAATTAATCTTGAAGTCACGACTACAATTTCTTTAACCATATTTAACGACACTGTGATTTCATAACGCAAATATACTTTTGATGGAGAATCCGCCCATTGATGGTACTCCTACTCCTGGCCACACTAGGTATCAAGTAAATCGCGTGGCAATAGAAATAGCTAATTCGCGGACGAACGGGGCTTTAAACTCGGAACGGATCGCGCGACCAGAAATATAAGGTGGGGCCTTCATCATTTTACGACGGATTGTGGATTGCGAGGATTGACTTTTGTAGGAGTTAGACGGCTCGGTGGATTCCCGCGACTCGTTACCGCAAGGCCGGTACAGTTGTACAAATACAGTTGTAAATTATTAATTGTTTCGAATAATGTCACATATGGAATTAGTGGTTGGTGATACTTATCACATGTTATCCCAGTGAGTGTACTGGAGTTGACGATGCTCCTCTCGTTTCAGTTCAAACTAACAATTCAGGGAAAATTGGAGTCAAATCGACGGTGATTTAGGAATTCACCTTCAATTGCTCCCCTATAACACTATCAACATCTCCTGTATCGTATGTCGGTGTTGTTCCGAGAAAGATGTTTAATGAACAAAATAGAATTTACGGAACGTAAAGACATATAAAAAGTATATAAATGTACGTTTCGATATTGACGAAATAATAACCGCGGCGACCCGAGTTGTAATAATATTCTTCCAGTAATTTATGAGGTCGAATAAGATTTATGCCAAATGAGGGGGAGTAGCGTCTGAAACCAATTCGGGGCGGAAAAAGTCTGAAATGACATTTCAAATTTATTTTCAATCATAATTGCGAATAATAAATACAGTTAAAAAACCATACTTTCCCCAGTTATTCTATCGTGAATTATGTTTGTCAGAGAAAATAATTGAAAGTCTAAGTATCGTAATTGCCTGGGATGTTATTCAGCCTTATTATTCTTAAATAAATGATTACATCATATACATTTGTATGTTTATTTTCAATTTATTTCTTACACAGTACCATGCAATTCCATGTACTAAATGACAGTAATATAATAGTATTCTAATTAATAAAATAAGTATACTTATATATATATGTATATATATAAATATGAGAATATAGTATATGAAAATAAAAATGTAAAATCGCGATAGTTTCAAATGCCAACAGTCTTGCGATTTTCTACTCGCTGATATGATCTCATGCATTACCGGTTTCGATCTTTCGCCATTTTCAGTGGCGTTCGGCCGGTGAATAAATCAGGCACTTCAGACTTGGCCGGTACTGACGATTGCGATAAAGCAAATATCACTAATCATTGTGACGACGAGACAATAACAGCTAACATTTCATCAAATATTTCAAGGGGAATGATACTGAAAAGATGCCGAAATCAGCGAGTGGAAATAATAAATAAGAAATTATATATAAGTAATAAATAAATTATAATAGAGAATATATTGAGAAATAACCAATAGAATAATAATTGGCTGTTAATTTTGAATTATTATTTAAAAAATCATAGCTGCCAGTTGCATACATTTCAGTACAGACTTTCTAGTGTTATATACTATTCTTGCTTCATATACAATTTCTCCTTTTATAATTCATTTTCCGTAAACCATCAACGATCTTGAATAACGGGCCTCTGATATTTTTCCCTTTTCGTGAAATAAGCTTTGGTTGATTCAAATCTGTGCTACGCCCCAATTGAATTTGTCCAGACTGATTTGTTTTTTAAACGCACCTCCTGTTTGACATTTAATCCCGGCTGTCGGCCCTTCGCCTAAGATAAACATACGTCGCCTTCTAAAAAATGAGTAAAGACTGGCTTAAGTTGGTCCAATTATCGGATAATATATAATGCACGATGCAGACGGTCTAAACAGATTAAAAAGAACACGATTTATTGATTAAATTGGTAGCAGGTGGATAGACGGTAGACTTGATCAAAGGGTGTTGTTGTTTGCCTAATGTTGTTTGTTCGGCCATTTCTACGTGTCTACGTTTTTGTGTATTTGGACGCTCAGTGTAAAAATTCGAAAGCTATCGTCGGCAGCAGAATTCTGCCGTATTTCTGGTATAGCGAGCGAAATTGAATGAAAGATAACTAGAGCAATATGAATAGCAATAATGATTTTTAAAAATTCACGCCAACGCTACCGACGAATTTTACAAGATTGACAATATTCGCAACCCTCCACACCAATAGCCTACGCTATTGATTGATAGCCACAAGTTTTTTATTTCTTATTATTCCTACATTTTACAACTTTAGGATTCAAATATCTATGTTCACCCGACGTATATCATAGAAATGCCATTAAACCCGTACTGACGTATTCAAACTAATATTGAACGTACTGTTCTCTATGTACTTTATATATTATTGTATATGCCTCTTTTATATATTATTTGTTTAAGAAGGTGTAGTTTAGTTCGGCGATAGGAATTTCGTGGACATACGAATATTGAAGTCGGTTTCACTGTTTGTCAGGCATATAATAGTGTTTCGGATTCGCGGGGAAAACTCCACAGTCCCAAACGTGTAAATCCGTCCTTATAAAATTTTCACGTCCCCTTACGTTTCCCCATCCAGGGGAAAATCCTGCAGGCGGCATCCAGACTCGTTCTGCAAACATGCTGAGAAGATAAATCGAATAGGGAAATAGGTGAAGAAATATATTGAGTTATCGATACAGACTATATTGTTTGCGTTTTTTTAAAGCGCTATTTGTGTCACTGACTTCAAGAAAACAGTCGCACTCGCAATTAAATTTAAAAAGTATATTTGCTTGGCCCTCACCAGCATTTATAATAATTTGCAATTTTGTGGAAGGCGTTAAACTTAGAAACTGCAAAAAATGCAATTTGCTCTCACAGTTTCATTAAAAATACAGATAAAATATAATGTAATACATTCTAATTTCGTGGAATTTGATTCCACTTTATTCACTGAAATATATAAGATAAATTATTATAATTTTTCTTTCTCCTAATAATTAACAATTTTGCATTATTAGGACCATTTTAATTAGAAATGTATTATTTGTACAATCGATTTTATTTTATTAGATAATAAAATCGAGCGATTTTCTGTTTCAACTTTCTGATTAGGTTTCTCGCTAATCAAGTCTAAAGTGGTGAGGCACATGATAATTCTGTCTGAAAAGAAAAAATCCCCGCTAGAATATCAGTGACTAAGAATAAAACACCTTTTATAGTTCTATTGGCAATCTGGGGGCAAGAATTCACGGTTTTCATCATCGCATGGAAGAGCGGTACCTTCCGTTTCTGTAAAAAAATCTGTAATACCACGAATGTACCACGAGAAGCTGAAACAGCCGGGGTAGACGATCGCAGGAGTGATATTGTTAAGTACTATAGCGATACTCTAAAAACGAATCTTAAAAAGATAAGTCGCCGGGCAAAAACCATTCCCGGGGAACTTGGAGAGTTAAGTTGGCGCGGAACAGGATCCAGAAGGTAGCGACCTCTCGACGCCCCCGAAACTTGAGCGGCTTCCATTGTCACCGGAACCGAACAGAATCGACCAAGTTCACAGGACGGCGTTTCGAAATGCATTTACGGAGCCATCCCAAACTAAATTTAAGTTTCGGAGCCGAGTACGAAGTCGCTCTTTCGGCGGCCATCAAACAGCGGTCCGGTTAAGGCGTTTGTCTGTTTTTAGACGCCGAAGCTAGTCGGTCCCACGGCCTCTTTCATAATTAGCCCTAATTACGGCCAGATATTAAATCCGACCGTAGCTCAATAACTCGGTTTAATTGCCACCGTTACACAAGCATTGTCGCGGCTACGGCCGTTAATACCGCCGGCAAACCAATCAACGCTACGCCCCGGGGCTCGACATTAGTTTTTAATGGCCTCCTCATAACCGCAAGGAATGAAAGAAGAATGAGATGTAGAAATTATAGAACACGGACAAATGCCTATATATTATTCTATGTGTGCTGTGCTTACAATCAGTGATTAAACCCTTCCTCGAAACCTTCTCATATCGGTAGTAGCTTATATACTACCGATTATAATAGAATAATTTTTGTATAAACCTGCCTGCAATAAATTGAGTTGATCCCCCTCCCAATCTCGAAAATTTTAGTTCAGCCTAATAACTCAGAGGTATTCAGGCCAACGAAATCGGTCGAGATCGAGAAGGGGCTGGCGACGATATTAGCGATAAATAATGTAGTCAAAACTATTTCATGGGGGGTCGACCAGTGTTCCCGTGGCGGACAATGGGGGTCGACGATTTCCGTCAGAACAATCGGAGGGGTGGACATTTACGCGAGGGAAATTCTTCTTCCCCCAGCCCTAAGCGGAGAGGGGGGATCTGAATACAGGCGGGAATAATCGGAGCCGGCCCGGAATGACCTCGGGCGAGGGGAAAAAAACAAAAAAATCCTCGGCCGGGTAAAATACGGGTAAAAACTGTCATTAATTAGGTGTACGGTCGAAGGGGTGGGGGAGGAGAGAGCACCGGGCGAGAGATAGAACCAACTTCTGTGTCCGTAAACCGGGTTCAGATAAGCGGTCGTATAAATTGAGTTTCGTGTTGATGCATAATATAACTGAAAAGACTGCGTCCGGGTCCCCCCCCCTCAAAACAGGGAGCGCTGTTCCCTTCCTACGGCCTATCTTCTAATAGAAAATTAAAATTTCCTCGCATCCCACCCCAAAGCGGTGTTTGGAACACTAATCCGTTCGCGTTTTATGTATCCGGCGGCGACCGGGAGCTACGCGGCTGAATTTGGAATTCCGCCGCGTTGTAACAGCCCAGTACAACGGGCCTAGAGTATAGGCCCAATCGGTAGTCGAAGCGTGAAAGTACTCAATCTTTATTACTCCAGAGTAATGTCGAGCAAGCGCTCCGGCGCCTTACTATATTTGGGATCGAAACTGGTTTTTTATTTAGGCTGAATATTTTGTGGTCTATTTCTAGGCACGACTATAATGTCAATTTTTGCATTCCTACGTACAGACATGAGTCAATTGGATATATCACTTCTTCGAGTTTCGGTTTCGGCCCTTATTCGAGTTATCCGGGAAAATAGGTCTCGAGAAAAGATGTAGTATCTGAAAATGCCGATTTTGAAAGCCCGAATTTAAATTAAAGGGGTTTCAAACCGTTATTAACAGGGACGGAATACCTACGAGCGATGTGATTATTCTGTCCTCCATCGATTGGTCTGCCCGGAGCAATAGACCGGTTTCGGTTTCCCGCAGTCCTATTCAGTCGAGGCAACCTCTAATTGCAATCAATTATCCGGAATGGTTTACGGCGATTGTCCCCAAAGAGGATGTGCCCGCGATCTAATGTCTGCGGGTACCGCCGGCGAATGTGGTAAGCAACCCAACCTGATTTTAAGAGAAATCTATTCCTACAGTTTCGCCCGTTATAATAACACGTTCCAGGTACTCTGGCCACAGTTTCAGGCCATCTGAAATGTCGGTGAGTGAAATGTGTTTTCTCGGTTTTATTTTGAGTTAATATTTATATATATATATATATATATTTATTTATTTATTTATATTTTTACTGGTTTATTGCCACAATATATATATATATATATATATATATATATATATATATATATATATATATGTGTGTGTGTGTGTGTGTGCGTGTGTAGCGAACATCCCAGATGGAAAGACAGGAATTAGTAGGCAGTACTGAGATGCCAGCGTAGGAAAAAACAGATACTCTACCCGGATCAAGAAGTATTCATTTTAGTCCACCTTGAAAAATATTATGGAAGTTGTTTCGTTTCAATCAAAGTGCAGTTATGAAATTTGGTTTAATATTTGTACAAGGCCCGCAATAAACCGCGGGTAGTCAGTGGCTCGAGGAACAGCGGACAATCTACTGAGACTGGGAAAATTACATTATCCTAGAAGGAAATTATTCCATCCGCCATCCCATCGTCATAATAATATGGTGAGGGGAGGTGAGATACTGTAAGCGCGGGGAAAACTAAACCAATCTGGGGGGGGGGTATGATGGGTAATAGAATAGGGACAGCACTGTCAGGCGTTCGACGATTATGAATAGGTGGCTGAAAATAAAAAGAATGTAATTCCGGAATGGCTCTTAATGGCGATGCGGCTTATCGGCGCTTGCGGGTGGTTGAATCGAAGCGGCGACCGTTCTCCGTCATCCGAGTCCGTTAAAAAAAAAATGAAGCCGCGACCTTACAAATCTAAATATTTCACACTCGGCCTAACTAATAATACACTTCCCGGAATTTATTTACTTAAACATTTTTATTTTCTAATTTATTACTGTGCTTAAACAAAAATGAAAGAAAAGAATAGGGGGGGGGGACCAAGGTGGCGGTAATAGGCTAATAAGTCTAATAAATTTTTTAATTACACACTTTTTTCTTTAACCTGGTAATAGTTTGGAACATCATTACTCTCTGGAGTAATGTCCAAAGTGACGACACGGTGATGGCACTTTTTGACATTTATCCCGGCTACGAACCGAGGAGATGTCTAGGCCAGCGGCCTATTTAAGTCGATTGTGTACGTAAAACTTGAATATCACATTAGTCTGTTCCACTCGCCGCGATTTTACCCGCAATATAGAGGTTGGTGGAATTATATTCGACAATTTTTCCCGACCCGATTTTGAAAGACAGAAAATAGCACGTCACGGGAAAAAAGAATTGTTTAAAATTGAAAAACATGCGCGAATTTTCCATGGAAGTACCGGACCCGTTTTTCTAACTGAATAATACATACCGTGGCAGCAGAGAAGATTTCGATAGTGAATTTTCAATTTATTAATTTACGATTATTGCGAAACTGTCAACTAATTATTAGTAATATTAGTAACTTTTCATTTGGCTGTTGAAATTATTACAGAATGGAAGAGAATTAAAACAAGAACTAACCCTCGCGCTCTCCCACTCACTCATTATCAGAGCAATGGAATAAATTGTACTGGACTCGACGGAAAATTAAAATTAATTTAATCTAATAAACATCCTAATAAGTCATTACTAACGTTACTCATCACTAACTTTAACAGCGCACGCAACGGGATAAATGTTTAGTCTATATACGCTAAACGAATCTAAAACCATTAGTGGTACGGTTGATAAGACCAGTAAGCATACTCAAGTATAATTATTACCAGTTTTATTGAACAGTTTTAATATTTTGAATATTTAAGAAATTCTGACCGAGTAATACATTACATTTATTTTACCGAGTACCCAGAACTCTAAATAGCTCATAACTTGGACCTGAGTGGCAGTGAAAATAAAGCTAATTCTGAGATTTCTCCCTATTTTTCTATTTTCTTTTAAACCGGTTGATTTAAAAAGCCGTTTATGCCTGAACGGATCCACTGACCGAACACCGGCCCCGGTTTCCAATTTCCGGTCTATCGCCCTGGATCCTCCTTAAAAATAATTTGTTGGGAAATTAAAAAACAGCACAACTTCCCGCCTTTATTGATATCGTCCCAATTATAAACCATTATAAGGATTCCCTTTTCGTTTCTGATTGCTCAATGGCAAAGCGAAAATCGACTCGATAAATGTTAATATATACAGGATATAATTCCGAAAACAGAAGAGACATATTGACAAAGGAATGAACGAGTTTCAAGAATATCAATCGCCGTGACAAATAAAACGATTTAAATTGTACAACATCCAACTCTTGACTCGCCACATGTTAACATATACAGAACATATTCCTTTCAAACGTAACCGGAAAATAAATATTGGCAACAGAATGAACGAGTTCCTGAAATAATTCTCCAATCGTAGCGATAAAAAAATATATAAATTGTAGAAAACTGACAAACTGAAAAGCCTGAAATCGAAGTGGCTACGTTATTTAAACATTCCAGAAAAATAGAAAAAGTAAATAAAATTAAAACAAAATGGGGAAAGCATTTGTTGTGGCAATAAAACGTTTAAAAAATCGTAGATATAAATTAATAAATTCTACATCACACACATCTAAATAGTAGTTGAACTGTAATATTAACATTCTATACGATTATTATTTACTTATTGGCTCAATAGTTCGGGTGATAATAAATCCTTTTATTATCCCGTTTATGACAGTATTTAACACGTTCACGCCGGGGCCGATTTTCATTTGTTGGCGGCGCGCGATTTTTGTTATTGAACAAAACTTATGTTTATGATACGTTATTATTTATAATTGTAATTAAAAATAAATGTTTTTAAAGAAAATACGTTAAATTTTCCTTATTTCAATTTTCAGCGTCTAATAGCACAATCGAACGCGTACCACCGGCGACGTACCACGGTACGCGCCGCCCGATGAGACAGTCTAGTGCGGGCCACCGGTGGCGTGAACGGTTAAATATATTCTTCATTTCAATCCACTAGTTAATTATTAACTTTTTTTAATTGCACAACAAGGCTGATCAACAATAAGTACATGTTATAGGTGCAATGGATTTGTGTATTGTCCCGACATGAGGAAAACATCACTCACTGGTGAGACTGGTGAATTCACGGGCACCAATTTTCACAATTCCAATTTTCCACCGATTTCGAACCACCCCCCGCCCTCCGCCACCACGCACCGGCACGCCGGCGTTTTCCAGGTTCTCAGAACGCCGAGACGACGGTAATCCGGGTAGTTTAGACTATTGGGAAAGGGGAAAATTGTGTAACGGAAGAGAAGTGTCGCCCCGGGGCGGGGGAAGCAACAATTGGCCTATTCCCGGATCGCTCCCGGCATTGTCGAAAGAAATGCGACGAAAATCGACGACTCTCTCGGGCCGTCGACGACCGCTAGGGTAACCGGACAAAATGCACTACCGTCGCGGCACGTTTCTCATTATGTGCGTTCCGATTTTGTAACGAATTGTCCCCTAAATTTCGGTAGCCAACACAATCCCAGCGAAACCTATCTCTATCGGTTCGACAAGTCTCAATCACGTATTTTTCTGACTTCGGCAATTAATAATTTATTAGTTAAGTAATAAGATTAACGAAAAGAATAGTTTCCAAAACTGCAGGATTATGATCTGATAACAATTCGGGCGCCGAAGTTATACTAGGACCACATGTTTCATGTCTGATGCGGGCCTAGTATCGTCGCCGCGACGACGCTTAACTGAATGTAATTCTGCCCCAAATATGCTAGTAAAAATGATGATAAATATTTGTAAAAGTGAGAACCATAACCACACTGTAAACAGAGGGGTGAGAGAGTATTGTTTTTAGTATTTTTATTTGAGGGCGCAATTATGGTTAGCTGTTATCCGACTCGTCCTATAGTTTCATTAGCAGTCCATTCTTTCTAGAAATTGAATTATTTGTCCTACTTTCCTGGGATCATTGTCGATTATTTTTTCGATATCTACCTTTTTGTAATATTTATGTTAATTGGTCAACTTTCTAAAAGTGTTTAACCGTGAGGTACATTTTGCATTCTGTGCATTGTCGTCTGAATTCGTTTAATACCTGGTAGGTATGTATCGGCCTGGTATGCTCTAAACTGTTCAGAGAGTTGTTGTTGTAATGTCTCTCATTCAAAGATTAATATCTTTTTTTGATTTAGAAAAGTGTCGGTTGCGTCAATTTTTTTTCATATTTTCTTGTACGATCACGCTTCCTTAAATTCCACTCCCGCCTCTCTCCACATCCAAACCCACTCGTTCGGTCCCTTTCCTCTTCTACCCATCCACTATCCCCACCACGACGGCTTAAACGCCAGTAGTTAAATCGTGTCAAAAGCGCCATCACTGGGCGGTTTCTTTGTCGGGACTAACACGCGGAAATAAACACGTGTATCAATTGCACCCATAACTGTATAGGTTGATTGTGCAAAAATAAAACAAAAAAAAAAATTTCTTGTACGATGGGTAGCGGTTATTCTTATTGCGGCTAGATTATCTGTTACTATTATTCGTATGTCCGTCGGAAAGAGTGTTAATATTCTGCGGATTCTCTACTACCAACTTTCATTTGGCTGAAATATCAATATAGGTTGAAAGCCGGAAGATTAGGAGGTGGATTCCGCACGCACCTAGATTAGGGATGCTCGTTCTTAGAGGTAATCCAATTGTTATCGGAGGTGGGAGAGGTGACGCGTTGATTGAATCGGATGGCGTCGGTGTCTATTAAGGGTGGGGAAAGTAAGGGGGGCGCGGAGGGTCGACCACTATTTAGTTGATTAATGCCCGGGTGGTGGGGGCAGAAAAAGTCGTCCGAACAAATCTCGGCATCAATCACCCTTTCGCCTTGTTAAACGGGACCGGGCAAAGGTGGGGGTGCGACTAAAAACTGGCACCGCCGATAACAGCGGCCCTCCGTTGTCCGGCCACGAATAACGAGATCCCCCGATGTCCGCAGGCCACTTTATTGTCCTCCCAGTATTTTTTTTTTTCAACGAGGGGAAGCTTTCTTCGGGCGCGGTCACGCCTCCCCCACTCTTTATGCAGCCTCTCTAGATTATTATTAGGTTGTTGCAAAAATAATTTTGAAATTCTATAACTCGATTTAAACTCAACTATATTAAACGAAATATGAACGATACGTTTTTGCCAACGTGAAACTAGTTTTTTTATCCGATATAAAATGTGAGCAGTTTCTAGATTGACGAGAAGCTATCACAGTATGTCCTAGACTACAGACAGAAAACTGACGACAATAGCGAAAACGTTCATTCGTATTTGGAACGATTGGTATAGTTACTAGATATCGGAAGAACTATTATCATTATTTTATATTTTATCTAAATTTTTTTTTATTATCTGCCGTGGGAGTTTACAAATTAAACACCACCCGAGTTCTTGTCTGTGGTAGGTATATATCAAATATAATTACACAAAGGTGTATATATACATATGTGTGTGTTTGCGTGTTCTTTCATTGGAGGTATCAATAAATAAAAAATATATGTACGAAATAAAGGGCATATAAAGTAATATGAACGAAACGAAAATTTTTAGCCACCCTCGTTCTTGATTAATGTTTTCCGCTTTGTTGTATAATGGGAAAAAAGGTATTTATCAACAAAAAATAACATTTTCCATATTCGAATAATAACGCAATAATTGGGAAAGGTTGCTTCGATATTTATTCCGGAGGCTGACGTTTTATAAGATGAATCGAGTAAATTATTTAAAGAAAATACTATTGGGATGATACGCTCCTCCCTTGTCGGTGAATACGCTTGTACCAAATTAGGCGAGACAAGGTTCTCGTTTATTTTTGCATTCCAGAACTCAGCTGGAAGAGGTTTCAACAATTATTTTCAAATTATCTGGAGCGTAAAATGTTAGCTTTCGAATTCCTGAAATCTATAGCGAAGCGGATGCCCCACTCGTGGTAATATTGTGGCAGCCGTAAGAAATCAAGTATTTGAAAGACATCGCTACAAAAGTGTATAAACACGATTTTTGTCTCGATTCGCCTTCCTAATTTAATTATGTTTCGTAGATTTCGTGTGTTTCTGTCTCCTTTCGCTGGTTTGGTCTTTTGCTATAGTCTTTTGCTAGAATCTTTTGCTACAGTGCTATAGTCTTTAGCTATAGCAAAAGACCAAACCAGCGAGAGGAGACAGAAACAAACGAAATCTACGGTATTCCAACCCGTCGCAGACCACAAAACAGGTATGTTAAATTGAGTATGTTTCCTTTTAATAAAATATCAGGGGTCCGGCCGAATGCGGTTCGTTGCGATGCTTTATATTTTGTTAGCGTCAGTTTAAGAAATGACTAAACAGATTATGATACGTTCGATGCTCCATTTATTATGCTCTGGAATATTATTTCGACATGACTGAAGCTCCATTTACTATATACTATAGTGAGTATGTATAGAGTGCGAGTACATACTAGATTTAAAAAATAAAAGCGTCGCTCCAATTATTTTAAATGTATTTTACTCCGGTGAATTGTCGGTCAAACGAGTAACGTGCAAGACCGATTCGGGAGGGAGAAAGTAAAGGAGGGAGCGGAGAAATTCTAAATTAAATTTTTATAAAACGTTCCGAGTTGAAGGGGTTTTAAGTCAGGCGGGTTTGGGCGTGGGTTGGGGATTGTGAGGGGGGAGCGATCTAAAAACTGCGTTGGGGGGGACCTGACAACGGTATATTTTTTTGCGAACAATCGGGAGCAATAAATAGCATGTGACGGAACTCCAAAGGCAGTTGAAAAAAGTACAGGCGGAAGGAAGGAAGTGGCCGCTTCAATTATGCAAATCATTCTGCTGCCTTGTTAGCCCCCGGGGCCCTTCTACACCCCCACCTCCCATCCACCCGCCACCCCCAAGAATTTTACGCTGGAATTTACTCCCGGCCGGACGTCCAAATCCCGTCGTCGTCGGTTACCCAAATTATCAAACACATAGTCTTCTGCCTTCCTTCGCTCGTTTCGGCTTTTCAAAGACCAGTTTCGGCCGCTCGCCGAAAGTCATCAGTAGCTATGCAAGTCAATATGGTGGCGAGTCACTCTGGCACATTGGGTTCTTTTGGACGCATCTTATCTGTCACTTCACTTGCACTTTGGAGGTTGTATTGTTTTGTCGTGTACATATAAGTTGGCGACAGTGCCTCCGAAGGTCAAAAGGAACACTTCCAGGTAATGTACAGGATAAGTACGCGGAAATTCGCCTCTCAAAGAGAGCATTAACCGTTTCCCTCGAAACATCTGCGATTAACCACCTCCCACAGCATATTTCTGTTATTATTCAGCGATTGAACCCTTTTTCCAGACCTCTGTTCTTGTTTTGGTCTTCGGGAATGTCGTTTTTTGTTTATAGTAAATGAGAAAATAAAAACAAAGTGACTTCGATACATCAATCGAAAATATACTTAAACCCGCTTGCAGGTGTGATTCTTACCAGGATTAACGCAGTGATAGTTAACTATAACACAGTAAAACTATTACTGACAATGGTGAGAAACCTGTCTAGACCACATGACCAATAGGGGAGAGAAGATGGGGAATCGTACCCAGCTAATTAATTAACTTTGGAATAACTTATCGACCTCCACAATTAGGAAACGGAAGTGTAATTTGTGGGGTAATTAGACATGTAATATTAATAAAATTTATTCCAACTAACGGCCGGGGGAGGCCAAAACCCGGGGATAAAATTCTGCGGATATTCGCCGCGGTCGCGGTCCCCGTTGCTAACTTTTTAAACTAAATTACGTTTCCCCTTTTTAAACGCAACATACAAAATAACGAGGAGGGGGCTCCTCTTAGGGACTCAATTTTCCAACATCGAAGCGCTCTTTACTTCGTGTTTATTTTTTGTTGCAAATATTATAACTGTAACAAGCGGCCGGTCCGAACGCATGATCTCAATTATCCCATCGGTAATTCACTCTAGCGAACTTTGCTTACGTATTAGCGCCAGTTCATAAGTGAATATGGATTAAAACATATACTCTGTATAGCCAGAATATGTAAATTTAAAATGTTGCATAATTTTTACAACTATTTTCGGGATAAGAAATAAATATGTAGCAAATTGCGGAGTGGAATAATATAATCCCGTAAATCAGAAGCAGCCGTCTCCTGGGAATGCTCAAGGAGTTAATATAAATAACGCTGAATTATGCAAAAGTTCTTAAGTGCACGGTGCTTTCTTCCTAGTTTTATTTATCTATTAACGATACGCATTATAAACTCAGATAGAACTTTGAGCGTGCAGTATTCGCTTTAAAGAAATATTTATTAACCGAAAGTGGTTTCTGCCGTTTTCCGGAAATGGAATTTAGAACGGCTCCGTGTTAAATGTAATTAATTAAAATATTTAATTAATTTAATTGTTCGCGTTTGAATTTAACTGATAATTGTGTGGATAGGAAAATGTAGTTTAAAATAATTGTAAGTGACGAAAATCCTAAGAATCGAATTGGTGGTCCAGTGCTTTCATGCGGCATCACTGTGGGCCTCAATTATCATTTAATTACACCTAAGTATTCCTATAATAATTGGTTGGCAACTGAGTCATTGCGGATTTTACCGGTAGATGGGGTTATTTGTATTTTTAAGCATCTTAACAACTTTGAACTGATAAGAGAGTGATCTTTTATTACTTGGTACTCTATGAAACGTTCAGTACCAAATGTCTCCCGATCTTTTCAATAGTGTCTGTTCGACATGGTGATACAAAAAGAATATCGTCATATTTTGTGTTTTTATTTTCATAGAGGTAAAATTCATCCTAACCTCACATAAAGTTCATTTGTACGGTGATGAAACCTTAAAAGAACGTTAGTGTCAACAAATCTGGTTTGCTAAATTTCGTTCGGGTGATTTTTCATTAGAAGACGAGAACCGCTCTGGTCGTCCAGTCTAAGTCGAGGTCGACCAACTACAGTCCATAATGGATACCGATCACCATAGTACAATGAGAGAGATAGAGAAGAAGCTAAATGTATCCCATACATGCATAACCTCATAACGTTCGGGCGAGAAAAATCTATTTCTCTTATTATTAGCTGCCAACCCAATATATGGGTATCGCGCCATTTGTGTTGGGTGCTGTGGTCTTATAACTCATATATAACACATATACAATTACAAAAAGATCCGCGGGCCAGAATGCATGTACTAAACAACATTTGATATTGTATACGATATTATATGTATATTTACAGAAAAATAAATATTTGTTTACTTTACTTTAGTTGGAAAGCATCGAAGCAATGTAATTTCAACGATTATAATGAAGATAATGAAGTCGATTTGTTTGTTCGGTCTACAATTTCTGCCCTCAGCCAGAAGAATTGAACTGTATCTATCATCGACGACATTTCATGGAATTTTCAGTGGACAAATTTTTAGAGTGATGCGGCCTAAAGCCATTTGATCCGGAGTTAGATTCTCAATCCCTGTCAAGAATACATTATCAAATTAGAATCTTCTTTTTAATATTTCCTTTGTATGTCCGTATTATAAACGGAATGCTACTGACGAAAAATCAAAACCGGTCCAGCATTGAACCAAATGATTGAGAACAACGGCCACTGCCCACTGAATGCTATCGTGTTTCAACTTCCTCTCACTTGTTAGGTAAGCACCCGGCGCGATACGACTGACAATGACGATAAGCCAGAAAGCCGTTCTACCTTAAGACCGAATAGGCGTGTGGAAAATAGCCTTCACGCGATCTCATGCCAGATTGGTTTGGGCATGAGTAGGACCCTATCGATGTATCGCCGAGGCAGCGAACTGTCCGCTGTTCGGGGGCGTCCTTTCGCCACTGTCGGCGCACCACCGAACATAACCGGAATGGAAAATATCGCCGAACCTGAGTACTTGCAGGGCGGAAATTGGGCTCCCTCGAAACGCCGATGCGCGTTAGTTCGGTGGATGGGGAGGAGGGGGAAAAAATTCCCAATTTCGACCGGTTTCCGCCGGTCATAAATCTCGCTCGGAGGTTTTTGAGAAATAAATACCGAAGACGGAAGTCGGATAAAAGCCGTGTTTGGGGGCCGGGGAGGGATAGGTCGGGGGGAAGCTCCACCGTGAGCCCACGACCTCGGCCGACCCGTACATAAATTGGAATGTTTATTTGTTTAAACCAATCAGAGTGGGGTACGGGACGCGATAGCTATATATGTAAGGGCGCGATGGTAGAGGGTTAAAATCAACACGAGCTCCCCGGCCCTAAGATAACAAATAGCGTTGGCTCCTCCTAATGACTACACGCCCTATTGTTTACCCGCCCCCGCCCGCTTCATTTCCAATACTTAAACTGAATTAGATTAGCCCACATTTATTAGGTGAAAACTCCGGTATCGTCCCCAACCCCGAAAAAACTGCGGCTTTTATTTTCCTTGGCCCCGTCCCGTTGCCGTGAAAATAATAACCGGTGAGGGGGAAACGGCTTCGTCCTACGTTTCGTTGGTCACAGATATGTTTCGGAGGTTAGGCGAAGGCGGCAAATCCGAGCCAGTATTTATCCGACAACTCCGTCCGGCGTCTCCGGATTCTTGGAGCCGCCTTATTAATTCGACGCTGGATAACGACCGCTCTCGATAGAGGCGTCGAGATGCCCATATCGATTTGAGAGCGGGGCGTCCCCGGTAATCGGCGATACTAACGGATGATCGAGCCCACGCCTGAGTTCGATTCCCGGCCGAGGACCACATCGCTTTTTACAATCAATTCTAACTGTTACATAGGGATATCGAGGACTCGCTGAAATACTTATTTCATGAATATATTTTTGTTTTTAAGTTATTATACAAACAATCTTTATCGTTATAAGTACAATTGTAGCATGTTATTTCGTCGCTTGTTTTTCTTCTTTGCCATTCTCTTTTGCTTCTTTGACAAAGAAGCCACCCATTGATGTGTATCAATGCATAGGTATTTTCTTATCCATTCCATTCTGTTTTGTGTGTCCGAGTCCTTATACACAATCATTCTTAGTGGGCATACCACCTTCTTGGTAAGATTCTTCTCGAGGACCTCTATCCCTGGGTGAGTTCTGTTAACGTTTTAATACTATCAGGTGCTTACACTTAATTGTTCTGTATGTAGGATATGCTTTAATGTGAGCATTATATCACGAGTGACTCTCCGGTGCCCTTGTTACACTCATAAAATAAACTAATATACAAGTATGTAGTGTGGAATTCTTCTTGCGCTGCAACCTTCACCGTACTTACCGTAGTTTGAAACGTGTGATATGAAAGTTTAAAGTTCCCGTTTTGTTCATCATTTTTTTAGATAACATTTCTTGTTTGAATTCGTTAATATTTTTCATTTCAATTCTGTGAGTTGAATCTGTTAGTACAACTTAATAATTGTAGTATTACTATGCTATTCTTAATTTTCTTTCGAACGAGATTGAAAAAATTTGAGTAAACTATAATAACACGCAGTGACTTTTTTGTAACTGTCTTAATTTTTTTTCTAATTTATATTGGACTTTGATTTCGGAATTATAAAATGACTCCTTTCAAATATAATGCGCGGAGGGAAGAAATTATGTAAACAGAACGGGCTGACGACTGAGTTCAGCTAAGAGAGCGAAACCGGCAGAATTGAAACTGGCTAAGAAAATATTTTTTCCCGAAATAAAAAACGTCAATACGATTTTACGAGTCAAACAAAAAAAAATTCTTTATTACGGAATTATAATGTATATTCCGAGCGAGACTTTTCCCAAAGATGGAAAACAATATTACCATATTAAAATGACCGTATTACCATGTTAGCGAGGAAATCGCTTTTTTTTAAAAAAAAAAAGAAAAAGAATATGATTTATTAGGTTGTATCGCTTTAATGTACTACTATGAACGCTCCCTTATTTCAGTTCACATAAAAATAAACAATTTATTAATCTGAACATTCAACATTTCAAATAATCTTAATTGAAGAACTAGTTAAGTAGAAATAATTTAATTAAATACAATCCGAGGATTTTAAATGATAATAGCTCCCGTGAATATAAAAAAAGATTTGCATTAAAAATAGCTAGGTATTTACGAAGATTCCGTATTAAAGCGAGATGCAGATTTTATAATGTAACAGGAATGATGTTGCTCGGAGTCCGCGTAGGGTTTTCTTGACTGGGGCACGGCATTAAATAGGCAGCAGTGTGTAAGCAGATTGACAGGCCTAAGGCGAGTGATGTATCACCTTTTTTGGAAGCGTCGGCAGGTTTTTTTGCCCATATTGTTTTTCTCAGAATATTAACCTAAATAACATTAATATTCCGACATAGACGCACGCCGATAATTTGTTCATAGCACAGAGCGGAATGTACAAAGTATGCATATCTCAAGGATTTTAACAAATCATTATGTAAGTGAAGTATCATACACTTATTCAGTCCTTGAATATTTTCTAAATGAGAGTCGATATTTCGTTAGATTCTCTTTTTTAATTCAATACAGGTAAATGATCTGGAATAGGTGTTTCTTTTTACAAACAACATACAAATGTTTTTATTTCTTTTTTTTATTATACATTCAGGTATGGTAAATACCCTGTACATATTTAAGGAAATCATTTTAAATTATAAAAAAATGTGTAGCGCCTAGATGGTGGAGCGCCGGTTTATAATTCCGGTACACATAGGATCGAAACCTGTTCAAAGCAAGATTATTTGTGTGCAAATTTGAAAATGAATTAAAAGTCTAAAACAGGGATACACGATCTGAGGGGTACTTATGCTGGAAGCTTTGACGGACCTTCAAGTTGTATGAAATTCAAATAGAGCGGTATCGGCTTCGTCAGTAGCGTTCCGTCATTGGGAAGGCCGAGCGGTAATAGTTTATTGTACTTGATTCAGCTTCATTCTGTGTAAATTTCAATTTCCCCGTTGTAAACCCGGGGCCAATGGTACAACATCCCTCCTATTTCTAAAGTCTTAACGAGGACTTCGATGAATAGCTATAATATTAAGCAGGAATCGTTTTTATGGGTTATCAAATCTAACAAGTGAGCATTATATTGTATGATAAGTAAATAAAGTATCTAATTATTGCTATAACCATGTCCAGATATTGTTTACGTATCGCTTGAAATTATTAACTCTTGTGTCCAGCCTGGATTGCCAATTATAGGAACTAAATTACATTTTAATGTATACGCCGAGCGCAGGATCTCGTAGATTTTAATTATGGATACTTTGGAATACATCTCCATATTTAGCGGATAGTTGATCCGCATTTTAACATATAAATTCAGTATTCAGAGCTGTTTAGCGACACAACTACTCGAGTTTAGGAAAGCTGACCCTACTACTTAGGGCGTGATTATACGACGGTCATAAAAAAATCGGTCGAATTTCTATAACTTCAATTGGCTAAATAATATATGTTCGCATAAATTGTTCAAATAATGGGAGTACGGTCGATTAAGTATTACATTCCGGTCAGTAATTTTAAGAATATTTAAGGCATTTAATTTTATACCTCATCTCCCCCACGCATTCACAGCCGAACATGATTAAGTTTTATAAATGCTAATTATTCTCTTGCATAGTTACAATGAGTAAATTTCTGAGCCTATCTCAATATTATCGTCGGCGGGGTTTTCACCCTCTAATCAAATGAAGTACTATAAGGCGAGCAATTGTTGTAAATTATATCTTCTAAGGATTTTGATGGAACGGGATGAATTTAGCGTTTTCGGGCGCGAGAAAGCGATTTAGTCAGGTCTCGACTTTGGCAAAACCCATTTAGCGTTTAAAGAACTTAAATAGCTGCAGAAGGGAACCCGAATATATATAATAACCCCATTGTGAACGTCATAAACTAGGGCAATATTGTATGTATAATTACATTATTACAACATACTATTGTATGTTTTAATCAATAACATTTTTTTCATAAGTTCTATAACAATAATTATAGTAAGCGCAAAAAAAGGAATATTCATCTTTTTAGATGTTGATTTGCCGCTGATTCGTTTTATATGATTCATTCTGATGATCTTGACTTAGTAAATGAATTACATAGTAAAATATGAAACTTTTATAGACAGATTATCACTCAACATCCCTTTACCTTCCAGATTGTTAATTGTTAGGATCGATGCTCTGAATATTCTTGTGACAGATATAGTTCATGACAGCCTACAAGGCTAACAAAAATATGTAAATAATATTTATAATAAAACGCGCGTTAAATGTTCATATTTAGTTAAGGCCTGCATTATTTCAGGATTATGAAAAAGTGGCGGTCAATTATTTCATGTTAACTGTTGGGAATCCATACTTTCGGGGCCGTACCAAATTTATGGGTAAACTGTGATATTACTCCGGGCCTAATGTAGACCTTACACTGAGATTTATAGCCCGAAATAGTTACGTGGGGGGGAAGGGGAGGGGGTTTATGCGAGGGTTCTGAATATTATCACCCATGACCGATTCTCGGTCTTCTCTCGCCTGTTTAATAGTAAGAGCCATTTCCTCATGCCACCCTTTCATTTTACATCCTGGCTCGCTTAACTGAACTGAGCCGTTTCGAGCTTCTCGCCGTTATAAGTAGCATTCGGAGGCCGGGGATGGGACTGAGGTAGTGTCATCCGGACCCTGGACAAATATACCCAGAACATGTTCTCAATTTCTAAGTACCACCTTATTCACAACGGTTCACATGAAGTATCACTAACTTCCTGTAGGATCGCGTAATACAGCGAAAAGAACCCGCGGGGACTGAGCCCCTGCTATTTCAGGAATTTGCCCGTGTTTGGGCACCCCCTGAGCGTTCGTAACGTAAACAGCAGTTCGTAACGTCGTTTCGTACCTTCGTTCAGGCAGTCTTGTGTCCAAGTGTAGTTCCGTGTAGCGCACTTGATTTTTAATAGGAAGTCGGGACCGGTTCAGGAAAACGTGAGAAGAAGGTTTAGCTCGTATTTTTGTTGTCTCAGTTGGATTGTCCTCGGTCCGGACCGGAAGAACTTTAGAGTCTCCCTCCGACGCTTTCCACCCATCCCTCAAGCTCCGGCCATTACCGGAAAATTATTCATACGAAACCCCGGGAATAATTATCGGGTCCGTACAAACTCTGGAAGGGAGACGGACGATCCCTGAATATGTATGAAACACATATATAATTAATAGCCGAAGCGGGAAGGCTGCTAAGTCACCCGTAAACGGCCCATTTACCGAAAATAATCTGGTCACTCAAATATTAGCTTAACTCCCCCACCGCCTACTCGTACGGACTGCGCCCTGAAATTTTATAATTGGCCCGTCTTGTTTGTGAATGGGGAGGGGGGGGGGGGGTTCACACATATATTAGCGACCCTCCAATGAAGGAATAGGTACGTATATGTACTCTATCTTCATTATTATACCAGTATTCTGCGAGTAACTGGAATGTAATCACTCGAGGTGCACGGAGGCATGGGCCACGGTTGACATTACACACCGGCCTTGACGACACCCCTTTCAGAAAAATACTGGCACTAACAGTACAGCCGAGAAGACAACCTAAATGAATAATTGTGTTAGTGAGTAGGTAGTGAAACAGTGGTTGAAAAAGGACCATAGGGTAGTTTGTTTTTAGTTGCTCTGATCGGCATGAATGAAAGTTTGGCTCTCATATAGCCTGGCATATGGAATATAGAATAGCATAAATCAAACAAAATAATCGTTTCCTTCGTGTAGTGTGACCTATCTGATCCACTGCAGAGTGATACTGAATATTGGGAGAAACTGAAACCGGACTAGGATAGGAGCACTCAGCAATCGAAGGCGGAAGATAATGGTGATTGGATATGTTGACTAGTTGTAAGTAACTTACTGCAATTCTGAGAATAGTCGAGTAGCGTTCCGTCAATGAGGCAGCAATGGGTGGAAGCTACCTGCTTTATTTATTACCTCCATTCTGCGGTACTGAAGTATCCCCTTCTGAAATTGCGATAGGTGGTCCTCGCGTCAACCATCCGGGAACAGACTTTCGGAAGGAACCTCGAATTTACACGCGAGAATTTATTTACGAGCGTTCCAGAGCCGACACCGCTCTAAACAACAGGGGGGACATACCATGAATGTTTGCCGCGTTTAAATTACTTCAGTTATACAGTTCATCGCTTCATTTCAAACTCTAATGCGTTTTCGATGTCCGATTGTAGACACCGTAATTTTCACTCAATCCGGGGTCCGCTCTGGTATGACAATTAGTACGCTGTTCCACCCCAATCCATATCGAGCCCCCGGGGTCTTCGGTCCAGCGACAGCTGAAGCCTGGCAAATCACTGTAATTGTTGTCCAACGTATCGCCAATCGCCGCTAGAGTAAGTCGCATAAAAGCCTGAAATTTGTACCTTTACATATTTCGGCACGGGTGGAGAGGGGGAGGGGGGGGGTTATAAACGCGTTAACGTACAAAAAAATTAATAATCTCCGTTAATGGGTCGTTTATTACCCGTAGAATGGTGGCGGACTTCAGAAAACTGGGAGTTAATAATTTATTTAACGAAAATTTGTACCGGGCACTTAAGCCGGACTAAATAGTATGGAATATTCTACATCGATAGCCCTTTGTAGGAATGTGAAATGAAGACAAAAATTTTGCTCAGGCTCCGAATAAATCACAATTTCAGCGGAGTCGACTAATGGCGTTCAATTCGATTCCCTTCGTGATCGCTACGGTGCCCGAGCGATACGACGTATCGATGAGTTCGATTCTCAAATTATATAATGGATAACTGTTACCAGACACCGGCAATGAAAACCTAGCTGCAATTCCTTGTTACTCAAGAAATGTTACTGAAGAAAAAAATTCGTAGTATTAAAAAAATATAAATTGATTTTAACCAATTTTTTGCGTCGTTTGTCTAAGAATTCCGGCCGATAATACAGGTGTATACCGCTTAAATACAATATCGATAGGACAAGGGGTCAAACAATAAGGGCGGAATATGGGAAACCGAGAAGTTAATAATTGAAGATAATAGCCGGTGGGACAGAGGCCCTAATCGAATTAGCGTCACCAAATTGAATCCATTACTCTAATCTCTGGTAACGACGTCGTTTATAAACCGGGCCGAGGACACCGGCATCGAATTATCGGAGGAGAGAAACGTCTTAATTTCTGAAGCCGTAGGACGAATGAAGGGAGATAAGCCACCGGATTAAGCGTATTTCTGTTTATTTTTATTTAGACCAAATCACTTATCTGTAATTTAAAATACTGGGGGTTTTAAGTAAGGGTTTGGAGTATCACAATACTCGTGGACATAAACGTAGAAGAACCCGTGGGTCGTAATGCATGTATCAAATCAATATTTCTGTATCGTCTAGTATGTACTATGCATATTCAAATTGAAAATAAAGTATATGTATTTTGTTATTTGTATTTTGTTTGTGTTACCGTTCTGATCCCTTGTTAGAAGATCAGGCCTCATCAAGATCAGGTCGACCCTTTGTCCAGGAGGTTGATATAAGCCAATCGAGCCAGGGCTCGGGGTTATTCACTCTTCTGGCTTCCGTTTGAAACTGTGTAGTTATGTTAATATAGAAAAATTGTGCTTTTAAGAAGTTCCAATTTCACGAACCCAATTAAGTTATATAACTGTTAACGTATCTGGCGAGGGGTCTGCCAAGGTTTTATCATCACATATTATGATCGTATTTTACTCCATGTATATGCTGTCGCCTAATTGGTTTGAGCTCTTCGCCAAATTCAGCCTCATTATACAAGAGATATAATGAGCATGTCGGACGTCAAAATATATATGTATCTATATAGTCTGAGGAGAATTGTAGGGGAGCGTATTCAGCTTATACCTTTAGTAAAAGACTCAGTACGACGCATACGAGTATGGGTAGACAGGCCCTCGGACAGTATGAACGTACTGACCAAGGTATGTAAATTGCGAACGATAAATTTAAAGAAAATAAAGTATTTGCAAATTGGCTCTTCAAGGCGGCAATCGTCTAACGGCTTTCCCGACGACTCAACCCAAACTGAGATCCGGTCGAATCGGTTGGACAATAATTTTTTTTTTTAATTCGGCTAAGCTAAAATCTTCGGAAAGCCATTGAAGACTTTATCGTCACGGACGCGTGCATTAACTGCGTCGTTAAACGTGGGGGGCTTTTTTGCATCCGGTCGTCTCATAACCGAGCCGGGCACTAAGCCAGTGTTATCTGTTTGAGCGTAAACCTGTGGCTTTATTATAACCCTAAAAATAATACCCCCCCCCTCGACCTCCCTTCGAAACTCGATTTACGCCTAATCGTTTTTCGGAATAGAATATTTGTTTGCGTTTCTAAAGAACTAGAGCCTGGGATCTAGTGACCGACTACAGAAGACTTTTATTATAAATAATAAAAGATTTTGTGTATTTTTGTATCTAACAGGATATGATGAATTAAAAATACAACCAAAAACAATGTTAACAAGTTACATTGGCAAGAAACAAATAACACCTGCAATAGCTTCTTATAAGTTCTGTTTGCTGAATAAAATGAGTGAACAGAAACATAGTTCTCGATTCATATTAGAAACAAATATTGTGTATTTTAAAAAAGGGGTCGTAAAACTGTCGTCGTACGGGGACACATATCAAATAAAAATCCTGAAAATTATCAAACAAAAAACATACGTATAATATTAATAAAGGGAAGTATTCAGAAATTTCAGTATATATATATATATATATATATATATATATATATATATATATATATGCATATATGTATAAATAAAGCACCGGTATGCATATCAGAATTCAACTTAATAACTCGTTTCCTGTTACAGGAATGATGCAAAAGGGGTGGGCAAACAATTTATTATAACCGAAACATTTTAACACGGGACAGAATGCAAAATTACAAGTACAAATTAAACAAAACGCGCATCAAAGTGACTCATTTGTTCGAGGTCGGGTCAGCAAGAATTAAAATGAGAGGTCGTGTCAGTACCATCATTATATAAAATATATAATATAAAAAATATATTACGATTTACAAACAGTGATAACATCATTAATAATGATAATAAATAGCGAATCCTTTATTGGAGAGGATTGTTGCTTTACTTTTTCTCCTGAAATCCGAAACGTTCCTTAATAAGTAACAACAATAACAAGAAATAAATAATTAAAAAGAAATAAATTACACTTAAAAAATGGAGAAAGCCAATGTGGTCCTTCTGCATTATGCTAATTGTTACTAATGCTACTTTAAGGTCAATGTCGCTGATTGTCTTTTACAGTTGTGGCAATAAAACAGTTAAAAAAATCCACCTTTCTCGTCACCTTTCTCGATCCTCCGAATTACAAGCCGATTCGCAACACAGCCGAAATTCTTCGTCCCAGATATCAAGGACTCGCTATATAAATGTACTACTCAATCAATAATTATTAAGATGAAACTTCGAACGAATAAATCATTAGCCACCGATCTGATGGCGTAGTGTCACCCTTCCAAAAGGAACTTTTTTTAACTGAGCGACTATTTTGTTTTTCCCCCGGCACAACTATTTTTCACGGGGGTCGGGAAATCCTAGAAAATTGTCCTGGGACTATATGGAAACACTGAGCGATTAGGGTATTTTGAAGACACGAAGAGGTAACCCGTCGGTCAGAGCCCTCACGCCGGGTTCTTCATTTCCGGCGGTGAGTGGGTAATTTCGAGCCCGCTCCGGAAGCGGTCCTCCGCCTAACCAGCTGGCTCAACGTGTGTATTGAGCAAACTAAATTCTCCTTCTAACGAACAACGTTCTCGATGATTATATAAATACTCCATATGCATAAAGAGAGTATCTAAAGCTGAGCATCACATAAATCCGCTAATTAAAAGTATTTGGAATTATTATATGAAGAGCACCTAAAAACACAAACGTGAGTCTTCTGTCCCAGTGTAGTCCCAAGTACCGCTCTAAATCTCACTCCAATCATGAAATACGCCAGTCAAACTGTCCTTAGATTCGGCCCTCTAAAATATAAAATCCTGTTCCCGTCAAGTCGAAAAATAAACTTTCTGTTCTCCTATAAGAAATTTTTGAGTGCCCTTTGATGAAGGGGCCCACCGTGACGACGGAGACCGATTCAACAATGTTTCTTTCAACAATACCGAGCCGAGAACAATGTACCTTACAACAATTCCGACCGAGCCAAGACGTTTACTTCAATATTTGATTGCAAAAAATCATCGCTTTAGCAGTTTTTCGTAAACTTGATACCATTCTGCAACTTTTGATGTAATAAAGTTTGGGTCTCTCTTTCAAGAAAGGTGCAACATATCTCGTCACGGACTGACAAACATCAATAGATTTTCAAATTATTAAATAGAAGTATCGATTTTTTTTAGATCTAGACAGGTTGTAGCTTTTCGCCATCGTCAGGAATATGTGAGTATTAGTAATAATGAGAAGTCGTTATCTGGTTTCACCATCTATGAGCAGGCAATTCCTTCCCGGACGCGGAGATCTCTGGGTTTATGTGTGATCGCTGGCAATGAAATTTAATACAACCCGGTTCCAAATAAACAAATAGGGGTTACGACGACAAAAGAATCGAACTCGGAGCAGCCCCTCAATGCGGAGCTGATCCTCCTATCTGAGCTATTATTTATTTATTGGTTCAATACTGCCTGACGTCATACGGTTGAATAAGGCATATATACGTCGTGCCCGACTAACGGATACGTTCTACCCTGCTCTAAATGCTTATTTACTAGGCCCTACCCTGATTATATCACTGCTGCTTGTAACAGACACGGGTGCCTTAAGCAAGCAGATCTTATAAGAAGCTGTTCTTCAACTCCTTCATCGTACATATCGCGGTCCTACAGTATTTTTTTTCGCAGTAATCTGGACAAATTTGTTCAGAATTAAAGGTTAAAGAAACAGTAGCCAGGCAGTCTTGAGAGTAAAACGTTTACACAGCTTCACACGAAGAGAGAATGAAAAAAAGGAACTGAACTGTGCCTCATAAAATCCGCAGGAAGGGTGATGATTAGGTGTTTCCCACGTGCGAAGTTTCTCCCGCCGTCACTAGACGACGCGAACGCCTCATCGTGGCGGGACAGGGATAGGGTGCTTTGCTCGGAATCAAGGATAAGTTTCCATAAAGATGATACTCGAGGAGAAACCGACGGCAAGTAGGAGACCACGATATAGAAATCATTTAATTCGGTTATTCGTTACAAGAACCAGTCGCCAGGAGAAGAGAGGGAACTAAAATCAGGCAAAACTAGTAGATTCAGCTGATAGACAAAACAAAAAACCCTAGCTATCTCCTTTGTTATTTGAGTCCCTGAGGAAGATGCGCGGGGAGAATCCGACGGTTATAATGGGCCCACGATGGACAAGAGCAAATTACTACGGATTATAAGGTTAAAGGACCAGTCGCCCGGCTGTATAGAGAGCAAAACATTCATAATGACACCCAGAACAGGGAATGAAGTAAGAAAATGAGCTATTCTGTATAAGTGAAAACGTTTTCCCCGACCAGAACTGGAATTATGACTTCCTGTGGGATCACATAATACTGTACTGTTGCTTCCGGAAGCTGATAAGACCGAGGAGGACCCGAGGGGAAAAAGGCATACCCCATTCCACTGCAGCTCGCTCTGGTAGTTTCCAAACACAAGAAAAACCTGAGAGGGGGTAGACCACTGCTAATCAAGGTTCTTCCGGGAGTATAACGCGATCCCACCGGAAGTTAGTGGTTATCTATAGAAGTCAGCGGTGAAAGGCCGCAAGGCGACCGGCTTGTCTCCAGACTGCAGGAGCTGGAATCGAACCCGGGAGCGCGTTCCCGCTCTCGATGCCGAGACGACATGCCGGCTGCCGGCTACGGCAATTAGGCGGGGGAGGCCTCCACATTTATGGGAAAGGAAGCACCTGCCCGAATAAATAACACGGTAGAAATAATCCGAGCCGTATCGCTACTCTCCTCGGGAAGATTCCGTACATCAATAATTCAGCGGGCAGTGTCAGGGGATCCTATTAATTCACAGTTCCCCGGGGCCTCCTCCCATCGACTTCGGCTTCGGGGACTCCCCGGCTCCCGTCACGGTTTCTTTTTACCGGCTACAAAAACGCTTTCGGATTATATATAGGTATATTTTCAACTATGGCAGTAGTATTAATACGAAAATAAAAATCCTTTTATACAGGGGAACACTCTACACGACCAATTCCCCGCGTAAGGCTTCGCACTTTTCGGCATCTATCGGAATAGACTCGATACGTTCCCATGGAATCTCCATATCGGTTCAAAACATTCTGCCAGCACTATAGCTGTGATGGCGCGTTCGGTATAAGGTATATATGTGCGAATTATTTGTTCCATCCGTTACCAACGTAATGTTTCATTTACACTATCATTTACCCCCCCCCACGGCGGCTCGAACGTCACTGGTTTAGAGATCTCCTCGGTCTTTGGGTTGTATACAAGCCGTTGTATAAAAGTAGGTTGGGTTGCTTCTTTATCGGGAAAAACAAATCACAAAAAAATCTCCGCCTTTGTACCTATAACCGTGAAGGTTGACTGTACAATAAATAAAAAGAAAAAAACAACTTATTTAACCATAACAATAACGTTAACCATTATTTTTGTTTCTAGTGTAAAGGGGGTGGTATATCTGAGATGGTGTTTTTGATTTGTTGCTGTGGCGGTGTTTTTTTGTTTCGTGAATTTCTTGTTTTCGTTATTTTATTGCCGGTTGAGCTACCGAATGTTTTAATTTAACTTTCAACCGTTGGGGAATTTGGTCAAGACGCCTGATATTGAGAGTGTCCTCTCGTGATACTGTTACGGCCCCCCGACTAAATAGGCAATCACTGGAGTGACGGTATTTAAATGGGATAACAGCGACAGTTTGGAATATCGCTGCACGTTTGATATTCTGCCTCCCCTCGCTTGTTTGATCCCGTCTCCCGATAAGGCGGGAACTGCTATTCATTTTATGTTCACCAGAGTGTAGTGATCCTACATCAACTGATAGTGGTTAGAATCAGAAACCAGAAAACCAATGTTCTATAAATCTTCATGTTTTATAAAAATATTTAACGTAGATTTCGTGGTAACAGGTACTCTAAAAATATTTAAGCTATGTTGACGTATAAAAGTAATTATTCCATTGCAGTTCTCTTATATTGTAACACAGCGCCTAAGGTAAGTTTACGTTTGGGATCAAATACAAAAAACGACCTCCACAGAAATCAATAAAAATTGCTAATATTTTGCTGGAATTAAGTTCAGAAGTGATTTGTGTGTCCTTCTTATATTATTTCAATTGTCTTAGTCGTAATTGTCGTTGTTTTATTTATTAACGGCAGACCCGACTAATCTATTGAATAAGGGTTTTAAAAGAGACGATGCTGCAAGAATATATTCTGGCAACGGAATGTTACTCACGAAACGAACCGCTGAAGGAGCTGCAGGTGACAATAACACAAGTGATGAAAAGCGTCATCATTTACAATCGAAGCATTGAACGCGAAGTAGCTTATTGTAAGCCAATTAAGCCCCATGGGAATGTGGGGCGCATCCCATTTTAAAAAGGAGCATTAAGTAATGACAACCTGTTGAAAACTTTTTCAGCTCCCACTCGCTTATTTGGTCATGTGCTTGACCGGCTTTTCGCCACCTTCGGTAGCCTTCCATCAGCATATTAAGGAATAAATTTGTTAAAAGTGTCCTAGATAAAAATATTCCACCAAAATAATAGCGTTTGTTTCGGCTTTTCCCCTAGCGCTTATATTCCACTAGGAAATTAAGCAATCGGTTAGAGTTTATTGCAAGTTTGTCTCATAATTAAATTAATTTTTTTAAGGATTTTACGAGGATAGCCTAACATCATTTATGTCAACCAGGCGAATAATGATTTAATAAAACTACCAGGATTTCCTTAACTGTGTAGACGCACCGAATTATGATCTGATATAAATTCGGGCGTCCAACTTATACTAGGTCCGCGTATTTGCTCTGTGTTGCGGGTTAAGTATCGGCGCCGTGATATAAACAATTCCGCTAGGAATAATCCTACAATGGTTATTCAATTAATCTCATAGAAATGTATAGTTATGTAGCTTAACTGAATACACATACTTAACATTGTGCCCAATATACGGTAATACAAATAACAGAAAATATTTGTGAAAGTGAATAATATGAATAGAACAGGAGTCAAAATACGGGTTTACCGGAATATAGACGTTGGGATTCTGCAGAGCCCTCGATTGGAGTGAAACGGAATTTTCCTAGACCTAAATAAAGAATCTTTAAGCATATTAAAGGAAGCTGCCACGTGATTTAAATATATCGAATAAATAAATAAAATTTTTAAAATAGGAGAAAGCCAGTGGTTTTCCGTTATTCTCTACTCGTCACTTGTGTTAATTGAACATCAATGTCGCTTATTTTATTTGTTTTAAAACAGTTATAAATAATATATTAAATAAAATAGGATATCCCTAAAAATATATGTTCAGAAATACGCCTGTACACGTGAAAGTACGTAATTTAAAAGAATTATAATACTGTAAACTATTATTGTGTGACACTTATAAGGGAAACCCTTCCGAAAAGGATAGGAAATATGTTATAAGAAATTGAGGGCCGTCTAGAACATATAAGGGGGGATTTTCCCCCCGGCAATAGTCGCACCACTACGCCACGTCCACTCCACGTACAACGCCTCCAGTTTAGGAAGTACCTTTCCCGCGAAAACTTCCATTTGAATGCAGGCCCCGAAAGGGAAAACCCACGACGCGAAACGGGACGGATAAGAATACTGCATTTATTGAATCGACGATACACATGCGGTAATTACGTTCGCCGATATTTGATAATTTCTACGAGTTTAAAATTGGAATTGGGTAAATTGTTTGCGTTGATATGGAAGCTCTGAAACTATCAAGCACAATCCTGAGTCAATAAATAAATAAGTTTAAAATACGACATATTTTTAATTCTGAACAAAAACGATAAGAACCTTTCGAATTAACAATTTTCCTATGGAGGAAAAGAGTATGGTGGACTGGTTATTTTGACAGATGAAACTATGAGGCAGTACCCTGAGGTAATTCTTGTTTATTGAGTCAATAAAATAAATAAATTAAATATTTTTTATATATTTTTAATTCTGAATAGTAACGATAGGAACCCGTGGAATTAACAATGTTCGTATGGAGGACCTCAATGGAGGTCTACAATTACACTTCTGAAAAAACATAACCGTTTACAGTAATTAACAGTGTAAATAATTATATTCTGCTTCTAAGGGAATGCTGGAATAGGGCGGAACAAAAGCACAACTGAGGGAAGACATACACTTCGGGACCAAACGATCGCCAACTAAAAAAATCTCATCACTAAACTGTGATTACGATGTATTTTTCATGTTTTGTTTCATGAACTTGCTATATGACATATGTTATAGTTCAATCCAGGATACAATATGATGATAGAAATCTGGGGTTACAGGGTGTCTCTCATTTAATCAATTCAGACTTCCAAATAGAAGTAAAATTCAGTCCGTTTTGGCCGCGTCACCCTAAGCTAATCCCTATCGCCCTCGGAATTTCCCTTCTCTCTGCAAATTGAAATTGATTAGTACCATCCACTCGACTAAGTCCAGTGTATAAATTTCAATTCGGTAGTTTGTTACTGAACAACCACTTACCACTTTTTCATTTTAAGTCACGACTACAATTTTTATAATTATATTTGGTGACAGAGCGATTTGATAACAAAAGTGTACATTTGACAGAGAATCTACCCATTGATGGTACTCCTGCTCTAGCCCATACTAGATAGGAAGGAAATCACGTGACCGTTTCCTCTTAAGGCGGCGCTCGGCATTTTCGGGAACGTGGCAGGAGGAGAACTGTTGAAACAAAGGATTGGAGTGATGGATAGTTTTAAACGGAAGGATTTATATCGGGAAGCTGCTAATAATGAACGAACGGGACTTTCAAATTGGAATGATTCGTGCGATTAAGAACATGTGGTGGGTCAATAACAATTTTAGGAACGCTTACCATCTGAACCTCACATATAAGAACCCCTCTTATCAATACTAGTTTGAAAGACGCCCGTATATAATGACTGTAGATTAGTGTTAAATTGTACAGCAATCCCTTGTATGTGCGGCCAATTGATTCTTGATATATTCCGCATCACACAAAATTGCGCTATCAAACTTAATAAACCATGAGAATAATTATGATGTATGTTGAAAAATGTTCACAATAAACCTTACTAAAAATGTACCTAGATATACTGCAATGCGTGATTCTTTAATTGTTAAAGGATATAGGTATTAGAAAGAAAGAGTGAGTTAATATTATTTTTGGTGGACACGGCCGGTAGGTAGTGATTATCGCATCAGCTGCTTCGGGCTGAAGGCGCTGTCGTGAAGCTCTAATACTTCCATAGGTTCGCGTCGTTATAGAAAACGCAAAAAAAAAAACTTATACCGCATATTACAAGGAATGTTATCAAACTTCTGGTCCACATTAATTAAAACCGCACTACTCAAGTGGTCTGCAGCAGAGGATTCGCCGGCGGCTGAGCGAATTGTCCTCAATTCGATATCCGTATTAATTAAACGAGATGTGTTTAATAAAAAAGTTCGACTCAAATGAAATTTGCTTAAACAATAAGATTAAAGATCCGAGAGTGAAAAATTCGAGCTACACCCCGGAAACAACAGTGCAGTGATAGTGATGAAAGCATTCTCCATCCGTTAATATTACAGGGAATGAAGTCACGCCTAATCCCAGCACGTACGAGACGTGTCTCCTGACACGTACCAGGAAACTAATGGGATACGAGGGGATAACAGGATCGGGGGAATATCCGGGCATCATTTTGCTTTTTCCTGACTTTCATCAGTCAATTAGAATAACTTTGGAAGTAGGGCTTTAAACTTGCGTTTATTTTTTATAAGGAGTGTACTCGGGATAGGGGGAAAAAGTGTGTAGTTTTCACCATAAACGATTGGACTGGAGTTCAAAACCCTGCGGCAGTTTTGACTATCATTCAATTACCGATTTAGAATGAAAAGAATTCCTATTTAAAAAAAAAACAAGTACTACAGGGGTGACACTGTAAACATGCAGCAGCCTACCCCGTCATAAGAATAAGGCTATTAAGCGTTATCAACATTATTTACTAGAAGCAACAAAAACATCCCGGTAGTGTCATGTTTTAAGAAGCCATATTGAACTTCAAAATTAAAAATTAATTCTACACACTTTTTTTTACGTCCCCATCGCCTTTATATTAGTGGAAAGATTTACCAATGGTGCCATCAACTACTGCATTTTTACTACGCTAGTCCGTTTAATATTAAAACAAACTGATTACAGAGAGTGACTAAAATGATTACGGGTTACTTTTTTTAACGGTTTCGGATCTACGCGGATGAGGGGGAAAAAATCTTGGGGTATTCCTCAGACGTCGGGGGCGGTTGCGGAAATGGAAATAGAGGGGGAGCAGGAGCCCCGAGGAGGTGACCTACGTGTCCCGGAGCACAAACTTACAGAATCGCTTTATATTTTATATTAGGACGGTGGAATTCCTCCCGTGCATCTGAAATCGGCCCCCCACGGGAGTCTCGATTCCCGCCGACTCCGCTAGGGGGGCCTAATTTTTAATGATTTATTTAAGGCTGTCCCATTCCCTCCCAGGACGGGGCCTCTAATCTAAGGGGGGGCGCCTTCGCTTAACGGAGACGACGCCCGTAACCCTCCCAACGGCCGCATTTTTACCCCAGCTTTCGGTTCACATTTCCAGGTAGGAGGGGAGACGCAGGAGTTTTATGGCCGTCGTGTTCGGAATAGGCGCTCTGTCGCGGACCGAGAAAATCGTTTCTCTCCCACGGGCAAAAGAAAGACCCTTATAGTTATATCCAATTTGAGCTATTCGTCCCCCCCCCCCCAGCTATATTTCGTTATCCCGAAATTATAAAACCAAATATTTCATAAAAAGTAGCGAAAAAATGATATATTCATACAGCAAAATAACAATGTGTAGGAATAGTGCTCGGCTCGCAACTAAGTCATTTCGAATTTCACGGCGTTATTTGTATTTGTACGCAGGTTTACATTATCGAACCGATAAGCTCTTTATATATATATATAATAAGCGTGTAGGAAAATCCTGGGATATTTCTGCTGTAGCGAGACAGAAGCCCAACGGGGGTTTTAGCCGGTGCGCCAAAATGTGAATTCGACACTACCGCGTCACGTGACAATGTGATTTTAAAAGTGTTTACCCTGTATGCGAATAACAATAAAGTCAATTATCGACATCCGCCTAACAGTCTTTATTCAATATACGTAAATCTGAATTTACATAAGTCGAGTTATTATACCCGGACGTCTGTCGTCTGAACAAAAATTAATTCATCGAGGGGGGAAGAGGAGACGATGGGTGAGGGGTGGATCGGGGGGGGGTTTAAAACCCTATCGGTCTCGATGGGATCGATGCAGACGGCCGGGGATTATTCGATAACGACCGAATGAAATTACACGGTGGCTGCTCTAATAATAATGGGGCTTCTTTGCGTCTCATTTCCGGTCGGATGACCGCTCCGAATTCGGCCCGTGCGCGATGGCCGGCGGTTTGCCGCCGTTTAATGAAGCCCTCAATTTCTCATCTGGCGAATGAGGTGATGGGCCACGGTCGGAGGTTTATCGATAAAATGTTAATAAACAAACAAGTAGGCCGTGTCACGACTCGTCGCTGACCGGAATTATTCTTCTACCGTGACTTGAGGGAAATTCTCTCTTCTCCTTTATTGGCCGCACATTCATCGGCTTCGAAACGATTTCCCGAATCGTGAGAATTCTAGCCGACGCATAATAATTCGAGCCGCTGCATTTCCTGTAATAAGGAGAAAAAAGGTCCCGGCGATCCTGAGTTAAAAAAATTCTCAAAAATCTTTACTTAAAAATTAAAAATCAATACGGATTATTTTCCTGACGGAGCACAGGTGTTGCAGGAAAAATTGCAAAAAGAGTACGAATATTTTTATCTAAGAAGCAGTTACCTTCTTTATTTAGTAGCGCAAATAGCGATTTAGAAATTCATATATTTTATTTCTTACCACTTTAGTAGCCTTCTTAAGTAAATTCTGCTTTCAAAAGTAAAACGCATTAAAGTCTTCAAATTACTGCTCGGCAGAACAGTTAAACTAATCGAAATTCTGCTTGGGTACATGAGTAAAATGTTTTAAAAGTTTTAAAATTGTATTCCCAAGAATCACTCCGCATTTCCGTCATTCATTGATATTTCAGCGAGTCTATTATTTTTGTGTGCATTACATAGCAGTTGCCGCCTTATGTTCGGGCATATTTTTCACCATTTAAATACAAAATGAGACAGGAGGCCTAGGTTGCAAAACATCGAGACAACCGGTACTTCGGCTGATAACCAGAAAAAAATAAAGAAATGGCCTGCAATAAAATATAAAAAAATAAATAAAATAAATTTAAAATATATGAAAATGTACTACAATATTTGAACTCTCAACTATCACTTGCAAAACCTGAACGAATAGTCATAGTTAACAAAAATATCAGTCTGCTAGTCATCCCCATTTAAAGATTTATGGCTAAATGTTTAAATTCGGAAGATAATTTTAAATTCCACAGAGCTTTCCGACTCTAGGCTGTATTCTTAAACAATTCGTTCTATTTGATCGAACTAGGCCGTTTATAGGCGACTATTTACGGCAACTCAACGCCGCCATATGTTAACTTTTTTCACCGTTCGATTTATTTATTTGAATTTTACTTTTTTAAATCATCATTATTTCCCCTGGAAAGACAAAACCAATTATTACCATCGAGTAGCAGTTTTCAATTCTAGGTTTTTCGAAACATTATTTGATTAGTAAATTTAAATTTCATAAAGTGAATCAAGACGGTCCCCCTTTTAAAACTTAAAAGCGTTCAATGCAAGCTCTGCTTTTCCGTAGTTTGGCCAGTGTTAAACGAATATAAAAACACGCTGGAACCTTTTATTACATTACCAAGACAGGGAATATTTAAGAATTTTGTTTTTATATCTCTTCCTTCGGTTATTGTAGAATAACTAAGTAATAATTAATTACATCATAATACTATTGCCTCCGTAAATCGGTTATTAATTTTTTGCCATGGTTATAATTACTGCACTATATTAATGTCGAAACGGCAAAAATGCTTTTATAATTCAATATCTAGGTAGACTGATGAGGGAAATTCACCCTGAACAGGTCTTGACCCTAAAGTAAAATTGAAATTCTGTACGTTCGCCTCCTAAAATGTCTAAACAATAATATTTGTCTAATCTAAAATATTTATGTAAGTATACTTACACTTAGGAAACAGATATTTTTCTACATTCACTCCTTTTCCTATCATACTACCTGGTGATTATAAAATTTTAACTAATTTATTTCTACGCAGCTACGAACTCGAACTGCGGGGTTCTGCCAAACAACGAGACATGAATAAAATTCAAACAATACAGTAGAAAATATTGAGGAAAATTAACTAATGTACCCTACTCTGTCCCCGACCTCACCCTACGTACAGATCTTGAAGTCCCGTTCGGCTTATAAAAATACAACAAATTCCAATCAAGAATTACATACCATCCTAATACTACGGTCCAAATTCATTATAGACGCCTGAAAAGGAGTCCAAATGATTTAAACATACCGGGAAAAATAAATACAATTTTAAAAAAGGGGGAAAGTCAGTGGGTTTCTCCTCCATTATGTTTTTTTTGTCACTAGTTCAACTTGAAGATCAATGTCGCTGATTGTATTTCACAGTTGTAGCAATAAAACAGTTAAAGAAAGTCTAATATAATGTCGTTAACAACAATTTGTTTTGGCGGAAGGATTTATTTAATAAAAGCGGTCTGAGACCGTTCATTCGAAGCCTGGGGGTCACAAACATTCTGACCCCACTTCCCGTTCCCCTCGCTGAATACAGAGCAGGCACGATTTCATAATTGCTATCCGTTATTATCCCTCTGGGCATCATGCTCTTACTCCGATTCCTTTCCGTCCCTTAAGCATCCGGTATTTATTTACGTTATATTTCCCTCGTTTTTTTATCCGGAACCGAAGACTAAAGTATTTAAAGTCAGTTTTAATCCTGAAAATTTCATATATAAAGTATATATAAAGTAATGGCGGCAGTATTCAAGTTTATTTGATCGGGTAGTAAGCAGGAAATGCCCTACGCATACTATTATCAATAAATAAAGAATAATATGTTTCGGTGTTCTTCTTGCCACCAGAATATGTCCGGAAACACATATAATCTTTATACCCTTATGAACAACTGCTTCGATCCTTTGATATCGTCTACTGATTGATTTTGAAATATGTATTTGCTACGAATGAAACCCAGGTGAACATATCTAGGCTATGATATATTTATGACGGCATACTATTATGGAAAAACAAAAGTGAATTTAACGGCTCGATTCCAACACGCGAGTGAAACAGTGCATCAACGTGATATAAAGCTAATTACTTTATCGACGAACCTAACATCGCCAGCCGAACCATTTCTCCTGATTGTTCGACAAAACGTCCTGTTCCTTATTCGCGTTTGCGTTCCTGCCGTTTTGTGTACAGTGAAAATTTTGAAATCAATGATCGTACTGTTGAACCCCTTTCCGAAGTTCAGACTGATCGAAGTATACCCTTGAATTTGAACGGCCTCTAAATAAAAGGTTAGGGCGACCAATGTGCACGTGATTTTTCTTTTTTTAATTATTCAGGAACTATTCAGGGGATTACTGATTTTCAGGTCATTGATTTTCAGACACTCCGAGTTAGCAACACTAATTCAAGATCAAAATATTGATAAATATCGATTGATAAGACATCGAAAAACTGTCTGTAAATAGGTTTTTCTACAAGGTTCAAATACAGTTTTTTTTAACTATTAGTACGCCGGGGACAACATATTCTATAGCCCAGGAGAATACTAATATCCGAGGCACGACCGAGAGCCCGGATTTCAATCGAATCGCATCAGAAAATTGACAGATTTAGTAGCATCCCCAATCCTCTCAATCCTCAATTGAGTAGGGGGAGCAACCACCCTCCACCCACCACCATCAACGGGAAGGCGCTTAGTTCATTAAAACTCAATTATTATAATCTCCGGAAATATTGTTTCCCTCTTTCCATAAAAGTGTAGGCACGTTATAACCGACTAATTCCGGCAGATTGAACCCGCAGGCGGACTAGTAGAAAAACAACCTAAAAAAATGCAAGACAAACGCAGACGTCTCTATGCTTCGAAAATCTGGATATATTTAATTTAAACACGTCAAAGATTAATCGAGAAATATTAATTCATTTGTCTTTAACCCTCTTTGTTGTTGCAATTTGTGATTTTGCATGGCAGAGATAGTTCAACAACCAAAAAAAAACTAATGAAAATCATTACGTAGAAAGAGTATCTATCATTAATAACCAAGTTGTGTAATCGTTATTTTTTAATTTTTAACATGTAATTATTATTTAAAATAGTAAGTATCATTTTTATTAGTTTGTACTATTATGTAAAGTCTGAGGATAACTGATTTTATAACAAAATAAATAATATTTTCGACTACCTTAATGAACACAAATAACATGAGGAAATAGATTCGTGAATATATTAGCGTCGATGTGGGAGGTTGAAGAATCTATTATCTTTATCATGTTATTTTTATAAATCATAAAAATGTTAGATATAACTTGATTGTTTAAAAACAGCGGATGTTCCTTTTTATTTAGAAAAAAAGACTTTACAGACAACATTAAAAATATATGGAGTATTTTTACTTCGACAGCATTGCAGAAATTAGCACTGCCCTGAAATGTAAATGTCTAAAAAAGCTGGAATCGAAAAAAGGTTAGCATTTTAAAAGCGGACATTTTTCAATTAGGAATATAAAAGGAAAACAAAGCGAGTTACTCTCTCATTAATTAGCGTTTAATGGCATTCCGAGGATGCAAATTTGACTCCGGAATATAAAAACCTTATTGCCAGAAAAAATACGGGCGTTAACAAATTTAAAATTAGATATTTATTAGTTTTTAGTGTGCTCTAGTGCAAATAGAATATAATGGCATAATCTACCTAGGTAGTATTAAAATATTAATTATTTTTATATCATGTATACGTGGTTAGATAATTATTCCTTTCAGATATAAAAAATGGGCATTCTTATTCAAAAATGTTTTCTTTAATTCTATACATTTGGCACTAAGTTTATAATTTACTATTCGCATGGGCCCAGTGACCCCACCTAAGGTTGGTCGTCCCCGAAATGGTCTTTAGTCCCACTAAGAATTTAGGTACTATATATATATATATATATATATATATATATATATTTATTTATTTATTTATTTATTTGCTATGTTTTATATATAGTGTATCACGTGACTCTGAAAAGTCTGAGCGGCCCCCAGTAATCAAACAGAATGAAGTGAATACAAAATAATAATCTCACCTATTTCATTCCTAAGTTCATTATTCAGTTTTATGTCATGCAGAATATATTATGTTAGTAATTATATGATATATATATACTCGTAATCAAGTGCGAAGAAATCGAATGGGTTTATAATTTCATTTTCCGGCGATACAAAATAGAATTACGCCCCGAGAATCAAACAACGGTTCGATCCAAGCGCAACGATGAGATAAGCGGACTGTCAATTATACCACCCCCCCCCTTTACGGATCAAACAGCGCACTGAATCTCTTTACAAATCCCTTAAATTATCATACTATTATTATTATTAACATTACCACATCCGTAATAACCATGTTATATTGATGATGATTATTGACTCTATTTATATAGCGCACATGTTATATTGAATTACAATGGGTTATTGGGCGAGGTAAATGGAGTTTTTTGTTCACGAATTTAAACAAATTTAGACACTCAGTTGGGATCCCTACTGTGGATTAGAAATCCACAAAAAACGTGTTAACGCTTTACCGGCAATTGACAAGTCCAGTCCGGGAAATCATACTACGGACCAGACTTCCATTTGACACTCGCACCTGTAATCCTTCCGTGCGGGGACGTATGAATTTCCAATTTTATTTTATTTATTTTTATTTTGAAACGCAAACCTCAGACAAATATATCCGAGGCGCAGCGATGAGAAATACCCGAGCGGCGATAAAGAATATTCCTCCGGGAGAGTGCGGGAAAGGAAGTTATCTCGGAGTGCTTTTGAAGCCGGGCCGCGAGTCAATCGCAAAACGTGTATTTCTTTCGAATTATTTTCGTTCAAAGGTTAGCCTTCCTACCGTCTCAAAGTAACCGATAGAACCGGTTTCTCCGGCCTTCCTTAACCTTATAGACGAGATTTTTAGACGCGCCTAAATAATATAGGACGCGGCAGTAGATTTAAATCCCCCCCAAAGAAACCTGGCGATGAAGAATTCTACCACATTCGGATATTTTAATACTTTAATCTACACGCGATTTTATTTTATCGGGAATCATTGTAGCATCATACTTTTTCGCTAGACCGGTTACCGACTTCTCACCATATTCAGTATCATTCCTATTTTTTCACCACGTTACTAATTTACTGACGCAAATTTTTAGGTTCGAAATATCTTTTCAAACGTCTCTGTCGGAAATATCCAAAACTATTCTCCGAACGTTTGTCTGCATGGACTAATACATTGTAAAACTGTTCACATTTCTCATCTTATGCAAATGACCAGTGACATTCAACATAAAAAATAAATATTTATTAGTCATTAATGAAGTAATTAGCAACAGAATTCCAGGCAATAAGAGTATATGTCGGCATTACAATCCCTCTAAATTGGTTATTAAATCGTAAGTTCGAAGTAAGATATAAAACGCCAAGGTTAGATGTAAATGTTAAATTATATTAGAAATAAATAAAATTATGTTTCTTAAGAACTTCAATTATTATTTTTTATTATAAACTATAATAAATTGTTTTATTTTTATTAATAAATTAAAAGCATACTCTTTTATACGATAATTTAAGTGTGTCGCGGAAGTTCAAGTGCTCCGTGAGATAAAAAAAGGTTAAAAAAACACCACAGTACAGCGATTAACGTCTTCGAATGAGCTTCCTTACAACCCAGTACTTTGTTTTTATTTTATTTTTTCTTACTAACTACTCGCATTCGGTCAAATTGTTCAACTGTTAACCGATTTTAAATTCAATCAAAACGGCCGTTGCGGGTTTTGGGGCAGTGGTATTCCGCCCCGGACCGCAATAATGCAAACATTAGCACACAAATTAAACCGGGTAAATACGCCAGAATATTGAGATTATTTGTTGGGTTTAAGGGTTGGGAGGAGGTTCTGATGCCACATTGCATGAAACTTATTGTGATCCACCTACAGTCGTGACACAGTAGTTCCGCAATTCAGGGATTAGTTTTTTTTTTTTAAAAGGTCCAGTATGACTGTAAATCTAATCTCGTTCTATCCAGATTGTTTTTTCATTCTGTTTCAGAGGTGGCATTTTTGAGAGATTTTGCTCTCCATTCTGCCAGGCAATTGGTTCTTTAACAATAAATTATAAACTAATTTGTCCTTCTCCATCGCGGGCTCATTCTCAAGCATAACACCCTATCCCTGTGGCTACCACGAGGGGGCATATTAACTCCTGTTCTATTTGTAATACTCAGTTTTACAAATATTTATTGTTATTTGTATACGCGTACATTGGGTACAATAATACATACATGTAGCGCCATAAAGATATATTCGAACGAAGCAAACCGAATCAGGAACGAACTGGGACGATTATTATTAGATGAAATTGTTTATACCACGGCGCCGATACTAAGCGAATTGATATCAAATCGGATTTCCGTGCGTCCGCACACAGTTTAGGAAGCACTGCTATCATTTTGTCTTTTTTTAATTGTGCCCATAATTATGAAAGTGGTCTAAGTCAATTCAAACTTTGAATACAACATTTTCATATGAAATTCACACAAAATTTCATATTCATAGTAAACTTCCATTAATCGAGACTAATAAAATTCTAAATTAAAATGGTGCGTAATATAATAATATTTGTTAATTTATTCGAAAGCAATTCATTAGATATCTCGAAACCAGAAATATATGACAGACCTCTTTCATAATTATGGGCACAATTGATTCTATCGTTTATAGTGCTGGTACTGTACCGTGACTGCCCAGTTAGCTCTTCCCCGTCGGTGGCTTATTCTTGCCGTCGGTTTGCTCCCGTTAAGTAATGCACCCTATCCCTGGCATGGACGGTTCCAGCGTGATATATCAATGGTATTAACGACCGAAGGAGGTCACGAGCGCCCCTGTATTATTGTTGCAGCGGGAATTGTCGCGCGATACGGTGCCAAACGAAAACAGAATCAAAATTAATCAAAACCGGTCGTTTGTTTACGCGGACTAAATAAACGGTGCCTTATAAATGGCTGTGGGGTTGACGCTTTGGAAGCACCCGCTCTGTCGGAGTGAATCGGCATTAATTCCAAGACGAATTTATATTTATTTACAGGTCGTTGAGTAGTAGAAATGTATTACAGTAGAACCAAGGATCTTAATTAAGCGGCTTGCGCTCACTCTCGATCTGGCGATTTTACCGAGTAATCGTGGTAAAATAATAATTATTTTATGGTATTGGGTAGTGTATTTTCTGGCCGGGAACTTAGTCTAAGCTATATAATTTAAAACACAAACTTAAGGTTTAGGCTCAAATATCGAATGAAATATTTAATATTATTAATTAAAAAAATATATACGAATTAATTTTATGGTTTGGAACATTCTCGCCTAATTCATCAGTACACTGCTGAAGTATTTACGCTGGCGACTGAGCATCCTTATTAACTCAACCCCTGCTCTATTCGGTCTTTAGTGAGACCAGTGTTAGGTTTCCATTAACAATACCGAAAGTCGCGTGCAAAATACGCACCATTGTATAAGAACATAGAAAAAGTTGAATAATGATTTACCCAACCACAATCTTCGGACAGGTAGATTAAGGTTTTTACCCTCTGCGAGATTTCTCCGACCGTCAGTAGGCAGCGCGAACACCTCCACGTGGCGGTACAGGGACACTTTGCTCGGAATCAACGTAATTAATTAATATATACTCGCCCGGGTTACTTGTAATGTATACTATAAAACACCTATTTAGGGATTCCATTAATTATATCTGAACCGCCCGTTTTAAATTAACAGTGAAGTGATAGCACCGAAAGGATGCACCACCAGGGGAAAGAGATACGTGCGATAACAATTTCTACTGACGCTAAGCCGATAGCGAATTAAAGACGATACGAAATTCGTGATACGTGTATTGATAAGGATGATGGTCAAATTATATAGCATATAAATACAACGTCGTGTGTATCTAACTGGATACGTCGATTGTGAGGAGCCAACACTGACGAACACATATTAACGTTGCGAAACGTTAATTAAATGATTTTACCGAGCGATTGAAACGGACACTATAATTAATTAATAAGCCCGGGGACGTTTATTTTGTCTTTTCGTAATTACGTATAATTCGCGTATTTTAATTCCGTTAATTATTTTTTTGTAATAAATTTGTTTATAACATAATATAATTTCCGCGACGATAAAATTAAAGGAAACGGATAAGGACGGAGGCCATAATTAATTAATAAATCTAGGCCCCGTTATATTCTTCATTTCGCGTTTTTTTAATTAAGTAATTCGTACTTATCCGACTTTTGTAACGGTCAATACCGCCGATATTCGTTCGGGGTTGTGCTGTGGGGTTTGGAGGGGGAGCTCCTTTGGAAAATAATAATAAAGGGAATCGCTATAATTAATTATAGAGGGTAGACACTGGTCGGGGGGATCAATTAGTTAATAGGTGGTGGGCCTGTGTGGTAGGGGTACGTCGGGTGTGGGGTTGTTAGGCCGACATTATTGGGGAAGCAAAATGAGAAGATGTGTCGGTTGTCTTTATCGGGGCGGTGGGGGCGGCTCGGTCGGAGGATGGTCGGGGCGAGAGGGGGCCCGCCCCTCAACAGCACACTGATCACGTAAATGATGCAAGGTTACGTGCTAAGACTGACTGAAAAGTAAAAGAATGTTTCTTCTCCTTCACCTTTTCCTCGGGGCCGGTCTCTCCCCCCCCCCTCCACACTTTTTAGACTCTCTCTTAATATTGGCACAACGCTTTTACTGATTTCCACCGATAATCCTGTTATATATCTCGTTATTATTATAGATATATTAATTAAATCGTTTGTACTCTGATTATGAGCCGGTAGATATTTTTCAGCCGACAACTTGGGAGCGGCATCGTATGTTGGGGGTTTAATAAAATAATTCTAAAGAAATCATTTTTGACATACTAATTAAGAAAAATCCCGTACCGATACGGCTTAATATAGGCACTACGCATTTACAAATTGCCAACGATAATCCTGTTATATATCTCGTTATTATTAATGATATCGTTTGTACTCTAATTATAAGCAGATACATATTTTTCTGAGCTCGTCCAACAACTTGGGAGAGGGATCGTATGTTAGGGAGTAATAAATTAATTCTAACGTAAAAATTGATATTTAAACATAATATGGAGCACATAAAATTAATATCTAATTATGAAAACACCCGCCACAATGCGCCTTGTAATATTGGCATAACACTTTTACGGATTTCCATCGATAATCCTGTTATATATCTTGTTATTATTATAGATATATTAATTAATCCTCCTTATAATATTGGCACAACGCTATTACTGCTTTCCACCGATTTCGTTATTATTTTAGATATATTAATTACATCGTTTGTACACTGGTTAGTAGATATTTTTCTGAGCTCGTCAACCGCTGGGAGAGGGTTAACCGCGTGTTAGGGTTTAATAAATAATTCTATCGTAAAAATGTTCTAATTTCTAAAATTCTAACATATTAAGAGGCACAGAAAAACATTTAATTAAGAAAATGACGAATACGTAACACAGATAAAAAAAAATCACGCCTTACTTAGTCGTGATATTGGAACAACCCTTTAATCATTTCCACGGATAGCCTTATATTAAATAACATAGTTTCTAATATTATATCTATTGTACTCCAATTAATCGTCAATTAACAAGATGTCCGTATGCAGGAATATAAATACATTGGCTCTACATTTTCCACACTCTTCGCATACTGACAGGAAGCTTATATCAAATTCCGCAGATAATCCTCTTATATTCCGTCATGTACTATGCAAACACACATTTACTAATATATAATCTAGTATATATTGATAATTATTTTCCTTTGTTTAACAAAAAAAATCTGTGATCAGGAATGTAAATATCGGTTGGAGGCTTTATTGTTCATTCTTTCCTACGGGATCAATGGAATACGGACGGTACGGCATTATGAACCGAATATAAATCACAAAATATTATACAATATAATCGGGGTTATCAAATTCTCCCCTAAACCAATGCCGGGGAGGGAATAATTCTATTCTATTTTTTAACGCCATGGCGATATTAAAATTTAACACATTGTAAAATACATAGTGTTGTTCTGTTTGATAAATCAAACCTTAAAAGGCAATGCATATCACTTGCGATGTCGGCTCGCCTATTTGTATTTACGCTAAACCCCGGATTTCGGCTTCTCGCCACTGTAAATTGGTAGGCTCTTTTTTCCTAGCTAATGAATCTATTCGGAGCGTTCAAATTGCCTAGTGGTTCAAGTGAGAAGCTCCACGCAGTATTGAATGAAATTCATATCGCACGTTAAAATGAAAATAAAGAAAATCGTCTGAACTGATACGTTTGTAACCCTCTGAAGCATTTTTCCGAAGAAAATTTATAGTAATGAAGCATTACTTCAACAGTAATCCTTCGTGAAAGTTCCTCACTATACTACTTTCGATGGCGAAATGCCTCAAATGGTAGCCAAACAGGCAAATAGAGAAAGGAAATTGCAAGTGCTTATAGTGCTTAGTGATATGCAAGCAAATTTATTTTCGCGTCGCCATTTACCATGTTATAAATATTTGGAATACCCTAGTAATAAGTATTACGTATATAATTTTTGTCCAAGCTAAGAATCTCGGATTCATTACTGTTGGATTTAATAATATTCGCAGTGCCAATAATGTAATTGTTTTATGATATTTACCGTCACTATGGTAACCACCGCCAATTATATTACAATGGTATATTTGGGTACTTAAACGAGTCCACAGACATCGAAGTACATTCACTTTTACACTAGGTACGAAAGTCCGCCTCACGATTTTTATTGTGAGCTGAAGGCAGTGAATTGTGAGCGATGTGTCACACACACGTGGCAGTGCCCCGCGGCGTTATTAATGGAACGGTACTGAGGATGGTGAGAAGCCCTGAATATCACGACCGAGGAGCGTAGACTTTACGAGACGTGTAGCCCCCCATTTATTGAATTACGGCCCGGCCCTTAAACCTGTACGAATTTCAAGTCCCAGCCTTGGGACTTGGAAATGGATTCCGGAGATTTAATTACGAGATTCCAAATGTAAAATTCGCGATGGAATATCGCCTGCGACTAATGCGCAATGACAGTTACTGCGCCCCCCCCCCACGTGTAGTGACACTGCATTTGGACATTCGTAACTTTACTCCCTTCTAACAAATATATGTTGTACATCATCAGTCAGTACCATCGCTTTTGTGGTCTTCTGTGTCAACTCGCTGATTTGACCTCAATCTGGACCGGTTTGGTTATCCCACCATCATCACTTGCATTCCGTCCGTAATATAGTAAGCGTCGAAACTAATTCTCACAAAATCCGAAATAATAACACATACGCTGGGGAAGCCATTAAACATTCTTCTTAAATAAATAGGAGTGAAGTAGCAGTGCAGAAAGGATGCTTCAACAGCACCTGACATATGTACGAGATGCATCATATATTACTGAAGAAATGCTACTGACCCCACCTTGAAGCCGAAACCGGACCTATATTTAATTTTTATATTTATGGCAAAGTCCAACAAACCGCAGAAATTAATTCTCACTTTTACGGGCCGATGCAATTAATTGTATTGTTAATAAGCGGCATTAGTTATGCATATACTTACTGTCAGGAGGTTGACTCTGAAAGTACCTTACAATATTATTGACTCGATGCTACTGAAGATGGCGCGAATTAAATTAGAAAACGTAGACCGATAATGGAGCGAGCGAAAATATTTATCCGTTTACCTAAATAGTGCCTATGGTTTTCTAACAGAAATTTTCCGGAATGTCTATACAGTAAATTTCGTAGCTTTTTAATTTTTATTTTACATCTATATATTTATTTTAAATAACCATCTGTTCTTTTTTGTTTTTTTTAGTTCTTTTCAGGAAATTTCAAATTCGAAGTAATTTGTACGGAGCAAAACAACCTGGGACCGTAAAATAAATTTACGGTCTCTATCCTATTAAGCGCGGAAGTTTTTCTAAAACTTGATAATTTTCTTAAATCGGCGTGCCATCCGGAATCGGCTACGTGCGGAAATTTTGCGAGTCCGTACAGGGCTGGGGCTTCTCCCTCCACCCACCAGAATTTCGTATTAATTTGTTGCTATTTTTATATTTCCAAAGCGCAATCGCTCACTAGTGCACTATTGCTTTATGCCGTAGTATTGTTTTTTTGTTTTGTGTCGTTGTTTATTGTTTTTTAATTTCGAGGGACGCCTTGTCCAGGTTTGTATCTTGCGGAGCTGCCAACCTTAGATACCTCTAACATTACCGAGCCATTTGCAGGATGGATTCCTCTGTATCTTCATTGGCCGTCAGGTGGGAGACTCAAGTACCCTTTCAATGAATGTGGGTTCCACCGTTTGTTATATTTATGCTCTCGGGAATCATCACTGATCTGATAAGTGGACCGTATTTAGGTCCGACAAACATTTTCTACACCCACCCGCATCGAAAAAAATAACGTTTAATCTATTACTCCTTCGGTCCATTCAAATTTTAAGCGGATAAATACATTCGGCGCCCGGGTCTCTTTCATTCGGTTATAAAAACAATTCGTATTTTATAAACGCCGCTACGATAATTAAATTGGAGTCCCATTCGTTCGGTGATCCTAATTTAATTGTTTTATATGCTCCCTTTCCTGTAAAACTCTCCTGCATGAAAAGCGACCGTTAGGGGCCAACTAAGCAAAACAAAACTCAGATTGGAATAATTCTATTCAACGATATTCCAATTCAGCGATTCGAGATGCTGTGAACTTCACTATTCCTCTACCTCTGGGTTCAATGTCCAGAAATACTGTAAATATTTTAGCCTAATGGAAAATATTCCTGTCAACCGGTAAATGTAAGGAACCTAAAAGCGATATATCACAATATTACCAACCTTGGTGATAATTACACGTAACATCCACAATATGTAATTATCAAATACAATTTATCTCAGTGAGAAAATCGACTGATGGGAGAGTTTATTAGGCCAAACTTTGGATTTTATTAAGTGTTTTTTTAAAAAAATTGGTTCCGGTTACACATAATAAATACAAATAAATTCTTGAATAAGGGAACAAAGTAAAAAGAAAATTGTACCAATCAAAAACACGAATGGCGATTGCGCTTTACAAATACGATCTACAAGAAATCTGAGGTGCGTAAGAATTCTGTGGCGGTAAGTTTATCGACTTCGAGATACAAAGGGAAGATATTTTACGAGAATAAACAAGTCGAGAGGCGGAACATTTGGCAACGGCTGCCATTATTTGGCACCTGGCAATCCGGCTAATTGTCGACACCCCGCTACCAATTTCTCTCGCCGTAAATTTCAAAAAGGCCGACGCTCGGTCGATAGACAAGTTAACGTTGGCGGCGTTACAGAATATAATAGCGCACCCTAACAAGTGACCCGTCGTGTGTTAATAATACCAACATTTCACTTTTCACTTACTCCACACATAGGAAATAATAACGATGGTTATATTAGGGTGATAAACAAAATAATTAGCAATTGAATACTTTGGAGAAAGTCACTTGGACTCTTCAGTCGGCTTTAGGGATTGTCCGGGAAGTTACGGGACAAGAGAATTAGATTTGAGTGTAATTATGAAATCGCAATATGCAGGTCGTCGTGGATAATATAATGGGTATTAATAATATGGAAAATAATGGATTGTAAGGATTTAATTTTTTTAATATTTCTAGGTTATGATTATCAGGCCTACATAACCTACCGGATCGTCACGAGAGGTTGATTGTCTTTTAAGAGCATTGTAGAGATGATTGTTTCCACTGGATTAGGGATCTCAATGCCCATCTCGAAAAAACTCGAGAACGGACAACCGGGTCAACATACCGGCCCAGTGCTACTGACGATGGCGAGAAGCCGAAATTGGCAGACTCGTAGAGAGATGGAAATTTGCAAATGCGGTAATATACAATCCCTTTAAGACTGTGAGAAGAATTTCTGCCTACACCTCTCTTGCCTCATCTTAGAGTAGTCCCGGTTATCAAGTATCAACAGCAGTCGCTAAAACCTGAACGGAGGTTTCCACAAATGAATATCCACAATACCGTACGTGGTTTGCTATTAGGGGCTGAATCCGACAACAAAAACTGGACATTTAATTTTTTGTATTCATAAATCTTACAGGTTCCGCAAATTCCCCTCCTTCTCTAGGTTTGGGCGATGAAAATTCTGTTATACAAACGGTTAAAATGCGGACGGAATTTAACAGTCCGGCGAGGTATTTATAATTCATAATGTGTGACTGAAAGCGGCTCTGCCACGTCCGATTGTGGGAGGAGGTCGACACCGACGTTTGTTTAAACGCCCGACGCCGACCAGCGGACAGGAAATCCATTTTGTTTTATTACTTTTTTTTAATTGCTTTATCGTTATCGAGTGTAAATTGGAAAGGACAGCGGCGTTCCGAATTGGGCACGGAAAATGTACGTGGTGGGGTTTATGCTTGTCCGAATAAATACCTTTTATTCAATAAGAGAGGGCTTTAAATAATTGGTAAAATGATTTCACGCACCCAGGAGTTACCCCACTTCTATGTCTCGGTTTGATATTCGATACTCCTTATCAATCCCCAATTCCATACGGCACAGAACCAGGAGGAGTTCACCGAGAGATTCCAATCAAGAGTCCTTCGCACTATCCTCACTGCGTTCACCACGAACTCAACATACCATACCAACAGTTGACGAAGTATTAAAATTCCTCTTTCTAAAGTTTCATTCCCATCTCACTCCTCGTCCTAATTCACTCGTTGAATACCTCTCATCTGTTATCCATCAAATAAGTCACATAAGAACCGCAGTTGTACTTATAACCATACATATTGATTGTACAGTAAATAAAAAGAAAATTAATTTTTTAAATTATTTTACTTTATTTTTTTTTAATGTGCCTGATGCCGCTATGCGCGGGTATTTTATTTTTAAAAGAAAATTATTATTATTATTTATATGCGCCGATATGGGATAATGATGGCGGTTTATTTCTATCCTCGTAAATCATAGAGCAGTAGGCTTAAAGATCAGCCGGAAGTGAAGAACTAAGCACGAATCCTGACCCCTGTTACAAAGGGATTCGACTTAGGGTCATGACGCCGGTATCTAGTCTAGTGGCCCCCCACTCTTGTACAGTAAAACCGTGGATTAGCCCCCACGGACTTCCACTTGCTGCGGGTTCGCGCAACTCTCGGGGGACTTTCTGAATCTTTTCCCGGCGTCCGGGAAAAGCCTCGAAAATAATTAAAGAGCACAGATAAAATAGGACGACGGGCCACTTGTCTCCGGGTATTGGAATTCCACCCCACGCGAGTAGTATGAGAGCAAAACTTTCAGTCGTGCCAACCGGATGGTGGAATAAACCAAAAAAGTCATATAATCCTTTTATATAGATATTTTAATTTAGTAGTTTGTTGGAGCGATCCGGGCAGGACCAACGCCTATCACTACACTCATCGTGTGCTGTTTTTCCGTTCGTCAAGAAGCCCGCTTCCCTCGTTTCCCATTTTGTACTCCACCCGTTTAATTATTAGAATGCCGGTGTGGAGCCACTCTCCCATGGGGAGTGGAAGATATAATTAGGCGGCAGAGGTGGGTCGGTAGGGGGATCGCAGTGTATTTCTTAGCGGGGATAACGACCGGCGAATATTGGGCTTGGGGCAGTGAAGGGTCCGGCGGCCAACACTCTCTCAAAGGGAGGCCCTCCTCGTGGCCGACTTTGAAACACACAATGGCGTCATAGAGGCACGGCCCGCGCATAAATGATGAAAGAGAGAGTGGGAGAGAGGGAGGTGAAGAGAGAGGTACCCCAGGAGCGAAGCATCGGTGTGTGGGGGGTCTCACGTCCGACTGATGTCCTTAGCTCGGACGGCTCTCTATACAGAATGTTAAATTAATCACCACTTGAGGCAGTGACAAAGAATAGAAAAGCACACGTCCCCCGGACCTAACTCTTTTCGACTGTCCACGTCGAATTTAAAACAAGGCCGGCACGTATCTGCCCCCCTTTACCGGACCCTTCGAATTAACGTCCGTCCTTTTCCGTACAGAGGAACATTTTCTCCGGCTTTATTTCGTACTATATTAAAAGCGGAGGATGGGAGGATTTCGGGAGGCTCGAGGAAAAATAGTAGTTAGTATTTAAAGTTCCGTTAGGAAGTCGATGTGGCGAATGAGCGAAGGAGGTAATTTGTTTTTAACTGTTTTATTGCCACAACTGTAAAATACAATCAGCTACATTGTCAATGTAGCATTACTAAAAATAGAGCATAACTGAGGAGAACTGGCCTTCCCCATTTTTAAATTTTATTTATTTTCCTTGTATGTTTTAATCACGTGGCCATTTCATTTTATGGAAACTGTTAGGAACGTTTGGGACGTCGAGAGTAAGCAGGATTAGGACGGTGTGTAATTCTGGAATTTGTGTGTGTGTGTGTGTGTGTGTTGTGGAATTTCTTGTACTGATATAAGGCAAAGTAACGGACAAACGGGTCCGTAGGCAGGGTAAGATCGGTGACATAGCAGGGAAATCAAACTATCCAGAGGATTAGCTACTCGTGAGCGGTGTTGTTTAGTGTATTATGTCGGTGGATCTATACATCAGTACGCCTCTACAAATCAAACATTAAATAGATAGTATTTTTATAATACAAACTAAGAATTATTATTAACCTTCGATATTTTCTGCCTTCCTGCTGGCTCTCTCCCATCTACCGGTATTAATAAATCACGGATCGTGACTCTTGTTTTCAAACCGAAATGGTCAACTGCCCATTGGGGTGATTAATAAAGCGCAATTAAAAAAGAAAAAAAGAAGGATATAATGTAGGGCCCCGGCGAACGGGCGGATAAACGTTGTGTACATTAGAGGACCCAAACACGCGTTGACGGGTTAAATGCGGACGTTTAAACCCGTAAATATGCGATTCTCCCCCGGGCCCACCTACCGCCTAAATCCCTCCAATTATATATTGCCGTTTTCAACTCTTTACGTATTTGTACGCCCCTTCTGTTACGGCGGCTTTTATGATATTTATTGCTATGACACGCATAGTGTGGACTGAGAAAACGATAATGCAGGACGGTCTATCGGCAAGCAATACTCGTACAGCTAACCTAAATTACCGGCTGAATTTTTTTGGTGAGAAGACGAAACAAGTCTGGCAACGAATTGATACCTGTAATTAATTATTATTCCCGTAATTGTTTTCTGTTTTTTTTCTTTTACATATAAGGAGATAGCCTGTGATCTGTTATTCGCTTCTTTTTCTTTTGTAATTTAAATGTTCGTTGTTATTCCTGTTTCTTATATGAATGTTACTAGCTGAACCATTGTCTCTGTGTTGTTTTGTAATATTCTTTATCCGTTTAATATTTGTTGCAGTTTACTAATATATGTTCTACTATTATATCTTTGTTACATTGTTCACATATAGATTTAAATTTCCTGTAATTATGTATTATTTATAGTTTATCACAAGGAATACACGATACAAAATACGATACAGTCTTCAGTGTGATATAACTAACTGTCGAATTTGTTTCGACTTTAATATATTTTATATTGGACTGGAAGGATGGTACTCAGTAGTTTTAACTGATTTCACATTAGTTCAGGAACATTTAAAACGTATAACTCAAACGATATTAGTAGGGGTTCTGCGAGCATTCGGATTGTCAGAAACCAAATAATGGCAAGTCAGTAACAACGTATGTTTTATCTCTCTCTGTATGACGTCTTCCGGGCTTTAGGACGGTCATGAAATGCTATGTGCACATAACTACACATATATACAGGCCAATTTATATAATTATAATTTATTGTATGTAAGGAACACACGAACAGAATATGGTACAGTCATCAGTACCATTAATGAGTTTTTTCTCCGTGATATAACCGGCGGTGGATTTCTATCGACTTTTATATAGCCTTTATATATAATTTTCATATAGGACTGGGTAGATTAGGGTAGTGGTGCTGATTTCATATTCGGCCATATTGAAAACATAATTTTCAGAATAAAATATTAGTAAGGGTTCTGCGAGCATTTGGTCTCATTACTGCTATTATTTGTTTGGACCTGGTCATACCGATAATTGATCAGTTATATGATTAATATATTTTTCAGTTAATTGTTCACCAAAAGAGTATATAAATAATTTTAAATGTACTTTATTAAGAAATAGATTTATTATTAAACGCAGAATATTTGACCTTTGCGTGACAGTGTAATGCGATGACCATCGGTACGATGAATCATCGGAAAACACCACGCGGAAATAAGTTCTCATATGACTTATTAATCTATTTAAACGTGATAAGGACCGTATTACAAATATTGTATACGTCGTTTTTCAGAATGATTGGGCTAAATAACAATAACTAAGCATTGTAAGCATTTTTTTTCATTCCATTCTATTTACTGTGCCTCGGTAAAACAAACAGTGTGGTTCCCATTTCAATTTCACCGGGCAATCATATATGAATTGAATCCAGAATTTTGTTCAATATCGATATACAATAATCTCTCTAATCCTGGCAAAGAAATGGGAAGTTTAGTCCCGGGTGACTTTCAGTTCGGGACCGGAGATTTCCCCCGCGTCGGAAAACTCGATCCGAGAAAAATGATCCGGCGGGTCTAGCCGCGACTTCATTCGCACCGGGAATATTTAAGCAGTTATGTCTTTAGAAAATTCCGTTGCGCTCCCCAGGCATCGCCTATTGGATAGCAGACGGCCTTAAAATAGTCGCACACGCATGGATTGCTCAATACCTATAATTATGGCCGCAGAACTAAGCGAAAGGACAAATTCAAGATATTAGTTGGAGAATCCACGATGGATGGACTTTCTCACTGCCTCGGTTTATTTTGTCGCGAGGTAGACCGGATTCGGCTTCACGCCTACACCAGCTGTATTCCGGCATAATATAGCACAATATTATACTGAGCATTGAGAGTTCGAATAGTGCGCACCAATTCCCAAACAATAAACTGGATTGCTGCGTACACTTTTTTAATCAATATTTTAAAGATATCCATTCTATCATAATCATTTCTTTGAAAAACCGCTTATATTTTTCAAATGCATTGAAATAAGTAGTAGTAAACCATTAAAGCGTTAATTACCGAATTTTTGTCCCCGACATTTATTTTCAACGCGCTATGCGCTATAAATAATTTTCTTAATTTTTTACGATGATTTAATGCCCTTCAGTTTACAGTTGTTATTCCCGATGGACTTTTAGTGGCAACTGGAGGGTAAAGTTTATATTAATCGGAGGAGGGGCCGGGGGAGGATAGGGCTCCGAATTAATGGGTGGTAGGCGGCTCCCCGACACTGGCGGGAACCCCACTAGTTATAGCCATGTTAATTATACAATTAGCATTGTCCCGGTATAGCCTAAACGCGCTATCGACACATCTGCCCTATCCCCCACGGCCTTAGCCCCAGCTCGCGTTTCCCGAGCGACCAGATTTTCACACACACCCGCCCACACGCACACACACACAAACACACACGCACACACACACAGATTTGATTCCCTTCCCCAGTTTTTCAGAGCAGAAATTTATACGAGTCCCTTCCACTATTTTAGCTCCAGCATTCGTCAATTTTTTTTGATATACCTGTTTTGTGGTCTGCGAGGGGTTGGAATACTGTAGGTTCGTGATGTTTCTGTCTCCTCTCGCTGGTTAGGTCTTTTGCTATATAGCAAATCGCCTGATCAAAAAGTCGTGGAAAAGGAGTAATTGAAGGTCACTTATTTTATTTACAACCTCGAGCTTATTTAATTTACAACCTAGGAACTGTGACCAAATTGCTTAAATAATGTTATTACTGTTTATTCTGTGTTGAGTTTACAGTAGTTTATGAAGTTCCTCTCGATTAATGAGTTATACAAAAAGACAATTCGGTCCCCAACTGGAAAACATATTGGACACCAATCTCCGGTGAGTGTGAAATTTTTAATCGATTAATCGACAGGAAATTCATAAACCCCTTGTAAACACTAAATAGGGTTCGCTTGATTAGTTGTGGCCGCAAACAACTTGTTCCCATCTAAACGTACCGTTAAGGACGGAATCCCAAATACGTAATAATAATAAGTGGCGTAACAGCCGTCTATAGTATGAGAACAGGTCCTGGGAAAAGAAAAAAATTGAAGCAAAACCAGTGTACCGAGTTTGAATTTTCCCATACGATGATAAATGTAGATAAAAGTAAAATTAAATTCCGAAAATAATACAAAGAATATTTAATCGTAATTTTCGATAATAGGCGCCAACTGAAAACAATTTTTGAGTTTGATTGTTTCCATAATATATTCGAGAAAACCGAGCCATCGAGAAAGCATAATATCACCCGTTGGGAAGCACGAAGGGCAGATCTCAATAATGCATCGACGGTTGACCCCGATACCCGGGAACGGACACGGCGTTTTAACATAAATTAGAGCAGTCATAAGTAGCTGGGGTAGTAGTTGGGGTATATTAATTCTATGAGTATATCCATAAACAATACAATTGAAACAATTAGGAGGAATGACAGGAATACGTTCGTAAATGCGATTATATTCATTGGATGCTACGAACTATAGCAATCCTAAACCTACACGGGAGTTATGGACGTTATGAATGGAAACAGTGAAAACTGTCACAAGGACAATAAATAATGCAAACTACAGATTAAATACACAGGTTGGTCTAACCTACTATCCATCACAAGTTATCCCGGAAATTATTGTCTTTAACTAATAAAATAAATAATAATACACAATTTTCTTTTTATTTAAGAGCAAGGCTAATACAACCAGTTTTTTTCAGTGTAGCTTTAAAACCCGAATGAGGACTTCTTCTTGTACCAATAATTAAGCCATCGACCGGCTTTCACGAATTCCCTGAAGTCATCCGAGCAGTGCAGCACTGGGACACGGCTTCCCATCGGCGGCATAGAACTATACACCTAGTTTCCAAGCAATCCTAGTTCGAATTATAGCGTCCGCATAATTTGAATAGAGACCTCTGTTGCAGCCCACATCGATAACAAGCGGTATCCCTCCCCCCACCACTACGTGTCGGGATTATTAAAGTTTATAATCCTAAATATATCTCAGGGTACAAGGTGTTCACGGTGAGCGTTTCGCTGGGGTGGAAAATTAAAATATGGCAGCACAGAGGAGAAAACTAATCGTAGGCTGACCGTAGTTTCCTCGATTTTCTCTGTCCGCTTTCGCTAATTTGGTTTTTTGCTAGACCGGTTTCGACTGCTCGCCATCTTCAGTTGTTGTGTCTGTCAGTATGGTGGTGAGTCATCCTGGCATAACGGCAGCTTGTCCGGCATCTTGTCTGCGTTTTCACTTGACTTGTACTTTGGAAGCTGATTCCAGTTTATCGCCTGACAGACGATCGGTATATTGGCTAATGGAGATGGCGAACGGCCGAAACCGGCCTAGAAAAAGACCAGACCATCGAGTTGAGATAGAAGTTAGAGACAACTACGGAATTCCAAACCCCCGCAGACCACAAACAGGTATTCCAAACTGGACAATGTGGAGTTACTGCACGGGGGATTCGGTCCGGATCCTACCGTAAATTTTAGACTCGGATCGTCAATCCTATTCGTAAATTATACCGAAGTCAATATTTCCTACGAGACGGAGATCGTATCCATTATTTTTTTTGTAATTTTTATTATTACCGGTATGACACTGAGCACACTAACACGATTTATGGGTCTGTGTGGAGTGTAGAAAAAAAGGAAACACCCGAGAAATGGAAACCGGTCCAGCAGGAAAAGGTAAGCGAGTCGAGACAGAATTAGGATATATAATGTCATAATAATGAAAATAGATGATAAGACCAATGGAGGGTTTCACAATTATTGAACCTCTAAAGTTCACTAATTAAAATATTCTATATCTACCGCCTCGTAGTAATTATTTTAATTCTTGCAGCTAGAAATTAATAAGGGATTTGTCCACCGTTTAAAATAGCATTCGATAGACTGCCCTCTTCATCGAAAACTAAGAATATACAGCAGGGCCGGCCTATGGTGGAGGAGGGAGGAAGTGTAGTAGGGATTAAACGGCAGTATAAATGATTAGCATTAGAGGGCGAGGGCAATAAGTATCGAGGAAGCGAGGAGAGGGGTTTGTGGGCAAACAGTGGATGTTGAAGTTTGGGCCATAAGGCTAACACGACACAAGGGAGATAATAGAGGTAATGCATAGCAAGTAGCTACACTAACCCCGCTGTCATATAACCTGCATAATGTACATCTTTTTGAACCGTCCTAACTATACCGAGTGTCGGCCGATAATACCGTCTCCCGGCTATTTATTCCCGCCGAATATCTGTAAATTAGAGCCCGATTAGGAAAGCCGAGATTCCAGGCCGTTCCCAATCCCGTTCCTTATACTCGAGGCGTTGAACTTTATCTACCAGACGACGGTCGATACTATTTTTCATTTAAAACGCTAAAAAATGTTTGAAGTGCTTGGAATATCATTGCTCTTCCCTATACTCGGCTATTGTGAGACAGTAATTGATAGCCTTATCGGCGCTGTTCCACGGTTGATACTGCGCGCGTACATTACAAGCTTACGTAGTCGCAATATAATTCCTATAGGACCCTGCAATTTAAAAACAGCGCTCGTTCTGCTCTACTTTCTCTCGGCTCCTACAGTCAGTCATACAGTCATCGGCTCTCTATACAGGACTCTTATCTGACAGTGAATGCGTTATACAGTGAAACTGTATATTTTTTGGGGGGAATTTCACCCGCTCGATATAATATTTTTTCACTCCAATAACGCTTAATTAAGTTAATTTGAATTATCTGACGTTTCTACAGGGTTCCCACCGTCATTCTTCTGACGATGTAGTCATTAAAAAAACAATATTTAAACAATATACAGGCTTAAAATATATACATAGGTATCGAAACTGAAAACGTCGAAGACTGAAATTATCCATATTTACGTTTAATAGAATGTTACTGACGATGGGGAGAGGTCAAACTGGCAAGAGGTGACGAAAAATCGTGGTGACGGTAATACGGCACGGTTTGTTTTAATTGGACCCCCGCCCCCTTCCACTATGTCCGGTCCCGGTTAAATGACTCGTTGACAGGCATAATACCCCCGCTAATAACCGAACAAGCCGGTTTAATATTAACCGAGAAGAAAGGGAGAAAAAAAATAAAAACTAATAAACGTCGGTAGGATAAGACGAGTATAGTGGAGAGGGGGGATGGTGGTGGGGGTAGGAAGGGCGTCGATGTATCCTTCACCCCTTCCGCGGTGGGGAGGCGCAAACTTTCCTCATTTTTACAAGGGGATTTCCCCAAATACCTTATGATTGATGGCTATTTTTTGGTATAACTCCGTGTAAATATCCAACCAGTTAATATTTAGACTGGACGAAAATGCGGTTCATTTAACCGCCGCGAGGGAGGCGGCGGTAGACTATTATCGAGACGTGAAAAACATACTAAATTCTAATGAGTGCCAATATTGTGATCAATACTTATTAACATATACTTTCCAACTAAAGTCCAGTTCTAAGGCCGGTGTACATCAATACAAGTGACGAAGTGCTCATACATAATGAGTTTCATTAAGAGTTCCAAAAATTTGTGTTTTTCAAATTTTTTAATATTTAATTGGTGGTTTAAAAGTTTGTTTTGCCAGCGGGGAACCTTGAACAAGCTTTATGAATGAAGTCTAATGTGTAAAGCGGAGTTAGTGAGCTCCACTCATTTATTCAGTTCAAATTTATAATTGAAAGAAAATCGGTTCTGTGTTTCCACCGCATCGTCTGCCAGCCATATAAGCCCCGGTTCCGTCATCTCGCCACAGCAGGTCGGATTCTATTAGCAGGTATAGCGGGAGGATCGGAATTCAGAGGGGAGTATGAAACAAAGTCGGGTGTATCCCCGCCGAGGTGACCATGAGCCGGCCGGGGTGGGCGGCGGAATTTCATGGGTTGCTTTCAATTAAGGACGGAGAGCGTATGACATATCCGAATTGAAACCGATGTGTGAAAATCGGCCGGCCCTTTGAAGTTGTTTTAGCACTTTTTTCTGTTTTTTTATATTTTTTAGTACACACCTGCCCGTGTACCGCCCCTCGGCTCCAGTAAGGATATGCGCCGGGTTAAAAACGCACCCCCAACCCTTCCCCACCCTCTCAAACCTCACCTTACGGATCTGAGAGTCAACTTTCCGTTAACTTTTCCGATACTTACGGGGCGAATATTCTGGATGCCGCCGCCTTAAGGGATTTTCCGTTTTGCCGCCTCACGTTCGATATCCTAGACCTATCGCGGCTCTTCTACGCTCTTCAGTAATGAAACGGACGAGATTTTTTCTATTATTTTCAGAATTATTTGACTCGAACCCGATCGATACCTTATCTCGCATACCATTCTAATCGCCGGGAAATATCGTCGGACCGGTCTATAATAGAAGATCGATTAATATAAATTTTCTTTAGGACGAAGCCGCTCCCTGGATAAACATGTATCTAATAGTAAAAAAGCGGCGTTCTTTACTTCCCCACAGTACAGAGGGTTCATACAAATAACACAGCATAATAACATTAAAATATTTTCACTGACATAGCGAGAGGAATTGTAGCCGATAATATTAATAGTACAAAAGTACCCAGCGCGGTGTACGGACATCTCTCTGCCCTCGAGCTAGAGGCAGATCTTGTATCGGATGATCTTGTTGTAGAAAGCACTGACCCGGAAGTGGAGGGGAAGCGTCTCCCGTTGAAGACGGCTGAAAGCGACCGTCATTTTGTTCATCACCACTTCTTTTTGTAGATTTAACAGTTGGATCACGGGCCGATTCCTAAACCTTTTTCTCGGGGCTCTTAAACGGAATAAGAGTACAAGACGACATTTAGTCTAAAGTTGTGACCCCGAAAATCTCGTCGTGGGTCATATAGTACTGACCCCTATTGAGACCTCATGGTCTTGGCTCTCTCCTACCCTTCCTTTGTAGATACCCCCGAGTCGCAAAAACCTGGTCCCAAGGGGTATTGAACGATCCAACAGAGCGATAGACGGGCACTTTTTTAATATATTACTATAGTACTTTTCTTAGTTCACTCTCTTTTCTGGGTGCTTTTTCGAAAGTATATTAATATAGTTCTCTCGATCTTCTGTGTTCTCGCGCCGGTTCGGTCTTTTGCTAAACCGGTTTCGGCAGCTCGCCATCTTCAGTAGCTGTATCTGTCAGTATCGTGGTGTGTCAGTCAGACAGTACTAGCATCCCACGTGCCGAAAGATGGCGAACTGCCGAAATCGGTACAACATAAGGGCAAACCCGCGAGAGGAGGCAGAAAATCGAGAAAACTACGGTATTCCAAACCGTCGCAGACCACAACACAGGTATTGAGAAACTATATTACTTTAGTACAGTAGCGACAAGGTTACCTGACAGGAGCCAGGACTTATTAAAGACCCGACCGGTAATCGGAGTCGAGAAATTATCGCCATTTCACAGAATCGAACCCGGATCCATCGAAGGATGGAGAACGCGAGATGAGACAGAAACTACCAGTAAATGTCTTAAACTGAAAACCGTCCTTAACAAACCTCGGAATTCATTAACGTTGCGGTTTTTGTGGTTTGGGGGGGGCCGGTTACAAAAAGTGCGCGGATACCGGCATATTTACAGCCGTAAAGATAAAGGAGAACAATAACGGGCGGGTCGAGGCGGTGACTACGTGACCGCGGTCCCAATCGCAGATTCGGGCGCAGCTCGGTCGCCCGCCTTTTTTCCTTTCTTTTTTTAAAGTTAACTTAATTCCCGGAAATATCCGGGCGTCGCCTCTCCGACAATTAACGGCCCGCAAAAATCATCCCGGACGAATTAGAAACGCGTCAGTTATTTGGATCCCGCCTATTGACATACCGCAGTAGGGCTTGCGGTCGATCATTTCGATTATTGCCGGAGTATGATTTCGGTTTTCACCTTAATTATCGCGTTACTGAATGGCGTAATGGTTCGTTAAAATTGCCGCAATCAGTTAATTTTCCTGTCATTCACGACAGTCTGGAATGCGAATTATTATCGCCGCTGGATACAATTGGGTCTCCAGGCGCATATACATGCGCAATAATACTTTTTCGTTTGTGGCGTTCCGGAACTACTGGCTGACAGGATGCCACAGAAGCATCCAATGTGCCAAAGTGAAACCCACACCCTACTCACCGAAACAACTACTGAAGATGGCCGAAACCAGTCTATTAAAGACCAGACCCGTGAGAGGAGATAGAAGATCGAGAAGGTTACGATATATTTTTTCTATTAAAAACAATATACAACAATAACTCGATAGTTTTTTAATTTAACACATCTTCATTATATGCGATCCATATTTATTTTTTCCTCGGCACTCTACAGCCCAAACTGAACAGTGTAGCAGAATGTTACCGAAGATTCTGAGAAATAATATTCCAAACCCCCGCTAATCCTCTTTCCCAAACGCATAACGCTTGAACTAAAAAATAAATTTATTAATAATGGACCATAAAATGGAGAGAAATGCGTACCTCGTATCCGGAGGTATTGATTAACAATAAATATTTTTATGGTGTTAATTATGGAATTTACTGGTGACGGCGTAAAATGTTTTGATTTTAAACTACTTTAAAACCAGCACGCGTTTTCTCCAAGAACGGAGGAAAATTATTCTGTAAATATCAGTTACTGCCTTACTAAGCGAAAATTACCGGCGACGGCGGGAAGTCCGTTACCGATCTAGAGAGTGATAAACGAGCGGGCACGTAAAACTCCGAGGTATCCAGATCCCGCATATGCCTCATCATAATGGCATTTTGCATTTCGGCAGGCTCCGACCACGGCGGCCTCCGGTCCCACGCTCGTTAAAGTCTCATCCAACGCTCAAGCCGCGCACAAACCTTTTTACTTCTACACTATTTCCTAGCGCAAAAACTTAATTAAGCCCGAACTACCTGAGGAACGTAACGGGGGAGGTCCGGCGATGTATACGCCTATGGACAGGGGGGGTTAGTAGTCCGGGAGCCACAATCGATTTCTGGGCATCGGCTCGAAACTCCTCGGCCGTTTAAATCTACACTCTCCGCCCTCGAGAGTAGCATTCTCCCGTATGTTCCGGCCCAGTTTTAGCCTCCTGCCACAGACAGTAATGATCATTGTACACTGATACGTACTATAACGCGGGTATGTTCCTCACCATTTTAGAGACGGTAGGTAATATACAGGACGATCATGTAATACAATGCTAGATTAATAGTTTTAATTTATTGATGCGATTGTCTGTTCCCCAATCTTAGTCTAGACTGGTTTACGTTCGTGAAAGTGGTCCTAATGTTTCCTAAACAGAAATAAAAATCCCGGAATCCCCCGGCTGGTCAACCCCTGCCAACAGAGGTTCTTCCAGCAGCTGGTGATAATTCAAGTTCTGGTTATATATCTTCGCACATTAAGGCAAGTTATACACTTGTCTAATTCATTCTTAAGTGAGGTTACCGTCTGAAGATTTTCATACCGCGCGATGGAATAATGGCATGAAATAAGACGCTGCGCCTTGGGACCGGAAAATAGACGGGGCCCCGACCCCGGTATTTAAGATGCTCGGTACCCAGCTAACATAGTTGCACATCAGTCCCCTCGACAGGCTACTCACGTTTCCTTCCCTAACCGTATTAAATGTCGGTCCGTCCCCGCCCCCCCTTTTTTTGGCGTCGTCTTATTTATTTACAACGAGGCCGTGGGAAGGAGGGGGGCACACTATTTCGGCAAAGCCGATCCGAAATCTCATTAATACTTTCGCGGCCGTTGACGTACTGTTTTCGAATCTTAAAGGTCAAAAGAGGACGCCCCCGGAAAGCCTCGATAGCCCCGGATCCTGAATAATTAGTTTTTGTTTCGGAAAAATATAGAAACAGGTTTCAATTATTATCTTTTATATATATAATAAATTCGAATAAGCGCTTGTGGCCATATTGTGGTCTCACTGTATCACGGATTTTTCGCTATATCGCGGGATTTTGCGTTACATATTATATTACATTCATTACTTTTACTGTAAGATAAGTATTTTCTAGCTGTTGTATATTTACTGGTGTAGTAGCCATACAGAATATATTTATATATTGCAGGTTTAAGAGTGTAGGAAATGTTTAAAGAGGGTGGAAAACGTTAATAACAGTGTTAGGCTTATAAAGCCTTAAAATCTATATAAATAATAAAATGAACACAAGGTCACTACTTCGTGTACTTTCGTATATCACGGTTCTGGATTCTAACTATATATCAAATTGATAAACTATTTAACATAATCGCATGAACTTTAATTTTTTTGCGAGGTAGTGCCATGCCGAAACCGGTCTGCCAATAGACCAAAACCCTGAGTGGTGACCATCGTATCTACGATAATATAGACGTGCAGGATCCGTCGTATTGGCGGATATTTGTTAATCCTCCGAGCGTACCGGCAGACCGTATAATCCCGACCGCGGTTTTTACAGTTTGACAGAGCGGTTAAAAATAAGCCGGGCGACCGTTCGCGGACAGTTTGTCTAATTTATTAGTAGCGGGGTGAAAAAAAAAGAAAACGTCCGAACGCGCTTTCGGTGCCGCCATCCCTCCAAACTCAGCACTATTAGGCCTTCAAGTTGAGCCGGCGAATTGCAAACGCCTGTCCTCCACTACCTATATAAACTATATCTGTAAATACAGCTAAAGTCTGCAGTAAATTTTTCAGAATGTATCCATCCCATTAATTTAGAGGACTATACCGTGACGTCGTCTCATGAAGTTAAGTACTTTGTGAACCTGTAAAAACTCAAGAGCACGAACCCCCTTTGAATATTCTATGTAGTAATGATTAAAAGAACAACCGTGTCGGGACGTACATCCGGGCATCCGTTGCACGGTAATAACGGTTGAAAAATAGTGAGAAGAACATTTGTAATAATGCGTTGACGACAACAGTCAAGCCCGTGGATAAAAAACTTAGTTATTGAGAGAAATAGATAACGGATAAATTTTAATACGAGATATCTGTTAACGAGTTTGGAATATTATCATTCGTGCTCTTTCCCGACTATACTCGCCTTTAATAAAGACAAGTCTCGGTTTCGGCATCTTCAGTTACATCAACCAGGCAGAGTGAACGCGCTGGCAGGTTTCTAGCTTCTCGCTCTGTAATGTTCTATGAACTACTGAGTTTAGAGACAATGTGGACAGCACGCTTAACCGGTACATTACTAAATTACTGACGCAGTAACGTCCTGAGGAGAGAAACCAAAATCGAGCGTAGGCTAGATCGACGGAATGACTAGAGTTTAGTGGGAAGCTAAAACCGGTCAAGGATAAGGCGACGATGATGAGTGGAGACTGACGTTATCAAGAGTGACTATGATTCAAACCAAATCGTCTTGAATTAGGAATAAATTTAGTTGAAGATATTTATTTGACTATCGGACCCCTAGTTACGGACCCGATTATCGGCTACGCGGCACTTTAAAATCGATCCCTCCTGTTGCCGGGTCCGCTCTCATTTATGCATGGTCATTACACCGCAGCTAGTGAGAGCCGCTATGTCTACACTTTGTCCGGGAAACGACCCCGTTAGAAGGCCAAAAACCATGAAAATAATCAATTTTATTTTTTAGGAGATTCAAATTAAAATAGCATTCATTTCAGTTCCTTACTTTAAATAGAGGTTAGGTTAGGTTAAGTTAGGTTTTTTCTTTTCTTATGACCACGATTCGTATCTTTCTTTCGTCCAATAGGTATGCAAGAAGTATAAAATTCTGGGTCGCATCCAAAATTATGATATTCCGCTCTCGTATAATTCAATTAAATATTCCAATAAATATGTCCATTAAATAATAATATTTCTATTATGCATGATGCGGGTTCTATTTAATTATTCGCAATTTTAATTTATCCCTAGAGTGAGTACACCCTTCAACCACTCCGTCTCGGGGACCCCAACAACAAATAGAATTTTACATTACGTGACTGGATCACGCCATCTTTGTAAAAGAGAAAATACGGCAAAAGCGCGTTGAGCAGTATCCGACAACGACTATCCAATCAGGCGGTATCTAAGGGCATATTATAATTAAATCAGAGAAATGGTTTGAATTCGAAATTAGCGGATCTCGGTTAAATCCGGAATCCGAAATTTCCTAGAGTTCCGATGGAATACAATACGGGAATGGAAAATACGTTCGGGTCGTTTTGCGCCCTCCGAGTATAGCAACGGCTGATTCCGTAGTTAGGATAATTTTACAGTACGTCCCGTTATTTCCCGCGCCACCACCCACCGCCCCCGACATTTGCCTAAATTGAGAGGAGCCAGAGCCCCGTGTATAATTGACAAAGAATATAATTTATGTATCAGGCCCCGAAGCCTTTCCGTGTCCGATATTCGTCCACTCCGAAGGCGTTTTCCACGGTGTAGCTTTCAAATTAGGCAGCCGGGGAGGCGTTTTCAACCGATTTTAAATCTCAGTAACGCTTGTTAATTGTTTGCCGGCCGTAAGTTTCTAGGCGACGGCCTAGAACGACGGCCTTATCTTCGATTCTACCTAAACTATTGTACGTTTTTTCATCACTGTCCTCCTGTCACGGTATGTCACATAAATAAGCGGTATGGTTACCGAAGACGGCGAGCAACCGAAACCGGTTTGTTAAAAGAAAAAACCGGGAAGAGGAGACAGAAGACCAAGAAAACTTCGGCATCCAAAACCAAAAAGTCTTCCAAACTAACGTGTTATTTCTTTATTTACAAAAACCACTTTATGTATATAGTAACACAGATGAAGAAGGAAGAATAAGAAGTGTCACTGCTATACAAGTGTTTACTGAATCAGTCTGAACAATGCGGACTATACGATATTTTGAACCCCGCTCCTCCGCCACCCCTTTCCTTAAACTAATTATACATTCGTGTTGATGCGTGATAGTCAAATTTTATTAAAATGTTACATAGTAGTTTCTTAATTATCCTCACGGATCGGAGCAGCGGGATTGATTAAAAAAGTGACGGCGAGGAATAACTAAGCGAATCGAATTAGACACGTATGCCTGCTACAATGAGCCTAAATTGACACCCTTTTATATTCGAACCCCCACCCCCGAATCTTAATTCCACCTGATTAGAATACATTGTCAAGGTGCGCGTTGAAAAGAAAGTAGTAGGAGCGATAAGAATTCCGGGTAATTGAAAAACTATTCGGCTCATCTGATTTCATTAAAGACGAAACGCGATTAACGCCTCGGATGGGAATCTGGTATTTTTCAATAATGTGTCTCTTCGTCCCAGACAACGCCGTTGTCATCCTACCGGGTATAAAACGGGAGGAATTAAAACGGCCATTTCGCATACGGGCTTTCTCGGGGCCGGGAGGAGTTGTAAAGCGGTCGTAAACAGAACTGGATTTTTGGGGCCGACTAATATCGACAGAAAAATCAAACTGGGCGATACACGGTGGGGTTCGCGAAGCGAGCGAGAGAGCGGGGATATCCCCATACTGCCCTATTAACTCGGGAACCTCCGCTCCTGTTTATCTTGTTAAATAAACGTGTAACCCCGCACTTCCTTACGCTGTATTATCCGGCCCCCGCCGTTCAACCGGTCGATAGCCTCGGTAGCCCCCGTCCGTCGCAGCCTAACAATGAGTCCCGATTTATAGGACAAGGAGTCTACGTGTTACCATTAATGTGCTAAGACTCGATAATCCGTAGATTAAAAAGCTACGTACAGATTAACTAGATAGACCCGTTAAAGTGCGAATCTAAGTGTAATCTACAGATCCGCCATCTCCTAAAGTATTGAATCTAGTTGAAATTTTAGTTGTGGTAGAACGAAACATACGAGTCACCAGTAATTACACAGACGCAGATTAACTAGGTAATGCACAGATTACCTTGATAGATCAGATAAAGTGCAAGATCTAATTTCTCTTTCTTACCATAACTAGGTAATCTGCTGATTAAGGACATTAATCCCTTTGAAGTTGAAATATGTGCAGTTTCATTCCGATTAAAGCAAAAATACATTGTTTATTTTACTAATTACAGTTTAAATAAGAAAATATCTAGTTAAACATGTTGACCAATAAAAAAAGGAGTGGCTACAATTATTATTAACTGCAGTCCAAAGGATGGTGATACTTTGAGTTTAGTAAAATATTCGTTTTAATCCTATTTAAACTAGATTAAAGACTTTAACCGACGATTACAGCAATCTGCAGATTAACTAGTTAACAAGAGAAAGAGAAACAAGATTTCGCACTTTAAGGGGTCTATCAAGGTAATCTGTACATTACCTAGTTCACCTGCAGATTATCGAGTTTTCGCACATTACCGGTAACTTATGCATACCAGGCGGCTGGTATGGGGCAGCCTATATAAGTGTTACTACGACGAGTACACATCTAAAAATTACGGTTTGCGGTATCCGGAATATACGATTCGGGTGATCGCTTTTCAGCACCCGTTTTCCTTGGTGTTATATACCGCATATTTGTAACACACAATTCCATCACATATGCCAGCCAGATGAGAAAATAAAATTATCAAAAAATAATACCTATACTGTGAGTTTACACACTGAATTGTGATCTGATAATAGACCCCCCAGTTTAGTATCGGCGCCGGGGAATAATAGATTTCCGCTAATAATAATCATTCAATTATTTTCTCCTAATCGTTATGTGTGTAGTTAATAAGAGCCATATTTGTTTCACTACGGCATTCCGGAACTTAATTCCACAGTAAGAGGAGCGGGTATTCCTCTCCGGCGCTCCGATTTAAATCCGACCTTTTCCCGAGAAGGATACGAATACGGAATATCGTTAGTCGCTCCGCCAGTAGGTCCCGGCTTTGTACGGTATACAAATCTGGTGTGTGTGTGTGTGTGTGTGTGTACGTTGGAGCGCCTTTGAGGGCGACCGCTGGGAATCAAAACCTTCCGGGGCCAGACGGGCGCGCCATTAAAGTCGGTCGCCCACACCTTTGCTGTCGGAGGCTGAATTTTCCCGAAGTCCCCCGTCTTTTGGACAGCTCCGGAATATGTTTATTTATTTACAGGCAGGTATGTCCCCGGAACACCGCCCGTTGAAACGTCTGTCCGTTTAATCTAATTTGGCTCTAAACCCAAAATGAGCCTTACCTGAAGATTTCTCCCGAATTCCCATTTACCGGTGCGGAAGACCCGATCGGAAAATTAGCGGGACGAGTTCAGGTCCGCATTAGGCAGAGAGCGCCCGTTCCATATTTATAGCGGGCGGACGAAAACAATGAGTCCCATTCCCAGGGAGGGGGGCCGGTAGTAGACGGCCGAAAATACCAAATAAAAAAAAAAACGGGATGGGGGCCATAAATTGTATAAGGGAGTTTTGGCCGGCGCGTAGGTTACCTGACATCTTTGTCGGTCCAACTTTGTGGGCGAAAATGACGTTAATGGGACCTGCCATTCTACCCTCTCCCCCTCACTATCGGATTAGCTTTTATTCCTCCCAAACCCTAATATTACCTACCTAGCCCTCGAATCCTGTCCCTGTCTATTCTCCTACACGTGTGCCGGTGTCCTAGACGCGGACAATACTCGAGGGGTAGACAGGGACACTAAACGAGGAGCAGACAGGGAAATGAGTAGACACAGAAACTACTCGTAGAGTACACAGGGACCGAAGTACGGGAAGAGACATAGACACTAGTCGAGGAGTAGACGGGAGTCGAAGGGAGTCGGAGAGTGTAGAGGGAGAGAAGACGTGAAGTCGACATTGGCACGAGAGAAGGAGTGAGGGAAGAGTATAGGAGTACTGGGATACGAGTAGCGGGAGAAATCAGGGACAAGAGTCATGAAGTACACATGGACAATATAACAAGTATTTGTCGTAGAGAAAATAACAATAGTATGAACACTTTTTCGTTACATTTTGAAAGATACTATTTTTGTAATTATTGTTTTTTACCGCCATTATATTAATTAAATTTGGTCTTCCTGACTGATTTTTATCATCATTTTTATCAGCTTAAGGCGGAAGGAAAAACAAAGGTTTTAGCATATTTACAGAGGTGGTGTAAATATCACCCCCCGAATGTACGCAATAAAACGGGCATTATATGCTGAAATCTAGTGAGCATACTGCAATTAATAAGCTGCATTCGTTTAACGAGTTGAAATCTGTAATTTAGCTACATCGCACCCCAGGTCCAATGCGTTTATACCGTTTATACGGTTTTGGTTTCTTCGCCGATAGAATTTTTTTCGGAATTAATAAACAATTCAAATATTTAATTTCCCGCGTGGACCGCCCTCCATTTATGCACCGAGCCCCGGGCTCCGGCCGGCGTTGACGTTCGTCCAGTTCTGGAGCGCCGAGAAAAAAATTTAAATTGATGTTATAATTGAAAATTTTTTTCCACCCCCGTAATTTCCACCCTCCGGGACAATAATTGACTGCCGAATAGTAGCGTGCTGTACGACCGCGCTTTGCAAATTGCCTACGCTGCACGGGCACGGCCCGTCTGTGTTTTTTCCTCCTCGTATGCAAACTCTCGTGGGCCTCGTTTTTGAAGGAGATAATGAAATCCGGTTATTACCAGAGACGAGAACGGAATCACAATAGGAAAGTGACAGTCTTGTTTTCTACAACTGCGATTGGTACCTCAACATCCAAGCGAGCGTCAAATATAAATCAGTTTCTGTATTTCCTACTATAAATGTAATAGTATTTCAATTGCGAATACCATAAGGTTGCGCAATAAAAACTGCACTATAATACGTCGCAGAAATACTCCCAATTTCACAGTTTAGCGCCCAACTGTCCAGCTCGATTTCGTTTTAAAAATTATGTAATTTTATGAAATCGAAGTATCGTATTAATTAGCGATTAAAATATCCGTTTTGTCGCTGGGGATATCCGCCAGGGTAAAACTCGGGGAGAGTAGTATTTTAAACTTAATTTTATCAATACCCCAACTTTATTTTACTTTGCGCATAAAATTAACACTACATTTTCCGCGATGGAACACTAATAAAAAGACTAGGGAACTTACTGTGAAACGGGGATCCGCCGTTAGGGATAAATCAATTAAGGGAAAATTTAGGAAACCGTCGCTTCGGGGTAAAATTGTAACGTCCTGGGCGTTAAGAGGCAATACCTCGTCTTTCGCTTCTGGCTCGATTCCATTTAGGCTTCAAAGGATAACGATTGTGAATTTAAACGGCCAGGGCCGATTAAGCGCTCAATTAAAAGGCCCCCGATGCGAAACCCTTCCCCCCGCTCGGCGCCTTTATCCGGACGTAATAATCTTCTGGAGTATTTTAATTATACTTTAAACAGTGGGCGGCGTAAAAATGAATAAAATAAATGACGGCTCAAAGTAAGGAGTCGAATAGGGTCGATAGGGTCACAACCGATATCTAACAATACAACCTTCCCAGCTCGCATTTAGGCGGAATGGACGTCACAATTTTGCGACAACAGGACAGATGGGCGGGACGTGTCGTGCATTAACGATCGCTCAGTAATGCCTCGACATGTCATCGTTTCGGCCCGTCTTACTTTTTAATGACAATTATTATAAAATGCGTTAATTTTCGTTTTGATTTAGTGTCCGGCCGCCCCACTGGACGACGAGCCAGAATGCAGCCACTACGCGCATGCTACGCGCGGATATTATGATTTAATGGCTCGCGTTGAACAAGTTATAACGGTCACCACTTCGTTCTAACAGTATGACCTTAGTTCCCGTTTAAGATATGAACGGGAAAGCTGGCGTGGATTGCGAATAACATTACTGGTCATGTTGACGAATCAACTTGCTGCTTGGAATGATCAAATAGGTGATCAGATATCAGAGAAGATACAGAAACGAGTCAAAGTAGACTTTTGAAACAGTGTTTTTTTCTTTTGATTTTAAGTCCCGACTATAATGTTTTCAATTATATTTAGTGCGATTTGATGAGACTAATGTACTTGTACGTTAATAGGTAGCGAGTAAATGATGTGGCCAGTTCCTCTTAAAGTGGCGCTCGTGAATGTATCCCTAGCGAAGATTGGCGGGGGTACACCAACGGCGGGAATCAGCCCACGGCGAAGGTATAAACTAAATACATTAGTTTAGTACTGAACGAAAACGTTTGGAACATGCAACCCAAACAAAAGAATGAACCCAAAAAATTATATTGGCAGGAAAATGCAATAATGAAGCCGTGGGAACAGGTTTTTATTAAGGATTAATTAAATTTGTCCGGAGTTCGACGTACTAAAAATACAATCCCGATATTTCTACTCCTTTAACTAACGTAATACCGGTATTACTATGGATACAGAATCGAATCACCGGAAATCTCTGACGGTAAACGGGAATTCGGAATCGTGGTTCGGTCCTAATAGAAGCATCGATATATGGAGTTCATCAGTCAAGGTTTTGTACGGGGGATATCGAGCTAACCCCCGCCACCAACCCTACCGACTAGTAGGACTCCCCAGTTATAAATCTTATAATAGGGAAGGTAATGGTGGGGGAGGGCGCGCCTTGATTAATGTACCAGAGATGAAAATGTCCTTATACACGCTTCAACCGATGATAGCTCAAGTTAGCTCATTTGAATAGCTTCCCCGTTTATTTTGGAAGCGGCTTGTCACATTTACACTTTGCTCGCTCCTCTACTCCTACATATTACATCTACTTACCCGTAACCTTTACATTACCACTACCCTCCCCCGGCTCAGATTTATCATCCCATCTAGACGTCCGCCGAGTCCAATATCTGAGAATGCCCGGCGCCCCCCTCTCTTACTATCAGCCTCCCCCACCGCTTTCGCTCATTTAGAAAGGCGAGCGTCGGGTAGTATTACTTACCGCCTATCCTCTGCAATCGCCATTCCGATATCTCTACTTAACGGTCTCCCGACATTCCTTTTCACCCTGAAATTAATAACCCGGGGAGTGTTGAGCATAATAGTTACTTATTATAAATATTGCTCGAGAACGCGCAGTAAAAGTTATATTGGTATTGCCGATATATGTCGAAAAATCCCATTCGAGGAGGATTATTTTATTCATTCCATTCTGTTTGTATCCTATATTTTTCTATAATATTTCATCGAATCCTGTATTATTATTGAAGTACGTTTTGCCCTCCGAACCCTGGAGGAACCGTTCGTCCCAAAGGCCCTCGAAGCCTTCGATGTATTCGCGTCGGTCGAAACCAGCAACGGTTTGGAATATCATCATTCTTTCGATCGTCCGTCGTTAATCACTAACCTCGGCAGACCGCTTTCGTTTTCCCACTATCTTCAGTAAGATTCCCAGGTAAAGTCTCACTAATGCCGCTGAAGATGGGAACAAGAGGTGGGCAAGAAATAGGGCGAGGGTCGAGTTACTAATGAATTACATTAAGGCGCCATTCATCCGCCGGCCGGGGCATAACGTTTTACTTACCATTTTAATACCAAAATAAAAGCCGGATTGCTCAGGTGGGAGGGTCAGCAGTTTACCGGTGGGAGGCAGGGCGATAACTATGTTGAGAGGGGACCTGTTGCACGAGGGCCTCCGTGTATAATTGAAGAGCTTGGATAAAGGCGGGCCCTCTAATTAATAAACGGATCCGACCCGATATACACCTCTCCACTCTTATATGCTTTGAAACAATCTATATAGACACACATATTATATATATATATATATATATATATATATATATATATATATTCTTCCGTACACTTCATAAAACGCCTGCTCAGCAAACCTTCTATCAGTTTGTTCCGTCTTTTACATTTTGCAGACTGATTCTGAATGGCCCGTACAAAATTCGTTCGGTCACTACCGAACATCTCGCCAGAGTTCGGTTCTGGGTGATTCTTTCAGTCTGTTCGTTAACATTCTTCAGTGTGATTTCATTCCGACATAGAAATCGTTCGGTCAGTACCGAACCTCTCGTCGCCCCTTCCTTTGACCTTTAGCCGACTGAAAGCTTCCGGAAATAGCGCCCGATAAGGAGGAGATTTATAAAGGGGGATTGATCAACGCGAATTTCAGAAAAGCAATGTCAAATTCTTCTCTACTTATAATTCATGAAAGCTTCTTTTCGAATCAGGCGGGCCACACAAATATTAAAATCCGAAGGCTATTGGAATAGCGCCGGAATTCATTCACTCCAATTTCGACAATTGTCTGTCTATAACATCGCGTACTCAGTGGGGGACACCGGTGTGTTTGGAGTCATGTGTCATTTAATGGACTTTAGAATGGACTTTTTTTTATTCAGTTTTCGACTTCCCTAGTTTTGATCCAGGATTTGCATAAAGAACCAATTACTCTTTGCGTCCAATTTATCCCTTAAGAAACGAGACAGATTCTTCGCGCCACTATCCGCAATTGGGAATTTATTAGGAGAGTAATCTTCACAGAGAAAAAAGTTAATATCAAAACATAATATCATTCGGGCAATTTATCATTTCATTAGAGTTTGTTTACATTTCTGATAGAGGAACAAGTGTCAAATTGAATTGACATCAGCACATTACGGATGGATACAGTCGTATGCAGAAAAATAGCAATAACTTTTCCAGCACTCGAAATTAGAGTAAATGATATCATTCAGTCGTCACCTTAATACTTGTAATAGGGAGAGTGTGAAATACTAAATGGCGCAGGTGAATGTAAATATACAGATCGTTTTCTTAAGAAATGTAAGCAAACCTCTCAAGTTTGAAACAAATAAAATTGTTTGACCTTTTTAATTATTCATCGACACGAATAAAATTAGAGTTAACCAGTCAATTCATAGTCGGTTAACTACGAGAAACACTGCAACACTAAAGTGCACTACCATCCACGAGGTGAGTCATACCAAGAATTTATTTCTCTAGATTGCGATCTTGTAAAACCGAGTACATCGTACATCTAGAAAGTTCATGCGCTCATTTGATTAGTTGAATATTTACCAGGAAATTCCTCTTTTTTTTCCTTTTCCAGCGATAACACCGACGCACTAGACGGACTAGAGATTCACTTCACACATCTCCAATGAATTGCCACTACTGTCTCTATTCCTATTCCAATCTAATTCTGATAGTCTTATCAGAATTATCGGACACTTAGAAAACATCTATCATTCACTTTGTAACCATTTTTATCGGCGCGGGAATGCGAGGAAATCTGAGAACCGCTTTATGCGCCCCCGGACGAAAGGGAATAATTTATACGAAAGAACCCCGAGAGCTCGGTCGGCCCATACTTTCCTTCACCGTTCTTTCTGTTTTCCTTTTTTTTTAATTCTATTTTTTCCCCATCTACCATCGCCTTTTTTTTCATTAGGCTTAATATGAATTATTAAGTGCAAGTGGAAGCCATAACGCAATCTATAGATAGGCTTTATAGAAGGAAGATATTTTTAGATGAAGACCCGGCGTATTTAACACAGAAGAACTAATCATCAGCATTATTCTTAGATAGATCGTCGTATACATAGAACATTTTTATGGAGGAGTGTTATATAACAACATTTATCAATTCGGGATAGTGACTGTATTGATTACACGAGCCTCCTGCATTACCTCGTTTCACGCCTACCGAAGTTTGGAATACCGTAGTTCTCTCAATTTTCCGTCTGCCGGTTTGGTCCTTCGCTAGACCAATTTCGGGAGCTCGCCATCTTCAGTAGGGCGTTGAGTCGGTCTCTCCTATTGGATGCTTGTGGGGAATCCTGTCGGCACGGTGACTTCACTCGTATTGTGGAGGTTGTTTTATTTGCCGTATATACATACAGATATATATATATATATATATATATATATATATATATATATATATATATATATATGCCTATAGTACAAGTGAAGATTGGTAGCAGCCGAAACTGGTCTAGCGAAAGAACATACCAGCGACAGGAGACAGAAAATGGAGTAAACTACGCAAGTTTTAATAGTTGCATGGTATCCTTTTTTGACTTATTATAAAACGGGAACATACATTTCCCGTGAGGGAGCCTAGTTCTCCGGCAGGTATGCATTTCCGATTTGATACAAACTAATTTCATAGTGGTAATAGTCGGCAGGCATACAGAGGAGACCGTGGCGCCTGGAGACCGAGAGCCCGGTAACCGTCCAATTTAATTTCAATGCTAAAGAAGGCCAGAAGTTTATAATGCAATATCGACTGGGAGTGGGCAAACTTTGAGTTTTCCGGTTGTTCATCATACATATTCTGATTGGAGGGGGGGTGGGGGCGGGCCTACATGTCAGTAATCTTTATCGACTTCTCCAGCCGCTCTACTCTCTCTCACCCGTTACATTCTTCAATCCTGTTCCGGAGCCGGGATTTTAACCCTATTTGTTTTGAACTTTCCAAAAGCCGTACCGTTCGGCGCCCACTTTCGACTAACGTCCATCCGAGATTCGGGCCGGGTCGCCTACTCGCCTCGGCCTTCGTTGGAATGCGTTGAATTTCCGACGAAACGAATCCACAAACTAAAAAAAAACAAATCTGCCCCGTAGAAGATCTACCTTTCAATGATTTATTTTTGGAATACCCCCTATGTGGGCTGCGAGGGTATTTAATACTCCTCTTGCCGGTTTGGTGTTTTGCGAGAGAAAAATGAATAAAAAAATGTGGGGCGACGACCGTGCAGATGGGATACCCCACAAACACCCCACTCACAACCATACTAACAGACACAGACACGGTGTCTTACTGAAAATGGAGAACGGCCGAAACCGGTCTAGCGAAAGCCCAAACCAACGAGAGTCTGCCTCCTATCCGTTTCTATCATCCTTGGAACCGACAGGACGCCGAGACAAAACGAATCCAAAAATAAACGCCCCACTGGGCCAATAAGTCTACCTTAAAAAAGATCTATGTTCGACACAAAGTTCGGTCTCATTCCGGTACTCCGATAGACAATTTGGGGGATGTAATTGAGGATGGACAACCTCAAAAATCTCAACCTGCACTTGGTTACTCCTCGGGACCAATTTGGCAGAACGCCGGCGGTATTTGGGGGGGGCCCCGTATCTGGCACTCGAACAAAAAGAATCGAAACTGCCGACCGCCGTAAGGTTAATCACAGGCTACGTCCCTAGCACTCCCCGCTTCTCAAACCGCCTTGGCTCATCGAGATCACTTAATAATTCACCCGGTCATCCTTCCTGCGTTTAAAATTCAGGAATGGTTACGAAGATACAGGGCGGAAGGAAATATTATTTTCGACGCGATCTCTAGTTGAATAACGGTACCATTTGGTTGGAGACTACGTTCTGTATATTGCGTTTTTACTTTGGTTTTAGTAACGTAGCAAATTTTGAAACACATTCTTCTATATTTCTAAAATCCACACTCTGTCCGGACTAACGTATTATCGCGCATTAAGCTGCAATAATGTAAAATAAGTACAATATTATCATTAAGAATTTAAGAGTTCACAAAATACAAAGTTTTAGGCTACCGGCAAAATAATGATCTAGACGCTAGAACCTATAAACTGACTGTACGGTGACCTTTATTCTCTTGGGTCTTTATTCTATAGAAGGCCATGGCAGAAAACCCTGGGGTGGGGGTTTGGCCACTCGACAAATAAATTTAGCATTTGTTCATCGACAAATAATACGGACCCGGGTCCGAATCCCGGTGGACAGTATTTCCCTTCAATTTATAAATACAATTCGAGAGGAAGTATAATAATATTATTTATTTACTTAACGATACTACTTAGCTTAAAAATGTAAGCTACGATTTATAATATGTTGTCGGCTCGGGATTCTCTTTATATTATTTATAGTGCGGCCGGGGACAGACGGGAGAACGGGAAGGGATGAGAAATGGGAGACGGCGGGAGAAAGTGTGAATATTTGTTGGAAGGGGGCGGGGGCGTTCGGCTTTAGGAGGGGCTGTACCGGCCGTGCCGAAAAACAAATCAGCAGAGGGAGACCGGATTTTCATTTAGAGCCGGAAGTCAAAAACTGACATCCAAATGACGAATGCAGGTAAATGTTATTTCGGACCTTCGATTTTTCGGACCTACCCCTCCCACCCGGACCCTAGAGAGTGAACTGTAGGAACTCCTCTACTTGTCATAGCGCGGCTCCCGTCTCAAATTTGATTCCATATTCAAAATCTACCGTCCACCACCCGAACCCAACAGCTTCCTAGATGGATCATGAAAAAACATTTTCATTGGGCCAAGAAAAAAATGTTTCCGATTTAATGCATCGATTTGTAGTCGGTTGATACCGCCCAGTATTCTGTACCATATACCTCGATAACCCAGTACCTCAAGTAAAACTCATAACGCGTACATTGTAATGAATAGTGAATCCGGTGAATACAAATTGCCGGGTGTTTTTTTAAATTTCGGAAAATTTAACAATTGTAATTTTTTCCGATCGTTCAAAGCAATACTTTACTTTAATTAAGCATTAAGTCTCAAAATACATACATTTAATGGTAGAAAGTACCGGTGTTTACATAATCTTGCGTACAGTCACAGATACCCAGTAGAAATTATCTATTTCCTGCTAGAAATAGTAATAAGACAATCATACGAATTTATGAATAATACACTTTTTTCTAAATCATCAACTACACTAGTTTACAAACCAATCTGACATGCTATGGATGTTCATTATACGTGCTCTGAGTATTCTTTAGTAATTTCCCTAGACATATATAATCCAAAAACGTGTTTTTCTTTTCCTTAACAATTTTCGTTATATTTGAATCTGGAACTGTTTTTTTAACAGAAATGCATATTTTTTAAAAATATCTACTCACTCAGTTTGGGAATTCGTTTTTCTCATTCGGTCGACCCTCCGACAGTTAAAAAGTATTCTCATGAAGTCAGATCTCGCCCGCTCCGTCCCCCATTAGATTCCATTTTGATAACGGAGAAGCTCGCGTTTACTCGAGTCCGCGTTTTTTCGGTTCCCCCTTAAACTTCTTGGGAAACGTCGCTTCACACTGCCGCATAGGTGCCGCCCCACTCCGACGTTGTGCCCTTTTTTAATTACGCGAACTTGTATGGGGTTTTCGAATACGCATTATTCGAAGAACGACGTTATTAAACTCACAAGGCAGGATAACTGTTACACGTGACCAAATGCCCAAACGATCGAAAAACAAAGCCATCCACACACTCCGAAATCAAAACAACACAAGAACAAAAACAGATGACTAATACTGTAAGGCTATGCAGGGTGTACAAAATCAGAGTACAGCAGAGGATTTTCAAAGAAGAAAGATAGGTTGGGTACGTGGAATCCCCATACATCCCGACTCATTGACGCATTGACTTGAACCGTAAATTGGTAATATTATGGTTATTACTAAAGCGGACATTAAAATTGACCTTAACTAACAAACTCAGTATTCACAAAGCCTTATTGAAACCGACATGAACATGCGGCATTGAACTATGGGGTTCATTAGACCGATATATGCGATATCGCACGCGGCAAGATATTCCAATCAAAAGTACTTCGAACAGTCCTTAATGCTGCCCGGTAGGTTTCAAACCACCGACAGTTAGCGAGATTAAAAAATCCCGTTTCTAAAGTTTCAATCCTCATCCTAATTCACTCGTTGAATCCCTCTCCTTTGTTATCCATCCATTATCCACCCCCCACCGCCACCCCCAAACGGCGGTTTAAATACCACTGGCATAGAGATCTCCTCGATACCCCCATGGCCTCTTTATCGGGTGAAGCAAATTATATAAAAACATCCCCCAGTTGTACTTATCTCCATTAAAGGTGATTGTACAATAAATAAAAACAAAAAGAGGATTCAAAGATTCGTTTTTTAGACACGATCAGACATTCTGCAACAAGGGAGACTCGCAATAAGGGCCGCAAGCCTCACTCGTATTATATTTTTACAGTTAACAGCGAGTTTATTCTTTCAATGGGGCATCGATTTTCGACATGCTTGTTGGTTTCGTGTGCAGCGACGCGACGGTAGATCGGATTTAAAGTGCACTTCCGTGTCTGTTTGATGGGGATAGCAGCAGGCCCCCTAATTCCTGACACAGGTTACCTCGGAAGGACGTTCCCCCCCTCGTGAACGTGCCCGGGTTCAACGACAGACCACATTTTAAGCGATTAAGCACAACCGTTCCTAATTGTAGCCCCAATTTTCCGTCCTCGGAAGAAATTTGGAGCCCTGGCCCGGGCTTAACGACTACTCCCGCCACCGAAATAACACCGAAGCGGAAAATAGGACCCTGGGTGGATAACACCGCCATCTGGACAGGAAGTGTGTGTTTCTGTATTAAATATAGATTTAATGGGCCGAATAAAACAAGATACTTGAACAGTCTCTCTGTAATTATTCATCATTTTAGATGTAATCATTCTGCTGATCGGGTATTATAATTTTCAAATGCTTCGTTTTCTTATTTAGCGTTATTAATATATCTGCTGTTAATGTTCAAAAACTCCTCTTAATTTAATTTAATTTAACATTTAATTTTGCCCATGAATACGGTTTTAGTTTATCCATTTTTATTTTTTTTTATCTTTTGAACAATACAAGTTATGTATCTATTAATTGAACTATTTTCAAAAATTATCCTAAATTTATACACAAAAAGAGAGCGATTAACCTTAACTGTATCGGTTACCTCCATATAGAAGGTGATTGTACCGAAATCATTTTATATATATATATATATATATATATATATATATATATATATATAAATAAGGAAAATAACAAAATATAGCTTATTATTTTACAACTTAGATTTAACAAGTGTAGATATTTATCTTACAACTACGGTTTAAGATAAATATCTACACTTTCAAACGCGACTTTTACCTTTATAGAAAATAGTATAAGGAGAATCTGGAATATATCTTATATATAATTTGTTTCTTTTTCGCTGAATTATTCTTTTTTTCGGACTTCATTCAAAGATCTACGGATTCGTGGGGGTGAAATATTGATCAGTATTTCATCCCTGAAGGATATAAAGCTCTAATAAACTATTCAGAATTTCGTTTTGGAAAATGTCCGCTTAAAATGGGAATTTTTAACGGTGTAAATGTTCGAGTCATCCACGATAGTCCAATTACATAATTTATACAGACGGCATCTCAATTATAAATTAGTAGTCCGAAGATGATTCAGGTACGCTAATGCTTAACAACGGTGAATTTTAAGCTACTAAGTTATGCCGGAACCAAATCACCGGACACAGAAATCCCATCTCCACAATCAATCCTTTTCCTCGGAAGCTCAATTCATTATAAATATGCATTTGGCAAAACGTTTTGAGGACGGCTTCAATATCTGCACTGTCATTGCGGATTAGGGCCCGTTATAGAGTCGAATTCCGGCGGCGTTCAACATCAAATTTATCCTGAAATATTTATTCTGGATGTTACAGCGACCTGACATGTGCGATGCATTCCCGGGTGGTAATAGCCCGAAGAGGTCTCCCGGCGGTTCCGACCGTGGAAATGACACGACAGAAGAAGAAGAACGGCCGGCGAATAATTTATAGGATTTTTGTGTATTTCTTGCGGGTGGTGGGTCGCCCTGGAGCAGTCTCATTACCCGCCCCCCTCAATACAACCCAAATGCAACCCATCGGACCTCAGTCCCTCTCTCGCGAAGATTTATCGAAAAACTTCCTAAACCCCCGCTCTCCCAGTTCGCATCTACACGTCCCTTTATTAACCGCGCTTCCCGCCCGACGACATATCCGCAGCGTGTAGGCCCGGAAAAGCGACGCCGCTCGAAAATACCGACAGTTTTCAGATTCTCCAACTTTCCTACCCCCTGCAATAACACCGGTCAGCTCTGTATTTCGTTAGTGTTCAATTTATTCTCCAATAACCGGCTACCTTACGACCATCGTAACAGGTATCATTAAATAAACTGCATTAAAAACTCCATTCGTAGTAATAAAAACAATACTGACTTGAGGCGACAAATACATATTTTATATATATATATATATATATATATATATATATATATATATATATATATATATTTCAAACTAATAATTCCACTTTTAAATAGGAATTAGCGTAATAGGGCTTTTGGGCTGAAGCGACTCAAGAGACCGCTTTGCCAGTTTCATTTCGAATAGGGCACCAATTACACTGTCGAATTATGCTCCAGTCGATTGGCCGCCGGCCTTCAGCATAATCCGAGAATTGTGGTAACCCGAATATTAACACTTTTCATTGCTTTCCGGTCGGAACAAGAACCTTGGGCTGAACAAAACCGTGGAATTTTCAAAAACCGTATATTCGTTGAGAATAAAACTGAGATTTCCGATTGTCCTCGGAATCATCTTGGACTGCCCCGTTTATTAAAGTAAGTCACAGCGTATGTACTGGCAATAATGTTCCGAGACTGTTGTTGCCAGCATGAATTAAAAAAAATGAAATCTAAAACTCGTTCGATATAATTAATTTTGAATTATTATTCCGGGCCTTCGACGAGATAAATATAATTAACTAGTGCCATTATGCGATTCACTATCTCCTCTCGCCTATCTGGGCGTACGCAGTTTTAAATAAAAGTTTTGAAATTCCTTATAGGATGGAATTAACCTTTAAAATTACAGAACAAATTACAATAAATATAGCATGACGAAACTCGTGGGCGACCTCCGCGTTGTATTTTGAAGTTGGTTTAAAACTTTCTAGCTAACCTCATTGGAATGGGCTCAATATGTAAAGCAGACTGTGTGACTGAGAGTGTATTTTTTCCCCCGAGTACATAATAAACAAATGACAAAGAGTGTTTTATAAGTAGTTCATTACTTATATTTGTACGTAAAAGACGGTATTTGTAACTAGTTCGTATTACCGCCATCGACTGTAAAATTACGTCGAGGATTTTTTTCGGCCTCCGATATGATTATAAAAAATTGAACCGGACACTATTAAAGTATTAGCGGTACTAAATAGTATATTTCAGGCAGTGATACAGAAACAGGAAAAAATCATATATAACGCAAATAACCGAAAAACATTGCCAATGTAAGAGAGCTGACTGGAGTCTTCATCGGCGACCGACGTAGGTGGCTACCGACGTTGGCGTGAACAAATAAGCGAGCGGAGACAAAAATCGCACTTGGAATGAATTGTTTCTTAGCCCCGTGAAGATCAGCAATACTAGCACCGCACGACATCAGTCTTGCCGGGTCTAGTATAACACTTGATGTCCCTTGCTTCCAGTCCTGATTAGGAATAATTTCTGATTTATCACATTTACTGTATACACAGAGAATAGAATAACGAGTAAAAAAAAATTTATGACACCTTCATTCTGCTTTATTTGTGACTGCCGTTTATTTTCCTCAGTAATTGTACGCGGTCGAATTTTCTTCAAACGGTTCGCTAAATCGGGAGAAAATCGCACGAGTGATACGGAAAAATAACGCTGAAAATACAAAATCGAGTTTTTTCAATGAGATACAGGACAAGGAGTCCTAACCGGCTTTTGAGAATGGAATGCCTTAAATTAATGTATATAACTTACAGACAGAGGGGGTTAGAAGTTTGTTTAAGGAAATTAAACAGAGATCACAATGAAAAAGATATTTCGGGCCGCTGCGATTGTAAACGCAGGAACGCTGGGCATTTTTTTTTCAGAGAATTACGCGGTGTATGAATTTTACAGCCGGTCGACATTTCTTTTATGTTTGTTCGCCCGTGCAAGTTTTGAAGTGTCGGCCGCTTGTTACTAATAAAATTCGCCGAACAGTCGGAGTTCTATTATTTAAACAAATTTAACAATAACACCGCAATTAATACACAGCGCTACTACGGTCTGGTGAGAAGCCGTTCAAAATCATCAATTAAATTTAGATGCATCCAATTAGTTAAGACAGGATTATATACGACAGCATTAGCAGAGACAACTGCGAATTGGGTACTGTCCCTAGTAGGCTACCAATTAAAATTCTATTGAAATTTATTAAACCATATTAGAAGCTTTGTCACCGGTTATTAGGTTTAACCATTTACCTTGTCGATGCATTAAATCGTGTCATATGAATATCGGTCATAGTGTCATATGACCTGAATAATGTACCTGAAAAGTATTTATTAGAAGAAATTTAAGATTCGAGTACCGGCACGGGACCAACTTATCTTTTAGTTTCTAATCCGGATTGACGTGTTGTATACGCTGTGGCACAAGAATAAGGAGTTTTTAACTGGAAATAAATCATTTCGGGCGTGGTATTACGTATCGGCGGTGGTATCGAGGCCTACCGCATTATTTAATAACGCTTCGGTCCGACTGGGCCGGAGGGCGGCGGTTTGTCAGTTACATTTATCGCGGCGATTCACCGTTTCGAATCCGATCAAGTGCGACGCCGATTCTTCCGCTTGTTTGTACCTTTTCATTTTTATCTTTATTTTTGTTTTCGGGATTTTCCTTTCGCTCCGTTTAAAAATCCGGTTATTAAAAAAAAAAAACTGCCGGTGGGAAGCCGTGTAATAACGGGCGTATTCGCGGGGACGCGGGCGCCGGGTGCGCCTTATAGGTGTTTTTCAATATTTTTCCCCCGTGGGGCGCCTCCTCCGTCTTCGTCCTGGCGCCGACATAAAAAAAAGGAAAAAAATATATAACTTCGGTCGGATCTTTTCCATAAAAACCCCCGACACCGGGAGGGTGGGAAAGAAAACCTTTGAGAAAAGGCGTGTCGATAAATCTAAGTGAATTCATGGCGATTAAGTGTCTTCGGGTAGCAATGTCTATCTGGTGACAATATAAGGTTATTAGAGAATTATCAGTAGGCAGTGCCTGCTTACAATTTTTATAATTAAACAGATTACGACGTACATACGTGACCGAAAGTAAGGCTCGATATTCACTAAGACTGCGTTACTTTGAAAACTGCAGCATTGTGTCCGGTTCACGAATCCGCAAACCGTTTTTGGATCTCTCGCGACGCGTTGAGAAATTGCAAGAACGTTAATTTTGTTTGCAATTCAACGGTGAAGAAAATATCTCTCCGGTAAGTTGCTTCAGTGGGTTCCTCATTGTCGAAAGGAACATTGTTGTCTGCCCCTCATTTTTCGGGCATTGTTGAATCGGTTTCCGTCCTCACGGCAGCCCTCCTCATCGGTTTTAAGAACATGGACTAAGAATGTTTATTAGCGGACCCATAAAGTTTATTTTTCAACTCGAGTGGGAGACGATTTCTTAGTATACGCGATTAGAGTGGTGGGATTTAGTGCGATACTTTGGGCCACTCTATGACAGAATACTCAAACGTACATGTACGAAACGACGTTTCATATTGCTACTTAGAATCGCCGACAATAGTCACAACTCATCAGAAATATCGCTTACGAATTAATAATAATCGTTATTAATAATTATTAATAATAATAATAATCTACTTATCAGAAACTGAGCTGGGCCTGCGGAATGGGCCACGTATGTGGGTATCGTCTATATTAAAACTGCTGCCGAAATGCTGACACGTAGCGGCCAGGTAAGATAGCGCTAGTTAACCAATTAATTTTTAAAATCGAGTCAAAGTTCTCACTGCGAGTACAAAGTCGCGACACAAAGCGCCGTGAAACTCAGTAAAAACTACGCTTATCGGAAGTCTCGCCCCTTTGCGACGTCGAGATTTGGATTCGGGTTAATAAATTGGGCTCCGGTGTTTCTTTCTGTCGAAAAAGCGGCTCGTTACCACTCACTTGTTTTCCGGTAGCAATTAGCCAGAGGAAAGGATGTCATAGGGGACGGTCTCTCGTTTGTGGCCGGAGCCGAGCGAGTGGGGCTCCACAGGCTCTCTTTACCAACCGCGACATAATTATATCTCCCTACCACCTCAACGGTGCCACTACACGACAATAATTAGGGCTCTATCGCATTCGTACGGCAATGTCCACCTTTACGCGAATTTTTTTCAGCGGCCGATCGTTATAGCGTCAGGTGTTTCTCAAGTACGCACTGAGCCTATAATACAGCAGATGCCTGATTAGATCCGTATCGGCTATCATAACCAAGTGATGTATGAAGAACAACCGGCAAACTCGAAGTTTGCCCACTGCCCAGTCGATATTTCATTATAAAGGTCTGGCCTTCTTTAGCATTGAAATTAAATTAGACGGTTACCGGGCTCTCGGTCTCCAGGCGCACTATAAGATTAGTTCGTATCAAATCGGATATTCCCACCTGCCGGTGAACTAGGCTCCCTCACGGAAAACGCACGTTCTCGATTTATAATAGCTCAAGGAGAAAGGTACGAGGAAAGGATTAATTCCGTAGTTTTCTCGATCTTCTGTCTCCTATCGCACCTATCTGATGGCTCCTCGCCATCTTCAGTAGCTGTTTTGTGTCTGTCAGTATGATGGTAGACGGGGCGAACACCAGCCAGAGGAGACAGAAGATCGAGAAAACTACGGAAATCCAAAACCCCGTCAACCTACTGACTACTGAGGAACATATCATAATGTACAAATCTTTGAAATACTAACTTTACTACTTTATTATTATCTCGATGGCAACCGTAACAGCTTAATAATATGTACACTGAAAAATCGTGGATACTATTTACAAAAGCCTACCAGAAATTTCAATAGACTCAAAACACATTACTAAAATAGCATCTCCCCTCTTCTATTATCCACGTTATAAAATTGAAATGCCTCCGTGATCGCCTTATAATGAAAACAGTCATAATTTATGAGTTATCGTAAAAATAAATCCGGATGGAACTGAAGGTTCCTCTACCTAATGTAATAATAAAAAGATTTTAACTCTAGTAAAGTTAAAATGAAAGTAAACCAATAATATACATATACATATTATATATATCTATAAGATTGGTAGGCCTCGGGCAACCAAATGCATTTCCGAGTCCTCGACAATACGGACATACGTTATTATCCCTCCTATATTCACCCTGATTTTTAATTCAGGCTACTAAAAATCTAATTAAATTAGATTAGGCTATTAAATTAATTATTTAAAAATTAATTTTTATTGGCGAGCATTCTGCTGGTGAAAAATGATACTTTCCGGAATGCATCGCGGACTTCGGATACAAATCTGACACCTGGATTCGAGCACGGACGAAACAACCAAATTTTATTTCTGACTTTGTTAAGAAAAGCCCATACAAGCACATACTGGATGGAAGTAATGAATATTGAATGTGAAATTAAAAATATAAATGCACGATTGATTGTAGGAATTAAACAAAATAACCTTTCAAATTTCGCATTTGAAATCAATAGTCCTCATCAGAATTAACATAATTCAACTTTTCTTGCACGGATATATATATATATATATATATATATATATATATATATATATATATGCTACAGTACCTCACTCGGAGGGAATTTTACTGGCGATTGTGAGAACTTGTACTTACTGTACAATATAAGGGTGATTTACTGGAGAGTGGAGACGCAGTTAACCGATGAGGAAGCGATGGTTCCTAACTGTAAGATGCAGGAAAAAGAAATTTCAAGAATCAAGAATTCAAAATTGATCTACTTAACAATCTACTAATCAATTTACATAGAAAATGTAAATTTCAAGATACATTTGACTGTATCTTTCAAATACAGTCAAGAGAAGAGATATAAAAATTGAATTAAAGTCGATCTCATATACGGATGGGCGAGAAGTCTACATGCAGCTATTGTTCTTTAATTCTTTCAGTTTTATATTCCGTTTCAAGTTCATTGTCTGTTCTGGGTGTCATTTATGAAAATGTTGCTATGAATACTGCCCGGTTACTGGTCCCAAATTTCGGAACTTAATTGCATTTCTTTCGGATTTGCATTCGGAATTGAATTTTCTATCGGATGATAGGAAAAAATCCTGAGGGGATATCACTCCCGAATGTCAACAAGGAACTGAGGACAAAACAACTGCAATACTAACGGAATGAAACCGAACAAGCGAGAGCAGGGGGACAGCAATAGCCATTCTTGCACACAATTTCCTTCGATAAACGGACTTTTCTTCGTTAATTTGGTTACTCGGTCTTCTAGCGTTCGATTTTATTTTTAACGAAATAAATACACCCGTTGTTTAACGGAAAGGAAAAATCCTCGTTTCATGGGAGCGCTGTTTAATTACAGGAGGAATGAGATAAGAACCGGGAACAAAGGAGCGACCCGCCCACCCTCCACCCCACCGAAACAAATCGGTCCCCGTTTCCGTTTTAATCCGAGACGCCGGAATTATTACGCTCATCAAAATCGTCCCCAACGGGTCGAAATCGGTCCCATGTTTGCCAGCCTTGTCGAGGAAGGCGAGTGTTCGGCGCTCAACTTCCGAGTTTCGGTCGAATACAAGTCGCGCTTACCAAAAATAATTAAGGACACGGCGATTTTCCGTTTGCAAGAGATACAACCAACGACTAACAAAATTACTCTTCAAATATACTGTATCATAAATCTCAACAAAAATATAAAGGATAAATAAAAGCTCTTCGATGATTAATTCATATCACTTTTTCATTCTTACGCACTTTTAAAACTGAAGTCATTAAAAGTGAAGTGACCGAACAAGCGTCTAATATGCCAGAGTTACTCATCACTGACAGAAACAGCTTCTGCAGATAGTATCAATTTGAAAGCAACAAAATTAAAGAACGATATATAAAAGAAAACAGAAGAATCCTGTATAATCGTCTGCTAGTATGTGTGTACCTAACATATCAGCGACGTATTACTACTAAATACAATGAAGCCGGCATGTGAGTGGTGATAATTTGACACCGATACCGTAGATGTAGTGCTCTTCTGTCTCCTTTCGCTGGTTCGGTCTGTTGCTAGACGGTTTTGGCTGCTCGCCATCTTCAGTAGCAATGTTGGTCAATTTGGCACGTTGGGTGTCCTACAAGCAACACGAAGAACACGAAACCTACGGTATTCCAACCCCTCGAAGACTGCAAAACAAGTATTCCAAACTTGACACTAATATTAAATAAATGAGATAATTAAATACAATTAACGTAAATACCCCGCTTTTAGGTTAATAAGGTAAAATGTACAAAAAGCTAATACTCTACTTTAATATTCACCGTGAATCATACCGGAAAACATTTCAAAATTTCTTGTGTCTGTTCAAAAGGTTGAATGCTAGGTTCTTAAATATCCTGTTATACTCCCTACAATTTAATTATTTTAACTTCTATTCCCACTGGTTTAAACAACAAACTAATTACATAAATCCGTGTTGTATTCGTTCGAATTACGGTTCCGCTACGCACATGTTACCAATCACGGAACTGTTAGTAAATACATTTCTCACATAATTACAGACGGAACGATAAGGGACAACGTAACGTATCGTTAACGATAAGGATGGTAACGGGCTGAAATAATATTCCCGCATCATGTTCAGTAGATAAAGATTTCAATTGGAATGCAGTTCAGTTGGGAAATATTTCCAGAGATGAAATCCGAGGAGTAAGGAATATTCCGTTCAAGATGCAGTGGAACGCCGATTATCCCAACTTCCAATTAACCGGATGTCCGATTGTCGGAACTAATGAAATTTACAGGTATGCATTTCCCTTGAAAATGAAGGATTAAATGGGGGGCCTCATTCTCTCTACTTTATGCGTTTTTAAGCGTGTTACAGACAGAGTCAACACCAATTATATTTCAGTCCTCAAAGGTCATGAAGAGTTTCTTAATGTAAATTCTTTCTGCGCCAAATTTCTAATAAAATCAGAAGTGTATCTACGTATCTAAGTAAAGAGTATCTAAAAGGGAGTACTTCAATTTTAAAAATCAACATATGTAAATCATCACTCAAATTTTAGAATGTTTAATACAAACTGTTTTAACACAATAATACAAATAAAATCAGCTCTGCCGTTAGATTGTAGTCTACAAACAGTTTAGTACTATTCACTGTAACTATACATTGCAGACATTACACTATTTTACGTCACCTCCCCTTGATATGGTTCTATGCTAGACCAGTTTCGGCCACGTAGTAACAGTCATAGTGACAGTAACGAGAGCATAGTTTTGCCTAAAAACTAAGAGAAACGAAAAAATGTGTATAGGATATTCTTCATCATTTACACTATTTATTGTAAACTATCTCTAAATACCTCACTATTTAATATGTCCTACAAACGATGGTGAGAACTAGCCTAGCTCCAATAGTGATTGCACAATATACACTTCTATCTTGATACTTTTTGAAGAATAATACATGTAAAAATGTTATGGACATTCTATTATATCTTTCAGGATGGCACGTATAAATGACAGGAATGCTCTCATTGCAGCTTGGCGCATACAATGAAATTGGAGATCTCCAATATATTAATTGCTTTTATAAGAACTATTATCAAGCTTCGTATACGGGTGCATTAATCTCATTTTCGTTTATATTTGATTAAGAAGATTTCATTGTTTTACGAATGTCCTGACGTATGTACTTTGGTTATTTGTAAGGTATTAACTTGCTGGTTCCAAAATTTTATATTTGATTTAAAATATATTTGAACCCATTTTAAATATTGCTTTCGTCGTTTATATTTGTGAGACTATTACGCGGGACAGACTTTAGGGTTCCCCTCGCGCCCTGTAGACGGTCCTAGTGCCATTTTTAGAGACCCCGAGAACCCTTCTGGAGAAACCGGTCTGGAAACAAGACCGGTGGTGGGGGGCGGTTAAATAAACGGAGGGGCCGAGTTTGTATTGGCCCGGAGAATTATAGCGGTGGATAGTCCCGAATAATTTTAATTCGTATGTAAATCGACGGACCAAGTCAAATACGGGGCCCGGATTTAATACGGTTACGATACCCGATAAGCCCTTTCAGTTTACACGGGTATAACTTTCCGACGATGAAAGACATGAGACGAATTCATTTATATACGGCTATATACATACGCATCATGTGCGTATATGTAAATGCAAATATGCGAGCCGAGGGCGGAAACAAAATCCATAAATGCTATTTAACCGACTGTTTGGTCCTTTATAAGAATTCACGACGCACACATAGCACTATCTAATTTCCCAATTCCGATCTAGAAGCGTTTTTGTCGTGTGATGCTTCGACAAATATATTTAATATTTTATAAACAGAAATCAAACGAATATAGAATTAGGAGGCGGTGGTTAGAATACCATCATGTTTCTGGTCTTCCGTACTCCTTTATTAATGTCTTTATTAAAATGTCTACAGTCACTGTTGGCAGTAACAGTGCAGATTGGATAGACCTACTGATATGCTAAAATACCTCACTAATCTACTTGCGGAACGCTACTGAAAATTGTGAAATCTGCGCTGGCCTATTTGGCATGAAAATTGAGCGGTTTATGCTTTTAGCCACCACCACCGAGTACTTCGACGAATTAGGTGAAGAGAGACAGGACATCGTACCAGTCATGATACTTATAATAATTCCGGGCAAAAATATTTCCATCTCTTACCATAACCGAACTGAAGAACGCAACCGGAAAGGGGGAATGAAAACGGAAGTGGCCGGAAGAAAATTGGCGGTAAGAATCGACGAAGCGATTAATTAAAACAATTCGCGTACAATTGAAGCGGGGAACATTTCCGACACATGAAATCGGCAGCCTCGTTCTAATTAAAAAATTAATTATTTTTTCGACTCCTATTTAATTTCAAGGCAACCGCGACTTTTTTAACCGATTAACGGCTTAATTTTTCGGCTCTCATGATTTGAATTATGACATGATCTCCGGGCTGGTATTCATGAATCGAAAGGGCGTCACAGGAGTCAAAGTCAATATACTAATATAGGTAACAGTAAAAAAATCCGTTGTAAAACATAATTGTTGTAACATTTTCTGTTATTGGAAATGAAAAGAAATACCAGCATTCTGATAGTGACAATTGTATATACTTATATTTTTATGATGTTTCATATTGCATTTTTGTTATTGCTAGTCGGGGGATTTTCTTGCGCACAACCGCAGTATCAGTGAAGACAGGATGTGTCCCACAACCCATAGACCGGTTTGTGACTGTACAGTATTGGAAGGATTTTTTTGCCCTAGAATTTTAAGTTACAACTACCATTTGTTCATTATACATTTAATTTTTTTACATCTCATCAATCAATTCTTGCTTTTTGCTACCGATATCCTTGGGAATAGTAAATATTTAAAGTTTATTCTATATGTGTTATTCCATCATCAATCTAATGTGCATCGCAATTCTGGATATTTTATCGTTTCGGAAACTGAAAACTTCCGTCAAGTTGAAGTTCTCAACTCGCTTATTATAAATGAAATAAATAGTCAGAGGCGATCGGAAGGGTAAAGTTATTTCAAACTCTCCCGGAACAAACAAGTTTCTCATATTATCAGTAATTTTAACATACTAAATGAATCTCTTTCATCTGGGAACCGTAATTTAAATTGACCTATCTCGAAACTCGGGATGGCACTCGAGGTCCTATAGACCTTTTTATTTCTTTTTCTCGTAATTAAAATTGATATTTTTAATTATTTATTAATAAAATTGAACACAATGAAATTTTCAGGTGCAGACAGTGGGTGAGATGGATAAAGTCTCAGCGGAATTGTATTGAGCAACTGAAAAAAATAATAGCTCTACTTTTTCAAGAGTTATATTATATAATACATTTAACAGCGTTTGAATTATTTTCAATATAAGAAAAAATATTTTTGACGTTGCAACTATACATTCGATCACCAGTAGCGCGGAAACGATTCGGAATAGAACGTACGTTCATACGAACTTTTTTACTTAGGATGATCCCTAATCTTTCATAATAGTAAAATATCCCAGAATAATTCAAGCATAATATCAAATGCATTTTTAAGATCAGAAGTTGTAAACGTTCCGCATTTTATTCACGGAATTCTCTTCCGTCCGCAAGTCTTTCCGCACGTCTTTTTTCATTGGCTTATATACGGTCAATGATTTCAGGACTGAAGTATAGTTTGACTCCAACTTTAATAAACTAAAAAAATATCCGCTTGCTCGTGCATCCACACATTCGAAAATTTATATTGATTTACTTAAAATTGTCCATTTAGGAAGTAGTAATAGAATAGTCCATAAGTTTTTTTTATAACCTTTTTTATTTTGTACAATCAACAAAATATAATTTATGTTATAAGTACAAGTGCTGACTTTTTTAGTCCATAAGTAAAAACAAAAAGTAATTAAATTATCGATACAAATCAAATGACCTCTTTCTTTTTTCTTAGATGAGTGGGGACACGATTTTCTCCTTCAAGCTCCACCTAATTTAACGAATACTATAGCGTATATTTTATCGAAGATTTTAATAAACTAAAACATATCTTCTTGTAATCAAACACTGTGTATCATGGAAACTGTTAGGAATAGGGCAATTTTTTTTTAATTTGAAAGACTGGTACCATTCCCACACATGTACATTCCTAGAATTCTAACCTACAATTTGAATTGAGTGTTAGGACATTATTTACAATAGCTTTTGTTTACAAGAGCTTACGCCTGGAATTTCGCGCTCGCGTTTCAAGTATCGCTCCATCACTGTTCCCCCCCAGTTCAGCCTTACCCCCAAACCGGTATCACTTCGTCCACATTGTTAAGAGAAAAATTGACTTGCAATTCTATAATACAAGCACTGAACCGATAGCGGGGGCGAGCATTAAAATTAATTGTTACGAGCCCTTTTTCACATATAGTGCCAACGCTGTTCTCAGAAAATACATGGTGTTTCAGAACATGTATATTTCAAAGAAAAATTATACAGCGATTTATTTAGATTTGTTATTCATAATGGAATGGCGGCCGACCGGACTTAACATTCGATGAAGCCTTCGAATTGTCAGCGGTCTCCCTGCCCCGGAGAGCGGTCGTAATATAAAATTAAAAAGTTTATTTAGAACTTTTTTGTCGCATTAACTCGGTAAAAAGTGTCATGTAGACTGCGGGAGTCTGTCATGAAAATCATAAAACAAAGTCTGATGAGTATGCGATATTCGGTAATCTGTACAAAGAAACATTAATGTAGATAAAATTAAAAATAACATTGATATAGTATTGTATATACTTAACATACAATTATTGAGCATTTCAGTAGTCTAAATTTCCCCTACACATTCCGAAAGAGGTGTTTGAAATCAGGTGGTCAGATTATAATTTAAAATTTTTGTCTTACATAAATTATTTTAGAATTTAGAATCGTAGAAATATCTACGATTTTCTATTCTTTCTCCAATAATGTTTATATATTATATAATGTCATTGTACCGGAAATTATCTCTGACGCATTTGGGCAGAAGGACAAGGATAAAAAATCTAAATTAAATACTCAAATTCTCCCCAAACAACGCTACCAGCAATTCCTTTCTCGGCGCTTACGCGATACGGAAAGTTCGGAAAGCCCCCGAACGCTATTCGAGAAACCGAAACGACTATTAATTGCCGTTAACGAATTTAAAATATTCATCGTAAAAAGTGGGGCGAGGCGACGGGAAACGAGAAAGTAATTAAGGCGTCCCACTTGACAATGGTCGGCCGCTATTTACAGGCAAATCATATCCTAGAAGCGTCCCGGGTCCGAGTTCGGACCCGCGTTAATATTTGAGCGCAATTTTAAATTCTACGGCCCCAACGGATAAATCCACTTACGCGACCCTGCGGGGACGACTCCTTTACCGGTCTGCGGGACTAAACCGTTGCTTCTACCGTCCTTATTCACCAATCCTGTTTCCTTCGCCCGTACAATTAATAACGCCGATAATTTCATAATTCAAAACGTCCCTAAGGAAATAAATTATTCTCCGTACAGTCCGTACGAGTAATAGAATTTTCCCCGGGGAACTGTCACAACGAAAGTTAGAGAAATACCACCTGAAACGATGCATCGCCAAGTAACCGAAACCGGTCCAGAGAATTCTATCGAGTTATATGAAACAAACGATGATACAATTAAATACAATTTTTAAACACGTGGTTTCGTTCTTAAATTCGGTAATAGGATATAACAGGCTACGGAAAGCTCAAAAATCTTCACTGTAACTTTCCAAATTTCGTTCGGTTTCGAAATCGAACAGCATATAAAACATTAATTTTTCAAACATCCTATTTTTGTTCTTATAGCGCACTTTTGTACTAGAACTCCATAGACACGTCTCCGAACCAGTACGGGCTATTAAACATTTAACAAGTTTTAATTCTTTCTCGGAAAAACATCCTCAATGAAAAGCAGCAGTTCTATTTATTCGGGCGAACGAATTGTTTTGTTCAATTAACATCGAAGAAAATCGTACCTATTTTTCCACTGTGAAATTATTGTCTATTCTGAAATATTCAACTTCTTTAAATACGTAAATTTTCCGGGTTTGCGATAAGTTATTTGCAGTCTCCGCGGACAGATTCGCAGCAACCACGGCGATGGTATCTAGCGAATTTTCTGGGCGACGATTTGCAAACTGGATTTGTTTACAATTGTCGCCATCTCGGTTTCGCAACCGCTATGAGTTCGGGCGGCGGTCCTCTTCATATCTTACTCTCGCCACGAACCAAACACCAAACCTAGTTCATGAACTGGCACCGACAATAGTTTGCCGACCTTTAAGTAATACTAAAATTTTCATTAAAAAATATGACCATATCAGCATCTCCCGGAGCCGGCAACTTGCGATATTTCAAGTCGAATAAATCAGTAGGCTTTGTTTTAATTGTTTTAAAAGTCTGTAACGTCTCTAGGTCGTTATTATACGCGATATTATTTTTGTGGCGACTGGAAAATTATTTTGGATTATATTCGTCGTTACGACATTTTTTTGTAAATACTTGTGGAACGCGCATGGATAAATCGTAAGGGAGAATAATAATAAAACGAACGCGGTAATTTTTCTGTGGGAGTACGGAATGTCGACACCGGAAAAAGATAACCACGGGATGAAACCTTATAAAATATATGTAACGATAAAAATTACTGACGCGCATACGACGCGGTTAGAGTAGCTCGGATTATTTTCTTTTTCTTTTTTTAATCCACGCTTTATTTAGCGGTTTAGACGAAATAGGCTTACCTGGTGAATAGGAGTGTAACGCTTGGGCGAGGGGGCCCGAAGCGAGAGCCAGGGCGAGGAGGCAAAGGGCCAGGGGCGGCATCGCGGGGCGCCACTCGGCTACTGAGAGGCGTGCGGCCGCCACCGCCCCACCACCGCCGCCCCCACCACAACCGTCACCCACCGCCGCCCCGCCCCCGCCCCGCTCATACAGGTGGCCTTTTACCTACATCATCCCCCCACCCCACCCCACCCCACCCCACTCGCTCCACGACGGTTATTGCCCGTCCACTTCTTCGCCGCCTCCGCCGCCGCCCACCCCGCCAAATTAGTAGCCATCCTACAAGCTGTTAGCTGCTACCACCGCCCTCCCCACCCGAAACAATAACCCGTTAATTCCGGCCGTACGGCGTATACGGCGGGGGTCAAACCGTCGATCGCGGGGATATTTTTATTTTTACCCCAGTCAACTGATAAAAAACGATATACCAAAAAAAAAACCGGCTCGCTAAAACGAATACACCCAGGTCTATTAAGCGGAGCAATGGATTTATTCGAGAATAAACCTAGGAATATAAGAAATGAGAAAATAAACTCAAAAAGAAAGTTGCTCCACGGTTCCCTAACGGTCTAAAAAAAACGAGATTGCTAAAAACCTAAATGGGCCAAAAATTCGACCAAATAATCGATTGGAGACAGAATAATATAGGGTAATCATTCTCAAAATTGGAATCGACTTTATTCAACCCTCTACTTTTATTTAACCCATGGTAGATTTCTAACAGGTTATCAGCTCACCGTATCTGACCTAATCATACAAAGATGAAACATAAAATATCGATGGTAAACCCTGAGGGCACAATATAGTAAAGTGACAGGTCTCTCTAGTGTCACTATTAGGTGTGTGGCGGTTGACGGTGATTGGGCGCGTCTTGATTGTCTGCTCCCGCTACATGGATATTATGGTAAACCCTAATGTTAGCTCAAAGACGCAGCCACTAGACCTTTCACCGGTCTAATTCAAATTAATCAAACAGGAACGGTCGGATTAATATCAGCATTTATCTATTGATATATTTATTTATTTATTATTTTACGACTTTGTCTTCCTTCTAATAAAATATAATTTGTAAAAAAAGCTGTTTATTCTCACAGTTACATAATCTCACATATATCCGTAGTATTACTGCTATAGGGTAGTTCCAAGGAAGAGTAGTTACAATTTCAAGTTGTCCAATGAATCAATACGATACTGATTACCGAAAAAGTAAATTCACGATGAGAAACATTTTGAAATACTCTTAATAATAAATTTCGAAGTACTCATAATTATAGGCATCATGGCATTATTATAAGACATTATAGCAATATGTAATCTGTCAATATCCCTCTATAATTTTCTCACTAGTGTATTAACACGTGGTATCTTGCTGTTAATGTGTAACAAAATAATCATAATGGAATAAATGGTACTTTGGCCGTATTTAATATCAGCAGGGGTTGTCAAAATTTTTTTTAATATCAGGAATAGTTTAAGAAAAGGTTTTTACAATAATTTTGATATACAACAATATAGTTGGCAAACACAATAGGTTCGGTTGGATTATTGCGCCCTGCTTTTACTCTTACACATATTTTTGAAAATGAAAAAGTTCTCATCTTATGATGCGAACACATTTTCTACTCTTCGTATAGTCATCTTATCAAATCTTCAGTCGTTCGTTCAGCGTAACGTTGGAAGGTTACCGGAATTTTAGTCACAGTGGCAAAAACCCAAAAGCCCGACTATCTGAGACTAAATATAGGCGCTGTATTCCTTAAGATACCTATAAGTGGATCCGCAATTGTTAAGAGTGTTATCACTTTTGACAGTACCAGTACCAGACTGGTAATGTACCTCACTAATTTACAGGCGGAACGATACGGACGATGGTCAAAACGGACCCGAAAAGGAAAAGAATCAGGGAAAGAAGATCCAAAGATCGATTGATAACCTGTTATTTTAGTAATACCTTTGGACAACTTCACTGTACATTAAAAACACGACGCCCATTATGGTCGGAAATTTCAAACCTGTACTGAATCCTGTAGGAGAGCTTAAATTTTGCCTCGAAAAGCTCCGATACAGGGTTAACAGCGTTGCGGGCCGAGCTTAATTATTAATTACGGTAATACCGATCACGTTTGATTCCGGAACCAGAGCCTCTTTCCCGTAATGAAATTTGACAGCCATAATGTCATTAGTTTTATAATGGACGATCTATGGATTTCGGCCGGCGGAACGGAGAATTTTCCTGTGAAATGTGATGTGTCATATCACTTTATTCGTTTACTTGGTACATAGAATAATACTACACAACTAATAAACAACACTTGGTGCTTATAAAATAGTACTTGGTACATACAATAACGGGAAGAATCCGTAGGATAATATTTGAAACAGGAATTAGAATAAATAATAATTCAAAATTTCTCAGCATTTTCAGATTGACTGTATCTTCTATTTATACATAGTATCAATTATAATATTACACTCGTAACAGATGACTCTCTGACTTGGAAACTCAAATAGCAGACATCGATTATTGGTACGCAGGTTGGAAGAATTTGCCTAATAATGCCTTAGACCGATGTAAGAAATTGATTAATACAAAGATAAGAACCAGGAGAAGCAAGTTAAGAAATAAATTATTATTGCGGCCACTTTTACTTCAGTCGGAGTTATAGGCTCGGGACAATTTTGTTTCATGACGGCTCTACAAAGCGTCAGTTCTATGCTCAACCTGAGTATTATCGGAGTTTATTCAATTATATCGTTTCCTGAAATTTACTCGTCATTTTACGGCGCTTGTATTTTCGATCGGTGTCCTTTACTTTTAGACGGTAAGCAGTTGTTTACAGTCACAACTACAACACTAAATTACGTTATGAATTGTTTTGGAGTTTAACGAAGTTCCTCACGATGAATACAAAATCGCCGGAGATTAGAACCTACGAATGTGCCAGTTTAAGTAACTAAAGAGTTCTAGTAGTCTTCCGTGTATATATTTTAATACGCGCAGCATAGTCTGTTCGAAAGTGCGTGTTTAGACGTGTTGCTTCAATCACTGGCGCAAGGAGGTCAGTTTTGCATCTCATACAGGTATCGACGTACTTTTCGATGTAATTCTTACACAGCCGTTAAATTAGGGCCCCCTTAAGTGGGACCGAAGTAACGTCCCGGGGCCCTACATATAACGAGTGGGGGATATAAGGCGGACAAGGGTAAGGGGCGTTCATTATTAAAACCGGCGTTTTTAATGCGGACACCGGCCTCTAATCCTTTGTCCTTAAAGCCGAATCCGAGTAATGGAGAACAGGTTGTAGGTAGGAGTGGGGGGGGGTGGATCTTTTTTCCGCCCCCCGAACCGCCCCCACCGCCTCTCTACATCTTGTCTTTTGCACTGGTTAAGGTGCTTAGTATTCAGAGCATTCCTCCAATCAAGGCTTCGAGCGAGTAAACAAAGCCGGGAGCATATCAGCTCCGGCTACCCCCGCACTGCCGCCCCTCCACCTCTTACACCAGTCCACCCAACCCGCCCTCCTCCTTTTCTCAAAATTAAGCCCCAAATAAAATTAAATATCTTCCTCGGCGGCATAATTTACATTTTAATTAGACTTTTCGCCGAAGACGGAACAACTTCCGATAGTAATCTAAAGTATAATTATCTTTTTTTTAGTAAAATAAAGGGAGAAAAGAAGTACGGGCGACTCGTCGTCAGCGGACTTTGTCGCCTATCGGATCGATTTCCGATGATTTTTTTTCTAAACCCCAGCTTCATATACTAGTCAACCGAATTTAACGTCGTTTCGACAATTTGTGCCAGTGGGGTGAAAATGGTGGCGACGAAAGGGCGGGAAGGAATCCAAGGGAAAGCAGAGGGCCGTGTGAGAGATTTAGTGTTTACCGTTGTGTAAGTATCAGAGATTGAAGATGGTGAGAGGAGGGGGAAGGTCGGTTAATTGGGTGGGCCATACTGAAGTATAGCCACTCCTAATTGGATACGTTTCATTAGAGGGAACTACCGACCGACAATTATTATTGCATTTACTTCCTCTATCGACCCTCTAGGTTATTGTCTTCGGTACGGGAATCGACTACTGCCGGTAGGAAAGCGGGGATCCGTACCCGTGTAGCTAACAAGACCGAGTTTTTGCGACCGAGCGACAAGAGAAACTAGAGTGTCGTATCCAACGTATATAAACCGCGCTTCCGCGACAGACGGTACTCACGCCAGCAGCACAGTTACATCCGTAACAGCGCTAAACATCGCAACTAGAAACAGTTCCGAAACGTCGGTAACCGCACTAGTTTAGGACCGAAACAGCTAGTGGAAATTGCACAAGTGACGATATTCGAAACCTCGCGGCCCCACAAATATCCATAAACTATTCCATTGTATTGCCAACGGAATGATACCGCCAAAACTGGTTTCATATGAAGCCGGATAAATGTAAACACTAGGAAAAAATTTCCTATTCGGTGAGTGCGTATATGATATCTTGCCTATTACCCTACTTACGGAAAATCTGTGACTCGATCACCATTGAGCAATATTACATTAGTCAAAAACTATCTAAACTAATAAACTCGTTCGTGCTATTGTCGCATGTATCCCCCCCATTCCGAAAAATTGGTTTTACTCTGCCTTTAAATCGGCGTTTGTTCAAGGGCGTTACACTATCGGGAGACTCGAGATTTGAACGTTTAATAATTCCCCCGTGTCACGGCGACCCCAGTCCCCGGTAAAACCGGACCTTTTTAGGGCTCGTGTATTTTTTAAAAGACTTTAGAACTGCCCTTTTTTCTTTTTTTTTGATGCCCCGGCGTTAATACTCGCCAGCCTCATAATGTATTGATCGGGACGATAGTTTATTTAGCCAGCGTTTTCCAAATACATACGTCCCCCTAACCCCCATACAGCTCAGTTGAAAAAAATTTGAAGAAATTGTAAAATAATTCAAATATTTGCGGCAGTAATAAATACGTTACTCGCACTATGAGTTTTAAATTCATAATCTTTTTGTTAAATAACTAACGTACCCTACTATGTCTCCAACAATAACTATGCTCAAACAATAAATTATTATTGTACAACTCTATACCGAAACCTACCTGGAAACAACTGTTGGGTTCGGCCAAACCATCAAATATTAACAAAATTCAAACCATACAGTCGAAAATAATAAGGAAAATAGCCAATGCACCGTACTATATCTCCAATATCACTCTACATACAAGTATTGAAGTCCCTTTTGTCCGTGACCCTACCAGTTTTAAAAGAAAGATTTTGGCAACACAGTAATTCCAATTACTAGTAGGTAGCTATACTGCTATAATAGGGAAACATATTCCCATTTAATGTCGTCCGCGACAGAGGTCGAGTGTGATGTTCTGTTGTTTCCCTTATTACAAAATGAGGGACGAATTACTGTTTATTACAGGTATGTAACTGATCCTTTGTTGAATGCAGTTGGGGACTATTTTAGAGACAACATTTGAATAAAGCAATGTCCTCATTTATAAAAATCCTATAACCGGGATAATAGGAGGATCTTGACCCCCTCCCCTCAACTCACCCACCGCCACCACCAACACGCACTGCGAATGGTTTAATCTCGAGGAATAATTAGACACCCTTCGGAAACCGAATCCGACAAAAACCGGTATAGAATATAAAAGTAGGCGGGAAGGAACGCGGAGGGACGATGGTTAATTTGGCGGGTGGAGAAAGAGAGAGAGAGAGAGAGAGAGAGAGAGGGGGTGGCTATGGACGCGGGAGGGGAGTAAGAGAGAGAAGACTAACGAGAGGCCGGGAGTTAAGGAAGACGAGGCCGACGTGACGTGTCCCCCAACTAATGTACGGCCATCTTGTCTTCTAACTTGCCCTTATTTGCCCCCGCGCCCACCTTCTGTTACTTTGCTTCGGTTGGGCACTCCCTTCCACCAAACACCGGTGAAACGACAAACCCTGAAAAGAAGTAGCGGAGGGAGCGCTTCGGGTATTGGCCGGGTGGGATAAAGGGATATTCCGAACGCATAATAAAAAAAATAAATCAAAGACCACCCACACAGACGATAGACTGGTTATGAGTAGAATTCTAGCACTCATTGATTTACCCCGAGTACTCTTACGCGTAGCGTACGTAGAACTAATTAGCGAATAGTAATATTGTTTATAAGCGCGGCCCTTTTATATTTGCGTGGGATGTAACAATGAAATATCAATTAAAATTTGATCAAAATGTTTTCCGCCTTTATTTATTTCCCGCAAAATATATTCCTTTATTCACTCTTTTCTCGTTTATTCCCCGCTAGATTATATTTTAAATAAAATTTTATATATAATAATATAATATAATGTAATAATAATAATAAGAAGAATATATAAGTTATAATGAAGAATTCTACTATTGTTAGGTAGACCCTAAACTTGGAGTGTCAGCTGCTTAGCAGCAGTGCTTAGCTGCTTAACTGCCCTTGATAGCTAAAGGGTTAAAAACCGATAATTTATGCCGAGCATTTTATTCGATAAAAATAATATACACCAGAATCGGCGTTGGACAACGAGATGTACAGATGTTGTGCCGGGACAGAGCTATAATCACCGATGAAACTGTCGCCCATAATATAGTGTCGGCCGGATATAGTGTTCACTGACAAGCGTTGTCAGGATACCTATTTGGAGGATGTGGCCGTTCCCAACGTAAACATTCTTGTGTCTACCCGGGACGAAAAGGTACGTTGGTGGTATAAACAAATTAAAACCCAGTGGCGACAGAAAAGGGTTGGGTATGCCGGTGGCCTTATCGCTTACGGCAATCGTACCGAAGAAGATGGAGCGGAGGATTGCCAGCCGGGGTCTTCATTTGTAGTGCAGTGCTAGCTAGCTCCAGATGGGACTCGTATTCATGACTTGGTAGACACCAAACTTGGTTTATATAAAGAGGAATTAAATAAATTTTTTTTATAAAATCTGTATCATGGGCGGATTCGAACGGACGACCTTTTTATAATTTATTTAGGACTTTTTTTTTAGGACCGAATTGGAGGTTCCCCATTTCTACATCTAGTTTTGATATTCCATACTCCTAATCAATCCTAAAAAAACAACTAATATTAGTTATAATTTATATAACCTAACAAGTCCTGGATGCATAAACTGGGAATAATCATTCTTGAGAAGTAATAAAAGAAAAGGTGACAGGTATTAAGGATCTAACGATTCACACCTTGAGATCTACTGTCCGAGATATGAGTCTTATACAGAACTGATCTCAGTAAAATGCTTAGTCTTCATGCTGAGAAACATTATTGATGGGCGGCCACAGGCAAAGCCTCGTTTAACATAATATTATAACATACTTTCATCAAGGTTAGTATTTTCCTTGTTACTTAATTCTAGAAAATTCTTAATAAAGATCATAGACTGTCCATAAATGCCGGGCGACGAAACCGGGGAACTGAAACTTGGCCAGCCACTTAATCGACCCTGTGTATTTTCAGTCAATAGTCAATCAATAATAATTATACCGAGATTCAAGTTCATACCCAGCAGGAGTGGCCCCACTGATGGATAGACCTGGATTCGAAACCCGGTTATGGGCCAATTTCAAATTTCAATTATGAACTGATTTGAAGTGAACCTTCCAGGGTTGCCCTAATACATTATTTGGTTTTAAACCAACGTTCGAGCTGAGTCCATCGTGAATCGTGCAATTCCAATAATCTTTATTTCCTTAAATTGTTTACATTGTTTTTATATTTACAATAATTAAATGTGGTTTAGAAATACCGGGTCGCAGGCCATCCTATGTATTTTACATGGAATTCTTTTGTTCTTAATTGCGTACATTTTTTCTTTGATTTTATTGTTCGAGACAGAGTTTGAATAAAGACCCGAGGCGGTAATTTTAAATTCCTCCGTTCACCCACCCGTTCGCAACTTGTCACACACGCTCTCACTTCACTGTTCGTTTGCTGGGATTTGCTTTTAGTTAGTTCGGTTTCTCCCGATTCTCTTTGCATTGAACTCGTCGCTCGACGGTCGGAGGACAGTATGCGACCGGTCGTACACTGGTAGTAGATGCGCAGTTTAAATTAGATTTTTTGGGCTCCAAAAAAATGGGAATTCGGTTAAAGCACGCATAACGGAAGGGAAAAAACATTTTGATAAGGATGCAGGGCGGTTACATTATCGATTTAGGGGCCGGGTCAGTGGGCAATTAGCCGGTGTTGATATGCACCGCTCGTTTGTGTCATTAGTTACATGGAAAGTTACGTAGGCGACCCGTGTGGCATGTGCCATCTGACCCCGGCCATGACTCCGACATAACTTAAACACTCCCCAGATAATGCCCGCCCGGACCACCCCCGACATTAGGCTAATTAGAATTTTAAGATTAACCTTTAATCCGTCTTTTAAGCGCGATTAAAACGTTTAAAAGACCGCCCCGGAGGGAAAAGCTTCGAGCGGGAACTGACAATCCCCCCACAATTCCGCTCCGAAATATGATCCATTCTATAAATTTAATTCGCAATAGAAATTTTAATTCGTACACACACCCATGCCTGTATCATGACGGAGGGACTACTAATATTGGAGACGGAGAAATTCAATATCTGTTATATGGTCCTTCTATCTATCTCCTCCCACCGATTTGCACTCACAAGGATCCCATGTGACGGAGTAAATCACCACAATACTGAAGGATACAGCACTGAAGATGGCGAGCGGCCGAAACCGGTGTAGGAAAGACCAAACCGGTGAGAGGAGACAGAAGACCGTGAAAACTATGGAAAAATGAACCTTTCCATTTTCTTATTATTATTTACGAGTCATTATTTCTAGTATTTCCGTTCGGTGGTACCTCCTTAACTGCATTCTTAAGGGGGATATAAGGCACTCCAATACAATGGCCGAGATATATTATAATGAAAGTAGATCCGGGACAAGGAGCAAAAGAATATGATCGTGTCATTCTCTGTCTTAGACCGATGTCGCATTGAGATTTAAAGTAGAGCCGCACTTACACGATTTTTAGCAAAAAAATATCTCTGGAATTATGTTTCATACCAGCTTTGAAAATGTAGACGGTTAAAAGATAGAGGAAAAATTTACTCTCAACGGTTAAACGTTAATCGCACTTGATATTATCAGGGACTGTCTTAAAACGCGACCGGGTAAAGGGAAACTGTTTCGCTAATATGGGACTGTAAACGCAATAATTTTCAGGATTTTCGCAACGTCCAGAGTATTTCCTAATTTGAAAATCACATCCTGTGAAATTAGCTACCCCAGTTGAGAACTGGGAGCCGGGAACCTTCTTCAATCTCACCGGAAGAATGAATTATTGTTCGTCACATCTTTTTTGTTTTGCGTTTTGTTAACGGTAAATGCCCCATTATCTTGGCTTTGATACGAGTTTATGCGAGTGAAACTCAAACATTTTAAAACATTCGAATCTAGAAATAAGACAATACACACGAATCATTGTATTTAGCTATTTGAGAGACAGTCGGCCGACGGTAGGCTAGACTGCTTTGGAACCCAGGTTTTAATAAGTGTTATTTAAAGGGGAAGCCCTTCCCTATTTATTTCTGAGAAGAAAACCACATTTCTCTACTAATATTAATCAACGATAAGTTAATTTCAAAGTAGACTTCCATTTTCAACTAATGATTCAAGCGTGACAAAATAAACCGATTGGTAAAGGGCGTGTACTGACCATGGATATATTATCCTATACCCCTTTGTTACAAAAATCCAATAATTTTGGATGGTACATTTAAGTTGTGAAGTTTTTTATTATACCGCTTGGGAAGGCTAAAATTTCAATATGCATTGAGGCACCGAATAAAGTATTTCTCAGACCCGTTTGGAGATAGTAAAACTGCGTATTTTACGTTGAGTATATATAAATAGCACATATAAATGCAACGGCAAATATATAAGTAAGGGCCGTATAGTGCCCCCTTACAGTTAAAAACGAGTAATTATTGTTTAAAGGGAAGGGGTATTCGTTTTAAAGTTTTAAATTATGCAAATTGTTTATTCTCGGAAAAGAAAGAACTTCGTCCCGGCCAAAGGCGTTAGCCCGTCCCTTTTCAAACGTCGATTGAGCTACTATATCTGTCCTAGACAAACTTACATCCGATTATAATTCGGTACTCCTCACTCTCGGATTCGATTGGTTCCAGACATTTCCGTATTCAGTAGCGTGGCCCTGGTTGTATTTCCGCGTCTAGTATTCACTAGTAGAGTGAACTCCGTGACCTCAAATTATTGAGAATCATCCTGGCACAGAACTTATATACTCTCTAATTCTCTTCAATAACTACAATGCGTCTTTTTTAACAATAGTTTTGTCAGGGCATTATTTCACCTATATAATATAATACTAATTGATAATACTGCTTGAACGTGAATTAAACTTGTTGAGAACTGTATCGACAATAAAACCGCGATTTTCTGGCAATCGGGAAACGGCGTTTTAAGAAATAACTCTCAGGGGTAATGTTGTTTCTTCATTTGTTTGCCCGCAAGCAACACACGAGCTAAATCGTAACGAATTATTGTTACAAAGCTTCCTATGCATGAAGGGGTCTTCCTGTATATGGAAGACGGGAATTTCGGGATGTAGATGAGCGTGATGGGCGCGGGAGTTCAAAGGTAAATTGAACGGTGGAGATTGGGTCCCGGGGATATAAAACACAGTGTAGGTGAAACGCAATCACAGTATGTAAATTGGCCGGGAGTAACTGAGCCGATGCGTATCATGTGATATTCTACAATCGGGAATAAATTTTCTGCCACAGTCATAGATCAACATCCAGCAACGCTAAGGATACGTCCCTCCCTTCCCCACTAATGATTTAATCCTGCCGAACGTTAAATTCGAACTATATTATTTAAGGTATTACTTTATGACCAGCGACGGTTTGGAATATCGACACGCGTGCGATTGTCTCAAGTCTGCCAGTTGGGCGGGTTTTATAGTATATATATATATATATATGTGTATATATATATATATATATATATGTGTGTGTGTGTGTGTGTGTAAAATTTTCCGCTGATCTGGGCATTTTTACATTACTATTATTATTTCAATTGACTTCAAGAACATCGTTATTTACTTTCTTTAATACGGCTGTACGATTATTTATAAGCAAGAGAGTGACCTTTCACTTCACCTTTGTCGGAGTAATTGCGAAAGAGGGGACAATAATACAATAAATGTCATCGTTGTGGGGGCGGCGGGGGCTTGAAGCAAACAATCGCCCAACTCCCAATACAAGGAATTGGAAACTGTCGGCAGGAGAAGTCGCTGCAATTTTCGTTAGAGAAATCCCCCCACCCTCACCTCTTCCGCTTTTCCTTTTATCGCTTCTTTCATTCTTTTTGTCGGGCCGGCGTCAAACATTCGGATGATTGAAACGGAGGTAATATTTATTAACGAAGGGGGCAAATACACTGGTAATACTTTCATCTGATAAAACGATTCTCGAAACACTGTTTACAATAATGACCCGGGACATTTTAATTTAATTAATCCTTTAAGGTATTTCTTTCGGGGGTCCGCAAAGGTTTGAGAAAAAAATTATATATATATATATATATATATATATATATATATATATAAAGTTAAGAAAGGATTCGGTGAAGGGTACAGTCACTGAATAACAACACAGAAATATACTTCTGAGCACGAACGTCAGCTAAACTAAGCAGAGTATCCTCCAAGACTGCTCGTTTATTCTCTTAACCTTTTACATATCATGCAATACAAAACGGTAGAGGGGTATGTCTAAACGCAGATTGATGGTGTAATGGTACTGACGTGGCGAGACGGGGAATCGTGTCTTGCTTTTATTTTGTTATTAATTTCATTCTGTTTGGCATGTCTTAGATTTTCGCCACGCATTTGTACAAATAAATTCTGGACGACCCACCTCAGTGGGTATAGAGCCCTGAGGTGCATACTGTTAACATCTTTAGGGGCCGTGTCGAGAGCAAAACTTTCACACATGCAACACAAAACAGAGAATGAACAGACTGTCCAACACTCAGAACATGTGAAAGGTGTTGTTTAGTGTTATGCGCAAATAGAGCAGGTAAAACTGGTACTACGTATTGCAAAAGGCTTAGACAAATGCCAACGAAAGGAGAAAACCCCTTGATACAATTAAACAGGAACCACTGATGATTCAAAGGGCGGAGTTAAGAAAATGCTCAATAACTGTCTGTTTTCTTCAAAAGTCACTTGAATTAAACTCCAGCCCATGAATACTTTATTGTTATACAATGTATTTTTTACTATGAATTAAGTTTTCATACCCTTAAACTTTTCAGAAAAAAGTGTCAAAATAATACCTACCTTGAAAACCTGTGTTCACTCAATACTGTATATTGCAATACAGATATTTTTAAAGCTAATAATAATGGGGGAGAAATTATTCAGAGCAGGTTTGTGCTCTTGTATGCAAATTAGACATTATGTCATTGTCTTACCAGAATACTATATAAAAGCATTTGGAATTTTTTCCACAAAATCTCAAAAGGTGGCATTTATCAGATCTCTGTCTTACTGTTTTGTGTTTACAATGAATATGTTCATTAAAAATTAATTTATTGCCTTTGTGGAGAACAACATATTTAAGGCTTTGATTTTAATGTATATGCATTTATGTGCCCTGTCTATGCTGTTATTAGTAATACAAATGATTTGTTACTCCCCATTTATAGTTTTATTCCTTTCAATAACAAACAGCAACTTATAGAGTATAGAACTAAATCGTCCCTGTATTGAATATTGGTATTGTTAGGTAATGTAACCCGAAGTGTTGATCTTTATAAATATCTGCAAAGATAGACCAATTCTAGAAGAAGTCCCATTTTATACAATTGTAAGTATTCATGAATCTTACAAGGCAAGATTCATTACAATTGTCATTAATCAAATATTAATAACATTTTGTAGAAGGCACTGATCCAACCTTATTGCAAACCTGTCTTCATTAGATGTGTTGTCCCTGAGAAATCTGGACTAAAGGGTGGCCACAAGCCAAATGCAATTGAATGGATAAAAAAAATATATATACCTCACACACACATACACAACCATACACAGAGCACACTGATGCTCATGTTAAATACGGGACTACTAGTATTAATAAAGCAAAACATTTATTTCTAAAAGAAATGATAAAAAGAATACAGCTGCAATCACAAATTGTTTCAGTATCAATTATTAAGGGGCTGTTTTGTAGGAATGTCTCAAAACTTGTAAAAATGTCTGTCCATTCTATATATAAGGAATCTTCTATATCCACTAATACTGTTAACACATTTGTGTACATTACTGGTAACACTATACTAGGAATTTCATTCTATATGATTCATCAAATGAAATTGTTACTGATAACAATTACTTACGAATTATTTCTAAATATAATTAATTGAATTCAAATGAAAGGGTGTGACAAACATCGACTTAATTTTTGCAGACTTATTACTTCTTTTTCGGTAGCATTTTACCTTCACAAAATATACATCAATAAATGCATGTGAGGTGTACTTCAGTGAATTGTGTACCTTGGGAATTAGTTTTATAATATGAATTGTTAAATACTGAAGATTAAAAAAACAAAAACATGTTTTGACAGTTCATTTCTAGTGAAAGGAGGTATATTTTTACGATATCCATTCAAGGAATGTAAATATTGCAAAAAACATACCAGTTTTTGTAACAAAATGTGGCAATTAAAATTGTGATTATTTTCTGAAATATAATAAAAAATTACAACAAATCTCCTTTCTTCTAATTGTTGAAATAAGTAATTATTACTTCTTATCCCCTTTAGATGCCATGTTCAATCTATTCCTCATGAATATTAAACAGCTTTGCAACCTCATTTAAATTCTCATACTTCTTTTTATCCTTAAGAACCTGAAATCAGAGTAAACATTCTATAAGAACACCAGCACATATTTGAATTATGTTCAAGTTTCAGTGTATAAAATGGATAAATAACCGAATGTTAAACCAGCCAATTTAGTGTACCTGACTTTGTCATGTTAATACTATTCAGAAATGCATCCTATCCTTAAAGACAACTTTAAGAATAGTACAAAAAGTTGTCCTAGATTATAGAAAGAAAGAATAATCTAGAAAGAGTAAAACATGAGGCACTTAATTTATAAGACAACCAAATTCAGAATCATAAGAATCCATAAAAATGTCTTGCATTATAAGAGATATTATTTAGTTCGTACATTTTAATCTAATCATGCTTTCTTCAAAAGCAAAATATATTTGTAACTAAAATAGTTAAAACATTTATTTGGGTCTAGTAATTTGTATATGAAGTATAATAAGCATTTGTGTAACTAACTCATACTCACATAACTCACCAGAAGTTAAATTCTTTAGACTCATCATTTGTTTATTATTAATTCCATAATTATTAACAATAAAAAATAATTACATAATGGCACTCTAATAAATTATAATGTATGTTATAACTTATCTTTGTAAGCTAATTACCTGTCTGGCTATTGACATTTTATTAAATATATTCCAGAGAATAATTCCAACAACAATATCATCTCTGAGATAAAATATAACACCTTTTTTATATTCATCACCAGGTTTAGGTGGATTTGTTGTAACAGATAAATCAGTGTCCTGAAAAACAAAAACAACAATATAATGAAAGTAGGTTTGGGACAAGGAGCAATTAAAGAGAACAGTTAGATCTTGTGAACTGTATGGTTTAGTGATTAGAATAGTCCAGAGCTAAGGGAGTTAACCAGATTCAAATCCTGGTTATGGACAAAATTTTCTTCTAATCCTAAATTTGTATTAATAATCACAATACCTTGTCATCAAGAGATTGTTCAGTTTTTGTTCTGGTTTCTTGTTCATCTTTTCCAGAATTTCTGGCAAACACACCAACAGTCGGGAGAGAAGAATCTATAATGCCTACTGCTTCATAACCTACGTCTGGGCCAAGATCTGACCAGAACATGGGCTGGTTTAAATAAGGTTTGCCTAAAAGTAAAAATTAAAAAAAAATTATCACTTATACTTGGTTAATCATTATTATATCAATTATAAATCCATTGATTTTAATCCTGCTTTCACAAACAAGCAATATCACTTCTGCTTGCCATAAAATAGTGAAGGAGCAGAACAATTGATACAGATATATTACAAGAACAAATCTGAGGAATGACATTCAAGAGCATCAAAAAACATTTGGCACAACAAATGTATAACATACAAGTTTTATTTGGAGCGTGCATTAAGAAAAAGCCATAGGTGCAATGTTATGACCAGAAAAAAAGAAACTAGGGAGCATTTACTAATGTATGAAAGGTAATGGATTCTTTCTATATTCATAGTTTTTGCTTTTCCTCACAGCTCACGTCTGAATGTCCACAATGGTTTGTCCAGGAATGTTTTGTAAATAGGTTTGTATAGGCAACAATTTGTTTCGTAACAGAAGAGACTAAATGAGCAGTTAAGTCTTTTAAATTGTGTGTATGAATTTCAGGTTAATCTTTTAAAAATAACCTAAGGTCTCTCAGGGGGGGAACTTTGAGTTATTTAAAACATAAAAGATGGCATTTTGAGTGTTTAACACTGAACACTCTTCACATTAATTATTTTGATTCGCCATTCCCTGAACCACTATTCTATTAGGAATAAATGGAGCTGTGAGGTTGATGATGTATTACCTGGATCTAGATGACAAGTACCATTGACAAATGGTGAAATTATGTTAGAGGAAAGTGAAGTGAATATAGTGTAAGTCACAGTAACTTAACAATATACATAATTTTAGTTTAATTTGATTTTTGTTCAAATTATTGTATGACTAACCTGCACCCGTCATATTTTCTCCTGCTAATCGTCCAGATAAAACAGCATGGTCATGATGCTCAATGCGTCTTCTCCCAAAGTTCTCATCGTAGAAACACGCACAGTCTCCTGCCTAAATTAATAGAACCAACACTAATGGTCTACACAACAGTATCAATGAAATCTAATTATATATTAGACTAATAATATACTTACAGCATATACATCTTTGCGAGCTAATAACTCTGCATTAACAAGAAATCCACCATAATTTTGGTCAATTTCGAGTTTAGAGGTTTCAGCAAGGTGTGTATTGGGTTCCACACCAACAGCTACAATAACATGATCAACAGAAACCTACACAATCAGATTAATTATACCAATTGTAAATACATAGAAGAGCACGGGAAATTTATTATAGCAGTTGCATACCTCAAATATAAAGAAAAGTACTTGAATAATGAAAGTAACAAGCTAATTCATAGGATAAAAATGATACTTTTTTAAAACTTATACTTACTTCTCTTCCATTATCAAGGTTAAGTTTTAATAAGCCATCTTTCAGTTCTACTTTCTGCACTGTAGATTTATTGTATATTTCCACTCCTTCGTTTTTTACCTTTTCTGTAGTCCATTCACTTAAATACTTAGGTAAGACTTTTGCCATATTCCCATCCTCTTGGAAAATTTGAACAATTTTTAAATTCTTTTTATTACCTGAAAAAAGGGAACATAATAACTAGTGATTTAGAGTTATTTAGTTAAAATTAGTTGTATTAAAATCAATGACATAGAAAACAAGAAATTGATAGAAACACAAATTTATTTAATAATTTAGCATTTAAAAATAAATAGACATTTTAAATATAAACAGTATTTCTTAAAACACCTCTGAGGGAAAAACTAATAGAAAACCAGTCTCCACCCCAGAATCACAGGTTTTTCAAGATTATTTTACTTAAAAAACTTCTTTTTCAAACATACAACTTTAAAAAATAACCATAAAAACAAAGTGACTTCATAAAGTATTTTATAATAAATGTTATAACAACAAAATAATTGTAAAAAGCTATAAACTGAAAACTTGATTTTAAACTTGAAATAATTAAATTAAATGTTATAAAATAGCCCTCAATTGACTGTTAAACTATTATAAAAATAATTTCATACAAACTCAAAGTCGGTTAAAAATTATAAGTGTGTTAAAATTGCATATTACGTTTACAATATTAAGTAAGAATTAAATTCCGAACAGAATTTAATTACAGATTTTCAATGGTGTTATGTGCATATATTACACACCTCGTCTTGACAATGCACAAGCAAGTTCACTACCCAAAAATCCTCCTCCAATAATACCAATAGATTGGGCTCCATCTTCAATTATTTCATCAAGTTCTTCAAAATCAGTTATACCTCGATAAAGTGATACCTATATCAGTGGAAAATTAAAATTAAACCTTATGTAATATAGAAAAAAAATATTTAAATATCATAATTCGTAATTAAAAATAGCCTGAGTTAACAAAATACCTTTTGCTTAATATTCTCATTAGCTTCCTGAAAGATTGTTAGATTTATCGGTCTTGCTCCAGTTGCAATAAGACATTTACTGTATTTCACAGGAGTGCCATCTTCTAAAATGGCAACTTTTTTAGCAACATCAATTTGTTTTATAGTCCAACCTTGAGCAACGCAGACTCCACCGTTTTCTGAGCTTATCAACTCAGAACATGGTGTGTAAAAATCTTCTGGTTCATAAAACAAGCTGTTGTAATACAAAACAATTAGTTCATATTTTCCACATCCTTAAAAATGCGAAACCAGTCTATAAAATCTATTAGTACCATAATCAGAATACTTGAGTTTACAAGCTCCTCTCATTTGAGTCATACAAGATGAATTATGTGATCTTCATTTCCATGATGTTAGAGATAGTAACAGTTATTGGAGAGACGTATTTTCATAACGTATATAAAATACACAAAAATTGCTATTATTATTAAAGCAAAATGCATGAAAGAATGTAAACAGTAAAAATAAATAATAAATGAATAAAAATAAATAAATTCACCTTCTTTCAGTTCCATTCCATTGCTTAAATTCCAATTTTTCCACCGCATTTCTGTCTTCATTATAAAACATTTCTTTAGAAAGAGGAGGTCTCATATATGGATAATATGACTCGCTTGAAATAACAAGGACCTAGCAAACAAAAAATTAAGTATTTAATTAATTATTGCATAAGTAGCATATAGAAATAACATTTCATCAATACCAATTAATAAATACATTTTATACACCAAACAATAAATATTTGTTTTCTTTTACCTTTGCTTTTGGTTCGATGGACTTGATTGCTCTAAATGCAGAAAATGATGCGGTACCACCCCCTATTAATAGGAATGGAACATCATTTGGTATTTCATCAGATGATGCCGGATTCTTTATTACAGGTCTTGATCCTAAAAAAAATAAAATAAACGTTAAGTACAAATTAACATTTAACCCCTTAATTCTTAAAAATGAACCCTCTTAAATATATTGGCAAAAATATTTAAATAAGTATGATTAAAAAGAAATAAACAACATATTTGTTCATTTTTATTAAATAACTTTTAAAATTCCGTTAGGCAAATTATATCAGGAAATTATTGTAAATTCAATATAATTAATTATATAATTCATAGGTTATAATTAACTATATATCTATATCTGCATTAGAAACAATAATATTAAACACTGACATAACAGCATTAAACATTCCTTAAAAAGCCAATTGAGTTTTAAAAATACTTTGAAATAATACAAAGATATTTTTTTTTCTCAGGGCTTATGTAGCACAATTATGCTAGTATGCCATTATGCACTTTGTGATCGCAGGGGCAACTTGCAATTGCTGTGTCCCTACTTAGAGACTAGCTTACAGGCTAACATCCATGGTAAATGTCACCATTCAATATTGTGAATTCGTACCACCGACCTCAGTGTTGACAGATGCATGCCCCAACACACCGAGCCCCAAAATATTCTTTATTTCAATTTTTAATTATTATATTTTAAAACAACTTCATATATAATTTTACTTGTTCAATTACTCATTACTCCATAATGAGAATAGGTTTAGGACAACATTTAATTTAAGTGTGATTCTGAAACCAGCAATCGACCAAATTCTCCTTCAAATTGCAAATTAGAAGTGATTATGAGAGGGTTTTATATATAACTCCAGTACACTCATTTGAATACAGTTCAATAGTTAACCAAACAGTACAGTAGTATGTTTGCATTTGGAGTAAATAAATCTTCCCAGATATTGAAATTATTAATTTTATTTCATATGGAAGAATTTGAAGAAATGTAAGACATGGTTAAACCAGCCACCAATATACTATTTCTAAATAACACTTTTATCCATGAAATGTGGATTCCATTAATACTTTTTAGATGTGTATAAATATACACAGATGACACAGAAAATATAGAATAGGAGTGCAAATTAAAAAGAATCAGGAAGAGAAAATGCAGATAGTAGGAAATATTAAGGTTCAAATCAAGTTAAAACACACACATTTTAGACACACACGTTCATGTTCACTAATTTTTCTTTAAATAGCCTAACATATTAGGGATATCTACAAAAACATTTAAAAGTAAAACAAAAAACGCTTTTGCAAATCAGTTTTATAAAATAACCAGCAAAGAAACAAAAGGCTTTAAATCTTCCAAATGGAATATATAATTACGTTAACATTAGTTTTATAGGGAATCATAATTAAAAATAAAACAGCTATAATTGTAGGATTAGTTTTGACAAACCTGATTATAAAGAAGTGCTCTTTAAGCTCTAAAGAAGTTTTAATATTTCATATTTTACTTTTCTTGGTTTATTTATGCTCTACATTTTTAATTGTCTTTCTTTCAAGAGCATTAATCTAAAATGTCCGGCAGATATCGCTGAAACATTGAGAAAATATAGCTGCTGATTTGACATCAGAGTTTCTTATAACAGATATAGCAAAGAATTTAAAACAAAAATTCCACTTTATTGATACACGTTTGCCTTTTTTAAATGATAATATTTTAATGTCATTTATTTTGTATTTAAATTAAGTAAATTTACTATTAAGGTTGGTAAAATTTAATATTATTTACTCAAGAATAATGTCAACTCAAATAATTTTGAGGTTAACCAACAGAAAAATATCTGTTTTTAAAATTATCTAATTACTAGAAACACTTTTAAACATTATTTTAGTGGTACTGTCGCATACAAAAATATATTTCAAAATAGGGCAAATAAATCAAATTAATCTAGTAACCAGATTCATTTGGATGATTTATGGACATTAAATAAGAACAAGATATGGTCATAAATAAAAAAATGATATTATTAATAATAGAAATAACAATAACAGGTGTTTGAATGTAAAATTTTGCTTGGAAATATAACTCAAATCAAAAAGTAATATTTCCACTTGCCTAGTGCCGAATTGTAAATAAAAGTAAATAAAATAAAAGGGTCAGTATGGCATTCATAATTTACAAATAAACTAATAATACTAGGAGAGTTAGGACCATTAAACATGCTGATTTTTTTAACAGTTAATGTTAAGGAAGCAGGACATGGACATTCCAAAAGATGAGCATAAAAAAAAACTTTCTTTTAATTAAAGCATCTTATTACTTACGTCTCTTTTTCAATTTTGTTTCCTTATGTTCAATTCCTTTAGTCGAAGTTTCCTTGTCCAACAGCTACACAAAGTACACAATATATTAATGACGAATAAACGAAAAAAATTCATTCTTATTTCTCTTCATATTTCACATCTGAAAAAATATCTTTTAAATGTATTTCTTAAATGCTGTATCTCCCAATAAAAAAAATTATCTGAATTTTATAAAAATTTTAGATTTTATAATATCATCTTTATTACTATACTTTTCCGTTATTATTAATAATAGTAACAGAATATTATTTAAAATGTAATGATTAAATAATTTTATAATTAGAACAATACCATCCATATTATATAAATCACAGTAACAAAGTAAACTGCTCTAACTATAATTAAACTTGTTTACCAAATAGTCATAATAATGTTGAAATATTAATACAATACCTTATATAAGAGTCCGGAACCTAACATAAAACTCAGAAAAATAATTCCTCTTTTTATCCAGGCATCTCTTTCATTATGTGGTTTATTGTTTTTGTCAGATTTTTGTCCCTCTTCTGAATTAAACTCGGGTGAAGTCGAAATTCGTGCGAATGAAAGTGTTTTATTCTATACAACAGAGAATTCACTAACAAATAATACCTCAAGTGACAGTAATAAATAATAAATATTTTATAATAATAATAAATAATATGGTATTGATTCACCCCTATAATTTTTTATTTCCTTTATCAATCAGTTTCAAATACTTTCCGTGTGTCGTTATAACAGAAAAAATGAACACTTACTCATAATAATCAATTATCACACTTAAATTAAATAACATTTCTTCATTAGGGGGTTTTACAAGAGTCATAAGGAAGAAACATATTCAGGACATACAGGCATGACTGAGTTTCCATTGAGAACAGTGTGTTGGTCAGCACCTGTATACAACAGCCGCTTAAAGCAGCTCACTTTATTTATTCGAATACAGTCCCTCTGAATTCCTTCACTGTAACTTACTGACAGAAATCGTGAAATTCTATCACCTAAAATATAAATTGAAAGTGATATTAAAAAAAAAATTTTTATATATATATATATATGTAATTGCTTAAAACTATAAACACAGGGCATTCGAGAATACACTTTTTTGTACAGTTATGTGAAGAAACAAACTAAAACTGAATATAATTTAAATTCAAGAAAACAGAACTTACATGACAATTTTGAATTCATTCGCGAAGCGTGTGATCTAAGCAGAACACATTTACTCATTCTGCTATGTAACCTCTAAAAAATATGCTCAGGTAGTGACGGATGATTATATTTGTGCACCGTAACTTTTGTGTTCACATTCGAGTGCGAACACTAAAGAATTAAGGCAAATGAAGACCACTCAGATAACACTCCCACATGTAAACATCGCTATGAGAAAAACCCTACAATATATACATATATTGCATACATATATATATATATATAAAGCACGACGTATAAGTCTCGACGATCAAGCATTCCCTGGTTATATTAAGTGTGTCATAAGAAATGAATATATTTTTATAGGAAAAATTGGAATATACTCCTTATAGAAAACACTGTATTTTGTAAATACACAGTATACATACAATTGTCGAGACATTTACTTAAACTAAATAAATACCTACAATAATGAATTCAATAAGAGTGGAAATTACAAGAAACACTCGAATTTAATTTTACATATTCTTAATTATTTAAAGTATTCAGATAACCTTTGTCTACAAAGTTTGATACATTGCAGAAATAGTTGTTTTTATTCCCCTAGTAGATCTTTACAAGTATTTTCGGTATTTGGTATTTTTTCCCTTAGGCAACCTGTTACCTACTATTGCCCGCGTAAACCCGCAATGGAGGTTCTGCGGTCGAATCCTACGAATTAACTGTTGGGTTCATAATGACTCGATTATAGTCTGTTATAAGGCCGATTGAGGTGGACAGAATAATATTCCTTTGTGTTTTTTAAATACAGATGCTCGCATTTTCTGCCATTTTAGATCAGCGTGCGTTCAGAGCTTGCCTTTATTGGGTTAATGGAAGGCTCTGTTTTTATATTGTCCAGTTAATTGGCATTCAATTGCGGCAATATTTATAATTGTCCCGTTCTCGCCTCTTTATCATGCTCTGGGACGACACATCGAACCTCGAATGGATTTTTACCAAATTGAAGAGGCGACACTATTGGTGGACTCTGGCCAGCACAATAACAGTTTCCACAGTCGGCTTATTTAGCAAAGTTGTAATCAGTGGGTATCACCTATGTTTTCTATTCAGTCCTCATCTCATTATACTGAATATATAACCTTTTTCTAAAACCGTTTCATTCTAATACTGAAGTTGTGTTGCAGAACCGAGTACTGTTTTACCTTTCATGATTTAGTGATTAATATAAATTTGAGGACAATTCCAGTTTAAGACCCTTACCTCTAAGCCTTGTAGCAGATCACAACAAATATAGTTCTAAATTCCAAGCAATTTAGTGTAGACATTTCATGTAATGAAATGGATAAAATTAAGTACTGTAATCTCAACTTAGGGGCTTTAAACTGGAAGTTAGCCTCTGTTTTGGAAGGAAAATGTAATCATTATTTCAAATTTACGAACAGTTGCACCGTATTATATTGCATTTTATGTGCATAGTTTTTTTAATCGTTCTTATCCTGTCTCATTAATTTCGAGCATTAGTTGGTTTTCACTTTTTATTATGGTTAACTGTACTGTATATTCTGAAAGGAATATCTAAAGGCACTTATTTTTTACATAGTGCTGGATGGGACTAATACAGATTGGTTACAGTTATAAATGCTAGTGTTGTAACCTCCCTCCTTAGTTTTCATATTTAAAATCATGAAATTTTTATTTTCTCCCAGTTACTGTTTTTATGAATACACCTTTGACAATTCAGAAAACTAGACTGAGTTTATAGCATTTTTTTTTAAAGTTATTTAGTGTTCATGCCTATAATATTTTTCTCTGAAAAAATTGTTAATTCTTCATAGTTGACATCCTCAATGAAAACAATGTTTTCAGCCAAAAATGTTTTTTGCAAAAATATCATTTTGCAATTTGTCAAAAATTTGAATTCAGTTTTCAGGAACATTTATATACATATTTCAAATTTAATATTCGAGTTGGTTTATTGATTATTGTAAAACTCTTTTACTAACTAGTATTTCAATTAATTGACAAAAAAAATGTTTGACGCTTTTTTCTTTTCAAACTTACAAGCTTCATTGAAATTGTTGTTTTTCCAAAACTGTTAAAAACACTAAAAATAAATCTAAAAACTATTTAAATATAAATTATAAAAAATGTTTGTTTTCATTCATTTTTAATAGATTGATCGAATTTTATAATTTATAATAAAAATACTTTATATTTCAGAATGGCTGAATTTCGTAGATGTACACAATGAGAAACTATTTTTTGAAGTTTTGGAAGGAAGATTACCAAACATACCTCTCATAACTGTTTCAAATCATTTTTCATGTTATGATGATCCAGGATTATGGGGTATGTTATTACATACATGGATAAGGATATTAGCAATTGTCACCAACAATGAAGTGTGTACCCAGGAGTGTGAATATTAATCCTTTAAGCCTAAAAAGTAGAATAAATATATAAATAAAAAATAGAACTTTATTCACATTGATAAGATTTTAAAACCTCTTTGAATTGGAACAGAAACCATCACTATTTAAATACATTAAGAAGGCATTAGAATCCCATCCACTGGGTGCACCCTTCTTATTAAATTAATCACTTTAGGGTGGTGGAAAATGCAGATGTTGCAATGCTTTTTCTGATACGTCATAATGTCTACAAAGTGCTGTTAATATTATGACTATATAAATCAGCTTCAAAATATTAAATAACTTCTTTCTTTGCCACTTTACTTTAGGTTGTGGGTATTTTTTAAGAAAAAATTATTGTTGCATTCATATAATTCAACTCATTCTTACTGTTATTCCCAGTCTAATATCCTAGATTAAAAAATCTAAAATGTTTTTAAATGTTGATTAAAACAATATAATTTACTTTTATCCATCAGTTGTATAATGGATTTGTATTACAACAAATGATAAACTCTCAATTGGGATAAAACATGTTGGAACTAATTTATAAGAGAGTAATAGGATTCAAATTTGACTAAAACATATTCTAACCAGGGAATACATGGAGATTGGAGTTGAAATTAATATAACAAATTTTCTGACTCACCAAATAGATATAGTATTTAGTAAATTGTTTTAAAATAACTATGCAGTATATAGTTGTTAGAACATTATGAATTATCCAGCTGCATTATTAAACAAATGTATTACTGTACTTTCTTCAGGAAGTACATAATAAAATTGGAAGAATAGTTTTTATCAATTAACTAAAAATTTTACTTTTTAACTTTAATTATTAGTATAAAGAATTTATTAATATATTTCAGTTATATGAACATTATTAATAACATATTGGTATTTAGTGTATATTTTGTTACATACTGCTTGAGTCAAACAATTAATTGTTAAATTCTTTGACAGTGGAAATGTTAAATACATTTGTTTTTATTTTTCATGATTTTAAAGTTTATCTTCCAACTCTTATTTTTATCAACTTGAGTGACTATTTGTTTTAGTCATTTTCTGTGAATAATATAAACACAAAAAAAAATGGTAATCCTTATTTCTTTGGTGATTCAGAAGGTTATAAACCAATTACTATAATACATCTTCATGTCTTACTTGTTAGAAACTGTTTTAGTATCTACCAGACCTTTTTTGGGAATATTATAATACCAACCTCCAGGTGTGTGAACTTTCTCTGCTGTAATTGTCAGGTAAGCAATCAATTATATGTTGTTAGCCTTTTATTTTACACATTTGTATATTGCTTATGTCTTTATTAATTGTATATTATACTTTATTAAGATGGTTTGTTTTCTGTTTCAGCAAAAGAAAGGTATAAGGGAAATACAAGTTTGTTTCACTTCTAAGAGATATATATGCTGGAACGCATATAGGTGAAAGTAAATGTTTTCAGACTTTTGAAATTGTATGTGGTTACAATTTTTCAATGCTGCTCAATGCAGCACTTTTCACAAGAATGAAAACATTTTCTGGTTAAATTCAAGTTTATGGATATAATTGATTAAGACATCATATCATATATATATATATATATATATATATATATATATATATATAAAATAAATTAGGTTGATATTCTGACCTTCAACCTTCTGGAAAACAAAATCAAAGTATTCAATATTATTAACGATTAAGAGAATTGTAGTCTCACTATATAATTTGTATTTTGATATCAGATAATAGTTAATGCGATATAAAAATTGATAAGGTGTTATTGGTATGAAGTTAAAACATTAATTTTTAATTGAGAATTAAGTGATATTTATCCTGCTTGGTAGTAGTTTGAGAAGTATGGGCTTATTATGGAAATAATTACTGACAAAAATACTTTAATTTATTGCAAACAATGCATTTATTTATGTTTTTGAAATTGGTACATGTTTTAATGCACAAACTAAAAAAATATTGGTACATAAACTAACCGGTTTTATTTATAAAAGATAATGTATCTTCTAGTCCAATCCTTTGATTGGAACATCTTGGAACCCCTTTGATGGAACATCTTTGGACTAGATGAAAACCAACAAAAATGCTCATTGTAACTAGATTACCAATGAAAAGGAACTTGTTATAGATATATAACAGCAAAAACGATATTCACGTAGTGGAAGTATAAAAAAACAATGCTATCAATTAACAGCCAGAGTAAATTAGGGGCATTTAAGTATGTATACTCGAAAAGTAATTTTTTATTACTCCTGTCACTTTTCTGGATTGAAGCATTTATTTAATTTTTGTATTATGTATAACATAAATGAAATAAAACTTACCCAATAACAGTTGGTTGCTGGTGATTGGATGATTGTCAGCCAATGAATAGGTCAGGAGGTAACCTGGCCTCTTCATTGGCCAACAGGGGATACCTTTTTTGATCCACCTGACAGCTAAACTGAGGAAGGGGGAGAAATTATAAAAAAAGGGGGCCCTCAGTTGATCGAACTTCAGACTAACCCTTGAAGATGGAATGAGCACAAATGAGGGAGCAGGGAATACAGGACTTAACTGGAAGTGGGATTATTACCAATAACATATTTTGTAATTTTTATCCTTGCTTAGCACTTCCATGCTCAAGCTTAATCTATACAGCTATTAACTCTTTTTGCAGCAGCCTCTATTACTATGGCTTTTACTTGGCGATTATACTACTCTTTTGAAACTAACAACATTACTGCTTTACCTTATTGGGTCCTGAAGAAAGTAGAAGATTTAAGCCCCACCTGTTATTTTTTTATTTCCAGTTATTAATTTGAATTAAATCTAATGTGCAATATTGGTTTTAACTGTGCATGGGAAACAGGATTCTTACATCTAATATAGTTTAATTTGATACTGACTAAGGATATGTCAATCTTATGCTTTGATGTTGTTTTCCTTTTATCAGCCATCAAGTTTTTTCTTTATTGGAAAACTTGTTCCTTTTAAGTGATTCCAACTGTTATGTTGGGGAATATTAGGAGAGTTTATTGCTAAAGCCAGAAAATTTGGAAAACAATCAAATCATTTGGCATGTGCACTTCCAGAAGCTATTAACCCCTGATACAATTTTTTATATAAGTTTTTCATTACAGGTTGTTTGAAGGTGCGTATACTATGTAGTTCAGAAAAAATGAGGTGGTCATTAGCTGCTCATGATATTTGTTTCACGAACAAATTACATTCGTACTTCTTCATGCTTGGGAAGTGTCTACCTATTATTAGAGGAAAAGGAGTTACACAAGTAAAAATTCTAATAATGTTCATTCAGTATTAATTTTAGAGTTGTCATGATTGTACATGGTGATGACATCTTAACCTTGTTTTAGGAAGCAATGAACTTCTGTGTAGAACAACTTGAAAAAGGTCAGTGGGTTCATATATTTCCGGAAGGTCAAGTAAATATGACCAAAGAATTTATAAGGTTCAAATGGGGTATAGGTAGGCTCATTTATGACTGTTCGATCACACCTTTGGTTGTACCAATATGGCATATTGGTCTTGATGATATATGGCCAAATGAACCTCCTTACATGTTTAAAATTGGTAAAAGGCTAACAGTTAATTATGGAATGCCAATTGATTTAAGTGATTTTGTAAATGATTTAAAAATGGCAAAGATTCCATCTAAACAAGCTCAAAAAATTATTACGGATTTGGTTCAGTGTGAACTGCTCAAGTTACAGGATGACACTACTGTCCTTCATAACAAAATAAATGATTAAAAAAGTTCCTGATTATTGCATCAAATAATATTGTAGTCTGTGTATTTACTGTAGATTGTATTTGCAAAAAATGAATATTTATGTATAAAAAAATGAACATAAAATATCTTATTTTTTTTAAATTACATAAGTATATAAAAAAAAGCTAATAAAATTGTTCGCAAATATTGAAATGTTATTTTTATAGTTTTAATTAATGTATTATATGGATGTTATATTTCATTCATATTTCAAATTCTATATATGAAATGTATGAAATACATGCAAATAAAATGGAATATCTTAATTTCACTTTTAACTTCTTTCAGCTATGCAAGTATGTCAAATAATGCCATTAAAAGTTTTCTTAGTTATTGAATTGTTATATTTATATTTTTAATTAATGTTTTATGTGGATGTTATGTTTATAAGAACAGAACAACTAAAGATTATAATGAAATGCCAAACTTACATTGAGGGATTAGAAATAAAAGAACAAATAATTAGATAACAATAAATTTAACTCATTTTATTTCTTAAAATAATCTATATATCTTCAATTACAAAACCTGTATTTCCATCAAAGTAACTGGTTATGTAATTAAAATGTATATACATGGCTCTTCCACTCCCTGATGAAGGAGTATATGCTGCCACTTTCTGTAAAATGCATACAAAGTACAAATTTATAATTCAGATTTAGATAAATTCAAGGTGACTGTAGGGGAGGAAGGAGGTGAGGGATAAGTGGCAGTTGACAAATTGTACAACTATCACTATTCAAGACAAAATAGAATTCGATGAAATGAAAGCAAAAGAAATGTACCATTACCATTATATATTTTACCACAATCTAAATGAGGAAGAAATAACTACCGGAGGTGAAATATTTTGTTGCTGATATTTAGATGAACTTCGCTTAACTTTTTAGACTCTGCACAAATCAGAAACAGGTGATTCATTGCTACTTTATCTTAATTATTTTATCTTGTGTTTACTTGTTCCTTACACCAGAATATCTCAGAAAATAGAAAGCATTACTCTCTAAAATTTGCACTATTCTTTTTATTAAAGTTAAATCTCTAGGCAAAATATTATTATATCATAATTGCCGATTCTTTTTAATAAAATGAATAATGTGCTGATAAACCTTTTTTTATTAACCTACGCAAAACATGAATTTTAATTTCACAAAAAGTTAACAATGACAACCTATATATTTTCTAATTTTCTATACTAGTATTGAATTCCTTGAATATTGGGTTTTGACAAAGGTTTAATCATACTAATATAAATATGTATCCTAAAAACTTTAACTGGAGATTAATTTTAATTGTTTCTGTTTTCATAAATAAACCAATAATACCTTCTTACCTTTTTTCAGTTTTATTAGGAAATACTACTATTTTAATAATAGTTTTTAAAACAGAAAATAAAATATATAACTACAAAAATTTTGTCAATTTTGGTTAGAGAATTTGAATTAAGAAAACTTTGTTTTAGACTAATAAAATTTTCAACTATATTCCTTTTAGTAACTGCTAACATGAAAAAAGCAAATGACTATAAGCTTGGTGTTCTCAGTACAAAAAGATGTGTACAGTAACATACTTGTAAATATAAGTATGATGTCTCATCAAAACTATCCTTTATGATTAAAACTTCCAAGAATTTTCTCAATTACTCCTCTGCAGTAATTTCATATTTCTTGATAAATTATGTATTTTATGACTGAAATTGAATTAATTTTACAATAAAATAAAAAAGATACATTTTATTAAAATTGCTCATTTTGATCATAATTTATAAAAATATCGGAACCAAGATGAAGAATTAATGTAGCACTATTTACCTTAATTCAATTGAAAAAAATTTTTGTTAGTACATACCTGATTTAATACATTTTCTATGAAACTGAAAATTCGAATACTGTATGGTTTATTTGGTTCTTTAATTTAATGTCCCAAATATCAAGACTTTGTCTGTAAGGTTCCACCTTTATTGTGAGGTTTCAGGTCCAATGGTATAACACTACCAGGCTTAAAATTCCTATAGAGAAAACACTAACATTTTAAAATTGACAAATAAGTAAATGATTGAAGTCATTAACAAATTAAAGACTCACGAATATTTGGATTCTGGGTAGCCAATAACAAGCAAGTGGTTTTGTTTAATGTGTAACCTCCATAATCCCTTGTGGTAGCCTCTGGCATCCAGATCCCATATCTTAAAACACTGGAAAAAGGTGTTACAATTTTTATGAAAATGAAGTTTAAAATGTATTATAATTTCTAGAACAGTCATCAGTAGCAACAGATGTTCAACTGAAATCTCGCTCAACATCTTTCAATAATAACAAGACAAAACGTGATAAAAAATATTAAAATGAGTAACTAAAGGAACAATGAAGAAAGGAAAAAGAGAGTTTATATTTACCTTAGCAACTTGCAACCATGTATAAAAATCTTTACTATCAGACATTTTAATAAACAGCAGGTACACTTCTTCCTGAAGAATCCAAAACAATACATGAATACTTTCCTTAATAAACCACTCTAATAAATCATTGTAAATATACAAATATGTTTATAAATAACAATTACTTTTGTGTGACTGGGAATAAAATTTTCATCACAAGGCGATTTTGAATGATCCAAACATTTTCCATCTTTCAGCAAGTTGAAAATCAGCTGCTCATAATTATTTTTCATCACACTGCAATAATACAGTAAATATTTAGTAAAATTATATCAGTAATAAAATAACCAGCCATTTTTCAATGTTATTTTTTATAAATCTTTGTAAACAAATATTATTCTTGATATAGATATACTCAAACTATTTAGTATGCAATAGCTTATTTATAATCACACATTATTATTTTTTCATGTTATCCAATGTTGTACAAACTAAATAATATTGGAAATGTGAAGTGTTTGCTGATAAATTGTGCATTGAATAAATAAATTAAATTACATTTAGGATGTACCTTTCAACATTCTGCAATTTCACATTGGGCAAAGTATTAAATGAGTGTGTTTTGAAGTAAGTTTCTTGAAAATATGAATTCATGTTGATGCCTGAAGAGCCAAAATGATAAGTTCTAGAAACTTCAGGAATTATACACTCACGACCTTTACGTACTTCAGGCATTCGCATCCACATATCCCAATCCCACATCTAGAAATGCAGTCAGTATACATTAGTGAACTCTAAAAAAACACTACAGTTTATGCTAATAACACAGGCATAATATAATAAAATTGGAAACAAGCAAGAAAGTAGAAGTCAAAAATTTATTTATTTCATATTTTTTTAGCATTTTTTATTGCACAATCAACATCGTTTACATGTTATGGGTACAAATGATTTTGTATTGTTCTGATATGGTTCTCATGTCGAAGGAATCACCCACTGGTGACACTTCCTTCTTTCAAAGATTTAGCACCAATTTTGTAATCTCTGAATTTTTTTCACTTTCTTTAGTATTCATTTAAATTTTTTACTATTGAAAATATTGCAATATATATAATAATTATTATTATATAATATATATATATATATATATATATATATATATATATATATATATAAACAGAAATAAATAATCTGATCAATTATTTTAAGTGGCCATTGGGAGTTGTTTTTTGTTTCCATTAATCTTAAAGCCATACTAATATATTTAAGTTTAGATTCCTCCTTGTACTGTCAAAATTTTTATTCTGAATTATTGCAATGCAAGTTGAGGTTTATCTCAACTTACTAACAATGACATAAATAATGTAATAAAAACAACTATTGAATTAATAACTGTCTTAAGTTAGGAAAGAAAATTACTTACTTTTTCTGGTGATGGCCACTTTGCCTCTAATTCTTTTTTATATAGTGAACGCTTTAAAACCCACCCTAATCCTGGCATTGTTTCAACCCTAAGAAGAACTGAAGCATTACTACTAGTTTCTTCATACCCAAGATCATTCCAGGCCGATATGCAATAAATAGTAGGATCTTTGTCCAAGAGACTAATAGTTTGACTGAAATAGCTTTAATGTTAAAGATAAAAATTAATCTTATAATAAAATTTTATTAATGAAATAATTAAATCCATGTAATTAATAATATATAACAACTTTTCTTAAACTTAAAACAAATGTTTGTTTACCTAAAAAAATCTTCAGATACATCCAAATCTTCTTCTAAAACAATTGTATATTTGGCATTTGGGTACATATTAAAAATAGCTGAGAATGAAGCTTTGTAGTGCTGAGATATCCTTGAATTTCGGTATCCTATAGGAGTGTGCTGTATCCCTCTTAAGCCAAGAAGTTTTGTTACTTCTAATGGCTCTTCAAAATATCCATCTATAAAAACAGTTACTATATCTCTCTGAGCACCTCTGGCAGAAAGCAAAGACCTAAGAGTCCTGTAAGAAATATAATCGCAATATTAATTTTGATTTGTCAATTATTTATTTTGTTTATTTCTTTAATAAATAAATATTGTATGAAAACTATAAGAGATGCCAAAATAACAAATTGTATTTTCTTAAAAATTGATGCACTCTACTGTTTATATCTTCAACAACCATGTTAAAGATAAACGTGTATATCTCAAATTATAATATAAAGCGGATTAATAATGTTGCCCAATATTTGAGCATACCTATACAAATAATGTGGTCTGTTACTGGCAATTACAACGACTGGAACATCAGCAATATTGTTATTTTCAACCTAAAAAATTATTAAAAGTGGCTGAATGCATTTACATTGAAAAATAAACTATAACAATACAAACATATTTTCCAATAATTAATCATTACTTAATATTAATTTTAGGTAACAGATAATGGATTAAGTAGTTGAATCTAAATTAATAGTTACATATAATCATTTTAAAAACCTAAACTTACCGGTTCAGGTGTAAAAGTTAGTGGAGCAGGATCATCACAGCTGCAAACACTCCCGTATCCTTCTATACGATCACAAAATTGTTTCCGTCTCCAATTTTCCTCTGATTCAGGCCAAGCACAGATACTTTCTGTGTATCAGTAGGTTGGTAAAGAATAAGAAATGTATGAATGAAATAGGCATGGTACATTAAAAATTATACAGTAATGACTGCAACTAGTAACATGAAGGTATAATATTGTTAACTGGCTTTTCATAATATCCTCTTGTTCTAACAGTTATAATAACATATTTCCTGTTTAAAATAATAAAACAATAAAAAATCATCTTATTTATCTATTTAAAGAGTATTATGTTAATAACAATAATTACTCACTCCAATAAATAATCACTCCGATCCCATCATAGGCACAGTTAATAGACAAATTAATGTTAATGTTTTCAGGATATATATTTCCCATAAGGGAGTTGGTAAAGATCTAACTTAACACATTACAATGATATCTGTCTAAGTTAGGTTTACAGTAGTAAAAGCCTTTAATATAGAACAATCTATGAATGCTTTTAGTGAGTTTGTCAGTGAAAACCAAGCAAGCAAAGGTTTAACATAAAGGTGAGGGCACAGTAAAGATTATTATTAAACGCATAAAATATTATCTAATTTTGCCACACCAATTACAATTCATTAAATATTTTCTCACCCAAATATAAGTTCCGGAAACCAGGAAATGCATTATTGTGCAGGTTAAAATTCAAAACTAACAATACATAATCGTGCAACTACAATTCCAACACTCACAAAATAATAACATACTTTCTGTTGGATTAAGAGGGACCTGTACCCTAAGGATGACCGATGTACCCCAAGAACTGAAGGCAGTACTTTTACTGTATGATTCGCCATAAACTTTAGCCCCTTTCTGAATAACCATAGCCCACATATCTCGCCAACTCAAACCTTGTGCATGCCTGGATCCCAATCTTTCCAATAAGCTTCGGGCAGCTCCTTTCAATTGAAAGGTTCCTTCGTCCTATCAAGCAGACAAACACTAATGCCTTGACTAAAAAACGTATACGTTCTTTTCAACAGAGTGAAAGAGAAGAAATAGATTAGATAAAGTAACAGCGATAATAGTGATGGGATACATGTGTTAAAAGGATGTTACAAAATTAAACTAAGTAGTTTCATACATGTCCTACCATCTTCATTAGCAATCAAAATGTAAGGCAGAATGTGTCATATCATGTAAATAATTTATCTCTAAAGCTGTTATTTAAATAAATTATGTCTATTTCTAGGTAAACCTTTAAACTCAGATATAAATTTTCTTTTTTAATGGTGGTTATAATATTTAAATGTTCACTCTCAAAAATTACTCATGTGAAAAAATAGCTGAGTGACATTATAACTTTATTTATGTCCTAATTTAAATAGTAGCTCTCAGGCATGAAAAACACTCCTAGGCAGGTTATGTTAGTGCTAAGAAATACACTTTTGCAGCTTTGTAATCTCTCAGCAATATAAACCTTATAATCCAATTAGTATAAATCAGTATAATACCTTTGTTTTCAACATAATTAATAACCAAATAAATTTTGTGGGTGGTAAACCCATTCACATTGGCCTCTATATCTGAAGCAGCATCCAATCTAACCTTTTTAATGAAATTTGATCTATATTTTTTTATATATTATCTATTAGTCCTGTATGCCAGAAAATATAAAATGTAGAATTATTTTGGACACCATGTTACAAAACTGACACAATATTCACAATTATTTCATATAATTTTACTGTATTTAAAGTATGATAGAAATCAACATATTTTATGTTTTTTATTACTACACCAGGTCTTAAGGATCCATGGTAGATTAGTGGTTAGCACTGCTGTTTCAGGTATTGTAGGTTGTCAGTTCAATTCCAGCTTTCACCATAATATTGCATCCCAGTTAGGTTAGATCTCTTTATTACAGCTTTACTGTATATCAGTTGTATAATTTGTTAAATAGTGATACCAGTAAATGTAGTTTCATCACACTTCAACATACACGATTTATTGTGTTCAATTTATGTCAAATTCAACAGAAATGCTAAATTTTGTTATTCACAGGGATGTTGATAGGGTTATCAGAGTTATTTCCACATTTGAATCCAACCCGCTATTCCTGAATTGTATTATATTTGTAATGAATGCAGGTAAAAACAGAATATTAAAACACATATTAACATAATAATCACATATAAAACAAAATTAATAATCAATTATCTTTTTCTCAGTACTTTTGCTTCCAAATGTCAGGGAAAATAAAATAAATGATCTGTGGACTTCCAGTCCATAATGCAGTGATAAAATTATGTACAGTACTCCACAACTCAAATGAAGAAAACTGTCAGAAATGAGAGAAATGGAGTCCAATCATAATCATCAGATTCTAATGTTCAACTTAAGGACTTCAAGAATATGAAATCTGCAAAATGTTATGAAAAATACATAACACCAGCGTTGTCTCCACAAAAGCCACATTAATTTCTGCTTACCAAATAAAGCACAGGTAAGTTGATACTTAATACATACTCTAGGAATTACTCAACCAGTTGGCTTGATTGTGAACATTGGAAAAAGAAAATATAAGGAGACATTGTAGTGACCTATAGACTCTGGACATTACTGGTAATTAAATTACAAGGAAAAAGTAAAAAAAAACCTGATAAACATAGTCAAAATGATGATTAGATTCTGTGAGCCAATCATAGAAAGTGGGGGGTCCCAATTAATTAAAACATTCTCCAGAAGTAGCTATACACCTAGCAGGTTCAATGAATCCAAGAACTGAAGAAAAGATTATATCCTTCAAATTTTTTTAAGATCACAATACTAAACAGCTCCAAGAGGGGGATAAAATTAGCTACCAGAGCCAGTTTTCTTCCCTTCAAGTCTCCCACTGAAAAAGTTGCTTATAAGATTAGTGAAAGCAAAGCGTATGATGAATCATAAACATTATAAAATTATGATGAATGTGAAAACCGCCAATGTAGTATTGAAGGATTATTATGGTGATGAATTACCTTTAAATGTGTTTGTCCAATATTGATCTCTTTTTGAGTAAGAAAATCATACAATAAAACATACTAATTTCTTTCTCCTTTTTTGAAAATCTCCTTTTAAAATATGCAATAAAATATGATTTAAAAAAAGTTGTAAAACTAAAATGTTACAATTTTAATTTCAGGAACTCTACTAAGTGAATTGCTGGAATCAATTCAGATAAAAGTTTCCTATTATATATATTAGGATATTTTCATTAAACATGCAATGAAAATTAGATAAATTATGAAAAAGTAACCTTCGTCCCTGAATCCTTTGGTTAAACCTTGAAGCAAATTTTTTAAGTACCTATGATATTAATGGTTTACTAACAAGAAAACTCTAACTAATAAACTACATGGAAAAGAGTAAATTCAATGAAAAAGATTACCTTTATGGCAAATATAACTATTCGGCCATCAGAGATCATATTTAGAAACAAAGACATAGCTTCATCTTCATGCAAAGAATAAGTATCAAATATTCTTTGTGCCATTACACTCCCACTGGCCTGACTTAAAACCAAGACATGGATACCTCTTCCTTCACCCTTTTCACCATCTTCAAGAATCTACCAAAGAACATAATGATTCTTAATTGTTAGTCTATGAAAAATAGAATTAAACCTCACATTTATTCACAGCATATACGCTATAATTATAATTGCAGCTTTATATTTGGTACATAATAAATAATAAGATAAAAAGAAGTCTTACAGTAGCTCCATCAACTGTGACAGTAACGCGAGACTGGCTGGAAAGGACCTCAATTGTTAGGGATGTTGGAATGTCGTGGACTATGATTTCATCACTCTGACCTTGCTCTTTCAGTAACATCAGGTTGGAATCTGAAAGAAGTTATTGAAATTAATTTAAGTCTTTATAACTGTTTATTTAGAGTCAAATGATATTGATATATCCGTAGAAAAAAATGACAAGACTACAATATTCTATTAGATCAATTAATAAATCAGGAAAGGAGATTACTTTTTAAAATAACACACATAAATGCTATTATGAATTACTAATCAAAAAATTACAATGCATAATTATTTATAAAACTTTACCAGATTGGTGAAGCTCTCCTCTTTGGAGTCGTTGACTAGTGTCTACGATGAATAAAATGTTGATAAATATTGTAGCTAGAAGAATAAGAACCAAGAGAACCTAGAAATTATTTTCATCATAATTATTATCTCATCACTGTTTTGTTTTTCAATCTCAAAAACTTACAAATAAATCAGAGATATTTAATATTCCATAATGAATTATATATTCATAGATAGCATCCAAAGGATTTGGTAAATTTACCAAATAAACAAAACATGTATGAATGTTTTATTCAAATGTGATTATGAATGTAGTTCCTAATTTATTTTTATGACAACACTACTCTTGTATATGGCTGCCAATATCAGTAGCATTCTGTTTGTAAATCAGTGAGGTAGTTTCACAGGTCATTTGTTGATGAAACATCAACACAACTATTGCACTTTTACTGTGCCAGTACAATTCAAAGAATTTTTTGGGAGTTAGTGAAGATTTGGAATAATACAACTCTAACGATTTTCTATCCACCATCGCCTATTTTTGTGATAAAATAATAACTTTCAAAGCAAAACAGATGCTTGCTTTTACACATCTCTTAGTGTTTGCTACAGTTCAAAGAGTAGACAGAGCTATTTTAAACAATTCATAAGTAGTTTTTAATGTTATTTGTAGTGACTTTTTCAATATTTCACCTATACATCAGTGGGCATAGCACATACAAGATGCTTCAATCACTAGTTAGTATTACTAATGGTGCAACTGATAACAGCATGAAGCTGAAACAAATCTAGCATATGACTAAACAATTGGGAGGAGAACATTCCACAAGTAATGATATATTCCATAGCATACCTTGGCATATAACGACAATATAACTACATTCATGTTGTTCTAGTCTTAAATAGTATGACAATATTGTTGTTATATATGTATAGAATCATCATCATTTGTATAGGAATTACCTGGAAGATTCTGCTTAGAGCTCTCTTTTTGAAGACAAGATTAGAGGCCAACTTAATGTTAATTCTATCCAACGAAAAACCTCCTTTTGGCACGAAGGGATCCGCTTTAGGGTTGGGCCTCCAGAATTCCATTCTACGTTCACATCGATATTATTTCCGCACAATTAAATCATCTGAGACAGAGGAAGAGGAACGAACGCAATTTTTCTCAAACCGGTACCAGCACTGAGACAGAAAGTTGACGGCGAGTAAGATTTCAGAAGGGTATCGAACATATAATGTTGAACATTTGAAGACGGCGCTTTCAATCAAAATTGAAGCTTGAGCCGAACGTTTCAACTCCAGACCCAGGGGATACTTCGCCACGAGGAAACAAAGCAAAATGTCAGGTCCACAGTTTTCAGTAAATATCACTTTTTCGGCTTAATTTTCAGCCAATCACAAGGCTGGAAATGAAATTTCCTCTATTGAAATTTAAATTAAATTTTAAATTTCTTTTATTGTGGGTGTTTAACGTATAAGTTTTATTTAACAAAATTTAAAGAGCTTTTACAGTAATTATTTTAATTATTCCTTATCATACATTGTAATTATATTCGCTACAGATTAACTCTTTCGAACATCTAGATTATTAATCTTTTCTGTTTTTAAATTATAACAAAAATTTGTATTCGTCAAATACTTAATATTTCTTATATACGTACTTTAAAACTCTTGTTGATGCGTAACTCTGGCAATAATAATGTTTTTTAGCGCCGGAGGTTTCAAAATGTTTGGGTCGCTTCTCATTGCCTTCGTTCAGGCTTACTAGTTCATGTTTTAGTAGATATTCTCTTTGTTGATCGATTATGTGTACGGGTAAACTTATTGTAATTTTTACTTTAGTATTATTGTGTCAGAAATGCGATAATTTAACAAACTGCCATGCCGAGGAAGGAGCCGAGATCTGTGACAGTCGTAATAATTATGGAAAAGGTAGCAGTCTATTTAAAATTTCATTTGTATCGTCCAACCGGCAGTTGAATAAACACTTTTTTGTCTTGTTTTTCAGAAAATAATCTTATAATGTCGCAAATAAACAGAGCCAAAGCAAACTTTGTGCCATGTCAGTACAATAATTGCACTTGTTATAAAGGAGTAATTGAAAGTGACTTAAGTGTGTTTAAGACTGGTATTCAGAAATCTATGATTGATAGTGCCAAGACAAGGTATGTTGTAAATTGCTATGTGCATTCAATTTCCTTTTAAAGCAATAATATAAATTTATTGCTGTAATAAATAAATAAAAATAAGTATGTTTTTTTATTTAGGGGTGTGAAATATCAATTAATCAACCATAAGCTATATAGAGATGTCGAATGTTTATTTCCTGCACGTTGTTCTGGAATTGAATATTTTCTTAATAAACTGAGAAATGATTTAGATGATTTTGAAATAATTGTTAATGTCCGCGACTGGCCGCAAGTGAGCAAGTTCCACAGTTCACAACCTCTACCAGTTTTTTCATTTAGTAAAGTGAGTATAGTTCATATATTATCTACTGTTCTATGCTAACATTGAATTTTATTTTGTACAACATAGTGTTCATATTATTTTTTGTATTACACTGCAAGCTTTTCTCAGTTTGATACATATATTACTTCACAGATGTATAGGGATAAAAACCTTAAAAATTGAAATCTAAATTGCTTCGTACAACTGAATACTTTATATAATATTAAATAATCATCATTTGTACATATATCCTCCATTTTTCATTGTTTTGAATCACTAATTTAGTTTTTTAACCTGCATAACAAACCGAAATGCACAATGAACTGTTCTAGACTCAAGATTATTATGACATTATGTACCCAGCTTGGAGTTTTTGGGACGGAGGACCTGCCATTAAATTGTACCCGCAAGGCTTGGGAAAATGGGATGACCATCGCAAGAATCTCATTGCGGAAGCAAAAAATATTCCATGGAACAAAAAGCTGAAAAAGGCTTTCTTCAGAGGCTCTCGTACAAGTAATGAGAGAGACACAATAGTTCTTTTGTCCCGGAAAAATCCAGAAATCGTGGATGGCGCATATACCAAGAATCAAGCATGGAAATCTGACAAAGTATTATTCGTTTAAATATTTAAAGATTTAATATTTATTAATTTTATCCTATTTATAAATTCCTATTTTACTTATTTTAAGACTAAATGTTTTAGGATACTCTTGGCATGGCTCCTGCAGAAGAAGTTTCATTAGTTGATCATTGTCGGTATCGTTATTTATTTAATTTTCGTGGTGTAGCGGCTAGTTTTCGATTGAGACATTTATTTTTGTGCCAGTCACTCGTGTTTCATGTTGGCGATGAATGGAAAGAGTTCTTCTATGATTCTCTGAAACCCTGGATACATTTTGTTCCAGTTGCACAAAATGCCAAAGAAGCTGCTTACAGGTAGGGTATTCAGTTGGTACAATTAAAAAAGTAGCAAATAAATTTTACGGGAATTAAATGTTTCTTTCTTTTTCAGGTTTCTTCTTGAATTTTTCATCGAGCACGATGAATTAGCATCTGAAATTGCTCAGAGAGGCTTCTATTTTATCCAAAATCATCTCAAAATCGACGATGTGTTGTGTTATTGGAAGTTACTATTACAAAATTATATAAAACTTCAAACATTTAAACCGAAATTGGACAAGAAGCTAATTAATGTAACAAAAATCTAGTCACATAAAATTAAATATTTGTCTTCAGTATGCAGGACTAATGACAGCACCAATGCCAAAGTCCTTTTCAAGAAATTATTTTTCAGTTGATAGTGGTAATGGATTTTAAAGATTGGAGTATAGTGCATTTGTGTGGTAAAGAGTGCTGAGACTTTTAAATTCTCCAGTTGAAAATAGATGAGTTCCATTGGAAGACATTGAGATACAGCTAGAATCTTGAAAGTTTCTCTTGTTTTATTAAATTTAATTTTAATGGAATTCAGTTATAGGCATCTATTACAAATCAAATCAAATGTACCGTATTTCCTCAATTATAAGACACATTTTTTCCTCTCGGTGTGTCTGAATTCTGTGCGCATCTTATAATTTATGGCCTCTTACAAACGATGTAAAATTTCACAGTTGTTATAAATCATCACTAAGGGGAAACTGATTTTTATGAAAGCTACAAAATATGGTAATAACCATGCCATTTATTATTGTTCAAGAGCTTTTTTTAAGCATCTTTGTATTCATTGCCTGATAAATAGTTTAAATGATTTATTTATTTAAAAATTCAATTTTTAAATGTATTTAAATTTGTTTAAAATATGTTAAAATTTCTTTAAATTTATTTAAATGATTATGCTCTATTAGGACACCAGAGTAACTGTATTGAATAATATTTGTCATGAAATAGTCAGCAATATCTTTTTATTATACAATGAATTAAATTTCTAAAAATTAAAATAATTTCAGTTTAAATTAAATTTCGAATATTTAACTGGCAGATAAAACAGTATTTTATAAAATGTTTCAATTTTGCATATATTTTATTACTTCTACATTGCCACTACCTATTGTCCTCCAAAAAAAACCATTTCGCAATTCCAATTCCTATCATCCTTTTCATCCATAGGCACCCCTATTCAACCCATCTCTAATTCTGAGATTCCTTCCTTAATAATGGGACTTACTGACTGGGATAAATTTCAAAATATACTCGACAATAAAATAGATCTAAAAATTCTGTCTCACACAGAAGTATTGTTGCACTAACATTTAATAACTGGAAAAAGATGAGCCAGAGCCAAACAATAGAAACCCCCTGTGTTTAGAAACCACCTGCATGAGCTCCATTGGAAGGGTTTTTGTACTTCCCTTCTGGGGACCGCCCGGGTGTCTGTGTCCGAAGTCTTTGAATTGTTCCTGGTTCATCATCAGGATCCGCCTAAGGAGTATTTCAACTTTGGGTCATCTATATATGGTAGGTTGGGGTGTCCTTAATCCTCTTGGGATAATGACTTGTTTGTTCCTGTATAGGAAGCCATCCTTTAATTATGGACCCAAAATTGGGTGGTAGAGTTCCAAAAAAGTGTCAAATCTATAATGGCTTAGGTTGGGGGCAGAAGAAATAAGTTGGGTTAAAGACTATGATTATTTTTATTATTATAGAAATACACTTTGTTAACACTGAAATAACAAAATCACATTGAAGGTAAGGCGACATATAAATATCTCAATAAGGTGTATGTACATATACATCATTCATTTGTTAGGATTAAGCCTACCACACAGTATTGGCTGTTAGTTACATGTCATATATGAACATATAGATAATCTTTACAACATACACTAAGAGAAAGAAACATTGAACATTGTTACAATAATGACCAATATCAATCAATAGGTCCCTGTAACAAATACAGAATAACACTGAACAATATTTATAGGCGACTATGAACAATATCCCATAGGTATTTGTCAGCCCTTAAAGCTCATTACACTACATGAAGTTTTAAAAGAATGGGTACTTGTAGACAGTACATTGAACAGTGTTACTATAATGACCAATATCAGAAAACAATTTTATATACAATGATCGATATCAACAGATATTTGTTAGAGAACAACAACCCTTGAAGCTTATTGCACTATATAAATAAAATTAAACAATAGGAAATTGTGGACAGTACTAAAAAAACATTGAACAGTGTTACTAAATGACCAATATAAATCAATAGGTCCTAGTGGTCATACAGAGAAATATTGAACAATGTTTATATACAATGATCAATAGCATTAAGGTACTCAATTGTCAGGGAACAACAGCCCTTGAAGCTAATTTCACTATATAAATAGTTCTAAAAAAAATATAGGTATGGGCAGTACAAAAAACATAATAAATGTATAATAAATTACCAATGAGAATAGGTAATTTTGGCCAATACAGAACAAATCATTATAAACATATAATGAAAGTATAATAAATGACCAATGACAATAGGTAATTGCGGCCAATCCGGTAAAAACATTGGACAATGTTCAATATCAATAGCTAATTTTAGCCAATTGACAAGTCATTAAATTAGTATTGAACATGTCAGGTAGGTCATATGGGTTGATGAGCTTATATTATTCCAATGACCACATCAGTACAATACTTAATGATATGAGGAAGAGAATCTAAACATTTGTGTATACGAATAGTAATAAGTTCAGGTTGATAAGTATTAGGAACTGAACTAATTGGACATCATTATGAATTTCCCCACATTTGAGAGTGGTACACATTTGAGACATCAAAATAGTCATACATCCATGTGCGTTTTTCATTAGTCGTTAATCTCAAATATAGTCCATTAGTCAAATATCTTCTTTGCACAGCCAAATACGCTTTATACACATTCGAATATTAACATGCATACACATAATAAGGAGAATCACTATATGGTACTGGAGAAATTATTTTCACACCTTTGCTCCTTTTCCCCGATTCCTCCTTTTCCATGATTTAACTAAAAATAAAAACCATTTATTCTTATTATTAGCAAATTCTTTCCAATAATAATAATACAAAATTCTAACAAACATTAATGGTATGACATATATTTGTATTAGTAATAACAAAAAACTATATCAAAAATCATACCTCTTCCACTTTACTCCATATTGTTTTTCATCTATATAAAAACAAAACAAAAATTAAACTACTGAATTTGAAATCTGTAGACTAACAATAAAAATGTCATTACACACAAACACATACATATATATATATATATATATATATATATATATATATATATATATATATATATACATATAAATGTTTAATCACACAGGAATTACCAGGAATTGGTACTTAGAAATCATGAGCCCAACTTGGCCCAGGTTGGTCAGATGGTGTGGCACGTGAGCTCTCATCTGAATCATTTCCAATCTCCATTGCTTCTTCTTCTTCTTCTTCTTCTTCTTCTTCTCCTTCTTCTTCTTCATTCTCAGCCTACATTAAATTTCAACATACGGTAGATTAAGTTATAATGCTGATAAGAAATTATCAACAAATGTATTTATCTATAATTCCATAATTACAAGTCATTCCCATAATGATTATAAATACACTGAAAAACTATGGCAAAGAATAGAAAAAAAACAGGACAACTCAATTCACCTCAACTTCCATCTGTTGTTGTTGCTGCTGCTGCTGTAGGGACCTTGAAGAGCTTCTTGTACATCTGACCACCTTCTGTGGTGAGCTTACATTTATATTGAATGGCGCAGCTATTGCAACAGGGCATGAATAGGTCCTACTAGGGCTAGTTTTAATTGCTATAACAAATACCAGAATATTCCGATTATTTAATCTCCTTTTTTAATTCTAAAACTAATATAGAATGTAACTTTTGATGTAAATGATATGAAACACTGTTTTCATATCAACATTACATTCCTTCATATAGCCTTAATCTCACTATAAACTGTATCCATTTCTGAACATTCTCTGATCTTAAAAACAAATGAATAATTCAGATAGGTAACTTTAAAAAAATGTTATTTCCTTCAAAATGAAATTTTAATGAAAAAATTAGTTTATTAGAGTTATTTTTTTATTGACAGTGGCTCATAAAAACCTGTTGTCATATTGATGCATTTTTGACAGTTAAAGAAAAACTCAATTGTATACAGAGAGAATAAGACCATCTACAACACATTTGAATTTCTTTTTAACTTTTGAATACTGATCTTTTCTAAGTCATGAAAATTAATTTTCTTTCCACTTTCTAAACAGAAACATTTTTGTTTATACACTGTGCCTCATTAATTCAAATCTTTTCCCCATTATTTTCACATTGTTGATTTGTTTATAATATAAAAAAATAAATGTATTTTTATCTGAAATGGAAATACCCCATAAAATTGATAATACCCAATAACCATTTGTGACAATATAATTCTGATAAGAAATTAGGCTGTGAACTCAAACACAAATAAAATAAATAACATTATATAAAGGCCTTGGTGGACTGTATATGAAGCATTCCCATTGACAAATCAATTTTCAAATGGAGTGAATTGAGTTATATAATCACAATCTACCTCACACATTTAAAACAATATTAGGGCCACTCACGTATACATTTCCTGCGCCTATGTTTTCTTTTTTCTCTAACTTGTTCGCTGACCTTCTTTGCGCACTGAAGACAGAATAACACTCTAATAAAGATAAACTAATCTAAACAGAACTACTTTATACAGTACTTTAAAATACTTTTTAAATAATTAAATAAAATACTATTTATATTTTATTTTAGTAACTTCCTAAATACCTTAGTGTGTGAAGCTGTTGATCCAGTTTCAATAGTGGTTCGAACGGTTTGAGGAAGTCCTAAAAACATAAAATATTTATTTGGCATACAACATTATTACATCTATGAATAATATTAATGAAAATATGTTGAAATATGTTGTGTGACCACCAAATATATACAAGACTTATTTAAAATTGACTAATACATGGGACACCAATATTAATGCTACAATTCTTGAAACATTTAAATATACAAGAATTTATATGCTTATGTTCACAAACGTTCATGTGAAGAAAATCATTGATTTATTAATGCCTTAGTGTAAGAGTTTATCATACATACCTAATCGTGGTACAGGATGTGTAATTCGAATATCTTTTTCATATTCGCTAACAGGTACTGTTGTGTAACCTTCTGGGATTTGTAGCTTTTCAATCACAACAAAAGCTCTTGATATTACGTGACCATCTACCATTGGGCTCACTGTAAGGCATTTCTGCCCTCTACTCCCTGAAATATGTGAATTTCAATTAACAGAATAATTAATTAATTTTATTAAAATTAAGTATAATACAGAAAAAATTTGCCAATTACCAGGTTTATCAAACATGATCGGTCCACGGGTCGCAGCAAAGTGAACATCTGGAAAGAAAGAAAACAATCACTTCTTTGCAAGAATCAATCACTTCAAGCAATTATATTACTCCCATTATCACCCATTACATTCATTGTCTCCTTGGTGTTATTGGCAAGGAACAAATGTGCGGGAGAGCAAACCATTATTTTTAATAACCAGAATACACCCCTAGTCCCATTATACCATTTAAAGAAATGATTTATTTAAAACTAAATCAAAATTACCTGTGTGAATAAAAAATGTTCCATTTTATAAGTTACTATATTATTATAAAAGTACTATTTGATTTCAGTAGTGATATTTTAAAATGTAGAATTAAAAAGAAAATGGAAAGAATTTCCATACAGGATAACAATAACATAAATAAATAAAAACATACCTGCCGGTGAAGGAGATCGCTCCATACCAGATCTACGTTCAGAATCTTAAAAAAGAAAAAGGATATCAATACTATATTGTATTATTACCCCTGAATAAATAAATCATGTTTCTCCATAAAGCGTAATATTATCCTTACAGCTCTACTCATGAAGTTTGTACTCTTTTAACTTGTACCCAATGCTTGAATATTTTCTGCTTTTGGTCATCATCAACTGTGTTCTATTAATAGTGTAATTTCAGATTAAAGGACTTAATCATTAAAATAAATCAATATAAAATAATCAAAATCTTACTAGGTTGTACAAATACATGTGCAGGTATCTCATTACATTAATAACATAAATCTACCGATGATGGTAAAACAGTGAAACAAGTCAAATATAGAATCAACAAGTGGGATCATACAAGGGTATATCCTTGAGTGGTGATATCCTGAATTCTCATCCAGAAAATCACAAATACCTTAATTTATAATTACCTAAATATACCAAGTCACAATTTTGAAACAATTGAAAGATTGCCAAGTTAAAATAACAATGAAGGAAACATAATAAGAAGTACCAGCTACCCAACCAAGGATGCCTTTTAAATATTATATAAGCTATGTACCATATATTATGGTACATAGCTTATATAATAAGCTCCTTCATATACCATGAAGGAAATATACAATTTGTTCACATTTTAAATGTTGCATCCCAGAAATTTATTGTCATGGTGCACAAATCAATTTCAAGAATTTTAAGATGTTTCAATTAGGCAATTACAAAAGAAAAGAGGATATTTTTAATTAATTTGGCAATACAAAACATCGGGAAATTAATAATGCATATACTTTAACATTCCATGCAAAATTCGATTTCATTAATAACTAGAGCATACAATTTTATTACAATATAAAGTATAGACTTTATATTCTAAAAGAATATAAAGATCTGGTCAGGTGCCAGATAGCTGGCACCCACAAAAAATAACCAGAAAATGAACAGATTGAGAAAAGTATGAAATATAAAGAAATCGAGAAGACAAACACATGTAGTACCTTCAGAGGTTGGAGATTCCTCGTATGAGCTCCCTGAAGCATTACTGTTATCCTCATTAAGAAATTCTTGGCCATCTTCTGGTAGAATAAACATATTAATTAGATTTAAATAATAATACCATCTTATTGATTTTTTAAAATGAAAATTATCTACAACTTCATACAAATATACTGTTTCATATTCACGTAAAGTGTAATGGTGTTGAAATTTTGAATGCCACCTTAACAAGGATATTAAATTGTGATTCATTATCATTAAAGTGCCTTTAGGAGGATTAATATAAAAATACTGAACAAGCCCACAAGATATAAACATTAATGAACTTAGGTCAGGGGGTTTGTTGGGGGGTGGGTTTGGATATTTGCTATGTAAATTATATATAATTATGGCATAAATTCTAGTAGAGTTATCTAGTATTTAAATCAAAGAACATCCTAGAATACAAGTTGCAAATACATAATTTCTTTTGCTACTTTTTGTATATAGGGATTTAACTTCTTGCTATCATCACCAGGGTGTTGTCCTTCAGTAATCTAGTGAGGCACTTATGATAAACCATGCGGGCAGAATAGTTCATCTGTAGTGAACATGCATAGGTACCTCACTATATTATTGGCGGAATGCTAATTGCAATGCTGGGAAGCTAAAACAGGTTTAAATAAGATCGAATGGATCAGAAAATAACAAAAGTCAAACAGCTTTAGTGTGGAATTAATGAAGGGAAAATACCTGTAGACATCAGAACATTGTCCTCTCCATTCGGAACAATCATCTGTTCTTCATCTGAAAAATATAAAATTCATGTCACAATATATAATAATTTGTATATTTTACATAATACCATCACATTATTTAAAACACAATAAAGGCTATATATGTAAATTTAATATATTAATAACCTTTCAGCTGCCAGAACAAAATCAAGAGTAATACAATTGAGAATGAAGCAATTGAATTCAATGCAAATGCATATGTTAGCCCAAAATATAATTATATTTTCAAACACAATTTCCTTCCTTTTTCCGTAAAGATGAAATTTTTACATTGACAGCAAAAGAAATTGTCACTTCCTGTTTCTCTGAAGGACTACAAACTTTCCTCAGTCACATTCCCTGGGGCAATCTTCAAACTAAATAACCTGTATCTTGTGCATACAGACAGAGGAATAGCTGTGTTTTTATGGATCATCTGACATATTAAAGATTAAGAATCCATGATTTATGAATGTGACACCTTGCTCAGTAGAAGGATTGCCGGAACCACTATTCTGGGTTTGGCTATCACTGTCATCATCGTTCTCCTGCTTCTGGCTTTGCTTCTCATCCTGGTCTTGTCTTTGATCAACCTCATTTTCTTCATTGTCACCTTCATTATGTTCATTATCAACGTGAGAACTTCCTTGATTATCACCATCATTATTCTCCTCACTATCATTCTCAGTTTCGTTTTGTTCCTGATCTTCATTTCGACTAAAATTCTCCTGTGGATCGCTGTTGCTATCCTGACTGATGTTCTCATTTTGTTCTTCATCTTCGTTTTGATCTTGATTGATCTGCTGGGGGACAGCTATACCCACTAAAAAACGTTAAGATAAATAAAATATCATCTAATAATAACTGCATAGGATAAATTTAAATGTAACTGGTTTGGGTACATAATAAGATTCACTGTAATGCCATTAAGAGAAATAAAATGCTCAATTCTTTGGTATCCACTCTGATCAAATTGTTAATTCTCATTATATTTTCTTTAAATATTATGTATATAGACAATTTGACTGCACTAACCTCTCTCATCATTTGGAGCCTGATTTCCTCTAAGAAAATCAAAAACATTAGTCAGGGTTTGAGCCATACCTGCTGTCATATCAATGGCCCGCTTTATGTCTCTTCTCAACAGGCGAATGTCTTTGAAATGTTCTTTCTTATATACCTGAAAATAAATAAACGTGTACGCATATATAGCATATATTTTGCAAACTTTAAATAGAAGAAACATTCATCTGTTTAAGATTGTTTTTTTTTTTAATTATTGCATAAATTACAAACATTGCTGTTGGAACCTGAGTTTTCACTAACAGGTATTTGCTTCTGTTCATTTGCACTTATGAGGCTCAATACTTCCCTCCCTATGCTCTTCACCATAACTTTTAGTTCATCATTTGCTCTCCTAAAGTATTTATTTCCTAGAACTAAATCATATGGTTTTTTTGCCATCGATTGGAACATCAATATAGGTTAAAAAAACATGAAATTAATATGTCAACATAACAAAGTATTATAAGATACTAACGTTTCTTAGCTTTCTTAACTTTTCCTTCCATATTCAATATTTGCACTGTAAAAAGTCCAACTGTCAGGAAATTGAAAATTTGATAATTCGTTAATTGGAATAATAAGCTCTCTAACCTAGGAACAGTAACATAATATTTCATTTATATTTTTTTGTAGAATGAAATAAATATTAATAGCTAAAAGATATTTCATGTAAATTTAACACATCTCTCAGGAGCATAACTACCCAGTCTATAAAATATCTTAGAATGAGGATTTTGTATAAAATGAATAGCGAAGGACTAAATAATAAAATATATGCAAATAAATAGAATTATAATATTTTTATATTCCATTAAGTGGATTCATGCTACCTAACCTAGCAACAGCAAAAGAATATTTAATGTTAATTATACTGATTAAGGAATTAAATAATTATTTATAGTTAAAACATACGTAATAATATTTGCTATTAATTTAACACATCCCTGGGGAGACTAATTGTGCCCTGAGTACAAAATGAGCTAAGAAGCAGTGTCCACATAAATAAAACAATAAAATATAGACTTAAATATGCATATGTATATGTTCGCTGAGATATGAATTTATTTGTGATGTAAGTTTAATTAATAATGTAGTTTATTGCACTCAAAATGCATTGTGTAAATTTAACAAAATTGTTTTTCCACAAATGTCTAAACAGACATCACTTGGGCTTGATTCGTACTTTATATTAATTACAGTCATTAAGAAGTCATTAAGATACTTTCACAGGATCATGAAATGACTGTCGATTGCAATGGACCCTTTATTGATTTACAACAAACAGAGTAAATAAACCAATGATGTCTGTAAAATGTTGCCTGTTTCATAAGGTACACTGCATCCAGGTGAAAAATGTTGATTGTTGGTAAGAAAAAGTGTTAAAACTTTAAAGTGTTAGAGTGACTGTTGCACCAAGAAAGCAAGCCATCTAAAATAGGAGGCCTCCCATAATGCACCCAGTGACCAGGACCACCATTGTGGGCAGATCATTCACTAATACTCATTTCACCAATTACCTACCTTGAAAATTATACACGCAGCTTGCGGTGTCAGCTAATACATATAGGGAATAACTAAATTCCTTTAATTGCTTAAAAATATGCCAGAGTCGGATATCTGATCAAGAGTTGATGACACTACTAAGTTTTAAAGACGATGTAATTGAGTATGAGAGGGTGTATGTTATATATATATATATATATGTATATATGTATGTATGTATATGCATATAAACACACAGATACACATATATATGCATATAAAAGACCCTGTATATATAGATATACATACATACATATATACACGAGTGTTTAATATAATACATGCTTATAATATTATACACCCATTTTACTACCACGAAAGGAAAAAGCAGGCCTAAAGCCGCGTTTCTACACATTCTAACAAGAAATGAAACTACATAATTAAGAGGATTTACCAAACAGCAACTTCACGCCCAACCAAGCCAAAACGATACTAAGCACAAACGATCCGGCGTCCAAACAAGACAGTTGTCTATTGACACTCCAGATAATACATCGCAAGTTGGCAAACGAATCTAAATAAAGAAGTTGTTTTAAATAAACATTTAGATATAATTTTCAGATTCAGGAATTTTTATATATTCATTTATAAGCAATCGAATTATGTAATGTAATGTTCATGTCCGCGGTAAAATATCACATGAAAGTCACTTTTTAGTCCTTGAGAGGATCTTACGATTTTTTAAAAACGGAGCAAAAATTACTTTTAGAACGCTTATATTTAATATCCTATCCAAATGTACGTATTCACAAAAAATGAATTATTGATTGTCATTCATCACTGCAACCCCCCTCCACTAAAACAATACATTGTAGACCGTCACATACAATTCTTTAAAAATAGGAAACTAATATGTATTATTTTTGATAAACCTTCTCACATGTATAATTACAATTACTGAGATTATTAAAATTTAAAAATTATTTATTTCATCGATCCTGATTATCCGGAAATAAATGGGATGAACGGTATTCCTTTGTTGTGTACGATATTATGAATAAAACATATTTTTGAAAAAGAAGAAGAGATGTGACGAAATAGAATCTCATTTTTAACTCCTGACTGGCAGAATATGTAGAATTAATGCAAATCTACTCTCAAAGAAATAGAAAAAGCTACTTTTCTTATCTCTACTTTGTCTCGATATTTTACAAAATAGTTTCATAATATTCATGAAATTACAAACAGTATATGTAATTATATTACTTCACTAGAAAACACATTTAAATAGTCTAAGATTTCATATTTGTATTTAAATATTAATGAAATCATTTAGTTGAGTCAGGTACTTTTATTAAGGATAAGCACAGATAATAAAGATTAATGTAATACCCATATTAGAGCATTTTTCAGCATTCAAAACAACAAATGTACCTCAAATAATATTTGCTCATTAATATTGCAAAATTAATCCATAATATGTAAAAGGTTATACCTTTGAGATTCAGGTAAAATTTCATTAAAATAAATTCTACAGTCTGAGTGTGGTCATTCTTGACTCACCCTCATATACACAAGTAGAAACAGAGGGGAAAAAGAGATGTAAACACATTAACAAAAAATCAATTATTAGACTTTATTGATAATATTCACAATGTTTACAAATAAATATGTTGTTATTCATTAATATATTTCTGTGACAAGCACTTATCAAAAGCACAATAAGGTAATACAATAATATGCATTGAGATAACGAAAAAATAATTTTGAAAGAACTCAGAAAAGGTCAGCCACTAATGCTGTTGTACCTGTTCATAACTATATGTTTCTTAGGTTTAACTTTTAATTAATATTCATCGAAAGTCATACAACAATGAAATTATTTCTATAAAATAAATGTCACACATATTTATTCTACCTGAAGTTACAATTATTAAGCCTTTTCTATATAATATGCTGCAGATTAATCCCTCTTTGAGACATGCATAAGACATCAATATTGAATTTTAAAAAATTATACATTCATTATTTTTCATCACTACTAAACGCATCTCATATACAACGCATAATCATATATTATTTTAAGAATCGAGTGCACAAATATACGTGGAAACAATAACAATAATTCATTGATGAGTTTTCAGCCCATAAAGTAGAACATGTAAGTTTAATATTAAAATATGAAGTCCAACCTACTGTTAAGAATTCAAAATTATGAGCTTAAACTATTATACACAATATCACTGAAGCCTGTTCAATTGAAATTGAATGTACTACAAAAACTGCAAATATAACTTATGACGAATTAAATCACACTGCCAGCTACTACCTAAATTACCCTTTACAAGGGAATAATAACAGGAATGAAAAATAAACTTAAAGAACTTGATAACTCAAATGTCTTATATTCCTTTCTTTTTGTCTGCTATAATACTCAATTGAAATGGAATGATGCTAGATATCACTTGGGCTTTAAATCTGCTTTAAAATTATATTTACTGCATATGTACAGCTGCTGTACTGTAGGAATATAAACGCTTGTTTACAGATAGACAAAATGTATCCAAAACACAGAAATTTTGTTAAAAAATATGTATTTGTGTTAACTAAAATTTCATCAAAATAAATTCTACAGTCCGAGCATGGTGATTATTGACTCATCCTTGTACACATTCATATACACAAATACAAACAGAAAGAAAGAGATGTAAACAATAGAAGTAACAAAAAATAAATTATTGACTTTGTTGATAATATTCACAATGCTTACAAATAAATATGTGGTTATCCTTAAATATAATTCTGTGACAAGCACTTATGAAAAACACAGTAAGATAATCATATACAATAATATGCGTTGAAATAATTAAAAAAATAAATTTTGAAAGAACTCTGAAAAGGTCGACCACTAATGCTGCTGTACCTGTTCATAACTATATGTTTCTTAGATTTGACAATATATTCTTAATTAATGTCTCTTCAAAGTAATACAACAATGAAATTATTTCTATAACATATATGTCACACATTTATTATACATGAAGTCGAAATGATTAAGCCTTGTCTATATAATACATTTTAGACTAATCTGTCTTAGAGACATGCATAAGCCTAAATCAATATAGAATTTTTTTAATAACTATACATTCATTATTCTTCATCACTACTAAAAGCATCTGTCTAATCATATATTAGTTTACTTAGTACTGCTGAGAAAATAAAATTATGAGCTAAAACTATTTGGCAGATAAAACCACTAAGCTTCTTCATTTGAAATTAAATGCACTACAAAGTACAGTTTTATTATAATAATAATAAATGCAAATATAATTAGCAAAGAATTGAATCACATTACTAGCTACTGCCTAAATTACCCTTTACAAAGGAATAATAACAGGAATGAAAAATAAATTGTTATTTTCAATGTCATCTTAAGGAACTTTATATTCCGAAAATTATTCATAATCATTTCTTCGATACCGAAGAACAACCGTGGGCCTATCTTCTTTTCTTTTTGTCTTGCTTTTTCATGCGGCTGTGATTGTGGGCATGACGGGGTGTCACACTGCTCGATGATCCTTCCCAAATTTCATCTTCAGAAATGTCACCCCCACCCTTAACACAACAGACATTGTGAATGAAAAAAAAGAGGAGAAATTATACCAAAGCACACAATGAGAAACAGGTCCATTTTATATAACACAGGAGATTATAGTGGTGAAAGGGTAATACAAATAAAGACACAGTTTGAAAATGTAACTCATTCGCTCGTTTTGGTCTTTAAGTAGAAGACTTGGCGGTCATGTCAAAGTTGACTCTAGCTGTGATCTATAATGTAGGCTACTTCATGAAGGCTAACACCAGTATACTCACTAGATGAACATCAATGTATAATGACATAAAATTCAAAATTCGGTGTTATGTGCAGTAGTTGCATCCTAGACCTAACATCCAAACCGATTGTACAATTTTGACGAATACAAACAAAATAAAAAAATGGCCAGAATTATTATTATTTATTGAAAAATAACGAATGTATTTACATTCACCTTGCCATAAATTGCGCCATCTGGACTTTTATCAGGCAAAACTATAACAGCGGCTATGCATATAAGCTGAAATATCGCACCGAGATAGAGACCGTATCTTATCAACAATTCTGATGTCGTTTCGACCGGGACGTGTAACTCCATAACTGACAATCTCAAAACAAACTATAAAATACTTAAACGAACATCGGTTAGCAATAGGAACAGATAAACATTCAATGCAAAAACAAAAATCGAACGCACAGATTGCCAACAGAACCAGTTAAAATGTTACTGGTGTTATATCTATAAGAGATAAACTAATTTATTTTCCAATCAACAGAAAGAAACATCAAATCATTCTATGTAAAACAAAATCTAAGAAGTACAATATTTAGGATTACAGGAGACAATAGTTATATAATTAAATACATTTATAAATAACGAATATAATATTATTAATATATAATACAAGGGGAGGCAGTTAGAAGAGATGTACCGCTTCACTCCCCACTACCTTAGTCATTATAGTCTTATCGCATGTTTATTTACATATATAAGTTCAATTTCAAAATAGAACGTCAATCATGATCTAAATATAATAAGTAATATACGGAAATAAATTTATATAAAGTAACACTACAATTTTTAATGCTACACTACCTACAATGCTCACCTGTAGGTCTTCCTGAATTAAGCTCATTGAATTAACGATGCCGTCTGAATTTATTGTATATCGTGTATTTATAGTAACTTACAACTGATAATCTGTTTCTCAGGTATTGTTTTGAACAGCAACCATTATGCCAAAAACGGTTAATATTTACTACAGGGGCCCCCTAGGTTATCGCGTGTGTTCGATATATCGATATATACGGGGTGAATCGATGTCGTCAACTCGGTCGGCCATCTTTGTTTTCACACCGGGCAATCATTTTTGGTTTCGAATCTGACGGGAAGGGTTTGTTTTTTTTTTGGAAATTAGGCGAATTTTTTTGTGTTTGAGTTGCTGTGGAAGTGTTAGTTTTATTATATTATTTTTTATATATTTCTTTTCGCGTCATAATTACTTTCCTTTTACTAAAAAAAAAACCCGTCGGACGCCTTAATAAAGGTATGCGTGTGAAAACAAAGATGGCCGACCGAGTTGACGACATCGATTCACCCCGTATATATCGATATATCGAACACGGGCAATAACCTAGGGGGCCCCTGTAGTAAATATTAACCGCCAAAAACTATGCGAGATAAGCCCCGAATAAGAATGATCGCCCGAAACCTGAGGGAGAGGAAGAAGCTTGTGGGAGATTGCTCAACCAGTACAGTGAGAAATGGAGACTGCCTGTAACTTGGACGAACAGGGACTTATAAACTGCGGCTTTGATGTTTTATATGGAGCAAATCCAGTCGGGCACGTTTGCGAGACCAGTGTAAACTTGCACAGAGCTTTAGCCCTGGTTTTTGACAGTCTAAGATGCACGTAAGTCCCATCTAGAGTTCATAGCCGAAAAATCGACAGAACGCAAAAAATAGTTTCATGAAAGAAGAGTCCCAAAGCCGGCTCGACACTCGGTGTGGGACAAACCTCGGGCTTTATAGAACGCTTCAACATTTTTTTTCTTCAGTTCAATCTATCGTTATAACGATAGAAAGTGAATTTTTTGAAGAGCCCCAACCGGCCCCACCGGATTTAGCGACAGTGCCGCCAGTAGCTCCCGCTATTGCTATAGACGTGTATAGATTAAAATACGTAATTTTTCAAGACGGATGTTCAGTATAGGTCCTTTCATTGTCATGAAGATGATCGAGAATCGTGATTATGCATTTGGTTTCACATTTCGGTTAATTCAGACAATTCAATAAACATTATTTTTACGCGGATATTTACGCAAAACGATATGCATCAATCACTGTTTGATGAATAGAGAAGTTTTATCGATTCAAAACTGAGTATTGGGTGTAGTATATTCAATTATACAATCTAAACATGAACTTTTTTCGAATTCCCAATGCTAAATACACTTTTATATTTTACTAATTATTCAACTTAAATGGAGCCATTAATTACCTCTAATTAGTGAAAAAAATATGATAATTTCACCATTTGAAAAGTATCAGGAATTGTATCAATGGATGAAACATGAAAGGGTACAACTTAAAAGTTGTACCCTGTTTGGTCAGTTTTGGGAAAAACAAGGACACATAGAAAACATTATATTAAAATATGTTTCATTTAGTTTTATATTTAATCACACAATACAAATAACCAATTAATTATGAAACAAAAATATTATCAGAATAGGAAATAAAAGAACAATTCAAGAATTAAACATTGATATGACAGGATAGTTTCTGGAATTGTGGTGACATCTTAAAGGGACAACTGAAATTTTGAATTAATAAAACTAGAAAAATGAATGTAATATATTAATATTTCAGCACAAATAACTAATCTACAAATACTAAGAATGATAAATGGAACATTTTCAAATTTGTTCCCCTTGAAATATATTAATTTTTCGAATAATACAGATAAAACATCAAATAAAATAATTCAATTTCTGGTCCTAGACCTAACACAATATATAAATTAACATTTTTGTCATAGAATGTAAAAGTCTATATGACACTAATTTTCTACACAAAAAATCTTAATTGTTATATGCCCCCAATTATTAACATGGAATGATAAAACAATCAATGCTCAATAATCATACACAGACTTAATATTAAACCTGAATATCATAACAATAGGAAAATATTTGACATAAATTACTCACAAATCAAAATAAACTAATGGTGTCATATCTGTCATTAAAAACAATTACATGCCTCAATGAGACTTGTATTTTTCAAACCACAGAACCATCTTAAAAGCGTGGTGCATTTATATTGCAACAACTTATTACAAAGATAATTCTAACACAGTTACTTTGCTAACAGTTCCTAAGACAATAAATTAATGAAAAATATTTTGGATACTTGATATATTTAGCATTGTGATAAATTTCAGCTTAGAAACTGTCTCCTATCACTATCTCAGAGGCATGTAAATTACAATTTTCAGGTAAAAAATTAATTTCTCTATGAATATCATACAATTTATGTAATAATACATTCTGTATTTTACTCAGAAAAATTAAATGAATTACTATTTATATATATGTTCTTTAAATGGGGGTTGATTCTATCTAACAAATAATAAATAATTAACACCTAATTGTAACTCTACTACTGGGTGAGTCAAACAAAAATACATTGTACATGAGTAACTAAGTGGCAAACAATAATGTAAACTAATGTTTGTTTCGATATAATGAACACAAATTATTCTATCCTATTATAAATATTTTCAACATTCACAAAAATTGGACACATGAACTGCCTACCGCAATGAATACCAAATTAAAGGACATAAATATTTAAATAAAATCCTTAAACATTCTGATATTCCAAAGAACCAAAAACTTTGTTCTCATATATATATATATATATATATATATATATATATATATATATATATATATACATAAACATAAAAGTACACAAATAATATTGTATAGCCTATAAGAACTAACAGCAAAGAAAGAATTGCACAAACATCTTTCAAAAAACACATTTCTAAAACAAGATTTGCTATAATGATGTTAAATAATAATAATAAAATAGATAGACCAATAAAAGAGGCCCTATGTCTTATAGATGCTAAACCAGAGAAAGTAATTCCTAAGGAGAACATGATAAAATAATGAAATCAACAATAAAAACAGATTACAACAAGGTAACTAAAAAGGTCAATGTTATAAATACAACACAAATTTATTACGATTGTTTATATTTTCATCCGATGCGTCAACACCACACTGTATTGGTAATTATGTATACCAATATGAAAAAAATTAACATAAATACTTGACCACAAAAAAATCGAATATTAATTAGTATAAGAAAAGACATATGCATGTAAAAGAAAGCAGAAAGTCTGCTTAAAACATAATTCAAAACAACAAAATAAGACAACTTTTTATGAAAAAATAAATTAAATCATTGAATTATTTGTATGTTTTTTAAAAACATCTACTGCTTATATTATATAATTTATAACATGTTTTGTTCAATAAATAATATTCGTTTTAAAAGTACTTTTCATTAATAGGAATACATGCTATTGCAATCTCCTATTAATTTTTAAATACATAATATTTATATTAATATTACTATATATAATTATAAAAATGTATCTAAAAATTCTACTTTGTGAATAACAAAATTTAAATCTAGTGCAAAAAAAAACAAATTCAAACTCTTACAAACCTGACAGTGTATACATTCCAGGTGCAAATCGTTCTTAATATATAGAATAATTAAACACTAATGATAATTTAAAGTGTAATATTAATTAACAAGTTTTTTTTTATCAAGCATAGGTAACAATCACAATCTAAATAATTTTAACTAAAAAAAAACTAACCAATTTGAAATAATGAAGAAACTTATTTTTTTAACTTCATACTAACTTCCAACTAATTTGACATTATTAGACCCATTATTTAGGGAGACATTTAGTTAACTAAACATTCAAAAAATATTAAACTTCAGAGAAAAATAAACAAACAATAATAACTTTAATTTACATAATTAATAATTCAATTAAATTTACTACAATGAAAACTAGTGTTAATGGTTGAAAAACGGAATTGCCATTATTAGCACAGCGGAAGTATACATCTTCTATAAGCAATGGAAAAGTGTAAATGTCTATCTATTAACAGAATAAAAAGGAACTGTCTATCAGAAGGAATACTGTACAGTTTTGAGTGGTTATAAAACAATCAGTCTATTCTTTGGCAGCGTCTTCGGGGAGATGGTTCATGCAGAGTGTTGTGTATAGTGAATTGGTCACCATCCTGTAACAGAATATTATTAAGCTGACTGATATTTTTATGTTAAATAAGAAATGCAGTATTCAAAAGAACTATTGCAAGTATATAAGGGCCAATTTGCTTCCACAGTAGTGCTAGTTAATTGCATTTTTTTTCCTATATGTGCAATAATTGCTTCTTTTTTATGCTATAAAATTGGAGGGTTCATAATACATAGAAATGGATTTATTTAATGAATTTTACCTCTTCGTTTGCATTTTGATTCATTTGAGTTTCTTCGTTCTTGGTATTTTCTATAATAGCATCTTCGGTTGAATCTTGTACCTGCGAGTCAATCACTGAATCCTCATTGTAATTAGTTTCATCTATTTCAGCAGGTTCATCTGTTTTTTTCCGCAATGCATCTGCCTGCATTCTTTCTTTTTCCTGTATAGGAAATATTTCAAGATGAAGGATTTTGTTTCATACCTTAAGGATGTATACAACAATTTCTAAAATAAGTTTTACAAGGGTTCCTATATTATTAGAAAAAATATATTCCTACATTCAAAGTGATTAAGTGAATAATTAAATTACTGTGTACAAATTAAGGGTATGACAAATTAAAAAGAAATGACTAAATACATTTAATTTTGAAAAATTGCTTATCACTGTAATAACTAACTAACATTGTAATAGATAAATATCATTAATTGGGGTTCGCACATAATTTACAAAGGAAAGTAATAATTTTGTGAACCCGCTGGAAGAAATAATTCTAATGCCTACAGGAATGACAAATTAATATAAAATGCAATTGAACAACTAGATATATTATTTACCTTAGAGGATGAGCCAAAGCACAATATTACAATCAATGTGATTGGCAAAAGGAGAACGACTACATACACTGCCCAGAGCCATGGATGAGTATTGGTGTACATTATAAAGCGATTTAGGAATGTGTCCTAAAATAAAATTCAAACTACAAAAACATTTGGAAAAACATATCTTACAATTATGGAAGAAAACAATTTAGGAAAGAGCTATTGGTTCGGGGAAATTCTGAGGACCATTGACAACTCTACATTTTGTGCACTGTACACTTTCATTTCCTTTAACTCTACCTCTCGTACTCTCCACCAAAGATACCATATGTAAGCTCCAATAGGAAGAGAGCAGTATATAATATATAAGCTCCACCATCCAGGTTTATAGTTCAGAGATTTCATGATCTTCCCCCAAGTAGATTCCTAATTAGAAGTGGATATAATATCATTATATTTTATTTTATTAATTCCTAAAACCCGTGTGAGTCACTAGTACCGAGGCCATTGTAATTATAATTAAAATACAAGAACTAATAACCGTTATTAAATCTAACAATGTCAGTTTTAAATTAAATGAGGTTAATTATAACAAATAGAATTAAATCAGAAGAGAATCAGACTTATATGTAATTTCCGAACCCTAAATAAAAGTTCTGCATAAACTTTCATTATTCATTAATACTTGTATCAATAAATTTAATCAAACTTCTTCATATTTAGTAGTTCATAGAAACATATATTATCACTATATTATTGCAAGCATTTATTTTTATTTTATATAAGATAAATAAATTGACAATATTGTTATTATTATATTGCCAAGTAGATGTTAAAAATTATTGTTGAACAGGTTTTATAACCTGTCAGTAGATATAAAAACCTAATCACTGAATATAAATGATAAAAAATGATTCTTACGGCATCCAACTCCATTAGTTTTTTCTTAAGGTGATAAGTAAGCTGGGCTAGCTCATCAGCTAATTCTTGCTTATCAGTAATAATAATGTTATCAAAATACATATTACGGGATGTTGTCCACAGCTCAAACCCCACTGAACCCTAAACATAAACAAAGTTAACTCATGAAAGAAACATTAACCATTTCAAACAATATAAGGAAATAATAGTATTAAGTATATATATTAAGTAAAGTTTAAGTATTAGTGTTTTAAAAAAGTTACAGTCCATGAATTTAATCTAACTTAGTGTAAACACACAGAGGACACTGCAACCACTATTCTGAAATGGCTAACACTGAATGTGTTAATGAACTGACACGACACAGTACATTACAAGATAAACAATCTTTCTTTACTAACGATTGCAGTCATTCTAAAGGGGTGTTTATCCTCAAAATAGTCAGGATTCGGGATACGCCTTGGTTTCCATTTGCCGCGATAATTTGGGTTGTCAATTAAAGGCGGAGACCATTTCCCTTTATAATTCGGATTCCTTATCATAGGGGGCTCCCACTTCCCGCAACCGGGTGCTTCATCACAGGCAGGATTTTGAACTAAAGGTGCATCCCATTCACCATCCATACTGTTGTCCCTATATTACAAGAAAAAAAATGCATTCTAATTGTAAAATATACAATTAAAATAATTATATCATTTTTATTAATAAGAAATATAACACGAATAATGCAAATTTGTCTCTTAAGAGTTGTATATATTATTTTAATTTTTAAATAAGAAAAACATTTTAAAAGTTGGAAACCTTAATTTAATAAATATAAACATAATAACTTTAAAAGAAAGATCACATAGGTACTGAAAAAGTTTAATTTAGCCTTAATCTGTTCCAATTTGTTTTCTTATTTTTGCATAATATTTGTAGTGACTGTCATGGCACTTTGTCCATAATCTCAATTTAACTAGCTTAACCTAATTCGGAAACTTAAAATTAAATTTATTTTAGCTGCATTTGTACGATGTGCAATTGTGCGAACACTGATATGCACACATGTTACGTGAGCATTCAATTAATTGAACGAATAAAATAAATAAATGCATAATTATTATAAATATATGAATTAGTAAACGAATTTCGTTTGTTTTCAATAGAGATTTCTTTATCATTAAAAGATAACGAAATAAATACAAAGGGTATAGTTTATTCCTTAAGGGATAAAAAAAGAGTGAATTTTCTTTTCATATAAGGAAAATGTATATCAATATTTACCAATCAGCGGGTTTTTCTGCCAGTGGGTCTGGAATATGTGTGGGCTCATCTTCAAGCCAGCCGTCGGGAATTTTAACAGATAGATCTGGAATTTTCTCTGGTGCATTTTCATCCCAATCAGCAGGCTTGGTGACGGAAAGATCTGGAATTTTCTCCCTGTCATCCCAGTCGGACGGCTTTCTGTCGGTTGGGTCATCGATTTCAGCAGCTGGGTTCACACTCGGTGTGAAATCTTCAAGTAGTGATCCGTTGTTTAGTAACTACAATAAAATTTAATTTGATACAACGCAACTAAAGTTGTAAATTGAATACAATTTAAATATCACCCATTATAAAATCTGTATTTGCAATATGTTTGCATTATTACTAATATGGGGCAAATCTGACTGGATGCTTATAGAAGAGATGACGGTACTAATGGGATCCAATGGAACAGAAGAGTGGTAAGAGTTTGTTTTTAAGGCTACATTTGATTAAACAATAACTTTGTTCAATTATAAATTTAAAGACAAATGCCCTAGTGACAATAATTTGAAATTAAATAAACTTATTCCCTTCTTTTATGGAAGAGATTTTTTTAAATGCGTTAATTTAAATAACAATTTTAAAATAAGGACTTACTTTTTGGTCTACATATATCTGGAAGGTATTGTCCGGATTCAATACAAGAGTGTAGAGATGAGGTTTGCGGTCATTAAAATTTTCATCGATTCTATCCTTTGGTTTTTTACAATGTTTTTCCTCAAAACTCCCATTCTTCGGGTTCTTATGTCGAAAAATGAAATGCAACTGGAAAAAAAGCGATTGAAATTATTTGTCCTAAACATTATAATTGTTTACAATTGCTGTTGACTTGGGAAGAATTAGAACGCTTACGTTGTGGTCGCTGCCACACTTGTCTGGCCCGAACATAATTGTGTAACCGGTTTTGTCATGGAAACTTGACAAATCATTTGAACTGCTATCAACCGAAAGAAGCTTTAAATATGCTCCGCCGCAGGCTTGCCCATCCTGGAAGAGCACTTCGTACTGAAGAACTAGCGGGCTGTCAGTAAATTCAAAAGGTCGGTTTAACTTGGCAGAAATAGCAGCTAATTTATCCTTTGTCTTCAGTACAAGGCCATAATCACCCGGTAAAGAGTCTTTTAACGCTGCTTCCACTTTCCACTCACCTATGGACATAAATTCCAGAATAAATCACCATACTGGTTGTATATACTTTAGTTTCTTATATCACTAATTACTCATGAAATTCTACACAACCATTTCAAATGACTAGTCTTTTTTGGCCAACTTCTAGTTTAAAACACCCAATGTGAGCTTAAAGTGATTAAATATATTGATTGTATTAAAGGTGTCAATTAATGTTATTGTTTGATAAAGTAACTTGTTCCAATCTATGGGGCATTGACTATTTTACTTCCAATCTATACAATTAAGGTTATCTCATTGGTGGCTATATCTGTTAATAGTCACTTCCCATAGTGTTTAATAAGTAGGTAGTTACAATTTTTATTTGCTGTTCTTACGTAATAATTGATTGAGGTCATACATTTATTCATTTCCTTTTATTCTTACATATACTATAACAACCAATAGTAGCCTGGTAACAAGTCGTAAAAATTAGTGCCAATAAATAAATAATAATAAAACTATCCTGAGGGTCCTAAACTGGAATCATTTCATTATTCCTTAAACTTAGAACACAACTTCCTTTAAAATTCAATTCGCACAAAACTTACCATCGTACTTTGAAACTGTTCCATCCAACAGATTTTTCAGTGCTTCAGATTTGAACCATTTAGATTCAAACTCAACCGGGTCATCGAAAGTTTCCAAGAAATAGACATCACCATTTAGAACTGGAGTTTGATAGAGTACTTCAGGTATACCTTCTTCACTCTAAAAAAAATGATGGTATGTTACATCAATTAATTAGATCTCATATTCACAAACATAACAACAGAACACAGCGGATTAATTGTGCTAAATAAGGAACTACTGCTGAGAATGTAGATTAAACTGGCAAATAACTGTAATAAGCTCAAGAATTCAAAGATCTAATTTAATTCTTATTAACTGAAAACAAATTTTGAATATTAACTTTAATATAAAATATATACAAAATTATAAACTCTATTTGAACAGATTATCTTTTCAGGAATTAGAACAGTTTTATGTGCTTACCTGACTTCTGTCATTTGCTTTTACAATTGCTAGGGCAAGGACCCAAAAGCAAGACACCGACAATAAACGCATTCTCCTGAAAGCAATTATAACTATCTCAAAAATTTGTTAACAATAATTACAACTATATAATTATTACTTAATCTTCAAACACTACCCAGAAAATAATAATTCCAATAATACATACATAAAATGATACAATAGAATTCTGAAATACACAATGAAATAGATAATAACATGTTCACATCCAGCGAAATATGATGAGATGCCTAGTTATGTAACATCTCAAGAGTATTAAATTTAATGGCCACATAATGTATATTGGAAAAGCACATTTTCCAATTGTAACAATTGTAAGCAATTGTAACAAATCTGAATTATAAGGCTTTTAAATGGGACAAGGGATGGAAAATTAACTGATAATGTAATGTTAGTTGTGGGCAAAAATTATTACTTTTTAAATAACTCTTTATGAAAATCAATATCCGGAAATATAATTACATTACAATTTATAATCTGAACTATGCGTATGAAACAGATTGTATTAAAACAGAATGTATTTTAAAAAAGAGATCTGAACCACTCATAAAAGAGTTTGAATTTCAAAATGTGACTGACCACCAATAATAATTGGCTTCTAATAATATAACCGCCCAATTAACTCAAAACTTTTTACTACCTCACAGTATAACCTATGTCTTTGGCTTTCAACCCAGACTTGATAAAGCTACGGCATGGTGCGCTGGCAAATTCAGTACATGGAGAACAACGAATAATGAAATAATAGAGAACGGGTGTGGATCGATCGAAAAGATAGGAATATTCCTGAAACTTTGTTACACATGGGTGGAAAGGCGAGAAGACTGAAAGACCGGATATTTTCTAGCGAAACACCTTTCAAACCTTGTTCTTCAGGGCGGAGCTAAAGACGAAAACCGATGACGGAGCGCTTTGCAATTCAGTTTTGAGAATGAGTCCGAAAATCCCGTTGTGTAATGTTAGAGCAAATCCGATAAACAAGCAGGCGGACGGCACACTTCAGAGAAATCAATGCTGCGGTTACCGCCTGGAACTGGGCTTTTTCAAATTGCAGAACCGAGTTCAAAATGATTTCTAACCTTTGGGATGGTGCGAGCGGTCTGGACCGGCGAATTCTAGACTGTAGCCACACTTTAAGTGATATTAACAACCATCTAATTAAACTGAACGTTAAACCCTACCTATCCCTGCCACCGGATTACAACGGAACAAGCCAACAGTGTTATCCGTTACGATTCGACCAGAAGTGGAAACAAATAAATAACCAAAATAATTTAATTTAATTAAAAACCGTACAAACAAATACGACGAAGCGAAAGTAAAGCGTCGGATTTTTTATTTACGAATTATTTCTACCATATATTATACCCATACAACCCAAATATACGAACGGGCTTTCGAGTAACTAGTGTCAATCGAAACAAACTTATTCTAGTGGAATCGAAGTTCCTGTATTTTACAACTTCAAAATAATAATCTATATTATAGCGCGTAATAAAAAACATCTCAGTGTACTAAAATTATATATATATATATATATATATATATATATATATATATATATATATATATATATATATATATAAAACACATTTGTAGGATTAACCACCTGGGAATATATATATATATATATATATATATATATATATATATATATATGTTTTTAGTTCTTAAAAGTAATGTATATTCTTACATAATACTTATATATTTGCTTACTAATACTATTTTAATATTAATACTTAATGTTTTATGTTTGTTTAAAACAATCAATAGTGAAAACATTGGAGGATAACCATTTTTTTAAAAGTGGAACCCCAATTTTTAATTTAAAACGGTTTCATTCTAGGTTGGAAAGCTTCTTGTGCCTAATAAGAGTTACACGCAAAACACAATTTTAATACATTAGATAATTAAAACTAATACTGAGTGACTCATTGTAAAAATACGGGTGTCTAACATGAGATAGATAACCTTACTTATGAAAACAGAAATTTCCTCATTGTATCCTTTGAGTCTTAAAACTTTTGCAAACTGACTTTTGCTTAAAAAACTGATAAAGCAGAATATACAACTTAATAAGTAATATATAAAATATTAAAATTGAAAAATAATTCAATTTAGACGATTTACTTAGTTGTTCGTATTAGGTTTTGTACCAAACTTTTTGCTTATTTTAATGATCTACCGATAATATTAGCGCCCGCGTCGAAACTTCCTGTACAGTTATGGAACTACTAGCGCTAATATCGACACTTCATCTGCGTTGCTGCCCCCTGGTGGTGATTTACGGAACTACTAGCATAAGTTAATAATTAAAAGTTCAGCGTCAAATTAACTAAAAAGAACTGCCCACATATATCTTATGTTTCACTGTCCCAGACATACTTAGGACTATTTTGTCATTCCATTCAAGATGACTATGTATGCATTAAGATAGAAGCAATAAATAGTAAAATATGATTGCAGAGATAATGATCATAATAGTGATGCCACCGGTACTTATATCTTACATTTTTGTTTATGCAGACGAAGGTAGAACTATGAATGTAGTGTACCCTCAAGTACTGTAATAAACATATCTTTAATTACAATTCTGCTTTCTTATGGATGTGAACCCCCTGACCAAGGCTGGGTACTTCAGCTAGTATATAATATTTACTGTTTTTTTTGTTATAACCCATTGCTTCTTAAAAGTAAACGTCATTCTACTTATAGTTTCAGAAAAATATTAGACTCATTTTGCTCACTTTAGCAAATAAAAATATTGATTACTCATGATTTTGTACAATGCTTTGATAGAACACTTTCTGTTGATGTTATGAATTGTACAGGTATGAAGGGTAAATTTCAATTATTTTTTAAATTAATGAAGAAACTGTAGTCCTTCAATTCCTGTAACTTACATTCCCTAAAATGAAGAAATAATTTAGATGAGTAATTCGTTTTTCAGAACCAGTCACTAGTCAGTATTGAGAGCAAAACATTCACACATGCAACCTAAAGAGAACTAGAACTAAAAAAAAAGGTTAAAGACTGCCTCTTATTAACAATGTATTAGCTTTATCTTCTATTAACATAATTTGTTTAAATGAATTTGTGCTGATGTGATGTGTATGAATATTAACCTGGCAGAAACTGTGCCAAGGTTTTGGTCAATTATCATCAGGATAGATTAAGAACTTTATTTCTCTACCAAGTTCCTGTTTTGAATTTCATTAAAAGACTCCAATGGGTCAAAGTGTTTCCTGCTTTAAAATTTAACCCATCGTGTTATTAATATGTTGCATATGAAAAATAATCAAAATATACATTGGTGTAAGGGTTTCAGTGGCAGTAAGAAGCATAAAGTGAGTCATATAATAATATTATGTATAATAATCATTTTGAAATTATTTTGATTTTATTATTCAAGTTAACTTCTAATAAATATTTGTTATGGAACACAATATAGTGACACACATGGTAATATAAGGTTATTCATAAAACATCAAACAATACATTATATCTTATTGTAACAGTACTTTATTAAAATTCTTATTCACATAAAACTTGTATTATATAACACAATATCTAATACTATGAGCAACAATATTATGCCATTACAGTCGACACAGACTCAGTCGTAATAATATGTTGAGTAAATAGACAAGAATATTCGCTCCAACTATATAGGCTCAAGTACCCACACAAAACCAAGTTTTACATCAAACATTTATAGCCAGAGATATTCAAAGCTTTAGACTAACAAAATAGTCACATTGAATTCAGCTGAACATGTAACAAGTGGAATAGAGTAGAGAATAGTTAAGTGACCATGTAATGAAGTATTCTATCTAATCGTCATCACAAATATCCAATATAAAAAGTTTCTCATTTTCACACTGAACGTGCAATTATAAATATCTCTGACTACACAATTAGATGCAATGTGGGAAGACTTATTTGCATCTATATTAGATAAATTTTAAGCATGCAAAATTGTTATACAAAATTGAAAAAACTAGTAACTCATAAGTTTGAAATATTGATTCCATTAAACATATTATATATGCATAAATTGTATTCTTCCTCCGTCATATATATAATATGCATAATTCAGAAAATAAATTTATTTTAAAGTGAATAATAACGAGATGCTTGGGCAAAATGCACAATGAAAAATGTATATATGGCTGCATGTTTTATGTACACCATATTTTTAATATTTAACTGGGTTAATGGGAGAAATTGATTTTAGATTGTCATTATTAGGGGGTGTGATTTCACACATTGACCTTAATACACTGATTCAGGAGCCAAGTACCTAAAAGTACAGTAGAAATGCTCATATGTGTATGCACATGTATACACAAATCACTCAAGATTGTAAATGATTTAAGTTGAAGCTAATTGACACAAATTTTTTTATACTGAATAAGAATATATGTAATGCATTTTACTCTAAAATTAGAAGCACTATTACAATAATGTTTATGGATAAAAACTATTACCATAGATTTGTTTATGAATAAATTACAATACAATCAATGTATGAGCTAAAGAGATGTATAGTATATATTATAAATTTATTTAGTATATATAAAAGTTATTTATATGTTCTCTAAACTACAAAGTTGGCATACAATGTATGGTTTATTTGGATTCCTTTTCAGTATGCTATTAACAGGATTATTATTCTCTCTTGTAAACACTCAATCACACACTCTTTCTCCCTCCCTCCCTCTCTCTTTCTCTTTCTCTCTAACACACTCACACATATACATACACAAATTATAATAAGAAGTAAATTGTAATTTAAAGTTTAAGTAATCACCCTAAATTACTTCAAACTTTCACAAATAGAAAATTCATCAAATGTAAAAACAATTAATTTAAAGAAAAAATTTAATTGTAAAATATTTGTTGGCATTATTTATTCATATTGCAATTATCAGTATGTTATGAAAATAGGTACTTGGGCCCCTAAACTCAGTGTAACATCAAGTACGGTTTTCTTCTAAAAGTTCTATTTACAGTGAAGATATAGTGTTCTACAAAGCATCAACACATAAGCACAATAATATTGTGGCTATAAAATAACAGCACCACTATGGGATATGGTGTTAATTTACACTGCATTGCCTATACAAATTCACAAATATATTCAAGTGCAATATTTCCAATGCAATATTCTTTAGATGTCATAAAAATGTCCAACATTCCATTTACTATTATTAAAATTTTATTTTGAAAAAAAACACTATCCCCAACATTTACTTCATGTTTGAGATATATTTGTACATATTAACCCTTTTATATCTAAATTGATCCTACTTATTTTATGTACTATAAAAAATATATAAAAAGTATTTCAGTACCCTGCATGGGTGGCCAGTGTATTATTATATTAAAATGAGTAATGTTCTTATTGTACCACCTAAATAATCTCTAACAGCATTCATATATAAATGCAAAACACGTAATTTGTTACATAACATATAATTTTCATGCAACATTGCGTTATAATTTTTTTTTAATATCTACAGTAATCAAAAATGAAATACTGTTTGTAGCATTAATATTCTATAATTTAATTGTTCATGCGATATGGAGACAAAAGTTATGTTAAAAAGTGAAATCTATTGTTCCCTAAGATTTTCTTAAAATTATTTTCAAATATAATTTGAACACAAGTTTCTTATGATACGCATGATTTGTGTTTCATTTAACATTTTTAAAACCGATATTAAATATCATAACAATAATAAAATTTAACAAGTTATGCGATATATAAGATAAATGAAGTATATGTTGGGAATAAAATGCAAAAATCATGTAATTATGTTAATTATTAATAATATCTCTTTGGGTTAAACTTTTATGTTCTATAAAGTAACATCATTTTCAATGATTTTAAAACATGACTAACTTTTGAAGATATAATATAAATATTTCTGTACAATAAATAACTAAGATAACAGTATATAAATATAATAAATCTAAAATATTGTACCTGTTACATTTGGCACAATTATTAATTTGTATAATAATATAACTACATAACTCAATTTATATAAAATAAATTTAATATCACGTTTGGTAGGCAATACAGTGCTCACAAATACTGAGGTCACCTCCTGTACCAGCCTTGCTGGTAGTAGAGTGTACTGAGTTCATTCTACTTACACTTACCCGCCTTATAAGAATAAAGTTTAACCACATCTTTACTTCAACCACATTATCCAAAATGACTGTTCATTACAGTTTTCCCAGCCAGTTATTCCATTGAGATTTTTTCTTTTTCCATTTAGACAGGAACATAAGGAAGGGAACATTTTTGGTAGATTTAAAAATGTACTTTCGTGTACTAAATTTAAAACCAACATAAAACTGCAATTTTTTCATACATTCATACATTTCATACATTGCAATTTTTATTAAGGAGAGAAATAAATTTCAAAGGATTTGAAATAAGACTGGAGGAACTGGCTGAAAACTATTTGGACTAATTAAATATTCGCTTACAGACACTACCAACTGTGACTATCTGCCACCATTTTAACAGCGCTTCGATGAGCGATTTTAACAATTTGTAGGCACGAGCAATACTTTTTATAAATGTAATTTATTACAAAAAGAGACAAAATTTGACCATGACAACACTACTTGAAAATACTATAGCAAATACAATGAAAATCTTTATTTGATTTATATAATACTTTTTGTAGAAAACAAACAGAAAGCTGTTGTCATAAAAGTATTGTTTTCTTTTAGTTAAATAAATATAATTTATTGCACATGCAGACTAATTAATTTTGTATTAAGTACTTATTATTATTTTACTCTGTATCATGTTTTTTAATAATTTTTTGATTTTCAATCGTAGGGCCATTCTTCAAAACATTGTATGCAGTAAATCTTCTGCTGACATGCATTTCGCATAATTTGAATTCTGTAGATATTGAAAATAAATTGTTTGATGTTTCTAAATAAAATAATTATATAAATTGTTTACTTTCCAAGTTCCAAATTTAGTTTCTAAGTTGGTTCTATATGAACACATGTATACTCCTGATTATATATATTCTAAAGTTATAAGTTTTGATAATCTACAATGATTTTATTTTCATTATTATTTTCTAAACAATCAATCACAATTATTCTACTGTCATTATGTAAATTGCTTACATTATATAATAAATTATTCAAATCACTTCAAAAAAATGTACTATCTCATCTATTAGTTTTATTGGGACTGAGATTGTTTAGATACTACAAATTACTTTTTATTATGACCCTACTGTGTTGTCATGCCCAAAGTGCAGCTGCTATAATTTATTATTAATTATTGAATAAAAGTTGTTATCGGTGTTGTTTCAAACCATGTCAATTCTACATTCTTTAACAAAGTAATGACCAGTGTAACTGTGGTTTCAATAGTAGCAAAAGTTATGTAATAATAGCTTATGTATAACGGTTAATCGCATCACCTAAAATATCTTCTATATTAACAAATTTCAATAAGAATTTCCCCCAATCTTAAAAATTAAATAAAATATATCAATTCTAAATTCCAAGTAATAAATAATGGCATAAAGCTGTCACACTTGAAGCGAACATTTTATGTGCTTCAATTCAGAACATGTAAAAACACCCAATATATTATAACACTTGAAAACCATTTCACAACAATTATCATATTGACATATAATATACTCACAAAGGATATAAAACTATTATTACACTTCCAAATTTAGGGAAAATTCTTAAGGATTCATAAGAGCTAGGCAATTTATGCTCATATCGATATGAATATTGAAAGTATTCAACCAACGTGTTTTCATAAAAAACATACCTTTTTGTTTTTAAAAACAAACGCCAACTTGACGACACTTTAGCGCATCGTAAATTCGTTAACAGTGAGAGGGAGTATAATTTGTGATATACTTGACTACTTAGGCTAGTTTACTACTAGTACGTATCAATATTATAAATATTTATTAAATTTCGACGAATTTCTCACAATATTTGGAAGAAATGAATAGTTACAATAATATATATTTTATTACCCGTTATATACAATTAAGTCAACAATATTTATAACTAACTATGTATAGGAATGTCTATATTTCTTGTCTTTTACTTCTTCCTGTACGCCATGGAAGTAAAAGTATGATGTAAGAATTATTTGAAAATAATTACGGCAGTAAAACCCATAAATGACAATAATCCATTTTACGATTATTTACTGTTACCCAATAGGAAATAGATAACATTTATGAATGTCTTAACACTTTACCGGCCGCATATTTGGCATAAAACATTTGTCTTTTGCAGAATGGAATATATCACCATATTGATGGAACATTTGCATTTTAATATACATTTAATTACTAAACTACCAGTTATTTCTCATGCAAATAATTAATCGAATTATAGTAATAATACTGTTTATTATTATTTTTTCTAAGATGGTTTTCCAATATAAAAGAACTGGGAATTTTATAGCTTTATACCCAGACATTATCATAAGAGTAAACATGTCATATTACTTTCAAAAGCCAATCTTCACTGTACCGAGTGTCCATAAAATTAATTTAATTCGAGATTAACTCATTTATACGCGATACAAAAAATCCTTACAATTTGTGAGCGGACGATAAACTGTTAAAATGATCGTTTAGATTTTTGCCACAAATATACTTAGGAAATTTATTTTATACTGTCGTAGTAGGTGATACTTGGAAACAGATAATGTATAAGAAAGTTGTAAAAAATAATCGTAAAATTTTATCGCACATATGGAATATATATGAGGGAACCAACTGGCAAATTGGACTGCTTTGGAAGACTTAAGCAAATTCGGCAGCACGCTAGTTTGTTCTCCCAACCATATTACTTCCAGGGCGTGTCAGGTCAGATAGTTAAGTTACGTAACAATGATATGGGGAGCTGAGAATAAAACTGCAATTGTGGCAATGACAGTGAACAATGTAAATACAATTAGGCACAATCTGTCGACGACCATTGCAGCGAACTTCCAATCGTTAGTCACTTCGGCCGCTTCGTCTTCCTTACGCAATTTGTCTGTTATCATCCTCAGTTCTTTCAGGATCTGGCCCAGCTCACGGTGGGGACCTAGACATGAGGAAACCATGCCTTGTGGGTGTATTACACTTCCTGTCACACTGCCTACACATTGCAAGTTAAAAAAAATTAAGTTAACTCAATTACCGTGCTATCAAATATTTGACCTAAAATAAATATTACCTAAAAAAAAGAAAAAAATGATATAATCAAGTTTCAGGATAGATTGCTACTGTGGTTTGGGTCCGTGTAAATATCAGAAAAAAGTTTACCCGTCAATCATATCCCCAAAGAAAATCTTCAATTGTGTCTTTCTTAAACAGTAGAAGATACTAGTTAATTTATATAAAATGATTAATTGATGTACCTTATAAGAAATAAAGAAAAAATGCATATTGGCGGTAGCAAGATTGCGCTCTATAAATATAAAAAGAAGATTTCCCAATAAAAAAGAAAGAAAGATCATTTTCCTGGTAATGCAAATCATGAAATATTATAACTTGTTTTAATTTAAATTTTAAGGTTAGTTTTTTATAAAAGGCGATAAATTAATAATTATGTAAATATTAATTAACTATTTATTGATTAACTAACATTTCAAAACTGGTGTATTTAAAATGTAAAATCTTAAACACTAATAAGGCACTAGGTACACAGAGAAGACACAGATGAGGCCAAAGAGTTTTAGGAACTATGTTAATATATTTCTTTTTTTAGTTTAAAATATCGAAATTAGAAATATTTTAATTTCTCAAACCAATAAATATTTATTTTATTTAATAAAAAGTAAATACTATTTCAGTTATTTACAATATTTAATATTAAATACAAACTTCAAAAATATCCAATAACTAATCAGTAAAATTAGTAAATGATTTAGATTAAATTAAAAAGCATTTATTTTACCTTCTTCATGTGCTCTAATAAATGTATGACTAGAGGCTTGCAGAGGGCCATGTCTGAAGTCATCGTCAATATCTAGAACATTGGCAAGAAGACTTTTAGATGACCTCTCCTTAAGTTCTAGTGTATGCAACTGTACTGCTTTACGTGGATTGTCTCCATTTTCACTGTGACCAGGTCGCCTCATACGCAGAAGGCATGGTAACCAATGCAGAAATACAATTTTAACCTGTAGAAAACAGTTATTGATATATTATAATCTAAAAGTCAATATCGACTAATAAAACAAGTGGGTATATTTAATTGTTCAAAATAGTAATTATTTGTACTGCTATAGACTGAATAAAATAAATATTACTAATTTTATATAATGATTTCAAAACTCACCCAATGAGCCATTTCATGTGTATCAGCATTACGGTGATGGTAATTTAATATAAGTATAGTCGACACAACTGATGAAGCCACCATGAACATTATACAGTTGAAATATGTCCCTGGAAAATGATAAAAAAAAACTGAATCTAAACAGTATTAAAAATGCATATTCATTTATAAACCATGCCATGCTGGTATTCATTTTTTCTTCATTAAAATTATTAATACAATTATTTTGCACTATTTTTTAATTTATTAATTAACTTTACTTTAAAAGGAAAATAATTTGAAATTATCTTAATAATTGATACCTAAAGATTAACTGCAAAATAATTATTCGATTGATGGCAGTGCGAACTCTAAGCCAAAATTTTTTTTGAGGTATTGTAATTAATTTCACTTATGATAGTACGATCTGAAACTAAAAAATTCAGTTCGCACAGTCCCTCAATAATATTTAACTATTTATTTGAAATATTAATTCTACTCATAAATTCATTTAATATAAGGGAAGATGTAAGTGAAAAGCAAGAAATAAGCAACATTGATTTTGAAGCATTTTTATGTCAGCACCACACAATAAATTAAGAGTATTTAAGCTATAGTTAACAATTAAGAGTGAAACATTAGGAAAAATGTTAGAAAACTGCATGCATTACATTTGATGACATGAAACTAAAATGAAAGTATCATGCTTCATATAACAGCAGTTTTCATTCCATCAAAGCTTATATGAAACTGAATACAATTTTGTATTTACATGACTGAAAGTAATGAACCAAGTATGTATTTATGTATTATTTCCAGAAATCAGTACCATTTTTTTGGATGGGTGATATCTATTATTTTTAAAGGTATATAGAATCATAAATAATTACACACATATATTTTAGCATATATTAGTTTGATATAGATGTTTTATATGTATAACAATATTAATAATACTCATATAATGCATCAGGTTTCATATTAGAATCACGTAAAATGTTATTTCATCGAAATCAATTAGCATTTCATTTATTCAGCATTGTGAATTAAAGTATACAGATTTTTTTGTGTATTTATCATAAATGGGTTTAAATAAGAAGAATAGTCGACAGAGACTACAAAGTAGTAGTAGTAGTAGTAGTAGTAATAGTAGTAGTAGTAAAATGAAACAAAATTTCAGCATGGCTAAGAAACCAGGTATACACAGAACTTTATGCTTCCTCATAATTTTTATAATTGTGCATACGTGCTGAAAAACATGCATAGTTTAAAACATTATAGACAACAGTGGATATTACCTCTAGTCAAAACATATATACACGAGTGGAGGTGTATAGCACTTGATTATCCCTCGTAATTAACGCTCTAACGCTAGCCTAAAGTTCGCCACATCTAACCAGAGAGTAGTGGGGCGGGGGTGGGGGGGCAAGTGTCAGTGAAACCTAATCGGGCAGTGTTTCTTTTTCTGGTCTAAATCACATTTAGATATCCCTCATCCTCGAATAATGGGTACTAAATCCGTAACAATATTTCTATTTCTGTTAGTCCTATAGACTCTTTTCGGTTAATTTCTCCTTTAGAAGTCTCAACACAAAATTGCATTCACACTAGATGTACACACAGATATATGTGTATATGTATATGTATATATATATATATATATATATATATATATATATATATATATATATATATAAATCTTTACACAGGTGATGCCTATTTATCCATTTAAATGGTTAATGTAACAACATTTAGATGTATAAATTCGTTATATAACATGCCTTTTTAAAGTGTTTAAATGCATTTTATTTAAACAGTTGGCGAGTTACGTGGAGGCAGAGAGGTTAGCGCTGTATTAAAGTTATAAAATATTTATCTTGTGGGAAGGGTAGGTTTAGTTAAGCCTAGCCGATCAGTAACCCTGATAGGTTACAGAAAGGCAGGACACATTTACACTTTTTTCCCGGTTGTTTCCTCTGCTTACATCTGTAAGAATTAGTCACAGTGTTAGTTAGAGGAATATTTTTCCCCAGATCAAGCCTACTACACAATATACCATGCACTCACACAATATATGTACACTAGAACACAGCTTTTTTGTTTTTTTTTTAGATCTTAGTATTTACACTCTGATTTTATATTTAGTCGTTATTTTTTTTAAAGGAGAAAAATGAGGTAATTGTTAAAACTGTTTAGGTGTAGTTTGTTGTTTACTTTTGGTTTAGAAAGTCAGTATTAAAAAGAAGAAAGAGAGGACAACACACGCATAGGGACAGAGTGAGTCCGCTAAGCATTCTACTACATGTACATGATTATTTCATATAGTACACATCGTTTGTGATACTTCAAACCGAAACCTTCGTCTTTTCTACGTTTTTTAACGGGTGAATTTTTGAATATCGAACGGAAAAATTTTAAATTCTCGAATTCGTATCGGGGAAATAAAATCGAGTGAAAAGACCAAGAACCGGAAACGCATATATAAATGATATATATGCGCGTATTTACGGGGAGGGACGAGGTTCCCAAATATGAAATAATCACGTATTAAATGGAGCTTGATGACAGAAAGATTGCTATGTTGGAAAGTAGGTTTTTATGTGCAATGTGTGCTGACCTAGTAGGGGGATTGCTTCCGAAGTCTGTGGTAACGCATCGGCTATCATGAGTGAAAATACAGAGAGAGAGAGAAGGATTGTGACACCTGAAACACGACACCAAATTTCAATAGTGTCTTTCTATTTTTTTTAATTTTTATTCAGTCTTTAATCCAATCAGACTAGAAGATTAAAGGGGATTCTTTACCGGACGGCGATAAAATATATCGGTTAACAGACGCGAGCATTAATAAACGAACACCCGGACTGCGTTTGAAGCGGATTTAACAACAGCGAACAAAATGAGCACGCTGTTCTCCATTCAACACTAGAGCGTAAGGAATTGGCAAAGCGCATTTAACGACTTTATGTTAAGCGCAGAGTGGGCGAGGGGGACGAGACAAACCTACCGGAAGTCAGATTAAACATTAGTACATGCAAATCGATTTCAGGTCTAATTCGTCGGTTGTACGTAGGCCGCCGAATTCGAGAGCGAAATATTTTATTCGAGAACGTCCGGTCTTCCGATCGAGAGCCGTGGGAATAATTATTATTCCGACAATTATAGTTTACTCCCCCGTAGAACGGATCCCGCTCTAGTCCCGATTGCAGAAAAGACTTAGAAAAAGACTTCCGGCCGTGCGCGGGCAAGTCCTGAATAATTCGCCGGCCAATACAATATCTGTCCAAAAAAAATGAGCACCAAAAGCAGAATTCATTCAAGAGAAATTGAAAGACTGAAGAAACGAGAGAGACATAGAGATAGAAACAGAGAAGGAGATGGAGAAAGAGAGAAGGAGAGGGAGAAGGTGGGATTGAGGGAGGGGGATAAGGAGAGTGATAGAGGGAGAGGGAGAGAGAGAGAGAGGGAGAGAGAGAGAGGGAGAGAGAGAGAGAATGAGGGGGAGAGAGAGAGAGGGAGAGAGAGAGAGAGAGAGAGAGAGAGAGAGAGAGAGGAGAGAGAGAGAGAGAGAGAGAGAGAGAGAGAGAGAGAGAGAGAGAGAGAGAGAGAGAGAGAGAGAGAGAGAGAGAGAGAGAGAGAGAGAGAGAGAGAGAGAGAGAGAGGGAGAGAGAGAGAGAGAGAGAGAGAGAGAGAGAGAGAGAGAGAGAGAGAGAGAGAGACGAGGGAAAATTTTAAAAGGTGTTAAGTTTCTTTAAAAAAAAAATGAATAAAAATGAAGCCAAAAAAAGGGTAAGCTATTATCTTGAACGATCCAAAAAATGTTAAAAAAAGCGAGGCTAGCCTGAATAATGACTGATGGGATCCGGAGCACCCAGTGTCATGCCAAGTGCGGTGCATGCCTTTTTGCCCTGTGCCTTCTCTTTTAAAATGTTAACACTCACCTCCCTGATATCGTACTACTGCAGGCAATAGCGTAATAAATTAAACCATCTTTCATTAAATTTTCGTATTGTTCATTAAATCTAAAAAAATTACATTACAACGGGGGGCGGCGAAGGGGGGGTGTCGGAAGAAGAAGAGCCGAGGTATCTTCGGCTGAAAACAATAAAATTAAACTTCACAAGTTTCGAAAAAACCAAAAACTGTCCGGCTGCTTTACCTGGGCCGGTTTTTATTTCCCTGCCTACAGTTAGAGAAGGGGTGCTCGTGTGTGGAAATCTGGAAAGAGAGCCGTGCAGAGTGCTCTATAAAGTCTATAGAGTCTAGAACTTTCTTTGTTTTAATTCTCTCTCTCGAAAAGAAACTTGACATTTAGGCAGAGGGCGAACCAGAGGACAGGCATGGCGTCCGGTACTGAGCAAAGAACACAGAATACCATCCATCCATCGATTGTCCCTAACCGGAAAGAGTCCCTCGTCCCGTTTTTCCTGCCTCGATTTCGAAATTACCGCTCGAATTTTCAATTTTTCCGGTCCGCCTCATAAATTACGTCAACGGAGGCAAAATGAATAAGTTCTCGGACTATAGTCGGAAATACCGATCCGTCATTTATCGAAAATAACTTCCTGAAATTCATATTCAATTTTCGTTTACTTCCACTGATTTATCGGTTTCCGCTTCTCACTTGCGCGATTTTCCGCAGTCGATCTTGAACCAGATTGTATTCCGCATTTCTCCGTCGTGAGTGAACCGGTCTCGACACGTGTATCAAGCGTCCTTTCGGCGCTACCATACTATATCAAATTATCCCCGCTAGACGGTCCGTATTTTGTTTACAGCTAATAGTAGCAGCGCCGACAGGAATGCCGTCCTGTGTGCACGGTGTAATTAATGCGATGTGGATTACTGACTAATGTGATCGTACTACACGACGATGACAAAAGTGTGTCAGTCCACATGTTAGGGGTGGGGGGCAAAATGAGCGAGATAAAACGACAACGATGGGTGCGATGATATTCCGAAACTTCCTGGGAGATATTTTTAATTAAATTTCCGCAAACGACTTTTAAAACAAAAATGATCGGAATGTAAATGTGAACAAATGTCCAATTCGGTTGAGAAGAATTACGTCTCGAGCAATTAACCGTTAATTTACGTATATTCGAGATACTTCACCGGACGGTGCCTCTTTGTGATTGACGATGGCGAGATGCCGAATCCAATCTGTCTTAGAACCTAACAGACGAGTGGAATCTGAAAATCGCACGATATATTCCACGTTAAGTGTAGGCCTCTCTTCGATCGCAAATCGTCAACGCCTCCCGTTCGACGCAATTTATGATCCCTGTCTTTCAAAGAGACTCGCTCGGAATAAAATGCGTTTTTCTATATTAAGAAAATCGGACTACGAACAAACTTGACAGTTAAACTTTTTTGACGGCCGTTCATTCGGGAAAACTGATTTCTCCGCGTTTTTATATTCCATTTTAAAGAAGAGACGATTCGGAAAGATCGAACTCGAGGTGAAGTGAAGCTATCTCTGTATTTGGGTGGGTGGGGGTGGTTGTTTTCCAAACGGTTAAGGGCGGCGTGGAGTGGGTTTTAAGGGGGGGGGCAACATCGAATGTTACAGAAAGCAGTGAAAAATAACAAATCTAATAACAAATCTCTATCGGTTATACAAATGTGTATCGTGGAACAAAAACTCAAGGTGTCATATAATAACAAAGGACAAACTCGCATGGATTCGCAAAGCAAAGGGATTGTTGACAAGGCTCCATTTGTTAAGACTGGATATTTTTTTTAATCTTGGTTGTGACATGTAGGGGAAAACCAAAAGCTAATTAGAGCCGCAATTCGATTGTTTTGCGGCGTGCCGTCAAGCACGTCAGAATTATTGTCAGAGTGCACTGTTTTTGTTTAATTTTTTTTTCACTTTAATTACGGGCTGTGCACTTTCGTGAAAACATATATAATTTTTTTGTATATTGTAGACTGTTGGGACGACCGTGACAAAATTTTTGTTTTTTTTTTTGCTTCTTTTGTGAGAATGTTAAAAGACACCGCTCTGCCTCCATTGTTTGACTCAGCGTGTGTTTACCTATGAGAGGTCTTTCCGAAGTAGGCGGCATAGTCTCGGCCACCATGTTAAGGAAAAATGTTAGCGACAAAAGGACTGTCACATCTAGGAACAAAATTATGAAAATATAATCAGGATTTTGTCTCAACATTTGAAAAAAACAAACAAAAAATCTTAATCTATTCTGTAATTCTATTTCTAGATTTTTTTAAATTTAAGAAATACCAAGTATACGCATTGAAAAAACACACAGTAAAAGAAAAATAGGACGCGCGCGGACTATTCTAAGTGTCCTACGGGGCGGAATTAGAGATATTTCCAGTCTGAAGTTCTAAGGTCGGGCGGCCATTGCGAGCTTAGCGAGATAAATAATAGCAAGCGGGTAATTGATAGCCCCGTTAAAAATTGGCCAAATAACCTACACGAAAAAACGCAACGAAAGTCTAACATTAGGTGGGTGAGTGGGGGATTAAACATCGTGATTACGCGTCTCAAAGAAAAAACATAACTAACACAAATAAAAAACAAGGCAAAGCTGAGATTTGGTTAGGGATCGATCAACTCGACGGAGGGAGAGAGGTATCCCCCCACCGAGTCCGGGTACGAAATGAACACACTAAAACAGAAATGATGTGATTTGCAGGGGAGAAAAACGGAAAAAAACATCGAGGGCGTACGGGAGACAATATTTTTGGAAGGAAGGCCCGTTTCAAAATTGAGAATCGGCCGCTAAGCCTCCGCCACCGAAAATTTTGAAAACCGGGTTTTGGTGGTGGTGGTGGGGTGGGGGGGGGTGTTCGCAAAAATCGTACGGATGGAATTGTGCGGCAAAAAAAATTTAGCCTTACAAATGTATTTTTACGGGCTTTTACTTAAAAAGCACGTTTCGTTTTAGGTTAAATGTTGAATTTCTTTAATAAAAATAGGATCGAATATCTATAATTGTAATTGAATGGTTATAAGGGTCTCGCCGCTCTGCCTCCAGGAGATGGGCTGTTTGTTGGCAATTTTACCTAGAAGGGGAACGGCGTCGGACGTGGCTGGCATCGTTTCGGCAACCATGTTTAGAAACACAGTCAGCGACAACAGTATAGTCACCCCTAAGACACACAAGTCATTGAGTAATAGACCATGGAAGAAGAAGAAAAAAAATCATAAACCTTCGCTCTTTCGGGCGTTTTGAGAACGGTGAGTGAGTGACAAGACCGATTAGCGGTCGGTTTGGGAAATTAAAATAAACGAATAAAAAGGAACAAAGAAATAGTCGGGAGCGTCGGCTCTCTACCTAGCGGCGGCTTCCTTCTGGGCGTCCTCCGTCCGGCATTCCGCATTTTTGTCTTTTTTCTCTCTTAAACACTTCAATTATAAATAAGATAATTAATCGAGCACAGGGTATACAAATCGGTCGGATCGAGACACGGGCGTTAATATTATTATTTATAAGTTAGAGTCGAGCTTTTGCGGTGTTTTCTTTTTACCTAAGGAGAGTTTCTCGCCGGAGTCCGGTGGTAGGGTGAACCCGAGGACGGCCATCGATGCGATCAGCACGCAGGGGACGATCAGGTTGAAGAAGTAGTAGAGAGTCCTACGCCGGATTATTATTACGAAAGTGATGTCTATGTAAGGCTCCGGACAGCAGTTGTAGTAGATCTCGTTCCGTTTACCCGGCACACCTGCAATTGACCCCCTCTCATTATCTACAGTGACGCTCAATCGCCAAATACGAGAAATTAAAAACAAACTTAGGTAATACATACGCTTTCCTGGCAATAGATAATGGAGAGATATGGCATATATCGTTTTATATCTGGAGGAAAAAAGACAGTTTAGATAGTGTGTAAATTTACGTGCGACAAATAAACAATAGCGTTTATTTATTATACCATTTATGTAATGGAATAGTACGTATAATTATAATAATTAAATATAATTATATAAATACGACTATTATTATTTCATAATTGTGTGGATTTGAGGCGCACGGGGAGATTAATTAATGAATTCGTTTAATCGCTTAATATTATTCGACCTTTACACAAGTCGTGCACGGAACCGATAGAACAATAATAGTGGAAGGCCACTAGTACTGGCTGTGCTTTGGGAACGAAACATCGAAATTGACTGGTGACCGAGTAAAATTTAAATTATTTGAAAAATTACCGGTCCGCTACGTTATCTTTTACTTCAATTCAGTATAATTCGATACGGTATCGTACTTATGACACTTGAATACAGACAATAGTAACTGAACAGGCTATAAAATATTGAGCGATATTAAATAATCGTTTTCTGAATACAGGACGGCAAAGGAACGCGCTCAAACTAGCTAATATTTTGTCCGTAGAATTATTTATAGCTGTCCGTGTAATCGGGATAGTGTCCTGTACAAAACAACGTCTATTTAAAATACTAGTAAGTTAATATAAATTTAAACTTTGTCTTCGGACGATCGAAATAACTCCCCTCGTTTTAGTTCCATCGAAGGCCGACAGATAGCATCAGCTTTCGATCAATCGCGATTGCCAATTTGAATTCGGAAACCAACTCTTCGTTGTTTGAAAATTTGAATTATAAATGAAAACCAAACTCGGATGCTTGTATTCCTGAGCGCGAACGTTCCACTCAAAATATAGACCTTCCGTAATTAGGCGTCCATTGGAATTATAACAGGGATTTTTTTTAAACGTCGGGATTGGGGTGCGCGCACAACACGAGTCGATATGTACATCGCAGGACATTCGAATTTTCTCAGAGAATATTATACTAGAACGGGACCCAAAAGCGAGCCGGACGTCTTAAAATCGATTTCAGTTCAAGAAATTTCTTTTTCTCGACGACAGGATCATCTCGGGACACTGATAAGCCATTATCGATGCGTTTATGGGTTTTTCGTAGTCCGAGAGATATAGATACCATAATAAGGACGGCATAATTCGAGTAAATAGTATATTATATATTAGATTTTATGGCCAATATAGTTTAACGCTTAACATTTCAGGAACCCCGCTCGCGGTAAGCGAGGATAAAAAACTTCAATCGCGCAATTTCAATCCACGCTTTTCTATACGGTAATTTAATATTTACAATCGTCTATTTTTTAAAAGTAATGTCTTATCCTCGTATATCGTAACAAGAAAGAAACAGTCGATAACGGTCGTTTATAAATCGAAAACCTCTTCCGGGAGAGTGAGATTTCTATCGTAGACGTCTCACGTTTCGGATTTCGGACCGGCCGGGAGTCGACCGCCATCGGAAAATCCGAGAGAAAAGAAAGAAAAAAAAAATCCCGAGCCCGCAAAAGGGAGAAGGAGAGTGATGGGACCGGTGGAGAAGGATAAGACTTGAGGTATCGATTCCATCGGGGTCGGAGACTGGCGGCAAGTGGTGCTCTCTAACGGGGCCGCTAGGAAACTGCGCCCCGGCCGCCCGCTTTTACACGCCCGGCCCTCCTACAACTATGCATTAGGGGCCGTTGCAAAATGAATGGCCCTTCCGGTCGGCGGGCCGTTCCGGGCCCGGCCGATAAATCTGCCGCTCCCATCCCGGCCGGTGCGCTCGCCCCCCACTCCACGCCCACCATACCTTCCGAGGAGAGAGAGTTAAACGCGGTCAAATTAAGCCCCGCGCCCAAAAACACAACCAGACGCCAACCAGCCGCGAGATGGCAAGACTGTCAAAGAAACCGCTTCATATCTTACCTACGATAAATTACAAATATTTTCACTATATCATTTATAGCCAAGTACTGAGAAAACTCGTTTGTTTTCAGTCGGTGTGTCAAATTCAATGAAAAGTAATCTGGAACTTATTGAACACTGTCCTAGAACGGAAAGTAGTTCGTTTCGGCCTTCCGTTTCCAGCTAACGGTGTACAATGATAATCATATATATTTTATTTATTGGCCCGACAGCCGGGAATGTCCACGGTGGCACCGCGAATATATTTTTGGGAATTCGTGCGCTCCCAACGGTTTCGGGGACAGGACAAAAAACGTTAAAGGGGACCCACAAAAATCCGCCCACTCGTCGATACAGACCTCTATATTTCCGACAAATACGGGGTGGCAAAGTTTTTGACGGGTAAAATTTAATTTCAAAATATCCCCGTTACAAAAAGCGTACAGACTGCTCGCAAGGTATTTTCCTGTTTGTTAAACTTTAGGGAAACTGAAATTTCTTTATTAATTCTCTCTTTTATTCGTCTGTTTGAGCCGGACCGGTCCGTCAACGATGGATCGGCGCTTCGTTACGAAATACACCGTTTCAAAATGGTTTCGCGTCATTCGAAAATCAAGCAACGCGCCACCCGACACTTTGACTCTCCTCGAACATATGACAACAGTGAACTAAATGATGTTGTATCGGAGAGAACATAATATTGAAAATTGCAGACATATTTCGATTCGGAATTTTAAAAAAGGGCATAAATTACGTACTTTCAAGTTTTTCCACGTCCGCTAGTTGTGTACAGTCCGCACAGCTAGATTACTTTGGAATGGACACGTTAAAGTGCTCTATAGCCGTCAACCGTGTATATAAACACTCGTAAGTCTTATTTTTAACCCCTGTACGCTATTGGATACGTTGAATGATTATAATTATTTTCCACATAAATTCAACGCTACTCACCTAACAAATCCCATTCTCCGTTGGTTATGAAACTGCTTATGTCACCGCCAGTATCGTCTTGCAATTGGAGATCGAGCTGAAAAAAACCAACTCAATTTTTCAATATACATATCCAGTACAGTCTATAATTCAACTCGAAAAATGAGTGAAAGTATTAGGTAACAATACATGAGGCGATTAAGCTTGCCTTAAGGTAGCTCCTTTCTCGAAACTGCTAACCCGTCGATTCTACTAGCAGTAGGATTACACTCTTATAAATCGATGACACATTTATTATAATACAGGAGTAATGAAATGGCGATAGGAGTGCTAATTAAATACTTAATTGAGCCAAGAATCGTAGTAAAAATGATGAAACGCGTGAAATGAAATAGGAAAGTAATCGGAATGATATACAACCTGAAATCCGTCGTAGGTCCAACTGCCGAACTTCATTTCGCACCTCTGATCGTCGAACGGGAACCAAGTGATGTCGATTTTGCATGTGCTCTTGAATATGCCGGGCGGTACGTAGAGGCAGCTTCCATTGTTCCTGACTACAACGTTGGTCGGGTAAGTTCCGTCGAATCCTTCGTCGGCGCTGAAATCGACAACAGGTCCTCAGTTCGAGTAGAAACACATTTTAAGAAACAGTCCGGTTTCATAACAAATAATTCGTCGTTTAGTAACGTACAAAATTAGTTTGTTTTCAACTTAATTACACTGTCCAGTCCGCGAATACGGCGAAATATTATATTCCTTAATTAAATTACAGAGATTACAGCGATTACAGAGAACGCAGCGGTTACCGCTCGGTCGAAAAGTTAATAAATACGCGAGGAGATAGTCGGACAATTTATTGAGTAAAATATTTATGTTAACCCGCGCATATTTTGCGACAACAAAGTTTAATTAACTGAAATCGCATTTGGGAACTAATTTTCTAAAATGAATACAACGTATTAAAACGCTCGGGTACTTGGTAGTACCCCCGTAAAAAGTATCGCTCAATATACACTACCGGCGATGAGGGCAAGTCGAAACCGGTTACGGTTTTTCGCCATCGTCAGTAGTGTCGGTCGGTGGGGTGGCCCTTTACTGGCGACCGACATCCCCCACTGGCTGCGATCGATACCGCCGCCAGATCATACACCATCTAACTAACCATTTCAAGCTTTCCATTTACCGTTCACCGAATAATTATCTACAGTATTACTCAATAATGGCAATCGTACGATTCAGACATCCGCTCGATTATCCCGGATTGAATCATTGGGCGCGGCTTCGTGTCTGCGCTTTGTCCGTAACACCCGACTTAATTCCACAGCTTGTTCCATAGTTGAGATTCTGACGAATTATAAATTAAAAACTATCTGAAAAAGTTAATCAGTAACTTGACTTTTTAGTTTGCGCCTATAATGAGCATAACCACAACCACCTAATTGTAGTAATGGAATAGAGAGAGGCCTGAACAATATTAAATTGAGAATCGAACCGAATTACTTTCATAATTTGAATTCGAAGGAGGGAATAAAACGTCCGTATTTAATGTTCGAGTTGTCTGAAAGGCCGACAGATTGCACCGCCGATCGGTTCCCGTCAAGAGCGATTGTCGATTTGAAACTGAGGCCCGCTTTCCCGCTTTTTCGCCACATCACCTTTTCCGAAAGAGCGAATTTTCGAAGAAAGTATCGGAAAGTGTTCTCCGACTCTCCGTTGTGGGGAACCCGAAATGCGAAGCGGCGCGGGTTTGCCGGGGCGGAAAATTTAATTTCATTTCCCGGCGGAGCGTCGATAGGAAAATCCGTCCGCCGGCTCGAAAGGGGGCCGGGAACTTTTCGAAATTTCTCCCCAATTTCTCTCGATATTTTCGGCCCACTTTTCAACGCCGGATAGTGGCATTTGGAGCAGAAATGGGACGCATTAAAGTATTTGGTTGAAAATCGCCTGACGATCGGAGATGCGGCTAACTCGGATAGCACACAAGAGTAAAATTAAATTGTGTACCCCGCTTAAATTAAAATAGGAAATAAAGTATAGCGATTTAGAGTCGAAACGACCGGATGTATTGAAATATGTCGAATTAATATAATTGCTATAATGAATTGATGCCGAATTTCGAGACTTATTATGTTAATGTCGAATGAACTGACTTAAATTATATTTACTTCATTTGAAAGTACAGAATTACGGAATTGAAATTACGGTCTAAAAAATGAATCAGAATACCGACTGTGTCATGTACACGATGATCGCATTAATTTTTAATACTTTAATACAGAAAAAACTAGCCGATGAAATTATAAGAAAATGATTACACTCAATTAGAATTTGCAACTGAATTGGACCATCCTGTAGACCGCTAATTGAACCCTCATGGGCGTATAATTAGTGTCTAAACCTAAATACAATCAGCGACAGTGGCGTTAAAGTAGCACTAGTAAGAAACGCACTGGCTTGGCTTTCTTATATATCATTAAAATAACGCGGTATATTTAAATCGCGTGGCACACTTCCATCTCAGGCGTCTGTAAGAAACGTTTGGAATATCATATCTTAATAGTATCATAATATAATAGCGGCACTGCGCATAACAAAATATATTTATGCTCTATAAATAGTTTATATTTATTGTTTACGAATATATTTATAAATACATATCTTTTATATTCTATAAGACTATTCAATGAAGACTATACGACACGAATAATGTAACTGACTTTACCAGTAATTCGATATCGTGCTCCCACTCGTTCGTTCGGTGAAAGGTATGTTTTGAGCAACAAACCAGTTATGATTTTTAAAAACAAGTTATAAATTTAAAGGCCAAAAATAGCATTTGCGATCTTTCCAGAATTGGCGCAAACAAGCGTGGGGGGGGGTGAATTCGGTGACTAAAATTCCTGGAATGATTGCCGGGAGTCCCCCATTTATCCCGAATTCTCTCTCCATCGCCCCCCCGCGTCCCAACGGTATTTAACCGAAACCGTTTCCGTTTTCGGGAGACTGTTGACCGGGGCTAAAATGTGACCCATTAATTACGGTTCCTATTCTGAAACAGAGCCGCTAACAACGCGATTGGCCGAACGAGGCACTACACAGGCTGTGTCATTGGCGGCTCCGCTTCCCGTTTCGGCTTTGAACGGGACCAGTTTCGGCTTCTCGCCGCTGCCTCCGCCCTGACAGAGGTCCTGATTTGGTTACCGACAGAATTATACCCGCCTGTTTGGCACACTTTGGTCATACTATTTAGTCACCGCCTGTTTGCTCCGTCTTGCGGGTTTAGTATCGGCCCCGTATAGTTCATCTGTAGGGCAGAACATTTATATCGTAGATTTCGTGTATTTCTGTCTCCCCTCGCTGGTTTGCTCTTTCGCCGGACCGGTGTCGGCCGCTCGCCATCTTCAGTAGCGGTGTTAGTCACTCTGGCACTTTGGATGTTTTTTGGGCATCCTCACTGCACTGCCACCGTCACTTGTACTGTGGTTCTTGCCGTTTGTCGTGTGTGTCATATACATATATGTCTTGTTATTGTGGTTTTGGGGGATGTTGTTTGTCTTATTGGGTTGGGAGGAATTATGTTAATCGGCTTAAGTCTTTATCTGATTATCGGATCAAATATATATGTGATCACAAAACTAAACTAAAGTTTGTTGAGTGCACTTACACCCGGTAACTAGATTACTAGAAATAAACATTGTTCATTAAATTTTGGATTCAAAGGAAAACGTTTATGATCGTAAATACAGAATACCAAATTGTTTTCCTGTCATATATTTGGAAGTCAGAACCTAATGGTTGTGATCAGTTGTATAATCAAATATATATATGACCGATAATCAGACACTTTATATATTATTTATAATTATTATAATTCAAAAGTGGTTAAATCAGATAATCTCATTGAAGTCAGACAATTTATATAGTATAATTTATATATTTTCAGGCGCATACCGGGGAAACCACGATTGCGCCGAACAAATAAATGAAGAAAGAGAAGTTCATATTTTCCTTACGTTCTTGTTAAGAATTTTCAGTGTTTCCCGTTTTTCTTCTTCCATTTTTTAAACAACGTTTAAACACAGGGGACAGATAATGGAAGAATTATTTATTCCAGAGTAAATTAGACTTCACGTATTACTTACATAACTAACTCGAATAAAATTTTATAATGCAAAAATTAATAATAGCCACGAGAGTTTTAAAAAAATGATAGATGCAACTCCCTTTATTGTCCCCTTTAAAAGTCCCTTTATTGTCCATCCTTTGTTTTTGTATATATTGTTTAAATTTTTGCAACGGGTATGACAAAGAATACGGTGTAAAACAGTTTTTTCGTAAATATTTTTTTTTTATTTTTAACTTGTTAAAGCGTTTTCCTCGACATTCAACATCAGTCGACTTGCAAGTAAGTACCTATGGCACAGATAGAATACTACAGATGACGGCGAGAAACTACCGAGCTGAGACCTTAAAATTGCAAGAACCTTCCTGATAATTACGGGCAGGAAAAAAGCAGCCGAATTTGAGGAGGCTTCTAGCTCGGGTACCACAAGCACGAGGTAAGAACTTCTGCTTTGCTTAACCGCCTAAGGGAAAAACAATTCCATCCTAAGGGGGCCCCGTTTGTCTCCGATAAATGTGTCCATTTGACATACTGAAAATAAATTCGCGTCCTCTAAGTCGATGGGCGGGGAGTGTTTGGAGTTATATGGTAGTATGCGAAATAAGGGTGTTTTTTATTTCCCCGCTTAAACGACCATCCCCTATTTTGGCTAAGGCTCGAATACTAAATCCCAGGATCGTATATATTACTCGGCGGGTGATAGTTTAAGTGATTGGAAAACGCGTGAAAAACTGTCGGGAATTTACCGAGCGCCCGGGGCAACTAAACGGGGCGCAATCAGATGCCTTGTATTTCAAATGGATATTTAAATCGGGAATCGTACGACCGATCTCAATCTTTAAAAGCCGTACGAAACCTTTCCGTCGTCTTTCCAGTACCAGAAGAAATAAATGGAGAATCTTAAATTATTCATTCCGACTATAGATATTAAATAACCAAGCGAATATGTCTGAAATGAAGCTACCGGTGAGAGGTGGGTCCCGCTTCTATTTATTGTTAATGGCGGACACAAATATTTGTCTATTAGTTAATTATATTTGTGACGTAGTGTAGTGAGAGTGTCGACATGCGCACTTCACAAAATTACTAAATTACACTTAGAATTTAAACTAACTATAATTTGATTCAACAGTGCGGTGAAACTAGAAGCACCGATGGATCAAAAAATAATGAATAAAATGAAGGGAAAAATAACAAGAATTTTCGAAATATTTATAAACATTAAATGTAAATCGAGGGAACACGAATTCAGTTTAATTTGATATTTATGGAGTTATTAGTTGAAACAGAAAAGAAAAAATAACTTCCATTTAAAAACGTTGAAACAAAAACGGATAAATAAGACGGAAATAAGAATATTCGGGCTATCGGTATACTGGAATCCGTTTCCTGACGATAAAATATGGAAATTATATTAGAAAATCGTTACGATCTTTATTATTCTGACATTGGACATTGCGGAAAGAACAGGGAGCTATTCGGCGAATTTGACCGGTTGACGGCCGGATCACCGGTTAATTAATAATTAATACCCCGGACGCGGCCCTACTAGGCACGCAACACGGAGCCCTAGATCCGTCCTCTGAATTCATCTAGTTCCGCCCGCCGACACATGAATTAGTACCAATTATACTAACAGTTTTGGAGGCACATTTGGCGTAGCGCCCCTCCAATTTATCGACTCAATTGCTTGGCATACATGACACAAAAACCCGCAGAATAATTTAAACGGTTCTACGGACTCGATTCGGGGAAACGCGAATTCTTTAAACTATCTGTAACAATAGATGCAATTGGATAGCTTCATCTAGGTGGTCGACGGAACAATGACGATGGAGTGTGCCACGGACGGAACTAATCCGAGCTGATGAGAGCGAAATTCGCTGAGGAGGCAAGAAGTCGATCTAGCGGGCGATACAAATACTTTATTACGTACGTATATAATTTTTTAATTATTTATTTGTTACGTATCGAATAACGAAAAAACGGTCGATAGAAGAATGGCCGACATAATGTTAAATAAAATTTGTCTCCAGGTAATTTATCGGGTGACTCTTAAGGAAAAAGAAATTTTAACGACTAGATCACAACAAACGAGACAGAAAATCGGACGAGTCGTGATATTTCGTCGAATTTATCGGCATAAACGATAGGCGGCGGTACGGCTCCGAATTTAATGAGATTCCGACGGAGTGATAACGCGGAATGTTGTGTATTGCTACAAATAGGCAACAGCGAGATTCGATATCAGGCCGGAGGGGATTCGCGGGCTGGGGTGGGGCCGGGGTTGGCGAGCGCCGCCCTGCTCGGTCGCAATTTTCGCAGAGTGAGGAAACTTTATTCGGCGGAAGTGGAGGGGATGAGGGGGAAGGGAATCAGAATAAGAAGAATGGGAATGAAGGAGAAGAGGGGAGCCTTCACAAGGGAAAGAGCGGGAAGCGGGGCAGATTAAAAATGGGAGTCCCGAGCTCCCATTGTCCGCATTTAACAGTTTTTTCAACGGCCAGACTGTTCGGCCCGCGCTTTGCCGGGCTCAATACAAACTTTACGCTCGATTTTTATTTAAATTAAATGCTCCGTTCGTTCAGTGTACTCCTCATTTTATCGTATTACCTCGTTACGAAAGGTTTACCTGTGAGGGTACAAAATTCATATTCTGGAACTCGACCCTCGGTAAATTTAAATTAGCGCTCCAATCAGCAAACTCAATTCTGACCTACCGTCGGATTTGTTATATACGGAATGGTACAGGAACAAATAATCGAGGGAAGAAGTTATAAACGACTATGAAATGCTCGATTTCGTTTAAATTGAAACATCGCTATTCGTACGACACGATTGCGACATTAAATAGACGTATCGATGTACGAATACAGATTTGATCTTACGCTAGATCGGTTTCAGGCGAGTATACCGATATCTGAATGAATGATCAGTGGTGTTCTTGCAAATTCGCGATCGAATAAAAATTCTGCCAAATTTGAAGAGAGATTAAAGACCGCCGTCCCAATTGCCGGTGACTTCAATTAAACCGAATTACGTTTCCTCGGACAGGAAAGTAATTCGGAGGGAATAATGAAACTCTTCGGTAACTCTTCTAAAAAAAAATAAATAAAGGAAATAATATAAAACTCCGACCGACCGCCCCGATCCGGAATCGAGATTCGATCTAACGTCGGTTGAAGCCAAATGGGGAAAAAGTCGTATTGGGGGCCCGTTTAAATGCCTATAACCCCAACCCCACTTCCACACTTCCGGCAAAAAGAAGAAGGCGGCCGATAATGGCGGAAAAAAATTTGAATAAGGCGGAGTGTTTTTCCGATGGAGGTGAAAATCTACCCCTCGCCGAGGGGAAAATCACTTTTCCTCCCCTATCGCCCCTACCCCCTCGCCCGAACTACCAATCTCCCCATCCTTTTTTATTATTTACGCCAAACGTTTCATTTCAATTCCGCATCAATGCGCGCCACTTATATAACACCGTTTCGGTACACCGGTGGAGAGTCCTTATTCGAAGCTTGTTATAGGGGATTTAGTCGCGATTTATATCGGAGGGTGTCGCCTGCGAAATACGGCTTTTCTGTGGATAACTGGATACTAAACCGGTTTCGATACGTCGATATGATTTATTGACTCAACACCTCGGAAAATGCGATGGATGCCGACACTGTGCTACCCGATGTAATCTCCTCTGAACTCGTAAATCGGAATGGGAGGTGAACGAAATAGGTTTTCCCTTTTGTCAGTATGTATATAGATAATTAGTGAAATTAATTCGAATAAATATTGCGGTGGGAATGCGTAATACTGAATGAAGAAGCTCGGGTAGCAGCGGTTGACCCTGATGATGGAACCAGTAAGAGTCGGGACGATCAACTATTTTTTTACACAAGTTCTACTTTCCCGATAAAAAAACCTCGTATGCCTGTTCAAAACTTTCACACGATATCGCGATTTTTACTGCAACAAGTCTACAATCAGCGATATTGATGTTAATGTAGCACTAATAACAAATAGAGCATAATAAAGGAGAACCCCACCGGCGTTCCCCCCTTTTTTTTGTTAATATTCGATGGTTTGACGGAGTCCTTACGTCCTGATCGGTTTCAGTATAGCGCTGTACAGCAATAATTAATTGTTAAACATAGTTTGGACCTATTGTCTAGTAATCCGAACAGCGATATGGGGAATGTCACGATCCGAGTGGGGAATTTTGACGTACCGCTAGCAATGTAAGTTAGGGATGTAACTCCGGGTGGCGGTCGATTAATGCTGGTGATAGCTAAGTGATAGTGAACCGGTAGCGGCCCAGAAGCTCGCTCGGTTGGAGCGCGATAGTCAGCTAAGTGATATCCTGAGTGTACCTGTTGCCGAAGGGTTACTCTTGTCAGCGAGCTCCTAAATTCAGATCGTCTACCCTCAGGTGGAAAACCGCCGTCACCGATAAGCGTTAAGTCAACGAATGAAAGCTTTATTTAAATTACTCGGAATGCGTTCTACTTTCAAATTCTCGATTACCCCTAATACTGAAAATGGTAAGAAGCCTCAATTTGTCTGGCGTAAGACCAAATATAGAACTAAAACTACAATAGAACGTAATAAATTATACAGAATTAGTGACGTAAGAGAAAATGTACACAGTTGTAGCTAAAATTAAATTTTGTTGGCACGATTTTGTTTTGTCTTCCCCCCTCCTGATAATCCGGAGCATCGCCTCGAGAGGAAGTGGCCGCGTGATTCCCACGTACCCAATAAGGAGAATTATCATAAATGGTCAGATTCTCCGAAGTATATTCGCGGTAATGAATCCCACTAAATATAATTAAAAAATTGTGGCCGTGACTTAAAAAGAATTTGGAAAAAAAATTGCCTTATAAATTGGATAGAAGAACGAAATTGACTGAGTGTTACAAAAAGGTTATTCGATCAAAAGATAAGAGATTGAATTGACGTCAATACAGCGGTTCCCAGAAGTCCTGGCTTGTAAAATTACGTTAGAATAAAAAAGAAAAAAAGGAAAAGCTCCCGAATGTTATTCCTATTTTACTGAATGAGAGGTGGGGGGGGGGACTCAGGTTACGGGGAATTAAGATTTTAACCGAGGCGTGGTCCTTCATCCATGAACGCCTTTGAAGATTCCTTTCGGCAGTTACCCACCGTGAAAACACAGGCAACCAGAATTCCAATCTCCAACTCCATTACCGCACAAGGTATTCACCAATACGGCCTACATTTATAGGTAAAATTTACGGTGTGTTCGCATAAAATATTATTTGAACGTAAATAGAAACTTTTCTGATTTGTCAATTTTTTCAGTGCAACTAGGAAACAAGCAAGGAAAGAAACATTGTACATTCCTGTCAGGGACAGAGAAATGTAGTTTTGATAATTTACGATACCAATTACTGAACCATTGTATGGAATTGTCCTTTACAACCGCCTTACAACGCGTAGACAAAAATAAATTTGTGCGTAAACTATCGTGTTTAATCGTTAGATTAATTACTATTTTTATTTAATTTTTAAATTATACGAGTCATCCGCGAGTATTGTTGGCGATAAACATTCAAGTTAAAACAGTCAAACTGAAGTACAACAAAGTCGACATATAAATATATATTTATAGCCGCTAGGGAATAAGAATGAAATCGGTCTAGCCCAATAAATAAATAAATTGATAATTACTTCAAAGCAGAACCGATTGACCAAGTCTCTAACATTTGCAATTTTTCGTAACAAGTGAAAATTTCGTAACAATATCGGTACGTTTATACCTATAAATCTGGTGAAAAACGATTTCAAATGCTATAGTATAATGAAGCCCCATTAGTATGACTTCGTAATAATGCTAACCAAATTTAGGGTATTTTTGGGGAGGGGATTATGCGCTAGGTTATCCAAAGTATCCTTATTTCCGACTCCAGCTGGACATGTTTAATTTACGTTTATATATCACATAAAAAATAATATTAATAATACTTTTAGATTAGAATTATGGGCCTTAGTCTAACTGGTAGATCGATTAATTTTCGGATTTGAAATTCCCAAATATGGATTCTCGCTACAGTCAGCAGGTTTCCTTAATAAACGTATATTTCTATCTTTTTAGTTTACCGGAGCTTCGGCATCTAGGGTCCTAAAAAGGCTAAAGCATGATGAAACTAAAAACTTATTAACTGATGGACGAGTGGGGGAAATGTAGATCATTAGGCATCCCCTTTGCGGGATTTGAATCCCGTGGGATTACTCCCGGCCAAACGAGCCCCAGGGATGAAATCCCGATCGGCATCCTCATCCCTTCGTTTTACAGGGATTTATCCCGGACTCGTCCCGTTTTGTTAGCAGGGACGCCGGAAGGGTTATACTCCTTTGCTGGCTAATTTTTTTTTGCCGTAGTTTTCTCGACCTTTCTTTTCGCTCGTTCACGAAACCAAAAAACATAAACGGCTCACTAAAACTAAAAAAAAACACGCCCAAGTAAAAAAACAAAAACTGGAAGTAATCTAGAATATGATGATACTCGAGAACAAAGGGAGGAACGTAATAAATGATAAAATATACTTTGGAAGTGATTCCATATTCACCCCGCTAACGCGGTTGGACAAAAGAAACTCCTTAACTACAACCACCCGATAATCCACAAAAGATATAATCCGCTTAGCGAAATCCCAACCGATCTAAAAAAACAATGACGTTCCCAAACACCAATACAGGAACATAAAAACAGCCTGCACAGTACAAATGAAATACAGACAGGATTGGCCACGAGTGTACCGGGGTGCCTCACCCTACTGGCAGACAGCTACTGAAGATGACGAGTGGCCGAATCCGGTCTAGCAAAAGTGCAAATCGGGGAGACAAGACAGAAGATCGAGGAAACTACGGTAGACCACATAACAGGTATCACAAACGTTATCGGCAGCTTATTAATTGGTAATTTTTACGTAGTTGCTGGATAACTGCCATTTGAATAAATAATAAGGATTTATCATAATATACCTCTAAAAAACGCCAATATTTTTGGCCTTATATTCCGGCGTTCGGAAGGCTAGAATTGATAATTGAGAGTGTCAAATTCGAAGACAAGTCTCGATCCCGTATCGCACCAGCGTCTAGCCCGCTCGGTCTAAATGCCGAGCTGAAATTTCGGAACGTGATGGCATTCCCTATCTACCTGGAGCCTTTTAGTCTGAAACCGCTCTCATTATACATTCGGCTTCTCTGGCGGCCACCACTCTGTATTACCACACTTTATATTCAGGAAGCTGTTCCCGGGGAAAACTACCCCTATTAGACAGACCCTTCGTTGATTGTCCCCATTTTGAAAATTGAAATTGAATAACACAGTGGATCTCTTAAACAACCAGACTCGGATTAAATGTTCAAAATAAAAAGACAAAGGAAGCCATTGTTCGGTTAAAATAAATTGCCGACCCATATTATCATATTCCCAACCTCCGCTGTTCATAAATTTTAACGAAATAAAAATGATAGCGAAATAAGTTTTAATTAGAGGCATAATGGAAAGAATTACTTTTTCTTAATCTTTCTAAGAAAACAAGCGTTTTAACAGTTTTAAAGTGAAACAGAGTTTAGAAACGCTAGCCAATATTGGAGCTGGCATCCAATAATGGAGTAATTATATTATAAAATCCCTGTAGTAAAGAAACAATAATGAATAAAACCGTCTTTATGAGATTTCCAATTTATAAGCGTTGCGTATTTTATGAAAATCTATGTATTTATACATTTATTTATGCTCCCTATAATGCGGTCGTCGGAATAGAGGCTTTTTCACGGGGTCACCTCCACAAACGCCCCCTTTAAACGGCGGAGGAAAGGCACCGACCCCGGAATTAATTGCCACTTTAATAAGACTCTTAATAAGCCCAATTAGCTTTCGACGATCAAAGCGAGTTCAATATAAAGGACCGGAACAAGAATGGGGATCCGTTTGTCCCGAAGAATATTATCTTCGAACACCATCGGTCTACTGAAGACGGCGAGCAGCGTTAGTGTCCGCAATCTGCCCAACATTACCGGATCTCTCGAAGAGAACACTAGAAATAGGTAGGGATAATTTCTGGACGTAAACGTAAATGAAATCAATGACGCGAATTTACGCACGATTGCGTGAACATTTAAAATTGTGTAATTTTTCCATTAAAAACTAAGCTCTAAACATTCTTTAATTATGGTTAAAATAATACTAATCCGATACGATAAAAAAGTTATTAATAAGGCACGCTTATTAACAAATTCAAGGCGACCAACAGATTCTTGAAGAAATAGACTTTTGAAAAAAATAAACTTCACTATATATTCTCCTCGTTAAATGGATGAAAGTCAGCGCAAGTGGTAAAAAAAATCGATTTTTGTAATTTTCATACTGAAATTCGAAATCCGTAAACCTAGCGTTGAGAACCAGTCAGACAGAGTGAGACCGAAAAACTAATGTATAGAAGAAAATGATATATTCGGACATAAAGCGATAGGTCAAATGCGTAGGGGGTATGCCTCTATCGGTAGATTAGTAAACATCGGTGGCAGTTAATCTGTCCTTAATTATGCGATACTGTATGATATCAGACAAGACTAATTTTTCTTGGGCGCTCTCAGCTCGACTATAGATTGAGTGGGAGGCGTGTGCCAGCGGCCCTAATTATTATAGGAGTCAACATTGGCGTCGGAGGCTGTGGGTAATCCGTTTGGGGCTTAGCGGGCCGAGGCCGGTGTCAACCCCGGCTTTGATCTGCCTCCATCAATGAGCCCCCCCCCTAAATACCATCCCACCGACAATCAATTCTCCTTATTACTTGTAAATTACCCTAATTGCGGTTATAAACCACCATAACCGTGGCAAATATTCAAACGTGCGCTGAATTCATTGGAACTGTCAGTATTTATAGGGCGATATTTTTCCCATCCGCGGGTAATGAGGTGCACTTTTTGGTGCCCAAGATATTTCAGGTGGTTTTCAATGCATGTTGTCTCGTGTTGTACTATGGCGATCCATATTATATTATTATTTACTTGCTACCGAATAACATAGGGTATGCATTTCTGCTTGTACCCAGAAATAACATATCGGAAAAACTTTATCAAATCGAAGATGTAAATATGCGTAAAAATAGCCATCTATCGGCGATATCCGAAATGACTTAGTCGCTAACCCAATATTTCCGGAGTAATTGTCGTAAAAGTCATGATTGATAAGACGAGTTCGTTATACAGCGCTTTATATATAGCTAGTTCATTCTATAAAACCTATACTTCCGAAAGAACTGTTCTTGGATAAATTGAGATCCCAAAATGTAATGACATTTAAGAAGTAATTGAGGGAGGCTCACGGCCGATAATCGGGTGTGGCACAGCTTAAGAGTAACTTACTCTTTATCGGGTATTAACACACTAATGAAGGTGAAAGGAGTTTAAAATCAACTCCTCACGATTTTTATTACATTCTTCCCAATTATTTTAATGCCTCGAGTTCCGATACTACTGTATATTAACGTAGAAGGGCCGACGACACATTACAACGGACCTATTCGTGCGTATTCTAAAAATAATCAACTATAAATTCTCAATTCGAAAAACTAATTTAACAAATAAATCGAACAATCCCCCTTCACCTCAGGTAGATATAACTGGAATAACTGAATTCGCGCGAAAATTGCCACCAAGCTATCGTTTGGACAGTTAAGCTAGGAAGGGGAACTTCCAATTCGCCGTTCCAAAACCGAGAAAAGCATCGATTTGAATTGTGATAGTTATTAAACCCGGCGGATATTTCTGGAGCGGGGAGGGTGAGGGTCAAGACCCGGATTAAATTGTAAGCCGTGGATTTAAAATGTCAGTTCCCCTCCCCCACATCCAGGAACCTACATATCCCGACAACTTGCATATTCCCTTTCGCAAAACTGAATTGGGGCCCACGATACGACAACGGATAATTCGAACGAAATGGAAACTGAATAATTTAAGCCGCTGTCAAACGCTGGCGCAAAAAAACAAACAAATAAAACGGAAATAGCGGCGAGAAGGCCGAAAGACCGTGGCGAAGAGACGACAGGATGATTCTACGAAATGAAGCTAAGCTAATGACGACGAAAAGCCAAAATGCATCCAGTTAAATAGAAAGGTGGAGGTAGAAAATTGTCTAACCGATCCCAAAATAATTTTTTTTAACTTCCAAATTGTGTTAAATCGGGATACGTTTAAAGACCGCGGTATTCGTAATATTGAAATGAGCGACATGATTTGCTGAACATCGTAACACAGAATACCTTTTCTTAGTTTCTTAACATTAACATAGGATAACGTCTCTTTTAATTTCTGTTATTGATGGGGAGTTTGTTATCTGTTTGACAAAAATAAATATATAAGAAAATGAATATATAAGAAATATTTCGATATGGAGCAAATCTCGCTTTTCGGGAAAGGTTAACGCAGAGCAATAGAGCAATACCGTGCCAAAATACTCCTCGGGGATCTTACGACGAATAAACTTGATTGGAGGTTAGGTACATCTGGCCCTGATCCGAAGCATTTTTCACAATTTGGGTTTAAGACGGATGCCGATTCAATACCATTAAAATGTATTCACACAACCGAATTTAGATTTTGATGAAAATTAACAATGCCACGGCGCCGATACTAAACTCGCAATACACTACCGCTATGCGGTCCTAGTATATAAACGTAACAAAAAGGGGCAAATATATTTAATTCTGAGCAAATCGAAAAAAACCAACGCAGTAACAGTTAATCGCCAACCGATAAGCGTGTGGATCTCACTACATTATGGTTCCGGTGCTACTAACGACGGAAAGAAGCCGGTCGAGCATAAAACCGAATAAGCTAAGTGATACAAAAAACGAACGTTCGTGGCCCCAAAAATATAATTCAAAATAAACTAAAAATTGCGATTAGGAAGATTGATCACGGCGTTTGAAAACGGAAATTTCCAAATTAAAATCCCGATATTGGGGGCTGTTAAGTCATGGATCTGTGATTTTTTTTTCCATAAGAACATTCGAGACTGAAAAGGCAGCATTCTGGAGAGGGCAGACGGCCAAACGGTGGCTGTCTGGGCCATATAGGTTTTATTACGGCCTAGTAAGTACGAATTTTATTACCGTACTAAAAGCGTTAAAAGCATCTTAAGGCCACATCGCATCGAATACACCGGTTGGATAAGGCGAATTATTTTACGAAGTCCTACTATTTTCCTTTTTAATTTTTCCTTTCGTCAGACATGGTGACGTTCTACTTAGGTGGGCCGTTAAAACGAGAAGTAATTAACTGTCTCCATTCGTCACCGTGTTCGATTCTAATAAGTAAATCGTCTCATTTAATATTTTCCCCGTCGGGCGAGGTGGGGAAAGAAATTGGATAGGGAATTTTTATAAAAGAAAGAAAAAAAATAAAGAATAGAGCCGTGTTGAACAAGGCCGACAAAGTCAGGTTGTTCATTTTCCTAAGTCTCCCACCGCCCTGAAAATTTCCCTTCTTCCTCCGCACGTCTAATTGGATTCTTGGCCCTCAATTAAAACGGGAGCCAGCTCAATTGCAAGTGCGCATGACTCCCGGAATTCCGAGCTTCGCCTTCAGCAAGGGTTATAATTCAAATTAGTGCCATAACGAACGTACGAGCTATAATAAAAAAGAAAAATTAAATATTCGGAACGTATTATGTTAGACACATAACGCTCGTGATTTTCGGCAATTTTTAGATAAATATTTGATAGTTTTTTGTTTAAACGTACAATTGCTCGGGTTAAAAAATTGTCGATACAATTTTGTATCGTTTGTTTGAGGGAACAAACGCGTTTTTAATGTAAATATAATTTTTAAAAAATGTTTGCCACCGCAATAAGTCCTTTAAACATTTCGGAAGCCGAAGTAGTTCCGGCAATTATTCGAAACCGGTTATTAACCGGAGAGGAATCGCTGGGAAAAAATAAATGTCAACAATTCGGCGAGAGAAATCGAAGTTTCAAGGGTTCAAATACGTCGACGTGAAGCGATATAGGGCGGAGGCATCGAAACATGAAATATGCAGGGTTCAGATTAGAGAGAAACGCTTTACTGGGCGGAGGGATTTAATAAAAAGGAAACTCGTCTCGAGTGGACGGGTAACTAAGTAGGGACTCACCAACCGACAGATCAAAAAATATCTCGTTTTTCCTCCCTGTTGGGTTTTTCCCTTCTTCCCCGACTGGCATTTTCAAGCCTCAGTAGTCAGCCCAGTGTATCAGTTACACTGAATTGAACGCCGGAATACATTTCGCCACCGAATTTCGGCCTGTCGCCGTCGCTATTACGAATTGTGAAATCGATTTTAAATATAGACTCCACGAAATATGACAAGAGCGAAAATAAGAGTAGAAAAATGTTTTAGATATTAACAGGTGGTACTGATTCACGTGGAGGAACATCTCGGTTCGAAACTGTGCGGGGAAGATCCACGTTTCGGACAATGAAGATCGAGATACGACTATAAAATGCCGACGACGGCGGGAAGCCTAAACGGGTTTCGCTTATGAGCCAGAAAATCCTCAGGAGGGGGGATGGGAAATCGTTCTCGGTTTCTCAAAAACTCGAGCATTAACTTATTAAACAAAACTCCCCACGGCTCTGGGAAGCGATGAAGAAGTTTTAATGGCGGAGAGCCGAAAAGTTTTAATCATAACTGAGACCGGTAGTGGAGAAAACCTCAACGCCTACGTGCGAACTGCAGCTACCGACAGTCCCTCAACGTTACAGGAAATGATAATGTATTTTCAGTGCCGCGGGACTAACACTTTGTCCAACTACAATTTGAAAAATTTATTAAACTAACTACAAAAATCATCTACCATCGATTGCAAATAGCCACAACTATGAAACATAGTTGTACTCGTTTTAAACGTAAACTTTCTATTCCTCATAAGTGCTTCATCATATTAAGTAGCGTTCCGACTGACCATTGCCGAAACCTGAAAATATCTCATCGATGTTTACGATAGGTATGAAAATCGAGCATTACAAGAGCACACGGCGCGGCCCGTACATTTTGGAAGTTGAAGAGCGCTCAGATACCAAATTGAGAGGTAAAGTCGTGGACAGATAATTTCCGATAATTCGAATTTCACGCGAAAGTGCCACCCCCAAAACGTACTGACTCTGAAAATGTTCTTCGCCAAATTTTAGTTTAAAAGAAGTTTAACGGAGCATAATCTCTTTGTCCAAAGTGCATCGACCCTTCCGACAATGGACGTTTCGTAGAAAAGGTCTTTTGAACGGCCGAAGGTGCGGTCTTTTACCGAAAACCCAACCTGGGGAAAAATACGTTCTAATTCTTTGTATTGTTTTGTAAAAGGGGCGCAAAAACAAATAGACCCTGTGTAAGCTTTCCGAGTTACTTCAATGAACTCAACCGAAGGGCGTGCCCTGACATTCAACGGATAGATTTCTTGTTTCATTTTAGTACATTTTTTAGTGTTTATTACATATCTAGATTCATCCCCTCGTCCCTATCGGAGGATTATACAATTCAAACGGAGTAATGGACGTCTACACGCCGGTCTATGTTAAGCATTAAACTTACCGAATTAGGTTTAACATTTACCGGCGATGAACCGTTTATTATGGATAACTCGCGTTGGCGTTGGGGGATCGGATAATTGCTTCATAGCTATCCGGCCAGCGCACTTAACTAGAAGCGGTTAATAACTGATCACTAAATTTACAGGGTTAAGCTTGTTATTCGGCTACCGAGTTCGATCTATTATTCATGACACGTGTCCGACGCCCACGTGCCGGTGACAGGGCAAAGGTGTAGGTGTTTAATAAGCCAGTTTTAGAATTCTATTCAGCCGCCTCGACGGCGGTTTTAGGCGGAAAAAGGAGTGACTATCAGATCCCTTTATATATACCCCCTGTTAACTTCGTCCTAAATTAAGCACTAACGCATTCCACTAAACAACTTCCCTACCCACTATTAATTTATGTGCGTAAATGTGTAGTCGCGTGATACTGAAAAAATTAATAATAAGAAAAATAAGATCTATATCGTTAGTTTGACGTACAGAATCGTTCAAACCAGCTGGGAGTCCCCTTTATGTGATTGATCCGCGTGCTCCGATTGGCTGACAGCCGTCCAATCACCGCTAACTGCCAATTGATAAATGGACAGCTCATTAAGAATATTAAATTTGTTTTCTGTTCTAACGTATTTCAATAGTGGCCTATTTCTCTGGGACTGTTCCAGGTGTCTGATGTTAATGATTATACTGGAGTTGTAACTGCGGTATACCCTCGCTATTTCGCGTTCCCAATTTTCGATAGATACTTGCAAAGTGCTCCCAACTCCCAAGTGTCCGACCTGCAAACCGGAAATTAGGTGACCGGAGACCCAAGGGTCAACAATTTGTAATGCAAACGTTGTTTTATGTCGGAAGGAGTTAGTTGAAGGAGGGCTCCTTTTCGTTGCCTTGTCTTCTCAGCTCGTCGGTGAGTTCCGGTAGATTTCCGGACGGTCTATAATTATTTATTCATAATTCAATCGCTCGATTGGTCGGATTTTTCATGCCACTCAAGTAAACTTTAATTTTACTAAGTAATTAATTTAATTTTTGAATAGTATCAGCTTGAGAATTTCATTATATAACCGTTTTACGAAGTTTTATGATGAATCAACCGGCATAATCGGAATAATGAAATATTTAAGTAAATAAACCAAACAAGGGAGGAGACAGGAATGTTGTAATCAAATAAAATGCATACTATCCTTAAATAGATAAAACTAAAAAAATATGACAGCACATTAGGACTACAATTCACAGGTATTTTAACAGTATTTTTGCCAAATGAGAGAGAAGGGTTTTTAGTTACGTAATTGGTCAGATCTAAGTGCAACATACAGTAACTTTTAGCGCGAATAAACTGCTTAGTCGGGACTCGACGGCCTATCACTTAAAATGGGGACATCAATGTAGGAAGAATTTTTAGCGCGCGCAAGAAGGCAATAAGTTACCCCAACCTACATATTCTCGCATTTCCCCCCATCCTATCTAAGTGATTACACCCATCTGGGAGCTTTAAGGAAAAAAATACGATGACGAGGCAGGAAGGGCCGTAACTAAACTTAAAACCAGGATATGGGACACAAAACGAATAATGCCCATTATGCAATCCGAACGATGTATTCGCCGCTTCGTAGCAGTATGTTATATTTTAACAGAACTAAGAGGAGTATAAAGCGCGTGAGTAAGTATAGAGCAAACTTTGTGCAGTATGCAATTATGTTTTTGTAATGTTTGTAGCGAAAAACAAAAATTTAATTTCTTTTAATGTAAATTTATCAACCATTGTCAGTGTCCGTGTTTATCTCATAAACCAATCGATTTTCTCTCTCTCTCTCTCTCTCTCTCTCTCTCTCTCTCTCTCTCAAATAAAAGAATGTATAAAGTTAGCCATTATCCATGAATATACTGTACTTACGCATTTAAACTGAGCCAGTCACAGAAATATAAGTCTTACCATTATATTAGGAATTAAAATTTTAAAAAATCGTCAAGGCATGAAGGTAGAGATTAAATTTAGTTGTAGTTCCTCGATATAAAGGCCTTCCCTATATGGTCTTCATTTTTATAATTAAGCGACAACCAGTCGGGGGGCCAACTCGACAGCAAACTTTAAACAAGTATCCTGGGGCAGTTTTATATTTTCTCGTTTGCGTGCAGATCGAGAAAACGAGAGGGCGTAGCTGCGAGGCTCATTTAAATTTACATTACTTTTTTCAACTCTACTGTGGGGGGGGGGGGTTCGGGCGCGCGAAATCCTCCCCGACATATGAAACATCCTCGGCGAAAGTTCGGTGTTTGTTTTGTTGTTGTGGAAACTGTAAAACTGTTGGCGTAGAGGTGGTGTGGGGGTTTCTGGTCTGAGTTTATTGCACAGTTGGTAGGGGAGGCGGTGAGGTCGGTGGCGTTTGGCTCGGTTCGGCCGACTCCTAATTAGAAAAGCCGGGATACCGCTACTGTACATCCCCTACTCTTGCCGGGGACGCAATGTTGACTTAAGTACCGCCGTGTTCTATCAGTTTTATGAGCGTCCGAAAAGGGGGAAACTTGTTGCCGGGGCCAGTTTCAACATGGCCACCAACCCCACGGCGCATAACAGCCAACAATTTTAGTGGGTGTTTATCGCCCATAAATTAATAGCCTTCCTGAGGCCGGCCGCAAATGGAATCTTGCGAATCTCCCCCCCCCCGTAAGACGGCCCCAAAAAAACCGGGATATCGGGAAGTCGATAAATAGGAGAGGTGTTAACACAGTTACCGCCTATTTGATACAGACTATTAGCCAACACACTCGGAATAGAACCGTTGGGTTACACCGAGACACCCGATATCGCCCGAATCCGGACTGCGATCGAAAGTCCTTCGAACCATCTTTAATGATACCCGGTTTCTAACGGAGAGACCGTATGCGCGAAGACTCCAGTTCCCTTCCACTTTTTCAAACCCATCGAACGCTGTCCCATTTCCCTTTCCCCCTTTTTTCCGACCCATCTTCAAACCTCGATACTCGAGTTTTCCGAATTAGTCAAGAATATTTGCGAATTCGAAAAACCCCGTCCAGTCATAAATTGTACTGAAACGATGCATGGCGACACCGGGAATGAGCCCTGATACGATTTATACAATAGACACTGCGGCTGAAATTAGCCGAGCCACGATTGTTTGTGCAGATTGATTTTAGTTTATCCGGCTTAGCTTAGCGGTTAGTGCGGTGCAGCGTAAATCGGGTTCCAATCCGCGCGGTGGATCTAATAATCTTCGGCCAATTACTAATTTCACTAGATATTACGATGGCATGCGGCTCATTTGCACTGAACGCTAAGGAGCGGGTCTAGCGGCGACGGTGTGAAATGCCCGATATCGAAATTAGAATTCTATATATTTACGCGGCGGATTATTATATTATTGACACGTTCGTTACTTGCCCTGTCGATTCACGGGTATACCTAATTAAAATGCGCGTAAAAATTGAAATGGGACGTATTTTAAAAATCGGAATTCGAGAAGAACCTAGGGGTCTCCGCCGTACGATTTGAATTTGAGAACTCGGACAGGGAAAGAAAAAAACCGGGCGGGACGTAAGAGTGGGGTTTTTTCATCTTTGAAAAGAGAGGAAGAGGTCCGGGGCAAGAGAAATGGGAAGCGCCCCGGGCTAGAGGCTTTCCGGCTGCGCGCCGACTCGAGAGCAATGACCGAGGAGTGGCCGAAATTAATGTTATAGCGCGGTTCTTCTCTCGTTACCTGGGCGACGTCTGAAATCCTACATGAACCTACTCGGCCAGAGAAAATATACCAGCATACTGGACAATGAAAACCACCCCTGGCAACTACACCGGCGGCGTCCGAAACCCAATTAGACTCTCCTCTATACTGAAGCCGATATAAAGTCTATACTACGTCGAAAACCGGTTTAAACTTGTTATACGAACATCGAATGAAATCATAAACCTTCGCCAGAGGTAACGGGCAAACAGATAGAGCCGATGAGAAATTCCAAACAATGTTTAATAGGGAAAAAATATATAATTTCCTCATTGTCGCTCTGTGAATAAACCGCTGTATAATTATTAACAGAAAGAACTTATTAGGGCAAGAGAAAAGGCTAAAATGCTCTTAAAGCGAATGCTCTTCAAGAGAGATTGAATCGGTAACCAATATAGAGCTGTAGATTTCGTGTGCTCCTCTCGCTGGTTTGGTGGAGATTTTCGTAGAATACAACTCTATATTTGTTTAGAATATCTGTTTTTCTGGCCTGCGAGGGGTTGGAATACCGTAGATTTCGTGTGTTTCTGTCTCCTCTCGCCGGTTTAGTCTTTTGCTAGACCGGTTTCGGTTGCTCGTCATCTTCAGTTGTGTGATAAAATATATATTTGGCCGATAATCAGACAAAAACTTAAGCCGATTAACAAAATCCTCCCAACCCAAATAAGACAAACAACATCCCCCAAAAACACAATAACAAGACACATATATATATACAAACAGACAACCACCACAGTACAAGTGATAGTGACGGTGCACTGAGGATGTCCAAAAAACATCCAAATGCGAAAGTGGCTAACACCGCTACTGAAGATGGCGAGCAGCCGAAACCGGTCTAGCAAAGGACCGAACCGGCGAGAGGAGACAGAAACACACGAAGTCTACGGTATTCCAACCCGTTGCAGACCACAAAAACAGGTATTCTAAACCAATATAGAGCTGTATTCTACGAAAATCTACCCGGTGTTAAGTTTAAGACGCTCGGTATTGAGTTGAACTGAGCTGTCGACTCAGGTGTAGGCGATTAAAATGTTAAGGGCCGCCGCGGTAATTAAAGGAAAACAATTACGAGGGAGAGTGCCGGTGAGGAGGTTCGACTTCGATTATTACGATACTTAATAAATGTCTCGGGCTTGAATTCAGAATATGACTGTTCGTGCATTTGTGCGAAACATTATTTAGCAGCCGAATATTTTCCACTACCGGATTACGAATTTTTTTCAAGCGACCTTACGCTCTCGGTGTCCCATAAGTACTGTACTAGTGTACGTTCAGGCTTAATCATCTTCAGCCCACTTGTATTAAAATGGGTTCGAAAACATACTGAATGCAATAGGTTGAACAAAGAATTAATACTTTATAGACCAGCCAGACAGGCGTGGATGATTATATATGAATGTAATAAAGGTTTACGGTCGATTATGTTTTTAGAATTGTTATAAGTTTTTCTTTGAGACAGCCAGGATATAAATTGATTCGAACGCCAAGTTAAATAATATAATGGGTCCATTGAATAGGCCCATCATTAATAACGGCTGTCGCTCCGCGGGCCGCCTCCCTGATTGATAATTCCTGAAATGGGTTCCGACTGATAAATCAGCGAAGAAATTATTTTCCCGGGTATTCAAATACTGAAATATGCTCGACTGACAGGATCCTGATCCCGATTCGGGTGCGAATAATACCGGGAGAATTTCCGGCTATCCCCGGAAAAATTCTTGAAGCGTTAAAAAAAGAGGAAAAAAAAAGTAAATCAAATCTTATTCGCCATCGTCTGTAGCATTGTCTCGGTACTACAATGAGCCACTTAAAGTGCTATGATGAGCATATAGCAGCTACATCTGAATCCGACTTGACGAAGTGTTTTTATGAAAAAAGTTACTGAAATGGTGAAGAACCGATACCGGTCTAACTTCAGGCCAAGTTGTCGCGTAAAAATGTATGTTTGTATAAATGTATAAAAAGTATACATGTATTTAAAATGTATATTATTAAATATATTATTATTGCTAATACCTTTTTTAAAATACTAATTTCCGTATAATACAATTTCCTTAATTCATTGATTTTCTATGCCGCTGCTCCCGGAAAGGTTGATTGAAATATAACTGTGCTTAAAAGGGGGGAACTTTTTCATTAGGAATTATTAACTGTAAAGCGGAAAGCAGAAGTCCTTTGAGTCCAAGCGACTTCTCACAGAATAGGAGACTTCATTTTGCTATTCATACGGCCCGAAAAGATGCCAAGCCGCGAGTTTCAATTCCACGAAGCGCGGGGCAAACGATACTACTTAAAATATAAATGTCCTTATAATCGTTTCGATATGTACTGTTTTTGAAATAAAATATGTTTAAAATATCTTAAGAATAATGTTACACAAAAGAAATATGTTACAGAAAATTCTATTACAGTTTGAACTTTGTTCTCAATGCCAATGCTAAATCCCAATACCCGACTCGAAAGAATCGACTTAAACCGTAAATTTGGACTATTAAGGCCATTGCTAGCTACAACGGATATCAAAATTAACCTTCGTCAAAAGTGCCATCATCGGGTAACTTATTTATCGAGAGAAACAAAAGATAAAAGAACCAATGCTAAGATTAATTTATGGTTCTGGTAGGTGGTCCGCCATCTTCGGTAGCACTTTCCGGCACTTCCGGCGAGCGGTCGAAGATGATCTAGTAAACAGATCAAACCAGCTGCCGGGAACAGAATTACGACGGTGAATAATACTTGATCCTAATAAATAGCGGTTCTGATACGACCGATTTTGGTTTTTTTCGAGCCAGATTTTACGGGAAAATATAGGAAAGTTCAGAGAGCCCGGTTTTTAAAATCTGGGATTCATCCGGGGGGGGGCGGGCGGTGAAGGCGCTTACTGAATTATCAATCAAACGGGCGGGGACAGTCCGTCGGAGGAGCCCCGGTTTAATTAATTGCCCCCGCTTCAGATAGGATTCGGCCTACTTTGTTCCAGTTTTCAAATTCATTCGATTCGATCCATCAGATTCCTCGCGGCCGATTCAATATCAATCCGTCTGCGCAAACACGGATCCCAAGTTTATTTCAATTTTCGTTCAAGGGCTATACAATTCAAGTATAATCGATGAATAAGTGCCCAATGAAAATTGATTTGTTTTTGCGACAATGTTGAGTAATTGAAAAAAAGCGTCGAATTTTTTTTGCAATAAAATCCTGAAGAAAATGTCCGGCATTTTGGGTAGCAGTGTTACAAGAAACAATTTTCGAATCGTCACGGTATTTTACTATTGTAACATTTCGAAAAAACTAGAGCACCGGAGTGAGAAGGAGCTTTGCTTTTTATATTGCCATCAGTAACGTTTTCTGTACGGATAAATATTCGATTGAAATATATAGTTATTCGGCGAATAGAAGCCGAAGTAAAGCGTCGCGAGTGGATCCGACCACTACAAAAGCCTAATAAATCAAACTGAAAACTTCAAATCGATGAAACGCATTAGAGTTTTTTTCCGAAATTGGAGTAACTAACCGGAACCATAGATTGGGGTAATGAATGATGCTCCCGTTATGAATGTCCTTGAAATTTTGTATAGCCTTTTCATCCGTGCAAATGGGGGTATGAATCGATGGGGAATTAATCGCCGGCTGAGGTGGGTGCGGACTCGATATTGCCTCCGGTTATAAGTGGTGGCAGAGAGACGGTAATACCTGTTTACGGCCGGAGCGAATAGGAAATTAACCGGCCGCACATAGGCGCCGTTTCTTTTATTATAGGCCCGCCTTTCTTGAAAGTAGTTCGGCTGGAAGCGAAACATAAAACTAGCCCCTCACCCCTTATCGACGATTTAATTTCACCGTTCGGTCGAGCGTCGGGGAATTCGAGTTGAAACGAGATGCGCTTAAATAAGTTGCGTTATCGCCGGCCATTGTCGGTCTGCAGCCGAACAGATAAAAGGACCTTTATTTACAGACAAACACTCGGGCTTCGGCCTATCATAGATAAACATTAAACTGGAGTTTATGCGGTGCATTTCCTCGAATTTAATATACCGGTCGGGGGGATCCACGAGGTCTTGGAATATCATCTCGCGCTAGACATGTTTCGGCTTTTAGACCTGTTACGGGTAGAGCTCGAATTGGCCGGCCTTTCGCACTTTCGTCGAGGTCCGATTACTCGAAAGTAATAGTGTATACGCTACTTTGGCCGGCCATTTCGCGAAGTGGCGGCCGAAATTCGATGTCCGGGAGGTGGCTTATCTTTGAACATTTTTAACGAACCGTCGAGTCTTGCCGATCGCTGATCGGTGGCCATCTCTCAAAATCTCCGCAAATTTAGAAATAAGAAACCTTTGTACAATTCCAAATTTCATAAAAGTTCATCCTGTCCTAACAAGGGAGATCGTGATTGATGAAGTAAAGATATCGTATCGAGTATGAAATTTTACGAATCTGGTCTAGAATTAACGGAATTCGGCGCTCTGGCCGATTTCGGGCTTTGGCCGTAAACACATATAATCCGGCGTAAACGCGTCAATTCTCTTTCAAGTCTTCCCGCTGCTATATAGTTTCTTGCTCGTTTCAGCTATTGGGAAACCAATTAGGCCATCTATAAGTTGCGGTCACATCTACACGGCTGGCAAGTTTCGACTCGGTACTTCGATAAGTCGGTGGCCCCGGGCATTCTTCGGCGGTAGAGTTACACCATCCGACTTAGCCGCTAGAACTAGTGGCTTCTTAAACTTACACGCTGACTTTCCCCGAGTTGCCTATTTATTTAACGATCATAAAACAATAAGGCGCCGTATTACCCAAATTTATAATCCGATCCGGACAAAATAATTTTAGAAAATACCTAACCCTATTTTAGAAGTAGGTAGTAAATATAGATACGGAACTGAGAAATGAATGTCAAAACTAAATAAAATACCGTTCTTGGCCTAGAAAGGAATTCGTTATATTCTTCCCACATACGCGAAACTTAACCGCTCTCGAGATTAAAACACATATCTCCATATATGAACGAGGTCGGTCTTAAATTTTGAAAAAAACCCCATTCAGAAAATACTCGATAGCTGGGAGAAGGGGTATCCCGCAAACCCGGTTTTCAAATTTGAATAGCCTTTTGAAAGTGTTCGATTATTAATAATTCATAAAGCTCTTCGGCATATTAAAGAGAGTATGACTATGATATGTCGTCGACAAGCGAGAAGGACATATATCCGGACGGCCGAATAGTATTACTGTGGATGTAAATTGAATAAGGGCTAGCTAGATCTCTAGCTAACTCAACATTCGCGGCGAGTTCCTCATCGGAAATTACGTAATTCCCTATTTAGTCAATAAATAAATAAATGGTGGAATAACAGTTACGCGCGTTAATAATTTGACGAATGTGGCAAATTTACAGACCGGTTTTGGCTTCTCGTCCGTACTGTTCCGTTACCGATACGGTCGGACGTATAATGCACTGCGATTATATGTACGTCGGAAAATCATTTCGGGGATCAATCCCAAGCGAAAACGCTTTCATATTCACGCCCCGTAATGTATTTTCAATATCATAACCAGGGTTTAAACCTAATAGAAACTAGAGCTAGGAAGTCCTGCAGGAAACTGGGGCGCTTCTGATATCAGCCCTCAAAGGTTAATCTGGTAGGTTACAGAATGAATATACATCGGATCGCGGCCGACTTAATTAAGTAATATGTATACACAGCTAAACTTGATCCGCACTCTCCTGCATACTTTTCGTCTGAGCACCCTCCAATTACCATGCTTATAGCCGTTGGGGTCGAAAACAGGGAAATGTAAAACGAAACCAGCATCGCGAAACGGATATCATCGGTAATCCGTTATATTACGAATAAAAATTGTATTTTTATAAAAAACGGAAATACGATATCGCGAGTAAAACTTATACGAAAACCCCCCTCCCCCCCTGGTAACGGCTATACTTTTAGAATTTTGTATCTTGCAATTTTCCGTCCCCACTCACTGATTTGGTGCCGCGCCAGATCGGTTTTGGCCTCTCGCCACCGCCATTAAATCAGCTATGTACTTATGCAGCCGGGTACTTGGGCAGTCACTTAATGAAATCGCGGTACGCCCACAGGCGCTAACGGCGGCCGACAATGGCGAAACGCCGAAGATAGGACCAAGCGGGAGACACCAATTATCGGTCGCATTAAGCTTATAAGCGCGCTCAACCCGCGCGCGCATTACAAATTATACGGCCCATTATTATTCGACGAAATATTCCTCGCTATTACCTTATAACAGGTGAGTGGACTTTAAAAACCATAATATCGGAGTTCCGTAACAATTTCCTTCAGCGATTAAAACTACACATTTTCCTAATTACGCGACGACTTTACTAATTGTTGCCATTAAATCGATGTAAAGGAAATTGCTCGGAAATGGCGGCGAGAAAAAAACCCAAACTTTTTCCTAAAGGCCGGGGATGGGAATTGTTTAAATACACCCCGTGGAAATACCGCATCTTTTGTCCCCCGTGTAATAACAAATTATGACTTATTATTATATCGGGCTCCCGACAAGCGCCTCCCAACTTTTGCGCACTAATTAAGCCCCGCGATTGTCCCAACGCTCCTGACGGGGCACCCGGTAATTGCAAAATATTAAACGAGTTCCGGTTCCGACCGGTCTGCAAATTGCAGTCAAAACTCTGTCCTCGCTCGGCTAAATGTAGCGCTAGCCGATTAAAAAGTTTTCAATAGAGCAAATAATTGAAACTGACTAAGCGCATTCTCCAATACTGCACACAATGCTTTTAACGCGCCGTCGCTTTTAAATATTGTCCTTTTCTGTTGATACTTAAACATGGAAATTGATTTTAGCTAATAATTTACAAATCAGTATTGCAAAACTGCGTCATAAGATTCTAATAAAAAAAGTCCCCCTAACCGTCTATAATGCTCCCCGATATGTTCCTATTCACACCGTTCACCACGACCTCAATATATCAATAGTTATAAAAGTTCCTAACCATTCATTCTTGTCTTACTCGTAGTCCTAATTTGCTTTAGTTACCTTTCTTCTCCATCCGTAGCCCGGGAAGAGTTTGAAAAGTGCCCTCACCGGGTGGCATCTTTATCGAAAGAAGCGAGAGACATTCCGCAATTGTACTTGTCCGAACTTTACGGGCCAGAGTTTTTACCTCATTCCCTTACATTTTTTCACTGTTTTCCGATTTTTAAAAATAGCGAGGTATATATCTTTTATGCCGTGCAATACGGTCCTTGAAAACTGAAGTATTCAATTCGATGTACAATAAATAAAGAAGGACGAAAAAATCTGTCGGTATTTAACAGATAATATACAGGATCTATCGAATGGTTAATTCGCTACAAGTATACATCCACAGTGTAAAGTTCTGGTTAATATTATTCTGGCCCCAAATAAAGGCAGCAAGTTTGGTCGGTTTGCAATGTGAGCCTTCTAATTTTTGAAATTTCAGTCGTTGTAAAGCATTAACGCGGGCATTATCGGGAGCCAATCAGCGGTGGGTAACCGGGTCGTGTCGCATATCTGTGCAGCTACAACACCCAGCGTGCGTTGATTAACCGCTGGATCTCCGGGGGCCACCAGCCCTGATGAGATACCCTCCCATATACCGGGCGTACCGCTACCAGCGTTACCCTACTCCAGGGCATAATTGTGCCTGTCGGCATACGTTAAACTATAAAGTGTTTATTTCCGTATTTAGTACTGTTTTGAACGTCGAATAAAGTGCGTCGACCTACTGTGAAACCGATATGTAATATTTTTGAATAAATTATTCACGTTCCGCGTTCTTACATTGGCGACAATTCAATTCGATCGTGCTGGTTCTATTTGAATGAAAATTATACTAATCATCCCGTTAGGCCATATATAATGTAGTCAACAAAAATAGTTATAAATGAGCGAAAGGTTCCGCGATCAGAACTATTTTCCCAGTAAATTTAACTGAAATTTAATAACATCTATTGCGGTGTTTACCAATTCGATATTGTGAAAGCCATTCGAAGATGGGGAATTTTAAAAAATCCACACTATCGCCATTGTCCCGAACGTAGGAAAACGTCTTCTGTTTTATCGCTGATTTATCGCCCTCATTCCAACCTAAAATGAATTGCCGGAGCCACATTCAAAAGTTTAGTTTATAAATTCCTGAAAATCGTGTTGGTAATGTGAATTCCATAGTCTCATTTCTTCCGCAATACATTTATTTGTGTTGGCCGCTACGAATTCGTCTTAGGTAGGAGTCAACAATAATCAAAAATAAACATTAATAAAAGTGAATAATCTCTAAAGTATCTTAAAGTGATTTCAGGCCGTTATATATATGTGTATATATATATATAAATAAGCCTATCCCCATACAATCAGCAATACAACTGCTGCAGCGTTTCGTTCGCATTTTTAATAAACCTCGAGGAGCACGAGAGGGGACCTTATCGACCACGTTTACGGAAGCGCCCCCCTTCGAAGCCGAACACTTTATTTAAAAGAGGAGCATTATTACATTTTTTACAGTGATGATCCTCGGGAGAATGGGACCGATTCATGCCAATTGTGAAAGACGCGTTCTGGGAAAAATGTCTCCCTCGGGGCGTTTTCAGGGCTTATTGCAAGGGACTCGTCTCGTCTATAAGTATTTTTTTCCCCCTTTCGATAAAAGTCCCACAAAATATTGTACCGAATTTGAACTGAGAATGACGCAATAAATAGGAAACCTATCTGCAATTACGTGACATTTTAGAAATTTCCAACAGGTCTAACCGGACAATATATTTATAAATATAGAATTCAACATTTCAGAGAAAATATGAGTCAGTACAGAATTTTAATGACAATAAATAAGTTGTTTTATAAGTGGACCTAATACCCACTTTGTAGTCTTCCGTCAGTGCCCGTACGTTTATTAACACTAATAAATGAAGAACAATATAAATACATTCATTTCCCATCAAAATCTATTCACTTTACATATCAGAATCGTCCAACTGTCGATATAAATTCTCTCTATTGTCCCGCATAAGATTTAATAATCCCGGTGATAAATTCAGCCACGTGGAGAGGACTGAAAAACCCCCATATAATCGCCGGCGTTTATTCCGGGTAACGCACTATCAGTAAGTCCGAGGCTCAGCCATATGAAGGGTTGTAGTGAGCGTGTGTGTGTGTGTGTGTGAGTGTGGGGTGGGATGGGGGCGGGCGAATGAATAGGCACGAGGCTCGCGGAGGATTTTAAAATTCAAATAAATTTCGATCCCAATTGAAATGAGCGCCCAGTGGCCGGAACAATAATAATAGAAATAGTAAAAAAAGAGGGTGGAGGGGACCTCAAAAAAAATAGTCGGAGGTACAGCGGATATACCGATAACGAAAAAACCCTGAGAATGTTTTGCGTTCTCCACACGAGAAATATTATATTCTAGGGGAGCAAATATTCAATGCTTAAATGTTAGTAGACGATTTCAATCGATCAGTATTACTATTTTTATAATTCAGTTCCACTTCTAGTCTTATTAAACGGGACCTAAAGATCTGAAGACAAAATATTATTTTATATTTGTTTCCGTTTAATTTTTGAGTAAAATGTGAATACACTATGGCCATCATCCTTTTCTGGCTTAATTTGACTGGTTTTATAAATTAATATCCCCTAATTGGGATGTAAATTTTTTATAATATGAAAAAAGGACCATTCTTTCGGTTAAATGCCGTAACTTTCTATGTAATCTGAAATTGTGTCAGCAATATTCGTTTTAAATTAAATATTCCAGGCATCAACCCGACCCGATATCGACGCCAGCTGACGCCTCGTATGCCATTGTTTGATTTCGTACAGGAGGGCGTCCGTTCTCAGTAGGTCCCTCGACAATTTTTCCTACTGATCGGTGTTGACTCGACTGTTGTTGAACTTAATAACGACAATTGGACGGAAGAAAATCCAATTCTGCTTCGCCGCCGGCTCTGTGTAAAGCCGAATACGCGTCTCTAATTTTTAAAAACTCTCTTTTTAAATACGAAGTACGCCTTATATATTACGATTCTTTATGCGATACCCATGCCCCCACGGAATGAGGTATACGTAATCGTGTGAGGTGAGGTAAGTGTAATCTGGCGCAAGACTGTAAGACAGTACGGAAATACCTCGTGGTGGGACCCTCGTTCGATTCCCGATTGCGGACCGTAAAAATATCCGGTCAATTTCGACGTCCGTTTCAGTACTGGCTTGAGTGGTACTAATTACCGGTTCGAGTCGATTCTTTTGATGGCGAAAAGCCGAAAACGAACAGTGTTAAGACCCGGAGGGGCTTTCGGAATTTCTACCTCGTCGATTGCCCATTACGGAAGGCGGCTTAGTCGGTGTCCTCCATTTTTATAGAAAAGGAAATAGGGCCGGGGATGATGTCGGCAGGCAGCCGGCTATCAGATACTTAGCGGACGGTGGGGGTGCCGAACGTTTCCACCCGGAATTAGTATTCCGGTCGGGGGGCGCCCCGCCAATTACCGGAAGAAATCGTTCGTGGAACGGAGCGGTGTTCTGGGGCCAGCACGATATACGTTACACGGCGACGATTTATGTTCAGGGATCGGACGTTGAGCCCGCATTGCGGCGGCCATCCGGACTACGGGGCCCGCCCTCCCATCAGTTATTACAGTAGAAAATAATTCCGATCATCCCCTTCTTCGTACCCCACTGTCAGCTTTCCCCAACAAAAACGCCGCCCCCAAATATACTCTCGAATTCCAAAATCAACTTCCAGTTCGCAACGAGTTGACGTCGTCAAAATTAATATTGCGGATAGAAATGTATCGTAAAGACGTAATACGAGGCACTAAAAATCATCCGATAGAAACGACTTAATAGTAGGATTACCTGTTATGCAAACAGATTACATTTAAATAGTGAGGAAATTCATTTTAGTAATATTGGGGATAATTAAACTCGGAATTTTCGATAGATCCTTTGATGTATAGAATCGTTAAATTAAGGTTGTCGTATTGTCGTTTTATAGTCGATTAAATACATTGGGATTTTCGAAAATCTCTACCGTTCGATCGGTCTGACGTATGGGAATAATGACCGATCCTCCCTCCTGCTCCGAGAGTTAAGTAATAATTTTCTCTAGGTTAATAATCTTAATAAATCGAGATAATTTGATCCGATAATTGACCGATATTGTCTGGCGGCAAATTATTTCTGAACACTAGCTTCAGGCTGTTCTCATCATAGGAACTAGTTGATATACAGCTCATTCTCTGTGCAAACCTTTTAATGTGGAGCGGATTTCCTACTCGGAATACGGTTCCTCGCGTATTCATACATCGCGAATGCGGCTCGTTTAACGGGAGAAAACTAATTAAAATCGAGTTCGATAGTTTGTTCCAAAACGCGAAGATTCCCACGCATAATTAGAACGGATTGCGGCGGTCGGGTTATATTTTTCAGAGCGGCGGACTGACCTGGGTTCGAAGGCTAGTAAAATTCTGAAATTGGAATGAACGCACATTTTCTTCGAGAACGAGATCCGGTTTACATCCGTCGGGGCGACGTCAAAAGATGGGAATGAGCCCGGCATATTACAAGTCGGGCGAGGGTCGTAAAAATCGTACGTATTATTAGAATGAAATGCAATACTCCCCCGGCCGGGGTTTACGAGTTCGCCACTCGTAAAGTAGTTGCAAGCCAGACAAGAACTTAGGGCCCGATCGAGCGCCGGCTTTGCCATTAAAAACGGCGATTCACCTATGCGATAGTCTTCCCCCCCTCATATTACTTCGGTTGTTGAGTCCTCGTGATGTTTGTTTTAGCGCTACGCCCCCGTTTTATTGAACGGAGTGAAGGCTTCGCGACCTTATATGATGGGGGAGGGGTTGAGACGCTTTAGTGCCTAACTTCGAAATAATTTATAGAACGGAGACATTTATGAAGATTCGAGAATCTCGACATTTGGCTTAGTGTAGAACGAAGAAATTGAGGCTAGCTATAAAAAATATAACAATTGAAGTTCCACAAATGCAAATTGTTCCGGAAATTTTCATTTATACCCATTTTTCGTAGCTATGTACGGTCTGGTAGTCTAGATAGAAGTATTGAATTTTGCTCTTCTAAACCTGAGCTCTACATAATAACCATAATAATCAATTTTTTGACGAAATAAAGAGTCGACAAAATTAATCTAGTCCGTAAGAAAATGTAAAAACTTCTAATCTTTTTTTATTATGTTAAATTATTTTCAAATTGATTCATCACCCCAGTAAACCTAGTAACGCATAAGGCTATGGTTAAATTACACGCATTTATTAAAACATTTTATTAAAAAGTCGAAGAAATATATGAATTAACGATTAAGCTCTATTTAAGCGGTCATTAGATGGAATAAAATCTTCCACGGCGCTGATACTACACCCGCAAGACGTAGCGAATACGCGGGCCTAGCGTAACTATTCAAAGGGAGAGTTTAAACTAAAAAAGAACATGTATTTTATATATATTGTAATTTATCTCTCGGGTTTTTCGACGAGTGTTTAGAATCATTTTCCCCATTCACCCGTTCGGCTTCTATTAGCATTTATTATACAGGCATTTATTATGTCAGGCACCTGGGAATGTGAGCACTGTACCGTCATTTTCAATAACATTGTTTGTTTTAGAACTGTATCTCCCGTTTCTAAAAGTATACAGAACCAGTTTTTCGGGCGAAACCAAATTATAAAGCGAAAACCTCTAAGTTTAGAATCCGAACTTACAATTCCAAATGGAGATACCGATAATGTTTTTCTTTTAACAAACTCTATTTAACAAAGGTTTTTATCGACTGTCGTTGGCTCTGGGCCGGTGCTCGCTGTAAAAAGTCAACCCCGCCCACCGCCACCAACCTTTTATCGGGGGGGCAAATATTTTATCGGGAGCGTCGGTTACTTTTAAACTCGACCGCGGGTTTTAACCTCGAATTCCTGGTCGGTCCACAGGACTTCCCCCCCCCCATTGGCTTCCCCCTCCACTCGTTCATTTTACCTTTCAAAAACCGTGTCCGGTGACTCACTCGACTGCGGTGTTCGTTAAATGGACGGCTCAATTAGCGTTTCCAGTATTTTAAATCTGGCTGCAGTTTTTGTTTATAATATAGAAATTTATGTTTGCACTATAAAAATGAAGAGAAAATAATGAAAAAACTACTTGCATATATACTAAAACCAACCAGTTTGTTGTTGTACGAAAATAAAAAAATATTTAAACTGTACGAATTTCTATTATGTGTATTTGGTGGTCATGGCCTCGGATCCGATGCCAAAAATAGAATAAATAAAATAAAAACGAACCAAAATAACTATACCGATTGAGGTGAGGGGCGCGGGAAAAATTCGAGCGAAGAGGCGTGGTACGTGTAAGTGCAAGCCGGCAGTTCATAAAGGGAGGATAAAACGAGTTCGAAACGTTTGAAAAGTAATATGGGGTCTTTTCATTTTGTCCGACCCCCCACCGCCCCGTTGATTTGTTGAGCTTTCCCAGAAAATGAATTCTCAGCCCCGTTTCCGGCGAGAAAATTGGATATGTCCTCCCCCGGCAGTACTAGCTCAGATACAATATGTATCTTCATCCCCGTCCGAAAGGGCAAAGTTTGGGAAATCATTAGCACGCTTTCTGTTATGCGCGTTCGGAGGTGTGTGCCCCGGAAGGATTTAAATTCGCGATAAATTATACTTCGGATTAAAATTCGCCCGTATATGATGAGAGTCGGAGAAGACCCGGCACAGCGGTTTGAGCGATGCGGAGTAAACCGGGAGTTCGAATTTTCCGTCCAATTCCACACACGACTAATTGGGGTTGGAGGGCTCCTGAGATTTTTCATTCCAATGAAACACACACAGAAAACCCGACAGAACATTTCTTTCCGTGAAATCCGATTTCCCAGTAAGTTTATCGGCAAATTGATAAATGTTTTCTCCAGTGCTCCATTCGAGGTTTTAAATTTTGTTTTGGAATTCATATCCCGAACCGACGTTTGAGTGTAACGATAAAAATAAGCGCAGTCCATTCTTGCGTCGATTCGAGCTGCAACCACACATATTTGTGTGGGTACACATAAATTCCTTTTTTTTCTTCTTATTTTAAGTCGGGACTACAATGTTTAAAATTATATCTAGTGACGGAGCGATTTGATAACACTAGTGTACTTTTGAAAGAGATTCCACCCATCGAACGTACTCCGGCTCCAGCCATTACTAGATAATAAGGAAATTAGGTGGCCATTTACTCTTAAGGCGGTGCTGGGAATTTTCAGGAAGGTGATATTTACATTCCAGAATATTTCTAAAATATATTTACATTCCTCGAATCGGGAATTAAATTATTTATATTTTGTTTGTAAAAATATATTTTTTCGATGTTATCTAACTGACAAAATATTTACGATTAAGTTCACGGAATTAACTAAGATTCTCAATGAGCTAAGAAATTGTCGACTGTACTCCCGATGTCACCAAAGTGGCGAATGGATCTAAAATAGATTAATTTTGTCGATTAAAATCTATAAGCCTGTACTCCTTTTCAATACGCGTGACGGCTTGAAAAAAAATAATAACAATAATAATAAAACGACGTCCTACCGGGGTATAAAGCGGAGGAGATTATGCCGGGTCTCGGTTGGGGCACGTGCTCTATCGGGCTCAACACCCTTCCGACAATATATTTGGATCAAAACCGACGGAAATTTCGTTTTTTTAGCCCCGCTTTATATTTGTATTAAATTTCTTGAAATATACAACCGGGGTAAATAAAAATCGAAAGCAGGAAGAAAAGACCGGACAGGGGGTATCGGCCGGACAGTTTTCCAGAATGAAAATCTTATTCGAAAAACTCATAACTTAAAAAATATGTTTGATAACACTGAAGTAAATCCCCGATCCGAATATTCCTAGATGTTTTATTCAGTCGGCGGTAGCTACGATGAACAGGTATCAGAGGGCCGCACAACTGCTTTGACGATTCAAAAACTAAAATTTGAAACATAGAATGATCCGTGACTGCAAGCGTATTATAGTGTTGTAATATGGTGCAGGTGATTTAAGTGCGGACTGTGTATAAAACTGCAACTCTTGGGGAATATTATTAAGCAAAAAGTATCTCTTACAAAAAGGAGTTTAAAGAAAACAGATAAAATAAATCTCCTATTTTTAATTACCTTTCTCACCCGATACAAGCATAACTCGTATCGGAATTATATTGGCCAATAACGAAAAAGAATTTAATCCCCGTTTTCATGCAACATTTTCAATTATCATTTTATTAAAACGAAGAATTTTTTGTTACGCACAATTATTCCGTTGTAGCCCATATTCGCTGTTATTTACAGAGTTATTTCAATTACAATCTCAACGAGGTGAAAAACAATTCATTTCTGGAAATAAGTTATGGGAACGCGAACTGTAATATTCCATCATTAACAATCCTCGCTTTTATTCTTTATTATTTTTTATTGAAAACTATCTCTAACTAACTTTCGGTGAGATCGCATACTGTGGGGACTCAGGTAACTCTTAACAGGTCCCGTCATCCGAGTAGGAGGGCAGTCGGGCTCCGGGAAGGGGTAGAGGAATAAACGCCTTCAGTCAATGGAACTCGCTCGAGTGTTTTCCAAAAACATGAAAAGGTTCTCACAGCGGTTAACTATCATTTATTCCAGTGTTTTCCTCTTCTCGTGACGGCATATACGTATTCCCGCTTTTATTCCAGAAGAAAAATAATAGTCATCCGTGTATATAGCATTCCGGGAATTAACCAATAAGGAATTTCAATTTAATTCTGTCCGTCATTGATGGACGTGGATGCAGCGAACTTATTGGAAGCGGTGGTCAGAAGAGGTGCTCCAATTCTGTTTCAATATTTACGAGGAATTTGAAAAATTCTCTCTTAATTTAACGATGGGCCGCACTCTGACTAAACCTCGCCACTCCATTAGTCGTTCCTATATTTCTTGCACATCTCTGGCAAATATCAATTCGCGAGTTACTGTAGTTAGTGTAGGCGCAAATGTAAATTATTACAAAAAGGTAAATATATCTCAGAGAACTAAGCAAACCGCATCGTAAATAATTAATTAAATTAAATTAATCGTCCCGGATAGAGAACGTAAATAATTGATTAAATTGGTAATTGATAATTATGCGAAATAATACGGTGCAAATGAAATGATAAATCCCTCTCTAGAAACCCAAATAGCTGAACCTTTTCCCCCAATTAGAATTAGTACAAAATAATTTACCCATCGTTCTGGATTAAATCAGAAACGAAGAGTTATGTTCCCTTTTTGGTCCTAATTTTTAAATTCTGAATTCGTGTTAGAAATATTTGCTTAAATTTTACACTATTCAAAACTCTTGGGAATTGCATGGTTGAAATTGCCCTATGATGGACCTCGTAGCTAGAACTGCAGTTAAACCAAAAGAAGAATAAAAGAGGGGACTCTTCGCAAAAACCGAATTCGCGAATCGGATAAGGGAAACCGTACTAATTAGTTATCGAGCGTGGGGCCTGGGGTGGGGCTCGGGGTAAGGACTAGGGTTTGCGAGGGGCACACTCCTCTGACTTATATGCGATCGATAGACTCCAGAGAATGGCTATCTTGTTCCACCGCCCCCGCTCCATTTGTTGCGAATCTATTCCCGACAAAAGGTACTTCCCAGCGGCCTCCCCCTTCCGCGCTTCCTCAACTTGCCCGAATAACTTCTGGGACCGAGATATAATCCGTACCCGAGATATTAGTAGTTCCTCCCGGACGCGCGTCAAGGCCCCCGCGGAGACAGTTGGGACGTATTTACATTCGAATCGAAGCCAGTTAATTAACAGCCGCCTCCCGTCCATTTAAATGTACAAAACCGGCCGGCAAGTTGTTCAGGCACCGAATTCAGCCTAAGTAGGATCTTCCATAAGAAGTTTAAAAGTAAAAAAAGTGGAATACAATTACACAGTGTGTCCTCCCGTTTTTTCCTGCAAATTGATCAACCATGCGTGCGGTTGACGCGCCTTAGACCTTAGTTATCTGACGATGTCAATACACCGATATTTGTTTGTACCGGTGGAGGGGGGGGTTTAATTTAAGGATTCTCAAAGCGCGAAATTCGCTCCGCCGAAATCCAATTATCCCGGACTTTGGAGGGGAAGCGTTTCTAATTGGAGAAGAAACGTTAGCCGGTACTGGGTCGGAGCTGGCTCGTATTGGACCTACCGGAAATTCAAACGCCGCCCGCCCCACTTCTTGTTTAGGCCCCTTTGAAGTGGGCATCGAAACAGGAAAATTCGTTGAAATTCCATCCTCCAATTATATGGTCCGAGAGAAATAAAGATAATGTAGGGACTAATATCAGAAGATAAATCTCGAATCGAGAGATCCAAATTCAACCCGAGCGACATCAGCATTACGATTTATATATGCTGATGACATACGCTGCAGTCATTTTCAGTAACATTTATAAATTCCTTACATGTATGTCTGAGCTCGGTATTCGACAACATCGGTTCGACACTATCGTCAGTATCAGTACGAAGACCGGCGACTGAAATGGATAGGATAGGGCCATCCTCAATTTACCGACGGATTCCTGCCGAATGTGCACAGAAGTAGAAATTGGTTAACTCATAGAGAGGAGACGGATTCAAATTATGAATCCCGTGTATAAACCGCGATGCGAAGCCAGGTGGAACCTTATATGGTTAGTAGCGACTACGGGATTTCAGTTCAATCACTCCTTTCCCAGGATTTTCTTACATAACGCGCGGCCTCACAAGTGCGCTTTCAATGGTGAGCCGGTTCTTAGGAAACGAATTAACTGGAGTTTACGAGCTAAATTCAAATTTGCAAGTTCACGGAGAAGTATGGAAGAGAATTTGTCTTCAATTACGATTTTGAATCGATCACGAAAAGGGTTAATCGATGTAGAATTTATTAACATATTTTCCCAATTCATCGTATTTCTTGTTATTTGATATTGAGAAATAACAAGTAAAAAAAATCAGTATAATGATACATCAATTTATGTGCAAGTACAGATAATTTTTCACTTGAATTGTTACATTCTAGTAGCCAATGTTTAACTATCGTTTTCTGAATGCACGCCAAAGTGCCATCACTGAGTGGTTTCTTTATCGTGAGAAGCAAGATATAAAAACCTTTCCACAATTGTACTATAAATAAATACAGATAAACCTTTCCGAATTTTTCCGTCGAAACTCGGTTTAAAATTAGGCATAAACTCCGGCAGGCACATTTGAATAAAGTCTGCTTAATAAAGCGTGTAGAAGACGTAGTGTACACTAATTTACGTGCGTTCGCAATCTGTTCCCGCTCATAATTTGGTACCGATATTTTTTTTTCGCACTCGCCGTACGAAATTCGAGACGGGCAAACTAAACGACGAACTCTCTAAGTGCCAATTTCGGCCGATATTCGCTCCGCCGGAGTGCGAGAGGATAATTTTTGTGCCTTAAAAAGGGCGGCAAAGGTGTATGTGTATATATATATATATATATATATATATATATATATATTCGAACTTTTTAGGAGGAGACGGAAGATAGGCCGCCGAAGAGAACGCCTATATCTGGTCTGTCAATGGACGTTTCGGCGGGAGATCCTCGGAGATAGGCGTTGGTAGCTCGTTACCCGCACTTTCACCACGCTCTATCATTCCCCCTAGAAGGAAACTCTCCCCCGTTGCCAGAACAAAACCGACCTCCCCCAAACCACCAAACTGGATAGGTTTTCCTCGGATATTTCTCTACCCTCCACGTCCACGTTTGTTTCAAGGCCGTTTTCCTAAATTGCGAGTTTGTTAGCTGAGGTCAATTTTAATGTCCGTTTTAGTTGTCCCAATTTCGATTCCTAAAGCCGATGAGTGATATGATGCAGAGAAATCGAAACCTCGTGGAAACCTTTCGTATCAATTAAATTTAAAAATACGTATAATTCGCGTAAAGATTTAATTAAATGCCAGAAAGGGTGGCCATTATTGAAACTGAAAGTTATGCTTGTAATTCTTCTGTAAGAGAGCAATACTTATAAGGACTTGAAGGGCCCGGTAAGAACACGAGACGACGAATTATGATTCCTTGCACGAAGTGGTGCTTTATTCTCTAAGGCGGACCAATAACAAGTACTCAGCTCGATGGTTCGTTCCTCCCTAAGGAACTTCTACTACTACTACTTTCCCTCAAAATACTACTTCTGGATCGAAAAGTAAAGATTTTATGACGCAATAAATCAAGCGGTGGTCAGTTTCGGTGATGATTACCGAAGAAATGGTATTTCATGTCTTCATTAAGATAAGAAAATTTTGTTACCGCGATTTTTAAAAGCTCGGGAAACGTTAGAAAAGAGTTTTATCGGCGGGATTTTTTTCAAGACCGGTTTTTTCGCAAAACTGGGCTATAAGGGCCGTTATAAGTCGTCAATAAACGGTGGAAAAGCTTTCCAGACCTCGGCCAAAGTATAGACCGGTTAAGGAGTTATGAACTCTGTAACGACGTTACCCTTGTTGGAGAGTGACGGGGGGGGGTTGAATTTAAAATGCTTCGGAAATCGGTCACTTTGGCGTTTAATATTTCAAGGGGCGCCGCTTAGTGAAACTGCGTGCGGCTAAGTCGCCGGTTAGACGCTGGGCGGTATACACGGGGACAGGGAAGCTGTGAACTTAAGGGGAAAATCAAGAATAATTCTGATTCAGAATAGCTTATTTAACAATGAAATTCCACACTTTGTTTTATGGTTATTATAAAATTATTATAATAATTTGTTCGAAAATTTCGACTTGTCCGTAATTACTTCTTACATTCGCCCAGTGATTTCAGAGAGTCAGATTGTAGGGCTAGTGATTTTAGCGATAGAGAAGAGTAAATGCACGGACACCTACATACAATTTCAATGATTGGAATTCGAATTGGGCTCGGCGATGGTCACGACGGGCGGATTCGAAACGATAATTCACCAGCTACCGAATTACTTACAGGAACAGCAACGTTGATCCTCTTTCGAAATGACATCGCCGTACAATTAAGTACTAAGCCTAACTACACCGCTACCGCTCCTGCGGTGGCGTACATGCTGAAAAAGCGTGACTGCACGATTTTCAGCGGATATTCGAGCGGACCTCACTTTTTTTGAAAAAGAAAATCTCCAGCGTTGGACGCGAAAATAAAAAAGGCCGCGAATTAATAAATGCGAGTGGGAACGAGGTAGGGGCGGGGGAACAATAGTTAGCGGTTGGACGTTAATTAGGCCCAACAACGTTGGAAATGTGGGCGGACATTTGTCGGCCGCAAGCTGACAGGTCTACACAGGGGGAATTTACCCTAATAATAAGGGATGATCCCCCGAATGTTTTTCTGACTTTTTACCGCGGCAGGGGCTTGGGGGCGCGTTCATTTCCGATTATTCGGCAGGAACCCGGACGCCGGGATGTTCGAAAAACGGGGTAAGTCACGTTCTGAGTCTTCCAATAACGCGACCTGCCAGTTACCCTTATGCGTACTGCATTCTGCCCGTCAGACCGGAATCCGAATTGCATTCGTTCGTCTCGCGTTTGTTAAAAAAACAGCTACAAAATGTGGACGCAGAAAAACCGGATAGTTAAAAATAAAAACAGGAACGACAATATTTGTTGCAAACTTTGGAAACTAAAAGCTGGCATTTTTGGTACCGCAAATTGGGCTAGTATTAAGCGAAAAGCAATTTCGGTAAACCCGTAAACAATCTGGTACAGACAATACAGAAAGAACTGATTCATGTCTTAGACACTCAAGTGGGAAAATCCAGAAACTGACCTGCGGAAACAGAGGCTTTTAAAAGAAAATTGATCAGAAAATGGCTCCCAAAAAAGGGCAATTGTGTCGCTTTATCATACAAAGCGCATCAAGCGTATAAGGACCATGGTTCTGTGATACGTGAAAAAGAGCAGTCCCAAGCGTATTAAGTAATCTCTGGGGGTTTTAGTGAAAGTATTATCTTGATAAAAGCACGCATGATGATTCTCTCACGAATTCATAGGAACAATGAAATGTCTGCGCGCTGATATATTGTAATGGTTTTTTGTTTTTTACAGGAATGATTCGAATAGGTGGGCGCTGTCGGACCTCCAGTTTCACAGCGAAATCTTATAATAGTTTAAAGAAATAAATATTGTAAGTATTTGGAGTTGGAATCCCGGGACAGGCTATGTCCGTTTGGTGAATAATTACTGAAGCCGATTACTCTTAGGGGCATGTGGGCGTTGATATACTCCGAAAATTTTATTGAGTAAACTCTCGAGAAACGACTTTCTGTAACCGCTATGCAGCTACTATTCCCTGGGTTTAAACTCGACAAAAGAAATAATCAAGTTTCTTCTAAGTTAGTTTCGGCTTCCGGCATCCCGAAGGGCATTATTGTCCCATTGTCAAGGACTCCGTCACTGTTATCCAGAGGTCCGGACACGGGCGGGCCCACACAAAGGGTTAATCGAGAAACCGGGATTTTAAATCGATTTTCCCAGCTGGCCTCAGTTTCTAAATCCGGCGTTTCGAAGGCCGGCATTAAGTCGGCCCCAAGGTAATTTAGGACAATCCGCCATTAACCAAAATCAAAATTAGCACAAAAGCCCGAACGCCGTGTTGATTTTGCGGATTTGGACTTCTCGGAAAAATAAATCGGGACAGGGATATTTCGAGCATTTTCAGACGCGTTATGGCAATTTTAACTTTGAAACAAATTAAAACATTCCTAATTATTATTCGCGGCAGAGCGGTTTCGGCTTATGGAGCCCATTTCGGAAATGAACGCCCCCTTATTCCGCTTATATTTCGTTATTACGCCATATTCCGCCGTGTCCGAAAATAGAAATAAATTAGACATAAATAAGTCAATAAGTCAATCGTTCGTTTGTTTATTCTTGTTCAATGAGTTTGCCGATTCCGTGATATTGCAGTCCACTTTCTGGCCCAGTTACGACCGAAATATATTTGATACATTACAAATGCCCCAACCTAGGAAATCTAGACCATTAAAAACCGTTAAATCTCTTGCATTAAATTTAAACATTTTTAAGAAATGATATTTATTCGATGATTACACGAGAGCCCGGCATTAAGTATTTTAACATTGATACGGTTTTAAATTGAACGAAATAAGAAAATATTTTTCAGTGTTAATAACCGAACATGTAGTTAATTTGCCTTCTATTAAAACCGCGTTTAAAATGATTTTTCTTGATGATTTTTTTGTAACATTAAAAAATTTAATATGAACATTAAGTACGAGTAATTCTACGGCCTCGAGTTTCCATGATTAATCGGGGGCCGCTCTGAATTTCAAGTCTGGTTCACAAGTGAAAGCGTGTTTAGTCATTCCCAATATTGAATATACCAATGGGCCGATAATCAATGCAGTCGCCCCGAATGCAAATTAAAGCAATAATTAAGTAATATCTGAAAAAAAATCATAATTTCAACCTCCCACTCCCTTAAACGGGGCCATGAATCATATAGCCTCCTTTCCCATCGAACGCTTTTTATAAAATTTCCCAGCCACCATTCCCCCGAATGAAACGCACAAATAACAAGTTCTATTGAAAAGAAATCCCTCGTTATTTTAAGGGATAAACGATAACAGATTTATTGCGGGCGATGAATGAATTTTCAATTAAGGGAATTTTTTGCCCCCCCCCCCCTTCTCACATTCCCGGGCTTTACCGAGAAGGGCTTCGATAATAATTTTTTTAATAATAGCTCTCGTCCAGAAAATTAAATAATAAACGAAAATCCTTTTCAACTTCTCACGGCAGGAAATAAGATTTATGGGTGAATTCATTGAATTATATATATATACACACACACACACACACGTTTTGTTCATGATAATTATTCCGTAATGAAAATTCCGTTATGAAATAAAGGGATCGATCCAGACGAAGAGAGAAGCATGAATGTTCGCCCGCCAAAGGGTAGGTGTGCAAATGTATTGTCAAAAAATCTTGGAGGAAAAGAATCATGTCTCTACTGTTTAATTGAAATTAAAAGTTTTTTACAAACAATACAATTTTTTAATACTAAAATCCTGTAACATATCAAGAATTGAATTATACATTGTAGTATATGTTTTTTTAGACATTTACGAGGATACATCATAATTATTTCCATCGCTTATTAAGTTTCGTTAGTGTGGTTTGATTATGCACTATATCAGGGATTCATTAACCGCTCTAATTAAGGGATTCCTGTGTCTGGAATTTTATTAATGAACTTTAATTCATTTATAAAACTCCCACTTTGGTAGGAGTAATTCACTTTAGTTCACACGTCCCGGCGATTAAATAGTTTCCACTCCTTTAATGCATTTCGCAACGAAGGCGGTCACGAACGCAAACTTTGGTGCAGAAACCGCCAGAAAGGTCAGCGAGTAAAAGAGGGGATCGCAATGAAAATAAATAAATATAAAGCGCCAAGTCCGATGTCGTGGGCTTAATTTAAGGGGGCAGAGACGTAGGGTCCGGCATAAAAGTCGGCGGCTTTCAGTGGCCGAACGATGAAATAAGAAAACCGCGGCGGAGGAGAGCGCGTAAAATAGCGCCAAAGAGAAAGGGAACACTGCAGTTGGATTTTTATGAGAAGTGAATTACGGCCGAGATGAAGTGCACCGCCACGCCCGATTTTAAGCCCCACCACGCCGCGTACCATTTCCAAGACCCCAGCTGCGTACATACTTGATACATCTCCCCCGTAAATATTGCATTTCTGAATTCTATGGGGTGTTCAGTAGCATTTTGAGATCCCGGTTCGAATTTACAGGTGATAGAAGACTGACAGGGGATTCGAACCCTCAGTACAGCCGGTTATAGTGATAATCTGTCTTTAATTTTAATATCCCGTTTCATGTGTGGAAATTAATAATGCCAGTCATATTATTCGCGGGGGAAATCGACCGAAAAACTCTATACCAAACCGGTAGATCATATTTTTATGTTGTTTGTATGCCAAAGCTTAAGCATTGTCGTTTTTTAGTGAGATAATTTTATTAAATTTTTCTTCTGAAAGATTGTCCCTTTTGTCATTTTCGACTCGATCTTTTGTAGCTAACCGCCTATTTCCGAGTTTGCCGAGCACCGGTCTGAAGCGGAGAAAGTTTATTTTTAATTTTTTTCTCGAGGTCCAGTTCCAAAATTGAAACCCTTCCTTCTTTAAACACGAGACGAACGAATGCAATTCGGATTCCGGGCAGTACTATAGCGTATTGGCATTTCAATGTTTTCGTTTTTTAATGCAACCTCGGCCGGGACCGTTATCGGGCTAGAGTGTAATTTGCTCGAGATGAGAGGCGTATTTCAGGACCCCGAAAGGCCGAACCCCCGCACCGAGGAATAATGTCGCCTGTATCTGTAATAAGCTCGAGAGCGCACAATGACCCATTCCGAAGTGCATTTAGAGAAATTGAAAAGGTGAAATTTAACGGGGTAAACGTGCGCGGTGGCGGTTAGGGGCGAGTGAAATGCCTGAGGCTTACGAGCCGGGTTACGATCGCGGGGAAGGCTATTAAGACCTATTGAAGTTCCCCACCCCCACAACACTACATGAGAAATATGAATTAACAGGCTGCCGTTGAACACGATGAATACAAACGCAAACTCGAACACAGGAATCCCTCGATTAGATTAATGGATCCTTGAGATATACCGCATAATTGAAAACCGCACGACTCAAACTTAATAATCGATGTCAATAATTGAGATGAATCTTGAAACATATTTAAACAATATCTTACTCAAAATATAACTGGATATAAAGCGGTGCATAATTGAATTAATTATTCTTTAATTATAGTTATTCAAAAAATATTTAAAATTTATTTTCGTTAAAAAACGGTTCTTATTCAGTTCCTATTAATTGCCCGTAGGCAGTGACTTTCGCGCTTGCCGCTTCGGGCCGAAGGAGTTTTTGAATCTCCGATGCTTCCGGTTCGCTTAAGGTTTACACCGTTAAAAAAGGCGCAAAACTGATCAAAACTTGTGCCACATACTTCATTACTGAAAACCGCATTTCTTCAATAATGTAGTAATCAAGGGTTTCCTGTTGTACAGTGCCAGAAGTATCATATATATACGATTAAATTTCGTATTTTAACCACTATCGATACATTTTAACGAGGCACTTTCTCTCGCCGGCTTCAAATCTAGCGTTCCGAAACGACAATCTAGATTGCCTTCCGGAATTGCCTATTTGAATGATAATTAAAACTTCTCCGCTTTATTTAAATCGGATTCGACAATAACACTGTTAATATTTCGACGCTGAACTCATTCCCTTTTCCACGAGACAATTTACGGGCTAAGAACGGACGTAAAAACGGTTTATGGTTCGTAACTGTTGTTTATTCATGCCCGGGATTAAGTCCGCGGTGGAAAAATGAGTAAATAGTTGTAGAATGTGGGCGCGAAGAAAGTAAAATAATTGTATTCTTTAATTAAAAAAGGTATTATTCTTGCGGTATTAGTATAATTATTGGTACTGTTTCACTGAGTTTAATTAAATCTGAAGGGTAACTACTTGAAAGAAACATAGGGTCTAAACCCTAAGAGATCCTCAGTGTTTGCACGTACTCGAAGCCGAAAAAAATAGAAAAAAAATGCACGAGCAATGATATTCTCAATACTGGAAAACACCCCGGTTTGTGGTGATGGTGGCTAGGGGGGTGTTCGGAATCTGGGATAAATAACAGGTGCGTATCGGACATTCGAAGAAATGCGAAACTAGCCCTCTGAAATTCCGCAGGAGAGAAATTCCTCGAGGCGCATTTCGTTCACCCGTCGTTCCGTTCCATAGACTTTCGAGCTCTCCCTCCAACCGGCTTATTTATTGGCTTTCAATGCTCCAAGTGGACTTTGTTCCTGCTACACTTTTCTACGCTCGGCTTTCCGATCGCGTTCATTTTTTGTATGTTAAACGGATAAACAATTGCTTTTATGAATGCACCATTTAAATCGCGGAGTTTTCGAAGTTGAAATACTTTATCTATTCGGGCGGTGATTTAGTGAGAATATCTTAGATTGCAGGAAATTTGCCCATCCGTTTCTATCGAGAGCGGCGGCCTAACTATCCAATTTCGAAGGAAAACAGTTGTTAAGGGCCGAACTACGATCTACTTGAGTCTCCCATCGTAATCGATGCAAATTAGCAATTAAGGGAAAACCGACAGGAGAATGTTACCTAAATATATTACATACGAACTACCTGTGATGGCGAGAAACTAGGGTCCGTCTTAGTACGGAAAAGGTAAAAGTTGGTAAACGACCAACCGCCCCCAGCAATCACAAAAGCTCTACCTAAATACCCGATAACTAAAGTTGAGTTGATGTAATTATTTAAATGTAGGAATATAATTTCTTGTACAAAGTAATGAGGTTTTAGTGACGCCAAAATGGTTTCTTTCGTGAGCCAAATTAAGTTAAATAACGCGTAAAATAACGAAACGAACAAAACCTTGCAAACCATATTTTCCTTCTCGCCATTGTTACTTCATCAAATAAAAATATCATTACTGTACCGTGTAACCTTTGTGAGAATAATTATAATGGTTGTTTCTGAATGGGATGAATTTGAATAATAAAATTTTATGTTTCTAACTTTCTATGTGTTAGATAATTGAAGACAATTATGTGTAAGGTAAAATAATTGAATTTACGAAATAAATTAATGATCTGCGTTAACATAATTTAACCATAGTTGTACAGTGTTAATAGTGAAATAAAGAAGCACTAGAACTGTTAATAATTATCCCTTCAAAATATAAGCAAATCTCATAGATTTCGTGGGTTTCTGTCTCCTGTCGCAGGTTTGGAGACAGAAACACACGCAATTGACGGTATTCCAACCCCTTGCAGACCACAAAACAGGTATTCCAAATAAGCAAATTTATTATCACGTGATTTTAATATGATAATTTATAATATCAATGGGTATATATTGGAATATACTTTTCCGGAATATATTAACCCGAAGGTCTTTATATATTTACGTTCTCTGTAATCAATTTAAATATTATTATCGGGTTATCGAGTATGGTAATGATATTATCGGAGGTAATAATCACGGTCTATACTTATATAATTGGATATAGTTAGGCCGAAATGAGATTTTTCCGTTTTTATGTCGGATTCATTAAAATATACTGAAATGGCTGTAATGTTATTTTGCCGAATTTCCCTTCACCTGTAAATATAAATTCTCACCTGTTGTACATGAGAACGTCGGGCTTCCAAATCCTATGCGGGGGTATCCTGAGGTCCTTAACACCGCCGAACTCGCTCGCATTCCAGCGCAAATTGACATCGTTCCACTCCTGAAACCATTGACACACACGGACGTTTAAAGCCCAACGTTCGACTGGCTTAAATCCGGTGAATAAATTTAAATTGAAAGAAAAAAATCAAAAAACAGACGACAAAAAACGTAAAAACCAGAAGAAAAAAAAGGAAAAAACAAAAAACAAAAACGACAAATCGAGGATCCAAAAAACAAAAACAAAAAACGATAAAATAGATCAAACCTACATCACAACAACATTCATCTATTTAGGAAAAAATAACGAAACAATAATAAAAATAACACTTTACCTATTCTCTTTGTTTATCAAAAATTTTGACAAATGTCCGTTAATCGAATGCGTGTATTAAAACACGATTCGGCACCGCGTCAGTTACTAGGACAATTTTTTGTCACGTCCGGCAAGAAAAGCGGACGGATTTTTTTTTAATTAAATAAAAAACTTCTTTCTTTCGGAATGCGAGACAAAATCGCAATCTGCGTTATTCGACAGATACGCTAACAATAACAGCAAAAAATATTAATAATAGTGCCAACACTGTTACGCTACTCCAAAGCTTTAATTTTCTAATACTCTTCAGTATTAAATAAAAGCATAACCATTTTGTGTGAAATAACTTTAAACATTAGATCATGCTTCACAAACATAATTACTTACTATTTAAATTACAAACTATAACGTGAAGAATAAACGTATAAGACAAATCTAAAACAATGTACAGGTTCTATGACGAAAATAATTACGATCTACTATTATATGAAAACCATGCACAAAAATTGTCTAAGAAGATCAACTTATCGTACGATTTATATTATTGTTGTTTACATATACATATAAATATATATTTAACATAGTCTTTAGTAATCATTTATCGTTTTTATTATTTCAGTTTTTATATTGTTGATTTTTTCCTTTCCTTCTTGTTTTTTTTTTATATAACACTCAGAGCAAATATAAAGTGTTGAAGTGAACAAATGATCAAATATTTTTATTCGCCCAGAAATATTTCTTTTTTTAAAAATAATTATTTGCATTATCAGAAAATAATTTTGTTTAGTAGTTGTATAAAATGTATAAACACATGGTTGAAACTATCTGACCAATAAATGTGAAGTTGGTGTGAATTTGTGATTCTTACTGTGGTATTGTTGTAACTAAAAGAAACAAGGTACGATTAAATTTACTACGGCAATGGTTAAATAATAGAATTGTAACTTAATTCATATCTATATTTACTAAGCATTTGGTCTAATGTTTTAGGGCGAATGAACCATGCAGTTTACTTCTACAGGCGTGTCAAAACATATAGGATCGAAATAAATGTATATCAAATAGTATTAAATACGTATTAAGTAAGTAAATATTTATAGTTGGTTTAAACAAAAGGCCGCACCAATCAAGATCAGAAAATAAATTTTTAATTATAATGTTTATAATGTGTTTTGTAAGTGTTTGAAATGTGTGATCAAACAAAAGAACGTGATCAGCTCACAGACACATGAGTTTCTGAACAACCAAATCTTTACAGAGAGTCGCTAAATTACCAAACAAAATATATATAGATAGATATATAACAAATATATCGAACAAAGACAACAGAAAAAATCAAAACAAATAAGACGTAGTCCAAAAAACAATAGCTAATAGCATTAAAGATATTAATCAACATCGACTTTTTCTACAAGCTCACACCCCAAGACAATAATAACAGAACAACAAACATGCTACAATGTACAGGATATTCTGTAGGTTACAAATACCCCATGCACGAATTAAATCTTAAACTTCGATAAAAAACAAGAATATTCCTTTATTTACAAAAAATGTATTCGTTAATTTTTTGTTTACGGAACTGAATTTGCAAGAAGAAGGAAAGTCGGACAGGAATTTTTGAGGATTTCTATTTTTTAATATTTTAGTTTTTTAGTTAAATATTTTTTGTTAAATAAAGGAATCGTAACATACAGTTAAATGAAAATACTCAAAATACACAAAAAAGTATAACGAAAAATAAGCATTGGGATGTGAGCTGATCTACCTTTTAATAATCGTTAGATGATTATTAGATTTGAATTATTTCCTCTCGAACTGTTGAGAACGCACCATTATAGGAATCGGATTAATGCTTTATTATAAAATAAGATCTATATCGGATTATTTATATTCTTTCTTCATATTTCAGCAGCCATTCTGTGTAAACCTGGTAGGGTTTTAAATACAGTTTATCTTGACTTACCAGTTTTAACCAAATGTTTGTAATTAGAAGCTGATTCTTCTCATCCTATCAATCCCATGCAATCAGAAACAAGGCGTTGTTAGAAAACACAACCATCAATGTTACACCAACTCTCGCTCTAAGCCCTTGCAATGTTCTGGCTTCTCGGTATAAAGCTTTTTTCCCTAATCCACGAGTGGTTAATGTTCAGCGCGACAGTCGTGCCCTGGACACACTAAAGGAGGAATAGTTAAGAGTATGTTTTAAGTGTCTGTTAGGAACGGTTCTATTTTTTAATTGTGGGAATATGGTGTTTGGTTGTTCACCCTTTTAATGGGATTCTGCGTCCACGGTGCGGGAGGCCAGGACTGTGCTCCCGTCTCGGGCACAACAGATAAAACATCAGGGGAGGTGTAGCTGGACACTTAACACACATGTTCAAAACAAAAAACAAAAAAACGAATACTTGAGACGAGCCCAGCGTCCGTGCCTCCGGCGCCCCCGGGAAGCGAATCCGTGAATTTTGTTTTTTATTAAACAGCCAATCTTATTTAAAATAAAGTTTGTTTTTTTACCGCCTAGCACCGTCGGCCCGTTTATTATTGGTTTTTATTTTAATTTCTTTTTGTTTTTTATCAGAGTTTAACACCTTTTCGGGTATCCAGGAACAACAGTCGGCACTCAGATGTGTTGAAAGTAAATTTTGAAGAATAGGCGGAGTTTCGAATTCGGTTCAGAACATTGCAGGGCTAAGCCGGGGTGACTATAAAAATAAACCTCCGCGGGTAAAATCTCCCCCGTTCCGTCTCTTTTCCTTTTTAAACTGGCAAAATAAAAGACGCCCGCCGGAATATTTTTTGGGAAATATTACCGTGCTATTAGGTCTCTTATAGAAATCAGTAAGAACAAAAATACCCAGAGAATACCGTCTCGCAGAGATATTTTACCCGACTGAGGAAAACGGGAACCTTCCACACACTTACCAAGTTCAACCACGCGTTGGTGGTTACTATTTGGTTCTTTTCGTCCTGCAAGAAATCCATTAAAATTTATATAGGACAAAAATATACATTGTAGAACAATAAAGACATAAGGTATAATGAAGTGTCTGTGTATTAAATTAAGTAACTATAACACAATCTTGTATCTGAACTTGTTTTTTCTTTCTTTTTTTTTAAATTCTACTTCTTCAAAAAACAAAAGAAAAACTTTTAAGAAAAATCATTTAAGCTTTGAAAAATGCGACAAAGAAAGTTTACGCTTGGGCCGTCATCACCTAGTAAACTTTACATTAGATATTTCCAATCGTATAAGTCTGAAAGTGTAAATGTATAATAAACAATTGTTTGTATAAATGTATAGCTTATATATAATAAAATGGATTTTTGTACTCTGCGGAGTTCATTTCTCCGCGACCACTCTTTCCGAATCGGAAAAAAGTCGCCTTTACGACTGCGCAGGATGCGCACAACCGAAAATTCGGTCTCTCTTTTCCGGTAGGGTACTTTTCATAAAACAATACATCGGACGTGTGCTTTCCCGAAAAATCGAGGGTTTTCTGATTTCGTGGGGGATCTAAGGGGTGTGGAGGAAATCCAAAAAAATATATTTAAATATTAGCTCGGACGCTTTTACCCCTGTATAAATATATATATATATAAATATATGTGTAGTTCTGTCAGTGGAATGTCATCTGATAAATCCGGTTTTGAGTGCCTAAGAATATTTTATACAACTACTAACTGTGGATAATAAAAAAGGGGGTTATTTTTTCAATTTCTTTTTGGATCTTTTCTGTTTTTTTAGAAAAAGTATTATTATTCGATCACATTTTTTTTAATATAGCGTGTTTAAGTTATATCATTTTAAATGTGGACGTGCGAAAGTTATCCTGGCAGATTAGTTATCGGTTCAGTTTTTAATTCCCTACGGATGAAGAAAAATAAATGACACAACTAAAAAATGGAAAGAATAATGATGAAAGACAAAACGCGGGGCGTCCGATAAAATTCGGTCGGTCTTTTTGGGGGGAGGGGTCCGTTTTACCGTTTACGAATATCGGAGAGCTACCGAGTCTAGAAAAGAAATAATTTTTCGGCTCTATATATACTATTTTTCGAAAAATTTCGGTTTCTATGGGGGGCGGGGGGACCGGAATTTCTTCTTCTTCTTCTCCCTTTTTTTTTTTTAGAATAATTTCTTGTGGACGGGGCCTTACCACGTCAATGATCTGCATAAGTGTGAGACCGAAGCTAAGTTGTAGCGGGTCCGATTCGTTGGCGACGGGCCGCTCGAGAACATTGTAGTGGTCTAGCAGGGTGTGCAGTAGTCGTTTTTCGTGCGGACCCTGTTCCGAATCTGAAAACAGAAAAAGGAAACGTTCAATTTTTTTCTTTTTTTTCTATTCGATTTGATAACACTGGTATACTTTTGATCGACTAAATATTATATAAAGAAAGCGTACTGGAGTACAACGGGATCGGACAAATAAGATTAGTTGTCGAAGCATCCGTTCGACAACCCTCTGGGTGTGACGGGGATCGTAAACAGTTTGACGACTAGGGCCGGCATTTAAACAGACGTTAAGCTCGTCGGTGTGTGAGCGGAACGTATGCGTGTGTGCCCCCCCCCCCTAAAGGGAGAAAGAGAGGAAATGAGATTGAGGCCCGGGAGGGCAATATCTCAAAGACCCTTGTATAAAAGTAATTGGGATCAGGGGCACAATTAGCATAAAAGCGTTGCGTGAGCAAACATTCGGATTGTGTAATGTATTCCTGCTGGGTGCTGAGAAATATTATTTTCGGCGACTGTCAAAAAATAAATCGTATTCGATCAGGAATCGGTCTGTGTCCGATTCATAACGAAGGATTCGAATTACCTAACAGGCACCTGAAATTAACAATCCGGGACATTTTTTAAAAAGTGTTTTTAAAGTCTGTTACTTTTATATTTGTTATTCTTTTTAACTGTTGTAGTAAGAATTAGGGCGTAACGCCACTGGTTTTTCCCCCTTTTTCAAAATGTTATTCATTTACTTTTTCTATTTTTGTAGTATGTTTAAATCGCGTGGCCACTTCCTTTTCAGGCGTCTGTAAGCAACCTCTGGGATGTCAGGAGTTAGGAGGCTTTGGATACGTTTAAAATTAAATTTAAACTGCTAACATAGTCACTTATTTTTGTCATTGGCTATCTCTCTCCTTTAATATATTTTAGATATTTGTTGATAATTGGAGGGTAATTGGTAACGACTGGATTAAATCGGTAGGGCATTGTTTGCGCGCCGAAAAGTAAAGTGTAATGATTTGTAATTCCGGTTATTTTAACACGCCCGCTTCCCGTGTCCACGCGGACCCTGTTTATACGTCGGGTTAGATAATAATTGAATTGAAACACCCCCCACCCCGGGGTGCGTTAGGGTAGTTTCAAACGAGATTTAAGCGGCTATTAATACCGGCGTCAGATGTTTAGCACGCGGGGCCCCGACATTTTTACAAGCCGTATCGGTTACTGATTGATCTGTATACGTTTTAAATAATACAAACATCCGAATATTAGGGTTTATTTCCGGAAAGCTTTTTTTCAAGACATCGAAACCTCGTAAATTTAAATAGAAAACTGAATGTAAATATTAATAAACGATGAATTTTATGAAAACAATGTTTTACGTACTATATTTACCTATAATAGGCAATATTAATTAATGTTAATGTAACAAATTAGTGTTATCACTTCATGATATTTACTCGTTGTGCGTTGTTTTGTAAGGGTAAGGGTTTTGTGTTGTCTGTATAGGTTTTTTCTTCAATTCCAAATTTGAACCGATAAAAAGTTAGTATTGGCTCCAGTGTATTCATTAGTATTATAAACACGTTTACACATAGAGATATACAAAACATTGGTACGTAGGCGTATCGTTTGTCGGTGAGACCTTTGATAATAAAAAAAAATTGTAAATCTCACTGAACCGTTCAACTCTATATCTCAACTAAAATCTATATCTCAAGAGTTGAGCACAAACATTCGGCATCGGAGATCTCCACGGGCGAACTTCTCCACGTGGCACTCAAATCACGCTCTATTTATCCGAAGATAAATAAAACGGAATGACACCATTTTATCCTTTTATATAAAACAGGTGCCCGGCAGTTTTCCGCTCAAAATGATTTTTCCGGGAGGTACGGAGTTATTCCGGTTCCGGGAAGCAGTTTATCCCGCTTCAACTCCCATCTCCGCCCTGATGTTTCGCGGTCCCACGGACAAAGTAGTTCGGACATCACGTGCCTGCATGAACACACGTTTAATACATTCCAAATACAATCGATTACGGTTTCTCAAAACACCTAAAATTACTGGCCGGATAATATTGGACGTTGAGAAATCTTACGAGGGAGCAATTTGGAAAATTTTAAGGATAAATGAAATATCGTCGACGGACGCAATTTACTCACTGGTCGAATTCATCATCGTTTTGGAATATTACCACTCGCCCATTTGGTCTGTCACTAAATTAAGGCATTAACGCATGATGAAGCATCCTTACTCGGTTTTGAAACTCGAGTTCAGTATAAGTCCCGACTTTGAAGTGGCGATAATATAAGCGCTGAATAGCCCCTCTCCCCGTATAGTAAACTATGTAGATTTATATTTTTTAAAATCGACCCGCTTCGAGCGGCGACTAGAAACAAGAGTGGCGTTAATAAGGGCCCGATGAATGGCCGGACCGAAGAGCGGGGGCGTGGAAAAAATGGAGGCCTCCCGCTGAAAAGAAATCTAATTATAGGGAAAGCCCGGGGGTTAACAAATCGTCGGAAAAGAAGAGCAACCCCTAGACCGGACAAAAACCCGAAAACCGGGAAAGAGGGGGGCCTCCCATGAATTGCAAAAACCCGCCATCGGAAAAACTTTTCGGAACGCTCCGCGCCCCTACCCCCGCCCCAAGGTGATTCGCGTTTCACCTTATTTCTTCCTCCCTCCTTTTTTCTTTTTTTAAAATTCTTTTCCCGGTATAAATTTATTTTACTTAATTACACACCGGAATACACGCGGTAAACCTTTTTTTTAGTTTTTAATTTCACCGGGAAAAAGATCGCGATCGCGTATTACAAATCGGCTCTCACCGCTGAATAGGCTCGTAACTGAATTTTGAAGACAAAAACACGTTCCAGACATTTAGACGAATTAAATTGTTGAGTCCTTTTGAAATTTGAACTAATTACAAGTGGATTTCGAATAACTCGTAATAATATTATGATCGCGTACTAACGTTGGCATGTCTATAACGCGGGACCCAACAAGCTAGTGGAGATAGATGGTATTCAAAACTGCTCGAGGACCGCAAGTAGATATATTAGACTAATAAATAATGCCTGCATTGTTCCTTTCTTTTACCGTTTAATTATTTTTGTTCCGAATTTATTAATTTATTTTGTAATTTATCTATGTATTTAAGTACTTGAATTAATTGGTCTACATTTAGGGGAACCGACTTCTAACCGATGTGTGATGTTCCAGGGCCCGAGAAGGGGATCTTGTAAATCATCTCGTACGTTACGACCCCATAAAAGAGCTCCCGGGGTGTTATTATCCGGATTTTATGGGTTCTCAGAGAATGACGGCGGGCAAACAAAAAACGAGAAAACTTTCAACTCGGGATTCGGAGACGAAGTGCTTACGAATTACTGAACGCTCTCCATTTTTCACACTATGTGTACTGCTCGTTCAATTAAATTTCCAATTCAATTAAATATTAAATTGGGGAAATCAAACATTTCAAAAAGCCGAGAGCTTAAATCTACCGGAGACACTGGTTGCACTGTATTTCAGGAAACTGTTTATTAACTGTTTATAGTAATTCTGTCACTAGCCTGATTATGCAGGTGTGTGTCAATACTAATTATATATATATTTATATATTGACTTATAATAGCACTTTTTGTTTACGAAGAAGTCACTGAATAAACTATAGAATTGAAATTTAATGAGTGTACTTGAGTTTACGTGCTTTCTACGTTGCAATTTTGTAAATGAAGTAAATTAAGTAAATGAAACCAGTTACTGATTTTGCAATTCGATCAGTGATCGGAATTCGAACCCTGTCGACGGCATTTATGTGTATGTATATATCTGCTCCACCCGAACCGTGGAAGATTTGTTTCATAGTGTTTAGGCAAAACTTTAGGGGAGGGAGTCAAACTACAGAGATTTTCTATGCGGTGGAATTTATACTTCTTGTGAGTCCACGACGGGTAGACTGCGACATTAGTAATGTTGTGTATTTCAAGTTGGCCAAAAGAGGACAATATATAGTAGGGGTCTAGATTTTTATATTAAATTTCGCCGAACGACCCTGACTATAGGAGAGTACATTCACCCTTTGTTTTGCCCCTAGTTGAAACACACACGACGCTCAATTTGGCTAAGAGCGCCCCATTTTAAAAAAAGAAGAAGAAGAAGAATATATAACTATTGAAAGCCAATACCGCTTGAGCTCTTGCAGAACAAAAACAACGTGTCAACGACGAAAACAGATGACCTTCCCGCGGCGTATAAACAAACGACACAACTATGCAAACAACTAGTGTATTAGTTTAAAACAGTTATAGGACAGGGGTTGGGGGGCGTTCAGCACAAGTTGGGGATATTATCGCACAGCCTGAATATCTCCCCTCTCTTGTTTCCAAACAATTTATGACAGTCAGAACCGGTAGGACTTTAATGTATTCCATCGATTTTAACTCATTTTAACCACGCGGGCTTATTGTGTACAGAATTTTAACGGTTTTTTTCCCGCAAGTTAATTCAATTGCTGGCTATAACGATGGAAGGAATTTTTCACACTTTAGCCAGACAGAATCTTATTGAAGAATGATCGGTTAAACCCCAGGGAATTTGATGTTTATTTCAAAGCGAAGGATCTCAAACTTCTGAAGGTGGATGCCCTCTCAGGATGAGTAGCAGTTTCGTTATGTAATTTTAGAACATTTATCCAGCGAACCTAGAAACTAGATGATGGTTCGCGTGATCTAATGGCTTTCCCATAAATTTCGTGAGTAGCCATAACCGGTCTAGCAAAAGGCCAAGCCGGAATTTCAAAAGGACCGCGGTACTGAAAACCACCGCAGACCACAAAATATTTCGAATTAGTGTTCGAAATGGAATATTATGTTTTCCCTTATCAAACCGCGAATGCCGAAGGGAAAAAACCGCGAAATTAATTGATTAAATTGGCCATAACTTAGGGACAAATACCGAAAACCAGGATTGAACCCCGGTTGTTAATAACGGAAATTAATTATAGCTCAGCGCCAATACTAAACCCGCAACACGCATCGAGTGTGCGGTCCTAGTATAAATTAGCCGGTCGCATTATGTCAATTCCATACTCGAATATATGGAAGAGGGAAAATTATACATTCGAATGTATAAAGGAGCTTATTTAGGTTAAGCTCTTTAATTCGTCAGCCCCGAGTGCACTTTCGAGGAGAAATAGAAACCCCCGCCCCCCGTTTAAACCCGTAGGAGGTATTTGCACAGCAAAAAGGCGCGCTCGTGCTGTCTGGAGGCGAACTCGTTATCCTTTCGATCGCTGTAGATTCCATCAATTATCTCGTGAGCAACAACTCACTTCCCTAAGATCCGAACGATACAACTCCTACGTCTCTTCGCTTTCCACTTGTGACTATTCCTTGTGGAAAGCGACCAAACGACTCCTCGCCTACCCCACAACGAGTGCGCCTCTTCGCAAAAGCGATGGCTCTTGGGCCAGCACTGATGCGGAAAAGGCGGCCGAGTTCGCCAAGCATTTAACCTCGACCTTTCAACCACATCCCACAAGTGATCTAGAGCACACCAACTCGGTTCTAGAATTTCTCCAATCACCCCTTCCTCTCTCACTTCCTCCTGAGGCCACTATTCCCTCGGAGGTCTCCTACATTATACGAAAACTCCCAGCACGTAAAGCCCCCGGCTCCGACCTAGTAACATCAGAGATACTCCGCCACCTTCCTAAGCGAGCCATAATATTCCCATAACATATCTTTACAATAGAATCCTAAGAACCATATTTCCCAACGGGGGAATCTTCCCAAGGGGAGAATCCTTTGGAAGTTCTCCCTAATTAAGCTAATTCCCAAACCTAATAAAAGCCCTTTTGGGCTTGGACAGTACTGCGGTGGTGTCTTTCTCGATGTTGCAAAAGCATTCGATCGAGTATGGTACCCCGGGTTACTGTTTAAGCTCAAAAGCACCCTTCCAAATACAAATTACCTTATCCGAAAATCCAATCTTGAGGACAGGTTCTTCAGAGTTAAAGAATGCCAAGAGCTATCCGACTACTGTTCGGTCGAAGCGTCTGTCCCTCAGGGTATATTGTATATATACAATATATACCTCCGATATATACACATCCCTCTCTTCAGTCCTTGCCACATTCGCTGATGACACTTGCATCCTCTCCTCCGACAAAAATCCCTCCAACCAGCAAACTCCAAGAGCACCTTTCCAACATCCAGAACTGGTGCAAACTGTGGAGTGTGAAGGTGAATAGCTCTAAGTCTAAGTCACGTCACCTTCACACTACGTCGACAACCTTGCCCTCCTGTCCTGTTCAACGATACTCCTATCCCCATCCAACAGCAGGCTCCCTGCCTCGGGCTCTATATAGACAAAAGACTCACGAGGAACCCCCACACCCGACTGAAAACAACAGACCTAAACCGTAAATTTGGACTGCTATCCAGTTCGTAAAATAGAACTGCGGGGTTACGCCAAGAAATCCGACATCGCCCGCATCCAGAGATTCCAGTCAAAAGTCCTTCTTACCATCCTTAATGCTCCCTGGTATGTTTCTACCCGAAATATCCACAATGACCTCAACATACCAACAGTGGACGAAGTCGCAAAATCCCAGCTCCTGAACTTCCACTCCCGCCTTTCTCCTCATCCTAATCCACTCGTTCAGTCCCTCTCCTCTCTTACCCATCCATTATCCCCCCCGCGTCGGCTTAAATGCCACTGGCCTAGAGATCTCCTTAGTCCGAAGCCGTAACTGTTCTCATGTCTCAAAAGTGCCACCATTGGGTGGTTTCTTTTATCAAGTCCTTCACGCGGAAAAAACAATACATTCCACCATTGTACTAATAACTATAGGTAGTTGATTATACAAAAATAAACGGGGAAAAAAGGAGGTATTTGTACCGGGCTTTGTCCCCCCAACGCGATACCGAAGCCGGGACAATGCCGTTAGAGTCTGCGGGCGTCATATCCGGTGTCAATTAGCCCCGGGCACGCTGTTTCAATGGGGAATTGGATTATGGGGCCGTGAGTTTTGTTCCCAAACTCAGAGAGAATAAAGGCTCAGGGGCTTTGAGGGGGGTCTTCTATGCCCTCACATATGACATTATTCGCATTAAAATTCATTCGGCATAATAAAAGTATTTATAAATTATATATTATAAATTATATATTTCGGAATTATATATTCTTTAAATCAAATAACGATTAATAATTCGTGTGGATTAGACCACCTGTGCGGTGCACACACAACCTGGTGAGTGCATAAAAATTATGCGCCATCGGATATTTTTGCTTTTTAAATTATATTTCGCAATTTTATATTTTTTAAATTCGGTTGCGCTATGTTGGGAATTGGACCGCAGACAAACTTAAGCTGTTACGTTCAACAATTTTAGGAAGGATTAGGAATTGCGGTGATAGAATTTTGTAGGAGTTAGACTGTGAGGATTCACGACTCGATTCCGTACGGCCGGTTCGGTTTCAAAATACAGTTGTTGCCAAATCTAATCGATTTTTGGCGATCGCCGGATCTATCCGTACTAAAGCGCTGCTTATGAGAAATTGACTTAATCGGCCATCGAAATTGGAATCTGGGTCACCGCGATCCACTTATTAGCCTGATTACTCCTTACGAACCGACTCTCATTACGTATGGGCAACTGGTCGCTTGTACCGACGGCGGGCTTATAACTATACTTTAGATGGGACGGGAACTACCGAACGGAATTCTAATAAGTGTACCGGAGTCGGAATTTTCCCGAGGAGCAATCGGAGGAAAAGTTCGATTCTCCGGTGGCGGGACGAACTTTCATCAAATTTCGACAGGAAATAAATTCCAGATCTGGAAAGAACAATTTTGTGAAATTCAGAATGCTGAACAGGGTCTGTACAAAACCATTTTTTATTTTTATTTTAAGTCGTGACTGCAGTGTTTAAAATTATATTTAGTGACGGCACAAATGAACTTTTGACGGAAAATACACCCAAATCTGTCGTTCCAGCGCTTATTACTTGATAGTGATAACTAGAGCGCTTTCTTACTAGATAGTAAGAAAATTACGTGGCCATTTCCGGAGAGTTGTGGAATCAAAAGATCGGAGTGGTGGGATAGTTTTGAACGGAAGAACTTTATATGGGGGGACTATTTACGGGGGTTAATTCGTGAACGAACAGGACTGGATCGTGCGGATAACAATTCTATGGAGAATGATAGATTGCAAAGATTGAGTTTTTGGCGAGTTAGACGATACGGTAGATGCCTACAACTCAATTCCGTATCCCCAGTTAAGTTTTAAAATACAGTTGTAAATTAATAATTTGTTTGTAATTAATAGTTGGAAGAATCTGTTGTCAAGGATTCTTAGTAGATATTTATATATTCTTAGTAATATGCATACAGTTTTTTTTATACGATCACGAGTTCGTATGGAAGTGACGGAGAAAGCGGTTCCGGTAGGCGTCTCGCTGTGATGCCCAGTCCGGCGTTACAACCCGCAATTAGCCGGAGTTGTTTAAAACAAACACTAACTTAATATTAATTATCGCAATGGCGGGGAGGCAACGACCGGTTTAGAGGGGGGAGGGGCGGCACAATTAGCCGCGGCCGGAATCGTGATTTAATTCTAATTCCGGACAAACAATCCGATTCCCATTTGCCCGTCCGGAGTCTCCCCCTCACCTTTTGTTTCACCGTTCCTCCGACTCCGAACCCCCGCCCCTCGATCCCCTTTAAACTCCCGGTCGGTTTAATCGCGTTTTAAAATCATACTGTTTCACGCGCACTATTTTCAGGAGGGGGATAATCGCAGAAGGGACCCGTTACTCGTATATGGGTAAAAATCTTTTTTTCTTTTTTATTGAATAACAGTTATTCTGATCGTCATTAACGTCGGCAGTTATCAATGACTGGTATTATAATAAACTGGCGGGTTATTGGAAAGAGCCCGGATTCTACCGGGTGTCATAAATGAACCCCAGTTCGGAAAAAGTTATTTTCCGAGTTATATATAAGCAGTTTATATACATACTTGGTAAAATTCTGAAAATTATTTTTACGTAAATATTACACATATAAACATATATATCTTTTTAGCCTTTCTTTATTTTGTACAATCAACATTGAATGTTATAAGTACAAATGCTGTATGTATTTCTTTTTTCACATGTATGTCGTGATAAAAGAAACCACCCAACGATGGCACTTTTGACACAAGAACAATTATGGTTTAAAGGCTAGGAAGATCTCTAGGCCAGCGGCGTTTAAGAGGGGCTGAACGAGTTGATTAGGATGAGGAGAAAGGCGGGAGTGGAACTTCAGGAACTGGGATTTTGCGACTTCGTCCACTGTCGGTATGTTGAGGTCATGCTGGATTGTCTGGTTAGAAACATACCGGGGAGCATTAAGGTTGGTGCGAAGGACTTTTGACTGGAATCTCTGGATGCGAGCGATGTTGGATGTCTTGGTAGAACCCCATAGCTCTATACCGTATGTCCATGTCGGTTTAAGTATCGCTCTGTATATTGTCAGTTTGTTACTTAAGGTCAATTTTGATGTCCGTTTTAGTAATGGTCTTAAAAGTCTAAATTTTCGGTTTAACTCGACTCTTTTGAGTCGGGTATGGGGATTCCACGTGATAAACATAATAAGCAGTAATAATTTCAAATACAAACTCACATACAAAAGAGTATACATATTATCTCATACATATATATAATTTTCCCCCCCGGAGTACTATGGAAGAGATACGTGAGTTTTCCGCAATGCTGTATAATACTATATAGGTTACTGATATATGTATATGATAACGCGATGGGACGAATGAAGCACGTATCGTTAGTCGGTATTTATTAGCATAGTTATTTACACGTGCCGCCCCAACCACCTCCATTTGTTTATTATCGAGACTGCTATGATTTATTAATGCCGTATTGTACGCCTTTAAATTATATACGCCAATATCAACGTATATTTACTATCACCTGTTTAACACTGTCTGTCCAAAGTAAGACCGAGAATCAGAAGATCACAGGAGCACAATGACAACACTAGGGATATGAATTAAAATAAAACCAGTATTAATAAAAATTAATTTTTAAACCCCGATTGTCAAATCAAATTTGAACTCCTTTTAAGTTTGCCATAGTTCAGATATTACTAAATATTTGTCTTTTTGGCTAGAAAAGATAGGATTTTGTAAAACATTGATGACCGACCACCACTGGTGATCCGGGCATATTACGTTTTTGAATTTTCTGTTCGACCAGTTTGAGATAAAGATATGTAAGCGATTTCCTCCCTTGAGCAGGTCTCGAACCCACGCCATTCAGATTACCCGACGGGTTTTTCTCGACGCAATGGGCTGGGGAATATTATTAGAGACGGGAGGAAAGGTCGTGACATCCAGCGGCGGCACTTCAAACGACGCCCCAGAAATCATTACGCGGAGAGCGCTTAGTTTCATTGCGTATTCATTTATGCCCGCCCATACCCAGGCTCCGACGATCGTTCCGTGAAATTCGGACGTAAATAATTTTTTTAAAAAAAGAACAGAATAAAGTTTAAAAAATAACACCCGGGGCGAAATTCCCCGAACCCTGGTGCACCGACTGTTCGAAATACAAAAACAATATATCCCGTATTTCTATAAAATAATTGTTAGCGCCGGCAATCGATCCCGCTCTAAATAACGGGACCTTTCCCACTCCTAGCAGGGGTTAAGCTTTATATCGTTCCAGAAAACCATGTCCCGCATCATAATGTCCCCTATTTGTTATAACTGATCGGTAACAACTAGTTTCCGGGTCGAGTTACCGAACAAACGGATATTATTAAATACCCCGTACTTCATTATTTGAACTCACATTTTCGGGCTACAGTAACAGTGCCATCTATTTAAAAGTCGATCTGGCGTAAATCCGAATCGTGAAGCGGTGATGATCGCAATAATTATAATGGGGAACGAGTACAACGAAAGTATAATGCAGTATTCATAAAACCGGTCAAGTGACAGTGCTATTCTGTCAGAAGAGCTAAAGAGTTTTCAATTTCCCCTTAAAGATATACATTTTACTGTTGGTAAACCAATATTTCACCCACCCACCACCACTCGGTCGTACATTCCTTTCGGGTAATAGCCTAAGTATTTTGCGGAGTTTACAATGGAAGCGCGGATCAAGGGTTTCTCTTCTCTCGGCCCTTCCGTTTTATTTCCCTCGTTAAAACTTTCACTCCGCCACCTCCCTCCCTCCGCCATCATCTCTCCTTCCCCCCTTTTTTTTTATACGATTCCGGGACCGCAAATCGGTTTCCAGGACAATTAGAAGCGCGCGCCCCCTTCCCCACCCGACGGCCAATTAAGTCCGCTCCGAGTTTTACGATGGTCGGTCATCGAGCTCTCCCTGGGCTAATTAAAAGATCGCGTCCTCCTGATGAGTTTACCCAAACACTCGCCGGTTTGGTACCATCCGAGTGGAAAAGTCTGCTCTTAACTTAATCCTCCTCAGACGTCTGGTGTAATATTTCCTTACTATTTCTCTTACAGAATATATATATATATATATATATATATATATATATATATATATTATTTATTTTATTTAATGTATCCACCTGATTTGGAACTGCACTATAAAATATTGCAGAATATTCCTGCGGCCAGTATGCCTATGCGGTTCACTACATTAGTAACGGAATATAAATGTACATAGGACACCCAAACTCAGAAGAAAAAATTGATGGAGGCCATAAACGTCCGGCATAGCTTAGGTTATCTCACCCGTATATAATGCGTATACGATATCTCTTAATTACTGGGTAATACAGGGGAATATATTAAGGAATTATTCTAATTCCACGTCAGAATGGCACTCTATAATTTTTGGATGACTGAGGATGGGCTCCTTCAAGGCTGGGTGTTAATTTTGTGGATTTTTCGTTTAATATTGGTAACAGACCCGTGATAGAACTTGATCAGAACTTCGTAGCGGAGGGAGGGAGGTAGATTTTCAATGTAAGAAACTCACGTTAGCGGCGGAATTATATACTCATTCTATCCAGATACTCGTATTAAAGCGAACGGATCTAAAACAAGCGGCGGGAGAAATATAAAATATTAACTGGGTCAAATAATACTGGAAGAGCCAAAGTGCCCCCGGCACCGCCTTAGTCTTTAATTCCGCCTTGGAAATAACAACAAGTCCGGGTTTTTCCCTTTGCAAATTTACTTCCGCGGGAGAGGAGGATCCGCCTTTTTAAGCTCGGGAGAGCGACATTTCCCTAGTCCGGGCTTAACGCGAGTCTGGGTATAATGAAGGACGCGGAGGGTGAGACTGCGACTCGTGCGACAGAAACCCGTAAAAAAGGCGAATTGATGGGGGGGGGGCGCTATTAGTAGAAACGACGCTTAACTGCCGAAATACAAAAGGGACCTATAACGCGATGCTACCGGCGACGGCGCTATTTGCACGTTTAAATGCTTCGAGTTATAAATACACTAGGTACAGGAATCCGTTGATTAGTGGGGTCAATCTAAAATAAATAAACGGCAAACGTAAATGTACCGCCGACTTTTATGGCTGACTCACCGCCCCTTCTGCCTCCTTGAATAAAGCCTGGACATGGCATTTTAAATTCAATTATTTTTATTACAATCCTCTTTTTTCTACCGAACTCGCCGACCTCTACCTCTCCTGCCGTTGTTGAACGGAAGTTTGCGTTCAATCCTGGAGTGGAAAACATTTAATCGCGATGAGCGTGTGAACTGAATTCATTCTGAAGTGCTTTAATAAAATTCTAGATATAGTAATCTCTCGATTAATGGAGTATTGAACTATAACCGCATAATTCAATACAGCTCTAATCAAACTGAATGAACGATGGAAATGCGGTAAAACAATCTACTTGCTTTTCCTCAACGAACATTCATGCTTTTCACTTCATTTAGATCAATCTGAGTATTTTCACAGTTGTATTAAAAAGTTCTTCTAGTTGTTTTAATAGAACTTCTTCAGGAACCGTTTCCTTTTATTGTTTACACTTTCATCCTCTTCCTAGTATGTACGTCGGTGTATAATTCCAAGAAGATCGTCATCACGTCTGCCGCTCCTTGTAGATGGTGCACTAATCAGAACTTATAACGCATATTAAGGAATGGTATCCAAATTTGTTGCGCATTAATTATAACATCACTAACCACGGATTACCTGAACAGCGCACGACACCGATAATTACTTTAGTAATTTATTATTAAGCGGCGTAAAAGAAAAAAAAAGCGGGGCGGAGATTTATAGGATATAATGAAATAACGAATTTCCAATCAAGACTCAATGAGCGGGGGAGGAAAGCTCAACACGTAGTCATGGAGGTCGACGTGCCTTATCGTTCTTCTGGGCCGGCTTTGGCCCAAATTTATTAATCGATAGACCAAAATCGACTCTGTTGCTTTTTTAGGATCGTCCCGCCAATCCATTTCAGGCCGTTACACCGCGTTCTAGACCGGTATCGATTATAGGCCCGTTAGCCACTATATTTTATCCACAAAAAACATTTATAGAGGCATAGATTCAATGTTTCCGCAAGACTAGAATAGTGATGGATTATTATTATAAAATAATATTCGATCCATTTAATCTGAAGCTTCATAGTATTCGATCGTATTAGAAAACGCATTTTAATAGATCAAGTCAAAAATTCCTTGTTTCCTCGTTGTTTCATTACGGTACCGTAATACCACTGAATATAAAAGAAATAAGCACAGCTCAACAATGTTGCTCAGTCAAAACAAAGTGTAATAATACTGGAAAAAAATAAAAAAATTGACAGAAATTATATAATAGTGGGTTCGATAGCGAATAAACTGTTCTGATTTTGACTCATCAGTAAGTATAATTGAAATAAAGATACACCGTTAACTTTTGTATAAAAGTGTGTATACAAAACATTTGCATTCCAGGCAACGATTTTAAATCTCTGAGTCAGCTGTAGAGATAAATTTTAATAACCAGTATCACACACTAAGCTAACAGTGACCAATGGCGGTTTAGAGAGTCAGCTGTATACATAATCCGAACGGCATTACAGGCACAAAACTTTATTTAATTACAGGGACGAATACATCAGGTACACGTGCATCAAACACCCATATTTGTTTTATCGCTCGATTTAACGCGACGTTATATATATCCTGTTTTTAAATGAAACTCCGGAAATCCTACTCTAAATTACGGGGGCCTTTGCGAAAACACGGTATCGCCCGGAAATTTACTGCAAGTCGCCGGCTTTCCACGTTTGTTTACGGACTGGTATTTTAGCGTAGACAAGACTGCAGTCGGAGCCGGTCAATGAGGCAATAGGAAATAATTTATCCTCCCCTATCCGAAAACCGCTCGTGAAAAACTGTATCTATCTAATCGAGAGTCTTCGTTAACAATATTGTAAGGAGCGTACTAAGGCGTCCGAAGCCCGGTAGAATTTGCGGGTATCGGTCCGCCCTCGGGGACCAACGAAAATTAGTTCACGATTAAATAAATTACAGCAGAACTTAATTATAAGAAGGTAGTACTAGAGCAAAACGTTTAACCATTTTTTGGTAAAATAAAAACAATTATGTTCGTATATATATTCAGGCGCCTCATTTATACTAGGACCGCACATTCACTCTGCGTTGCCGGTTTATTATCGGCACCGGAGAATATTACATTTCCCCTAATAATATTAGTCATTAATTTGTTTCACCATTTATTTCCTACTTCATTCGTGATATGTAAATTATTATATACGTTTTAAGGAAAAGAAAAAGCTATTTCTAAAAGTACCTATAAATTATAACAAACAGAGAATTTATAATGCGGGATTCACTTGGTCGTTCTCTCCGGTTATCTTTGTTAGGGACACTTTTTCTCCGTCTCGGAGGGAAAGGGATTAGTCGGCTATACACGTCGGATAATGAACACCGGTACTGCAATTAGAAGACGTCCAAAGGGCAGAGGTAGAGAGAAGGGCGGAGGGAGCATCCGAAAATTCCGCCGCCGGAATCGAAATTCAAGCTAGTCTAGGCGACGGTTGTTATAACCCTAGCCACCGGTGTTATTATAACAGTCGGCACACAGTGGTCCCCGTGTTGATTTACGAGCGGTAGCGAAATATACCGAGAGCCTCGGGACCGGCTGCAGTCCCCGTTATATAATGCGGGAAAAGAGCGGAGGAGTAGGGGGACACGCGTTAAAATTAGAGGCTTTAAATTTAATTAATTAAATTCCACAGTTAAACTCGAGTTAACGCGGAATACGCCTGCGATCGGAACGGATACCGAAATCGTTACTGCAGGTTCAATAAGAAAATACTGATACCTAAAACTTTTCATAACGATACCGGGTTTAAACAGCTAAATAGCAATTGTGCGTAAAATTGGAAAAGTTAGCTTCCTTTATATATACTTCGATGGAAATACGACGGGGTAATACAAACTTCGACTGACTTTGATGAAAATTAATGAGAACAATTAAAAAAATTTCGTACGAAATTGCCTTTAAAAACAGCCTTTTGTATTTGTTTATCATAATTAAAAATGTATTATAAGCCTCAGTAAAGGAACATATAAATAAAGGAATGTTGGGTTATATTTATACTTATTCAAACTGCAGCCTAACCGTTTCCTCGTACGTTAGGAAGCATGACCGGCCTTTATTAAACCCCGGCGTACATTTAAAATGCATATAAAATGATCTGGTTTAGAGAAAATAAGATTCGTCAATGAGGCCTAAGCCTAAAATGTATTGTTTCAATTGGAATGAAAAAAAAATTATAGCACATATAATATAGTGTTTGAATGCCTTCTTTTACTCTTTAAAATTAAATTAGCATAAAGCCCTTATCTACTTTTTTCGTCCGATTATATAATAAAACATGAATGATTATTAAAACCCTAACAGACGCCTGAAAAGAAAGTGGCCACATGTAGGATAAATAAAAAATATAAAAAGGGAGAAAGCCATTATTGTCTACTCGTTATCAGTGCTGCTCGGACGTTAATGTTGGCTATTGTAATTTATAGTTGTGACAATAAAACAGTAAAAAAATGATATATATATTCAATTCTTTCAGTATATATTCAATCAGCGGTTTATTTTATGTAAAACAAGGTAATTGATTTTAGTTTTGTTGTGTTTTCGGTCGAAGAAAAAACTTTCAATGCGGAATTCGATTTATTGAAAAAGTCCCGATCCCGACTCATATAAAAACATATATTTATATTTTTCGCAGCTTATTTCAAAGCCGCCAAAATATATCTGAATTTTTATTTTTCAGATTTCCCAATATTTATCTAAAGCCCCCGCTAATTATCCCTGCTGAGTTGACTCCAACGCTCCGATTGATACAATTCGAGCCGAAGGGACGGGTATAATAAATTACAGTGCGAAACGCGTTGTCGGATTAAAATCCTGAAAAGCGTTTTGATCGGTAAATAAAATGCGCAAAATTCACCGTATTAATTCCGATAAACAACGCCTTTTATGGCCTCGGTGTAATTTAATGCCGGATAATACTATTCCACATCGCCGACAGGGAAATGGCTCCCCGTTATTGCAACAATTGAGAGCGCTTTTTTTTTTAAATTTCCTGCAGCAGATTGAATTAATATTCGGCGTTTTAATGCCATCCAATAGTACGATTTCAATTTTCGATGTTTTGTTTATTTATGTCTGATAAATTCCAGATAATTATATCGTATATATAACAAGTATTTAAGCTCTACCAACTTCCTAGTTATTTTAATTTATATACTATGATAATAATGAACTATTCCCAAATAGTGTGAACGTGATTATAACAAAGATTCATTTAAGCCGATAACCTTTAAGTGAGTTTAATAATCGTCTTATTTTTGACTATTATATCCTAACTAAACTAATTAGTATTACTCTTGCTGCGATAAATGAAGTCTCCAATCGATTATTTAGTCCCGCGGTATACTGGATTCGGTTTTTCGCCAAAGTCAGCAGTATTCAGTCTCTAGTAGTTGTAGCGCTGTCATTTGAGTAGAGACTACTAAAGGATACTCGTTGTTTAAACCATTTGAGATGAGTGGAGTGAATCGCAAGCGTGGGGAATTCACGACCTTCGCTGACTCAAATAATTTCAACAAAGCCAAACAAATCCGTTCTTACCACCACGTAAGAAAATATCAATACGAATCTATAATCATTTATCCCTTCGAATGTATAAATAGCCCAATTGTCTATAATCAAAGGTGGTTGAACGCAGCTAATTAATACTAGGACCGCACATTCCCTCTGTGCTGCTGGTTTAGTATCAGCGCAGACCTATAATTAATTTCCGTTAATCGTAACAGCATCGTAACCTAATCCGTTTGCCGAATTTGACCGATTATATTCACGATGGGCACGACGTTTCTCATCATAAATTAAAAATCATTCGTTCCATGTTTAAAAGACTGACCTATTTGACAAAAAGGCTTTCCGTACATTTCTATATCGTAATTTCTCGTTTGTATATTTTTTCTAAATTTAAGTAGTACTTTTTCCGGAATGAAATTCACCCCTTGGAAAACCAGCCGAGTCATGCGAATCGAATTTTCTTCAGGGGTCGCGAGAACAAGTAATTAAGTTTTCAATTATCATTGCCATTCGCAACACAACCCGACATACTTTTCAATTAATTGCGACTTTGAATTGGTGGTGAGTGGTTCACAGTTTAATTCGGTGAATTTTAGTTAAAAATAAATTAACACGAACGCGAACCACGTAGGCTGGAAAGAGGATATCTAGTGAGAATTTCATTCTGTATGCAGAATGTAATTCAGCCATGTTACTAGTTACATTATTATAGCATGTAGTGTAAAACCAAAAATAAAAAAAAAAGAGGAAATAAATTATTCCCTGAGAGATTCCGAAACGTTCAGAAATAAAGTATGCGGGTCTTTTAACATTTTTTTCTCTCGTTGTTTTCCTGCTCCCTCCCGCCACTCCGTTTCTCGGGCTCTCCCCCTCTCGCTTTGCCCTAATGCGACCGCCCTTTTTGTTGCCGGAGGCGAAATAAATCCAAGGAAAACATAAGGGGCGAGGGCGGGGGCGGCGGTAGAAGTGCATAGGAGATAAAACGGGGAGCTAGGAGGGACGTTTGATCGGCACGTAGATCCCTTTACCGGAGAAATAACCGAACCCACGTCCGGGGCCGAGAAATCAATTCCGCTAAACTGTCGGGTCGGTTCGGGCGACGCGGCACGAATTTTTAGTCGGGGACTTTTATTTTTTTTTTGTATCACATATTAGTTTCATCTTTCTCCGTTTATATTTCCGAAAAACGGGTTTGTTTCTGTTTTATTTTTTAATGCGCCTACAAGAAGGTGATATAGAGATAGTGATCTGTGGGTATTAATCAGTCAATCAAATTCGTATTTGAAGTCTGATAGAAAAAATACGATTCTCGGTTCGGTTTTCTCCGGGATTATCTCAAACGCTAAGGCTGGTGTCTTAAATTTTACGACAGTCATACGGATTAGGCCTATAGCATAACTAAGTCTTGTCACAAGACAAACTATTGTTCTCAGTTCACATTTTTTAATCTATGATGCTTAGCTATTTACAAATCGACCGATCCGACCAACCGACTAGTTACAATGCCTAATAAATTATAAAATCTACATTCAAATGAAAAGGCGATTAAAAGTAAAAGTTATGTTAAGGTAATCTTCAGTATATTAAAATAAAATCCCAATCGATTACTTATAGAACAGACAGAAGTTTATTCCCAGAAGTATAAGAATACAAATTAATAACAAACACTGTTAATTATAATACATACCAACTGGATACATAATATTATAACACTGTTAAAGATAATGTATAAAAATATAGTTAAGTATATAGATAAAAAAACACTCTGAAATGTAGAGGATAGAAAACTTGACCAGTAATCCAGGGGACGGGGGATCGAGACGTTTTCTATTTAACTGCAAATTGGCTTTTCGACATTCGACCTTCCTAGTACAGGATAAACTCAATTACCTTAGTAATTGACCGATTATTGTTTCCGGTGTGTCAATTATTGGTGTTAAATACTAATTGTAGCGGGGGTTCGTCCTTCCGTGTAATCAGTCGGCTTTCCAATACCCGGACTTGAAAGACGGTAAACAAGCGCATGCTTAATACGGGCTTCGATTAAAGCCGAAGAATTTCTCCTTAATAATTACAATTCAATTATTCAGTTTCCAATTCGCAGAATTCACCTTAGTATTCAATTAACTTAATTATTTACGAATCAAATAACCCCAGTCGCTTTTTTTAGTCGACTTTAGCTCAATTCGAGCCATTATCGCTCAACCAGCAATGGGGGGTCTATACAAGATATGAGAGTGTAAAAAAACCGTCCATTAATTCATTATCCGGTTTTAATTCAGAATTAACTTTCGTAATTAGTTTTTTAAACCGTCGCAAGTTTTATATTTTCTCTCTTCTAACGAAGTGCAATTCACCCTACATAATCTTTTTACTTCCAGTAAAACAAGTTTTTTTATCTTTATTACCGCCTATTTTGTAGAATAACGGGTTTTCATCGTTAATTGTGTACAAGAATATGCGAGAGCCGTTCTTTCTTCAGCCCGAAACAATTCCTTTCATAGCGGATGAATATACAGACAGCGGTGAGGCAATTATCAAGAACGCTTAGCCATTGAGTCAATAAATAAACGTTCTTGATAATATTTTCACGGCGATCGGACCAATTGCCGGTTTTACGCTCTCAAAACACCGGCGAGGAGCGTCGTCCGTTGTTCTTTTGCCCGGTTAATAAATTCATTATCCTAGGGGAGGAGGATAAAATGGAAGAGAGCCGTCCCGGTTCCATTTTGAGCGCGAGCCCCGTGCCCTAATTAACGCGTTGTGTTTCGGTTCACTAAAGCCACGCTTTTAACGTCCCCGACAACGCTTTTACCTCCCCTCCCCATCCCCTACCAATCCTGCCGAAAACCAGGAATTCCTCCGAGGAGATTGAGTCCCCTCCTGTCGGGGGACGACGGGGGTTAAATTATTTAAAAGGTTCCGGCCTAAGTTAAAGCCCGCCGGTGGGAAGGCCCACTTGGGAAACGCCCCCTCATTTACTTTGTGCCAATTTGGACGCCCTTCTTTTTCCTCCACCGCCGGCAGTGCGGTACAGAGGTTACTATAGTGCAGCGCCGATATTCTACGCAATATAACTAATTAGAAAGAATAAAAACAGCGCTTTTATCGTTATTTCATTATTTCTCTTATATATTTCGTTAATATTTCCTTCGGAAGGTGTGAAGCCCAAACTAAATTAATGGTACAAGATTTATTCATTCATAATTTCCGAAAGTTTCAATTCATAATCATTGTTTATTTACATTTACGTGAGTTTTCCATACGAAATGATTTATTTAATTATAAGTGTTAGTATAATATCTGCAAATACCGTAATTCATGTTAGTCTATCGGAAATGTGCCTAAATAGGTTATAGAAAATATCCATAGTTTCAAGCTGCTAGTAACGTAAAACAATACTTAGAAATCAGTACAAGACCTCCAGTTTTAGAACAACCATACCTCAAAAAAACCCTGTTTTTTTTAGTAAATTGTTCTTGGGAAGATGCCTGGTTTTATTACAACGTCTCATTAATAATATGATTTATGTGACGAAAGGTAACGACCAACCACAGAGTTGTCTTAGTGAATGATGTCGGATCTACAAGTTTCGCCATCGGTTACTTTGGAGTTCCGAAAGCCACTTTTATGTATTTGGCTTGTCGAGAGAAACTATTCGTGTTAATTATAGGATATAGAATATTCATACTCTTCCTTCGCGGTCGAGTGGATTCACTCTTTGGAGTTTCTCCAAACTTCAGTAGACAATGCGAAGGGCTTCACGTGGCGACAGGAATAGGGTACTCTCCTAGGAAAAGTAATCCTAACGGAGATTTGCGGGAAGAAGTTAGGAAAAAAAGGAGACCATGAGGAAGGGGAAATAAATAACTTCGGTCCTTAATTTAAAAGCAGTCACCCGGCAACATAAGAGCAACAATTTCACTCATGCCAACCAGAAGAGAGGATTAATAAAAAAAAAGTACCAATATTTTATAAACTGTGTTCGGAGACACAGAATTATTATCTGATTCGGGATCTGAAATTCGGGCGCTCATTTATACTAGGACCGCACTAGCTTCGCTCTGTTTTGCGGGTTTAGCATAGGCGCCATTGAATTATAAATATCCGCGAATAATAATGGTCAAATAATCGTTCAAACAGTTTCCTGGAAATGTAGCTAAACTAAATGCACAGTTGCAATACAGTGCTCCATATTTCGTAATGAGTATAATAAATTTATTGTCGAACGATAATATCAGTTGCCGCGTGTAGCGGTGTCTTCTGAGGCGGGGAAATTCATTCTGTTCAACTCCGTTCAATTAAGTCGTATGTCTCGGGGCAAAGGTTTTAGGTGTACCTCCTATATAGGAGGTACACCTAGCAGAAATACACCGTTTTAAATAAGTCCGCCCGGCTGAATAGAGTCGTTGCGCTCAAATCATTTTCCTGAAAATGTTTCTTAGCGATTATTTATGTTTAGCGCGTTAATTTATGCTCTTCCGACTCCATGGATTTCAGACGGCGTACAAATAAATGACATTTTCGATAACTGTAAAAATTATTATAGGCCTACTGCAATAATCCTAGAGTCTTATTTAGGTTCCTTCGCAAGCAAATTTTGTGCAATTGGTTAGGTGTTGTACATGCTTCTAATCGGAATGATTATTATATATCAATCGAAATAGGTTCATTCCCCGATTGGGCACCCGGACAGGATGGGGATTATAGATCATAAACTGCAAAGAGAGTTCACCAAACCCCATGAGATATTGCGTCTGGGAACCAGTTCCGTCCATGGGTGTCGACCAAATTTCACATAATATCGACCGCCTTGGACGAAAGCTTTCAGTAAATTTCAGAGCGTTGGACATTATCCAGATCTGTTTGGGGATAAAATGCTTGAAATAAAGTCACGTTCGAACCGATATGTGCTATAAATTTCGCTTGTTCTTTCTTGTACCATGCATAGTGCAGATTTTGGCCAATTTGTTGTGTATTTTTAAGTGCTAAATTTGTGGCTTCGGAGTAAGAGAGCAGCGACTGAATTTTATAGTCTAAATAAATCGGATTTGAAATAGTTATTTTACACTAAATTAAATACATGAATATGAGGCGATTCAAGAGTACACCAGGTATATTCGGACAGCTAGTTTTATGATCAAAGTGGAATTTATACCATATATTCGTAGTTTATTATTCGTAATTTATTCCATATATCGGTATACTATCGAACAGTAAAATATATCAATAATATAAAACAATCAAAGGGTATGTTTATACTTCGTATATCTTTAACTTTCGCTCATATCGGACATGCATATTATTACGTTAATATGAAGTTAATATATATTAAAGTAAAATAATCGCCTTTAAAAAAATGAACTCCAGAATTAGGTTAAATACTTAGTGAAATTTAACGTGTAATATCAGTGGGCGTATACAGAAGAGAAACTGTTGAGTTTGTGTAGAAGCTGAATTCATACAAAGTTGCATTTATTAATTAGACTCCCCTTGAAGTTTGTGACGCTAATTTCGTTAGTTACTTCATACATAAATGTGTCCAAACTTCGTGCCAAAGGCGTACCAAGTTGTAAAAAGATTTCGTAGTCCGAAGAAATATTGTATTCATCTACGGCCTGGCAAAATATACTGATTATGAAAATAGACATTTCGGTTCCGGATCTAAAACTTTTTATGATAAAACTGATTGAATTTTTTGAAAATTTTGGTTTTTCTATTCGGGATTTTAACGTAATGGTAGTTAGACCGTTTTTCTCCTTTTTTTCAATTTCTTCCACGGAGAACGGGGACTACGTCCGTGCGAAGAAGTCCCGATACGACCAAAAAAGATCTATCGACCGCACCCGTGGGGTAATTTCTAAGTAAGTTTTGACGGACTTATTACGGGTGCGGGGGCGGGAGGAAAATAGGGAGAACAGTGAAAAAGGGAAACGTGCAATAGAGCCAGTTGACGGGCGATTGTTCAGCGAGACCCTTTAGTAGGGGGAGGGGGAGGCGACAGGTTATTGAAACAGGGAAACGGTCGCATATTTGGGATTGCGCCCCGGGGTAACTACCCTGCGGAAGGGAGGAATTCAGGAACTGGTTCAAAAGGGGGACACACTCTCGCCTCTCTAAGTAAATAGACCCTAACTGTAAGCGCCTTGCGGGGTATTTACAATTCAACATTGTCAAACCGACAGGTCCCTTAAAAAGTTCCTATACGTTAGAAAATGGTGGAATGGAAAAAATATGTGATTTTTAAACGTGTATCTCCTCACTCGCCGATTTGATCTTACCCGGTTTCGCCATCTCGCCGTATTTCGGTTTTAAAGTTTTTTCCAACATTTTTAAGTGATAGAGAACGCTATTGAAGACGGTCATAACAGGCGTGGCATAAGACGAAATCTCAAAAAAATAGTACATGTATTTAATTAATTTATTATAATGTATTTCAGCTAAGTCATTGCGTGGATGCAGACAATAAATATATGATACTATATTCAATGCTATAAAATACGCATAACATAACAAAAATGGTTAGTACCATTATAGTTTCTCGTATTTAATTAGTTTAAATAATTATACGCACAGTTTTATGAAATTAATTTGCGCTCGATGGGGCTTGGTGATAAATAAATAACATTCATCGACTAAAAGTGATAAATGCCCGAGTGGTGGGCACACACCTGGGCCGCCGGTGCCGAATCTATGACAAGCTTACCTTTATTAAAAATGTATTTGTAAAATCTAATTTCTAACCACGAAAAATGCGAGAGACGTTCGCGAATCAATCCCATGATATCATAGTGGATCGGTGCGCAAGACTCGAGCTCCCGATTTCGTTCAATGCGGAAGAAGGGCCGGGGGGGGTGCGCACTCTAATAAATGAACGAGGGAGACCCTCCAATTAAATTACCATATACACTACCCGGTCGGACCCCCCCAACCACCACCCGTTTAGGAATTATCAATTCCGAAATTAATGCGAAACCCGGTCGAGTTTCGCGGGAATTCCGAGTCCCGAAAAAACGGTGGCCGAAACGGCGGGACGCGGCGTAAAAAAAAGCCAACGAAGGCAACTCGTCAATTAACGGGTCGACGTAAAAGAGGAACTGAAAACGCAGGCAGTAAAAGTTCACTGCCGACGATGTCGAACAATCGAATTTCCAGGCCTCAGGACCAAACATATGAGTAGTGACAAGGAAATGGTATTCCAAAATAAAAAATTGTTGCTACCCGCATATCAACATTTGATTAATTTCGGCATCTTATTTTCGTATCGGATATTTTCTGAATCATGTCGGTAATCACCGCATTCATAAATTTCCAAATCAGTACGTTATTATACCCCTAATTTTCGGTCGGGCAGCTTCCGAATAGGGCGTTAATGAGTCTGGGAATGAATAAATAAAAAGAAGGAGACACTTCAAGTAGTTTAATTAGTGGTATGTCAGGAAACCTCGTGTACATTCTAAGCGGGGTGGATCGTTCTCAGAATCGTAATATATGAAATTATTCAATTGTCAGTGGGGGGATATATATACGTATGCCGGTACCGTTCTATTAACGTGTCTGTAATCCCCCTGTCGTAATTTCATCACGAGTGCCGCCTCCCCCTACACTTCACGCGACGGGTCCGGGGGCGGGGTCGGCGGTCGGAAAACCGCAAAATGTCCGAAACCACGTCAGAGGCGCGCACTTTTGACGCTGCGCCCCGAATTCCTATTCTGCGAATCCACTCGTGTCGCATATCCCGCCCCTCCCGTGTATCGGCCCCGGGTCCGCATACAAAACCCGGCTCACATCGGTGGGGGCGAGTGGAGGGTTAGAGGTGGGGGTTCTCTTCCCCGCCCACCGTTTTTTTTCTTTATTTTCGGACGTCACCCTTTTTTGTTTTAAATTCGAAGTGCCCAACGCGTATAAAAAAATGATTCGGGAGACCTCGCTTGACACCCGAGCCTCGTCCCCGATTCTCTTTTCTGAAGGGCTCTCGGTTTTGAAGCGTTTCGGCGTTTTGATTTCGGACGAACCGACGGCTTCGAATTTGCATCCGACGATGAGAATTCCCCCTCCCTTCGGTCGTTAGCCGGAATCTAGCTCCATGGTGACATCGCGGCACTCGGACGAAACAGTCCAAAATTATTTTTCGACTGTTAAAGTTTCCGTTCCAACGGAGGTGTTTGTTAAAAGTAGTGCCGAGAGTAGCACTATTAACGAGTAGAAAATAACGGAAGAGAAATAACCTGGCTTTGCCCCTTTTTCAAAAATTGCATTAATTTAATCTTCCGGTATGTTCAAATCAAATTACGTGATCAGTTCCTATTCGGGCGTCGAATTATTTAATTTAAAAAATTCGTTCGAAGAACTTCTAAGTCGTTTGAAGAATTTTTGTGACCTTATACCGCACGAAATTAAGACGGAAAATTGAAAAAGTGGCGCGGAGTATGAAAACAATTTTCTGCAACAAAATCGAGATTGGCTCAGTAACACGGTTGGCCCCTCGTCGTTACGTGCCTTATTGAATTCCGTGGTTGTGAGGAGCAAAATCGTAGACGCCTACTGAAGCCGAGCGTTTAATCGATATATCTGTCTTTAAATCTATTTATTTTTTCAAGAAATCAGACATATATAAACGTTCATATATTCGCCTTAAATTTCATCTTTGTACCTGACATTTAATTGAAAAATCATAGATATTTGCCCGACGTACTGAAACGCGTAAACCGTTGTGAAATCATTAATAACCGTATATTCGCCTAGGTCATCATTCTCTGTAATTCGTTGTAATTATCATTATAGTCCGGGTCCCGAATGTGCTTAAAATAAGGAGAATTCAATGAGGGTGCGTATTAAATATTCGATCGTACACAACGATCCGTTCCGAAGATTAATGCGAATAAAGTGCCACGGACGTCTGGATTAATTGAAATGACATAATTATGGAGGTTCGTTTGGTAAAAGTCATTAACGAATGGTACGTCAAAAATCATACCTACAAGCAATTTTAATTTAGTCTAAATATATTTTGTAACACATTAAAACCGGTCCCGTACGAAGGTTTATAAATTAAAATTTGATTTCCGATATTCGCATTTAAATCTCAATGGGTACAGAAAATAGAGCCGCTTTAATTTGTCGCAGATGTTAGCTACACGTGTTGAAATACTGCCGATTATAATTTTGCACCAATATACGTGATTGAGCGTTAATTAGGTCTAAGTTCGGGACTTCACGCGTTAGTTCTGTACTTTTTTCAACGCCGTTTATTTCATCCGTCCGTTTGAAACGGCTAATACCCCGCCAGGTTACAATATTGTCAATATTGCAGTATGGTTTAATCTGGTGGTTAAATATATATATATATATATATATATATATATATATATATATATATATATATATGGCTCGTGGTCTGTGTACCAAACGGCTTTGATCTACGCGGCAGAAGGCCGGCAGTGCAAGTCTGCGGCTCAATTGCTGACATATTGCTTCCAATATATCAATATAATTATATTGCCAGGGTAGGGTGGTAGTGGCGTGGGGGTAGCTATATTAGGAACATTTGGAGTGCCCTCGATGCGCGCCCCATGCCCGCAGGGGACCATTACTTAGGCCCCGCATTACGAACTTAATTGCGACACTGTTTGTTACAAACACCGACAATACGCGTCGGATAAAGTACCGCGGGGGTTGCCAACCTTGTTGTGGTGGGATTTAGAAAAATAGTAGTGTGTGGTGGCGGGCGCAAGCCACCGAAACAGGATTTGATGTTGTAATCTCCTTTTTTTTTAAAGGAGTGCACTTTTTTGGCCAAAAGAGATTTTAATATGAAATCTCCTGTCCAGTTTTTGATGTTGTTTAACTTGATCAAGTTCCGCTATATATTTAGCAAATTCAGCAATGTCTATTTGTGATGGATTTACAAAAAAATGTTTTAAGATTTAATTTTCTTTTTCGTTATTGCAACACTTTGTAGTGGGCAAGTATGGTAAACCATACAGCGATAATAGGTAGTTGCGATAGAATGCTAATCACGTTGTGAGAGCCAATCGTGTTGAATGAATTGAAATGTCCATTTTTAAATTAAAGTACGTCACAAATTAAGGTAGAAAATCGGAACTTATTACGAAGAAACTTTTAGAATTTCGGCAATGTTTCATTAAAAGATCCTTTCCTAAATTACACCCCTAACTCTTACCCATTTGTTACATATCACGCGTTGGAAGGGAAAATTAAATTCTATTACATTTAGAGTTGATTGGAGAAATTTAGAGAAAACTGAATCGAAGCTCGTGCAGAATTCCAAAACTGAATTATCACATTAGTTCTAAATTTAATAACTCGGTAAAGGAAAGTATACTGAGTAAATGGGGGATTAATTACTTAAATAAAGTTGTCCTTTCTCATATTTAATATAATGTAGGATATAATCTCATATTAACATTTTGGGGGCCTGAAATTTCATTGTAATACGCTTTATGAGGGCTCTCATAAGCGAGCTGGGAAATGAACATTTCCTGTAATTCCTTAAGGGAAGATTTCTTAATATGTGTTTAAGGTTTAACAAGGGAAATTTCATTTATTTAAAGCTTTAAAGCTTCAAAACCCCTACCGCACACACACACACACACACACACCATACCGCAATTGTACCTATAACTATAAAGGTTTATTATACAATATAAAAATAAATAAGAAAAAGTAATGTTCTCTTCTCAAGTTACGAAGTATTTTCCTACCAGTGCCTACAACCGCGCCGAAACCATCTTCCATTTGATCTATTCGTCACTTTATTCGCCGCGAGAAAGAAAAAACCGCCGGGAAAATATCTCAACAGCCGTAATGTAATGCTTCACGGTCAGAGAAAGCCCCTTCGTCGTACAGGCGAGAATGCAAATACATTGGGCTATTCTCAGAATGGAAATGCGGGACAATGTCCCGGGCATACAATGCGTTAATATCAGTGTTTGACCCGTCGTAGAGAGGGGTGGGTGACGGCTCGGCGATAGGGGGCGAGCGCTTCTAATTTCCTGGCATTGTAAATTGTCCGGGTGCGGGTCGCCCAAGGGTAAATGAAGCCGGCGGGGGGCCAACCACCACCGTCGGTTAATTATTTAGGCTTGCCCGGTTCATTACTCGGTATCGGCAGCGGGGGCGGGCGCTCTGTAGGGCGGAGCCGTTAATTGGAAAAATAGACAGCGATCCCGCCCGGAGACGTCTCGATTTGTCCTTAATCGAAAAACCTTTTGGGGTCGCGGGGCAGAAATAAAAAGGCGGAGAGGAAAAAGTATGGTATCGTAGCTCGTTTGCACGACCCTTCCATAAACCTATGATCGTTCGTTGACGGATCCGACAATATACATAAACCGTAACACTAAAAGCGTTATTTATAATAACATAATACTTACGTTCTATACTTAATATACGGAATTGCGGTTCCGTCCTGGAATTGGACAAATAACCGCAAGAAGAATATAATACCTATACCGAATCACTAAGATATAATTCTGGGGGCAATTAATAAATTCTCGGATAAAAATAATCAGGTCTCCGGTAACAATTTGCTCTCTATCCCCGATCTGAAATACTCGGAGATGGAACCCTTTGGCCGGCACTCGAAGGCGATTGAAATATCGAGCACCGCAATAGAGGTCGGAGAGAGTTTCGAAAGCGGCCCTTAAACAACAATATATACTGGAGCACCCTTCAAGATCTAGAATACAATACTGGAGAATATTGATATTCCCCGTTGATATCGGAAATAAACAGAAGGCGAAGGGAACATCCGGCCACAGCTTATTCGACGAGGATAATCCCACTCAACTTGAACAGAATCACTCGAAATAATTTGGCAATAATAGAGGGACTAAGCGGATTAACTATAAATAAGAGCTGGGGATGGACAGGCGTCCCTTTCCCTTGCCCAATTAAATCCCGGACCCCGCCCATTGTTGCCGGGAATTCAATAGTTTGGGAAACCTTAAGTTGGACCGTCCTTCTGAAGGATCGATTATCGAAAATCTCGGAAATGGAGGCGTTCGGGACGGTCGAAAGATTGTCCTATTGCAGTCGCTTCGGAGGATTCCAGACAAACATATCTCAGATTCTAGTGCCTGGTTGTACTATGTAAATATTGTTTAAGGGTTCGCAATATCATCTTTCATTACCGTAGATTTGTCGTGTTTCTGTCTCCTCTCGCTGGTTTGGTCTTTTGCTAGATCGGTTTCGGCTGCTCCCCATCCGATATGTACTGACGGTACAAGTGACAGTGATAGTGGAGTGAGGATGCCCGCAAAACATCCGAAGTGCCAATAGAGACTAACACCGCTACTGAAGATGGCGGCCAGCCGAAACCGGTCTAGCAAAAGACCAAACCGGCGAGGGGAGACAGAAACACAAGAAATCTACGGTATTCCAATCCCTCGCAGACCACAAAACAGGTATGTTAAATCATCTTTGATTGTTCTAACCGGACGTTGGTTCTGTTCTAAGTCGGGACTGTTTCGTTTTACTTCAGTAGAATTCTGTAATTAATACTGTGCCTATCGACGCTGTCACTACACTGCTACTCCCGTTGTGACTTATCATTGCTGCCATTATTTTATTGTAGCTTAAAACTGAAAAACGCGTTTTGTCTAATTATAGAACTGTTTCGATCTGTCTATAAAGTAACAAGATACATTAATGAAATAAAACGTTCGGCAAATTGGCAAAGAAAAAACCGACCTTTAAATAACTAAAAAAAGTATTATTATACATATAAATCATATGGACGATAATAAAATAATAATTTTTAATTAAAAGATTATAACTTCGATGGGCACAAATATTTTTTGACAACCTACGTGTACCGGCCAGGCGTTGTGTTCAAATATCACTCGGGGGTCAAAGATATTTAATTCAGCATTTTGTTAGCCAGTGTATTTGAACACGGGAATATATACAGAATATATGCCCGTTTTATACCCGTATTTTTAGTTTTGTTTTACAGCCGGGCATGCATCAATGTCGGGCCGCAAGTAAATTCTTATCGGCAGTGGTTCGGAAATCGAGGGCATTTCCGATAGGGGCTCGGCCCCGACGGTTCCGAGCGCGGACAAAACCTGACAATTTTCAAGTTAAAAATTGATATAACGAGTTGTCCGCTTACTATCGAATTGATTGATCGAATTCTACCTCGAAGCTTTATTAATGACAGTTCGAATACCGCATATTTAGGCGACCCACCCGATGTCGCATACATTCCGCAGTCACTGCATACTAACAGATAACTATTAATTAAATTGCACTCGGCAATAACGAGTAAAATTTAATCAAAATTATAATTAGGCGGTGCATGTTACTGTCCATAAAGTACCGACTAACATCTGAACTGAGTGCACAAAATGTGTTATCAAAAATTAGAACAGACGGACAGAACATTTTCGAACAAATTACAGGCAATTACAAATTAGTATGACTCGTACTCCCAACTAAAACGTGAACTAGTTAAGGGCGAAATTCCCATTTCAGTGCTTTATTTACACTCACATGCCGCTGCCAACGCTGGGAAAACTCTTTAATCCCTAAAGCGATATAATGTATATATTTCATTTGTAATATACTAACACAGATTACATTATCATTATCAATATTGCAATACTAAAATGTTTCTTATGTGCATTCAGAAACAAAACAATGAAGGTATATAGTTCTCTAGAACAGGGTATTATAAAAAAGGTCCCTCGCCGTTATATAACTACGTGAATGGAACTCACGGGGGGAACGAATGCACCTCCCACCATTTTCCCCTTTCCATATTTTCCGTAGCAACTAACTACTAGGGAAAAAATATCTATTTACCCGTCAGACCGGGGGGGGGGAGGAGAAAAAATGGAAAATGGACGACAGTGTCGAGGGGACAACAAAAATCTGGAAAAAAAATATATTTTCCCAGTCCACCGAACGAGAGTTTTGCGACCGATCGCCGATCGATATTTTGAGGAAATTAGTATTGGACATTTTGAAGGAATTTTTAATAAACCGGATATTGAACGCCGAATAAAAAAAGAAAAAAGAAACCAATTTCCCCTTGTCATAGTTGTAGCGGGACGCAACAATAAGATTCAATAGATTATACTTGTGGTAAAATAGATTGTTGGCAGGCACCCAAGAGCGCCAAATACTTCACTTTAAATTCTTGTTATTTAGAAAGCTTTTAAATAGTGCTATCATATATATATATATATATATATATATATATATATATACGTAGATGTATACATCATACCAACCAATACTGATACGTACTGGGTCTGGACCCTGACAAAATACAGTTTTTAAACGATATGAAATTATCGTATTTATCATTAAATGTAACAGATGATTTTGAATCTAGCGATTCCTCAATGATAGTCGGATAATAACGCTAAATAATGAATTATCTAAATTGTACAAGATAGTAGGACAGATCAGTCGTTATAAAACAGCGACTGCCAGTTCTAATTTTGTAATATAATTAGAGTCACTAAAATAGTTAATAAAATAATCATTCGAATGATTATCGCGCGGACTTCGAGATCGCTTCAGTATTTTACACCGGCTCCTATATTTCCCACCCCTCTTTCATTATAACATACGAATTAATAGTAGTAATAATTGTAAATTAAGTGCTCATTTAATATCGACGTACATTTTTGAATGCGGGATAGATTCCCGGGAGGCTAATATTCGCGGGGCAGATACGACATTCGAACGCATTTTTGGTTTTGTATGAATAATAGGGAGCGATAGGGAAAGCGATGATTTAAAACTGAGTTTGGGAGTGCGGCCGTGTCGTTCCGCGGTTTTAATGCCCCGGCAATAATTCTCAGCCGGCCAAAAAGAAGCCCCCGTCCGATTCGGATGTAAAAGTTTTGGAATTGAAAATAAAAACGAAGGAAAAAATATATACACAGTTCTTCGGTTCCCCTCTGCCCTATCGACAAAAAGGGGTAAAAAGGAAGGGTTGATTTGTTGCCCATTAGATGCTCCGAAATATTGAGAATTCGATAGGTCATTGTCGAATTAACTACTGATAATTTTAATTAAATCATCGCTGATAAATAATTTAATATCAGACTGAGCTGGTTTACACTGGCTGAGTGAGCTGGTTACAATGAATTTTCAAATCTTTCTAATTTTTTTTTATTTCAATATATGTACATTCTCTCCGATAAAATAAGACAAATAAATTAGGGGGGATATTTTATGTTAGCCAGAGTATAGAAAGGTAAAAATGCATTTGTATTGCATGTATTTATATTTTTCCTGTATAGCTGTAAAAACAATTTTTCATTGAAGAGACTTTTCAATAATCCTGGGTCTATACAAGTCGGTTAATTTCTGGTTTTGTTTGATATTACGTTAATTTAAATGTAAAATAAAAAACCAAATGTGAAGTGCGCGCGTATATAATCGTCTTGAAAAGGGTTCTGATAAAACCATGGAACAGCCCGCACTTTTACTCCTCCAGTTTCCTGAATTTTTCAAGATCCCGGTCGTCGAAAGCGTCGGCGGGAGGTGTCCCAGATTAATAATTTGCGACCCCGCGGGGTTCTTCGCGGTAGGAAGTTAATTTGCGTTAATCCCCAGGATTTACCGCCGACCGTGCATTTAACCGGTGCTAATATTGAGCGCGCCGCGCTTTCTCCCGGCGTTTAATCGCCGAATCGCCAGAAAGAACGAAAGTTGCCCCCCTCCGCACCTGGGATTACGCCCGGCGATGAATAATACCGAGCGACCTCCACCCCCCTTTAAACCACCCCCACCGACGTTAGTTTTTTGTTAACCAAGTTAAATTAACGTTTTCAGGACTTTTTTCCGCCCCGTTGTTCACCCCCCGCAGGAACGACCGCCGCTGACACTTTGAAAAATTTAAAGCGTTTCGACACAACCGAATGCCTTTATTTTATTATTAGCTCTACACCCCCTCCCTCCCTCTAATACTTCGGGTTATTAAAACGAAGTTGACTTTCCCTACTAAGCTTCGGCCCTAGGAGTCGGGGGAGAAAGAATACGTAATTAGTTGCCTGTTGCAGGCAAAATCTCAAAGTTCAACTTCAATACTTAATGAAATCACTTAATACCGCGGGGAGTAGAAAAATGTGCGGGATAAAACCGCCTGAAATGGAGAGCGCTTGAACTGTACTATTACGGCGCTCGATTTCATAACTGACTGATCGCTCTTTAACGATCCGATATACTGTAAAAGTGCACCAACTATCGACAATAGCGAGAAAGAGTACGCGGTTTCACAGAAATTTGGATTGCTAGTGTTCTCAATCGATGGTCAACTACGGGCAGTGGGGGTGATTTAGTCCCAATTTCTTTTATTAATTCGCGCCCCCATGGCTTCTTCTATAGTCGTTAGATTTATTACTAAAATATTTTGGATCAACCTGTTAGTAACTGAATATATATTGTCATCCGTCAGAATCTTTTCACGACAAAATGAATAAGACGAACATATTTCATGCATTTCATTAATTATACCACACGTGTAAAAGTGACTTTACAGATTAGTTTAGGACTCGATAGAACTGTAGTTTACTGAAGATTTATTGTTTCTGAATGGCTTAAATTGGATGCATACAAGTTCAACAAGGCTTTTTAAATAAACTGTAGACTAACTCTGTTTAGGATAAGCAATTCGATGTTGAGTTCGTTTTTTAGACGACTTCTCGAGGCTCGTGCGACTGCCTTTCGCGGTCAAATTTGCGGCAAACCAACGAAAAGCACCTCGAAATAAGCGAAGAGTATAATTTTATGTTTCCCCCCCCCCGCCCAGACCCCTATAACAGTCAGAAAATATCCCCACGTCTCGACCCCCAGGAGTTGGGAGCGACGCCGATACAAATAGTACAGAGATATTAGGGTCGGAGTTAATTTAACGTGGAATGCGTTTAGACCGGGATATTACCCGGTGGGTGGGGGTGAAAACGAGGCATCGACCGCCCCCGCCGCCCGCCACCCCCCCATCGCATTATTGTCAGTAATATGCGAAGCTGCTATGTGCTGACTGTTATGCGCCAGCCTTTCATGCTACACCCTGACGAATACTGCGTATTGAGTGCCGCTTAAAATACCGGCAGTCAAATTGGCTGTCTTTGATTTAAGATCTTGTGTAAGCAATATATTTTTAAGAAACGATCAAATTGTATTTCATCGAACAGGTATTTGAGATAGAACTCAATAATAAAAAGAAAACTAACGGGTATTTGCCAGTGTTTGTAATTTCGATCGTGAAATATTGCATAGAGCGATTTTGGGTATTAAAGCCCGCAAATTATTGAATTTTTATTGCGTTTGTTACAAAGCAAACATTAAGGAGTATTAAACTTAACGTTTCTTTCTATATATATATATATATATATATATATATATATATATATATGTATATATATTTGGGAGAGAGGTTAATGTTTTAAGAAGGTAAGTACTGATTTTCGCAATAATTACAGGAGGGGGGTTCCTTTGTTATTGAATGTCGAGGTGTCAATTGCATATTATGTACCCTATGAAGCACAAGGGGACGTAATTACCGTCCAAGCTTTTGAAGTATTCTTACAAAACATAACACATTAAACGGAGGGCACATGCAAACAAAGGCTTATGGACCCCCGGAGAGAAAGGAGCAAAGAAAATAAATATCATACGCACTCAACCTCAAGTTTTTATAACATTTCAAGAGCTCGGATTACTCGAGAACGAATATGCTAGCACCAATAAGAGCGGGAGAAATTTTCTTCCGCCTTTCATATAAACCCGGACGAAGGCTTCAAAAGGCCCCACATACCGTCTTCGAGTAAAAGATCAAGGAGTACGGCTCCCCAACTTTTCCCGAACTTCAGGGCCGAGGTGAGTTTAGATTTTATTTTCTATATATATTTTTTTTGGCCACGCGTATATAAACTAATAAACGTCGCTGCCGTAAACTTCCACCGTAATTCCGGTTTGGGGAATAAAAAAAAATAAGGAAGAAAAAGGAGAGCCCCCGTAATAACGATCGGAATGTGAGACCGCGAATTTCCCAGGGTACGGAAGTTTGTTCGGCCGGTTAACGTCCGGGAGGAATCTTTTGAAGTGCGCCTTTTCAAGACTCCCGCGCCGAAACTCAACCTTAAAGTCGGCTTTGTTCCGGCCGAAAGCCCCTCTCTTTCCCTCCCACCCCGCCGACGTTTCAGCGCTTTTGGAAACGGTTAATTATTTAAAGGCGGGACTTAGAACGGGCCCAGATAACCGAACCGCATTCCCTACGGAATGGCAAACTTCCCGGGAAAATGTTCCAATCTGTCTCAAAATACTTTCCCAATCTACCCCCATCGAGTCCATTCTATTGTAGAAGTATTGATAAGAAACGGTAGAGTAATTTTGTTTTTTCATAACATTTTAAAATATACAGAAACCTAGTACCAGAAAATTGGTCAGGGACTGCAATATTACAATAATAATATGATTTATGTATCTACATTATATATATATATATATATATATATATATATATATATATATATATATAATACCATATTTAACTGTTTTATTACCACAACTGTACAATACAACCACCGACATTGATATTAAAATAGCAATAATAAAAAACAGAATATAATCTTTAATTAGTGCATTTGTTAATAACAAAGAATGGTGGGGAAGATCCACTGGCCTTCCTCCTTTTTAAAAATATATTTTATTTATATTTTTCCGGCAAGACTATTTGCGATGTGAAGAGATAGTAGGATTAGGATGGTGTGTAATTCGGGACTAGACTTTGTTATATTTTTGTATGGCAAGGTGACGGACAAACGGCCTTCAAGATCTGTTTATAGGGTGACACTGGAAACAATAGGACGCGCTAGTTATTTTCTTTAATATTTTCGAGTTTTGTTAATGGAATTTTGATGGTTTAATCAAAGCCCACAATTCAAGTCGGTATGTCCAAATTGGTTTCCATATAAATAGTATTATACAGTATTAATTCATTGTTTAAACTCAGTTTAGCCTTTATATATATAAAAAAAAATAAGAGGCCCTACATTACACACGCTGGACTGGAGTTCGATTATTCGGTGTTGGAATTTCCTCAATTACAAATTGCAACTCACTCACTAACTTTATAATGAATTATCCATTAAATATATGAAAAAAAACCGTTTAGTTATTGGTTTGAAAAATTGTGTTTAAATTAAATGTAAAAAAACGTGAAAGAAAAACTTCCGCAAGTAAGAATCGGTTGGTTCATAGATGCTATTTTTTGTTGCAGTCGGAAGTCTGCTAAAAGTTGAAAATATAATCGCCCGTAAATATTGCAAACTTCTTTCAAAAGTCTCCATTGAAACTCCCGCAACTTCCTTAGAAAATATCTCAAGATCAAACCGGTCTCATTTCCATCAGAACGCTTTATTTTTCAGGACCGACTATAAAAGTGGCCCGCGAGAATTTATTTGTGCATATGTATTTCTACTGTATTTTTTAGACTATATTAATTACATTTTTTTACTGAAACGCGGGTTCTAATTGAAATTCAAGTAGTTCTAGACAGATGGTCAGTAGAGAAAAACATTCTTTTTATATATGTTGGCTTTAAATAATCAAGTTTCCTATCATGTATCTTGTATTTGCGGCAAATAAAGTTTAATAATTAAGTACAAAATATGTCTATTTGTTTAGGTTTTAAGTTTCCTTTTCTAATTCATTAATTTCCTTCCATAAATTTAAAAGTTAATTCCAAACAACTGAGATTCAGTTACAAACCTACTTGGAGAAACCATTACTTCATATCACTCATTTCTATGGTAAATAAACGAATGCGATTTATTTATTGATATCGGACGCGATTAGCTATAATATTTGTTCAGAATCAATTTACTATCGTCAATTTGGCAATACTATTAATTAAATTCCTTTCGGAAAATCCATTAAATTGGATTGATTCAATTGTGGCCTCTGAATTTCAATAAATATCTAGTCGGTTATTGAATTAAGATTAATAGTATTGCTCTACCATAAGAAATTCCATTTATAAAATGGATCGCAAAATTATTCGCAAATATTCCATTTTTTACTTTTTAATCTCCTTTGTCGAAAATTGTTTTTTGATTTTTCTACAGCCTGTATTTATTTTGAGATTATGGCAAAACGTACAGGCGAAATATTCGTTCGATTGGCCTAAATATGCAGTAGCGTTTGTTGGGGTTTTCGTTTTAATTCGAATTAAGAATGCGTAATTATCTTCTTCATAAAATATAACCCGGTTTTGACTACACCGGCAGAATTTCGCCATATCATTCTAGTTCGGTGTATTTATTCCCATTGAACTTCGCCGAAAATTTTATTTGACGCTCGAAATTTATTCAGGGAGCAGCCCGCCCGTTAAAACGTAATTAATATGTTAATGCCTCATTCGCATCATTTGGACGAGCTGCCGGTTCCGATACGGTAAAATAATTTAATTTCACAGGAATCGCATTTTAAAAGCCGTGTTAATATGACACGATTAAAACTGCACGAGTTTCACCTTGCCACGTGTTTAATCTGTATGTAGCGTATGACACCGAGTACTGGTCGATTTTCCAACCAACAACACTCCTGGCCAACCTTCAACACTCGAGTTCGACGGTAAGTACAATTTAAAAAAGAATTGTTGCCAATCCCTCAACGCTCGATTCCGAGAAGCCGATGAATGAATCCGCTCTATCTGGTAACAATTAACTTTCACAACAGTTTGTATAATTTGTTTTTATTCGTACCTTGAGCACCGAATCAAATTTCAACAAGTCCGGACATTTCCGAGGGTTTTATCTGAATGGAAGAGAGGTGGGGGTAGAAATAAAGTCTCGAATTTATGGGATTCAATTAACCAAAAAGTAAGAAAAGGAGGAGGGAAAAAATAATGAAGAAAAAGGACGAAAAAATCGGTGAAAAGAGAGACCGAGATTGCGGCGGAGAGAGCTTATCAGATTGGCCCTTACCCGGGGGGGGCTTTCTCCGACCGGAGCGCTTTAAAGTAAATGGCCCAACCCATAAATTGGGTGAATGTCAATATTTAAACGATCGGATGTCTGCGAATCAACACCGCCGCTGGCGTTTTTGCAAATCTTTAATTCAAAACGTTGTTTTTTATCTTCGATTACATTTTATTGATATTGTCCGGGACGCCATTTATTGAATTCGGGTTTCACAGAATAAATATATCGGGTCCGGAAACGCCGGGAGCGTGTTGAGCTTTATCTCGAAAAGTAACATCATTCTGAATTGAAGACAAGCATCTCTGTACATGTAGTATGAATTTATTACATTATAATAAATAATATTTTTTAAATCATCTCGGTCTTTATAAGCTCTTTATAACGCAAAAACCAGGTCCAAACGGTCTGATATCAGAAAGTACACCTTCAAACGCGTCCAGGAATAAACATGTTAAGGTTGGAATAAATTCGCCCTCTCGATTTTTCAAGTACGCGAACGTTTGAAGAGATCCGGGGGTGGAGTTGAAGCATACGTTTTGGCGCCTGCAATTCCTTTTAGATCGATCTGAAGGTGGCATCCATTGCACTGATTCCTGTACAAGCAGCGGTGGAAAGCGAATAAACATGTTTTTTCTACACCTACAAAGTTCGCGACTAAAGTACCAACCTTCGTGCTACGATTTACATTCTGAATTCTGGCGAGTAATAACGGAGTTTTATGCCTCGTTTAATCAGTTGCAAATTTTAACTGGAGGAGAATCACCGGTCGTCTTGGAATTCCTTTCACTATCATTACTATCATACGTCTGACCATCTCGGGACTTGCATTCGGGCAGCCTTACAAACTGGAGGATACGATTAAATATTAAATATATGAAATAATGTTGAAATTGTGTCCCATAAAAATTTTCTTCGGAAATCCGGGCGCTCCGACAAATACAAGGGGTTCTATGAGAACAATATCGATCCAATGATAGTATTTTGCTTGGAAAAAAATAAGTTGTCGACTCCGCGACCGGGGGCTCCGTTGTCGAGATGAACGCCGGGACTTTCATTAAAAACCGGGTGAAGAGAGGGGGGGAATAAGAAGGAAAAGAAGAGATAGAAATCTTAATCGTCCGGGATTTACTGCCTTTAATTATTTTTGAACTGTAATCCGAAATGCAGGTTTGAAATGCAGCGTCATCAAAATTCCAAAGAAATCCGAGCCGCGGCGCAACCCCGGGACTTCGACTCCCCTTCTGAAAGTTATTCGTTATTTGTTCAATGATGCACCGACTCAATCACCCAGCTTTCCTGCACAAATTATAACGAAGGCGAGTTTACAGTTTAATCTCCGCCGGATGGATATTTCGATTTTCCGATAATACAGGAATAGTAAGAAGCATCCGGTTAACACAATCATTCGTACCTGACTACTTTACAAACGTAAAGCATAATAACGAATAAGCACGAACGATTGGAAACAGAAGTTCGTGAGACGATATTATACACCCCCAAACGAATATCTTAAATTGTTATATTCCGTTTTAGCTCATCCTTAGTTTTGGACCTATAATACCGTCACTGTCATTATAGAATAATGTTTTTTTATTAACTATACGCTAGAAAGTAATGGAATGAATAACTAATTCGTACATTCGGATGTGACTTCTTTATTCCCTTCAGTTTCCTCAGTATTCCGACCGGATAATACCCGGACGCTATTGACAATACTTATTACAAGTGTGCCGGAAATATAAAAGGGGTGATGGGAAGCCCACGCCCGCCCGCGTTAATATTTGAAACCCATTAATGGGATCTAATAGGTTTCAATTTCCGTCTGGGCGTAGAGGGGGAGGGCCAAAAACCCCGGGAAAGCGGCCGTGAATAAATAACGGGCGAGGCGAATTTCACAATGACCCGGAGTCCCAGCCGGTTTAATACGGGGCCAAATATGCATCGCGTCGTTCGTTATTTATTAGTCATTACGCGGCTAAGTTCCACAGCCCGGACGCCCCCTTCCCCCCTTCCCCCCTGCCCGACCGCATGCGACGAATGCGGTCGTTCGATCCGACCGGCCGTCGGCGGCGCTAAACGGGTCGCTACGGTAAGCGTGCTGGATCTTCCAGATCCAATTTTAAATCGTCCAGATTAAAATTTTAATGCACATTTGTTCGAAACGGCGATACGATACGGCAGGTCAATTCCTGACAATGCTACCGGTATACATCGATTTAACCGCGAATTTGTAACGTTCAATTAACATATTTCTATAAAATGACTGATCCCGGAGCGGTTAACAGTAATATTTGTTCAGATTAAATTTCCTATTAACTCGATTAAATAATACCATTAATTAAGTTCCTTTGGCAAATCCGCTTATATTAAATTGTGGTCTCTGAAATTCAATAAATATCCAGCAGATTATTCAATTTGGAGTAATGCTTTATGAATATATTGCTCTTAGATATGAAATATGACTAAATTTAATACTTTGTGACTAAAGTTATAACACTATTTCAACAAAAAAAGCCGAACTGACTTATCATATAGTTCGTCCTATAATTTTAGAATTCTGAACATTATGCTTGACTAAGGTGTCGTTTCTATTCAAACGCGTGAGGTCTGCTTTCCGTTTATCAAATGTTATATTTCGAGGATTATCGAAATTTTATCAAATATTCCGTTTGTTGCCATTTAATTTTCTTTGTGGAAGTAGGCTCTCGGTTTGAACTAAGCTGAAAACGTGCCATATAATTAATTTCACCAGTAATACTCTGAAGTACTCGAGTGAGGGTGTGTGTGAAGCAGAATGGCACACCACGAAAGTTAATATTGTCCGTGTTATGGGTTAACACCAAATAAGCGAGTGGAGGAAGACGATCGCGAGGATGATCTATAACCGTCACAGACCCCCAAAAAAGGTATTTTAGAAAAATGAAAATAATTATATAGCAGTTTTAACGAACTTCGCTGGCTTCGTCTTTTCGGCCGATCACCATATGCACTAGCTGTCTGTCAGAATGCTGGTGAGCCACCTTGCCACATACCCACATGTACTGCTTGAAGATGGCTAGCAGTCGAAACCAGACCAGCGAGAATATGGAGAAAACTACAGTATTCCAAACCTCGCAGACGACATAACCGGTTCCATAACATATACGTTTATGAGTGGTGAATATGTAGGGTTTTCGTGATTTTTGTATATTTAAGTGTATATATATGTATATATATATATATATATATATATATATATGTATATATATATATATATATATATATATATATATATATATAAAGTTTATTCTTCGAAGTTAAAAGTCGATAATTAAAAGAGACAAAATAAGATAGAATAACGGTACTCACAATACCAGAGCCGAGGTTGAAAAACCCCTATTGCCCCTACTTTCATACTCTCACCCTATAAAGCAATCACAAAGTCTACGAAGTTAAACATAAACCGGCCTCAAGTTCTCGGGATCCTTCGGAAGAACAATTCATCTATCATAACTCAATTGGTGGAACTAGCTCAACCGTACTGCTTAGAAATACGGGTAAAACGGACCATCGGCTACGTAGAGAAGACACTTGCGGTCCCTTAGAAACACTCCAAAGCGGCAACTTTCTTAACGAGTTAATCAAAGTTAAACTTGAGTTGCCGAAGGGACGGGGGCGCTAGAGACGGGGTCGGTTCGGTCTCGCCTAGTCACGCCTATAAATCCGTTTCGTTGGTCCGTGATAATTGACCTTCGGTGTTAATTGGTAAGTTAGCGTTAAATTCACCGAATCGGAATATGTAAACAGAATTGACAAGTAAATTATAATGGCGGGGTCAAACGGGGGATCAACAGCCCCTTGGACTCTTGTGTGTCGGGTGGGGTGGAGGGAGACGTTGTTCAGCACTCCCGAGCTAACGCCCCTTTAGATATTTATAATGCGTCCCGCCATGCATAAGAGAACACTATCCAGTTTTCCGTTACTTTGTTCATTATAGGCAAATTAATTTGGCCGAATTAAAATTAGGGTAAACTCTATGCTACCCGACGAAAAGATTGGAACATTTGCATGGTTCTTGGCCGACATAGAGGCCTCACAAATTAAATGCCGAATGACCGAAATCGGTCTAACGTAGAACCAGACAATATAAGGACATGCCACTCGGAAGAAAAATTAATTATAAATCACTAGCAATGTATCATAAAAATGTGTGTAGACCCTCCGAATTATGATCGGGTATAAATTCGGGGGAATCATTTATACTAGGACCCTGTATTCGCTCTGTGTCGCCGGCTTAGTATCGGCGGTATTTACGTTATTTTATTAGTAACTAATTATTATTATTAGTGGTTATAATCCTTTTATTTATTACATATTATTTTTTTACTTCATTTTATTTGTTATAAATATGTATACGTTAGATGTTTTCTACAAAATCATTCGGAGCATTAAAGGGATTAAAACAAGGTTCAATTAACGGTTAAAAGCCGGCGTCGGGCTCTCCAAGTTTCAGACATACATCGCAATTAAACGTCCGCTAATCCCCCGATCGTTCTTATACATAAATACATGTATAATTCCGTAAAACGGCTTTTGCGGTGCCGAATAAAGCTTTATCGAGAGTTTGCCCTCTATTACCGAGGAACGGTGTTAGCGGAAGCTCAGACTTATTTTACAGGTGCAGACCCGGATAAAACGAAGAGGTATTAGAAGGTCTTATAAGACCGCAAATCCTCTGAGAATTCAATACATTTATTCCTCGGCTTGAACCCACTCACTGGATACAGGAATATCGCTTTTTTCCGGACTTAACAATTAAGCAACACGTTTCATGCCAATACAATTATACCAATAGTCGGCAATAAGTTTCATGTACATAAGCATTAACAGATTTGTTTATCTTGTCTTCTTTTAAGCCATTCAAACATTATACTCAGTGCTCTAATTTTTATGTACTTATTTTATTTCATTACTAATTAAAAATTTGTTAGTGATTGAAAAGCTGTCCGGACTTACTGAGATATGCAAATATACGTGGATTAGTTGTGGAATTTAATTAACTATATTGGCATATTTATGGTATTTATAGCTAGAAAGAAAAAAATTATTAATTTTATCGTGACATGGAAAACCCATATAGAGAATAAATTAAAATTTATATTCTAGAATCAGACCCCCATATTCTCTATTGAATAGGAATTAAATATGAAAAATACAATGCGCCCTTCTGTTATATATTTCACAGGTAATTATATATTTACCCGTATATTAAGAAATATATTAAATATTGTGATACCGTTGTGGATAGGTTCATAAAATAGTAGTCTCTCTATACAGCTTTGTCACTGACCGCGCTTATCGTTATTACTCAAATTGAGATCAATTCCAGGGGAACCTTTCATAGCTACGCGTTTCATTAATACAGGCGCGCTGTCACAAAAACCCGAGCCTTTATTCCTCCTCAAACGCTCTCCCGCCGCTCACCCCCCTCCACGACAGAGGCCTCTCTCTGAGGCCTATCGGGTACATTGTGGCAGCACCCAGTCGCCATGGCGACCCACGATAATAGGTCCTTCCGGACCTTTTTAGGATCAATTGAAAACGGCCTCTTCCCGGAGGGAGGTGGGTATACTTGCATTTTACCCAGCGAGAGACCCCGGGATTATATAGTTTTTTGTATAACAGATTTTTTATTTGGGTAGATTCGAGCGTCTAGGGCAGCTAAATAAACGGTGGAATAAAAACAAGCTATTTTTGTCTCGTGACGAGAATGAAACGTTTAGTTCAATGGCACCTTCCTATTTATGAAACACGCCTAACAGTGGAATAACGACGAAAGGTTTTTTTAATTTTTCAACCATTTTTCTCAGCATAAACATGTTCCCTACGAGAAATTTAATTAATTCAAGAATTACAGACTTATGTACATCGCTTAAATGTGATTTAAGACCGATAGAAAATGAGAAAATTAATGTTTGTAATATCGGGATTTCGTAGGACGCACGCACGGGAAGGAAATCGTCTCTTCCTTTAATGGGTTTAGTTGTAAAGGCATAAAATTATTTGAACAGTTTCACAAATCGCAATTGTAAGTAGCAGTCCGATGCCATAACACTATAGTCCCAACCCCGGGGAATAATGGCGCAGTCAGTGAGTTACTGAAGAAACCGTTAATGAGCTCCAGCAACCGTTACTAGTCGCATTTACCTGGGAGGGGATTACGTTCCGGTCTTCCCAGGTCTTGTCCGAATACGATTTCCCAGATTTTCCGGTACCTGACCGTCCCGGAAAACGAGGAGGTTGGCAAAGCGGAATTCCGGGTTTCGGCAAGGATCAAATTGCCGATTTGAGGGAGGCCCTGCGGCTTGGAAACGGTATCGGCCGCGGGGGGCATTAATGCTGATATATGGGCGAGAATCCCCGGACCACCTGCAACCTAATGTCCTTCCCGGTTTACAATTCTTTCTCCGACCAACTGTTACCGAACCCGTTAGCGGAGATATTCCGAATACACTTGTTCAACCGGCCGTGCGTAATCGCGCAGCGCGACGCGGCGAGAAACGCGAACGTGAAAAAAGTTCGCTCGGTCCTCATTATTATATTTTATTAAAATACTGTTTCGTCCTTAAACACGTCTTTGTCTGTTATCCCCGGCAGTGGAGAAATGCAGAATACATTTGTTCGTGACCTCATATCAAATTAGTGATCTAGGGTCAATGCCCTTTCGACTCTGAACCCACCCCAACGAGCTAAAGCCATCCACTGTTTGACATTATTACCAACTTCATTCTACAGATACCCAGGACTATCGTGATCCTCCCCCACATCCATTCGAACGGCTTACCAGTGCTTAGAAACATGCAATCGAGAGGAGACAGAAAATCGCGTATTTCAATACGCAAGATAATGAAACAATCTTCATTGTGTTGCCTTATTACAGTTTAAAATGAACTTTATAAAATACATCAAAATATACTGCTGTAATTTTATAACGGTCGGAAGACAAAACTTATGATCGAATAATCGATATTCAGGAAGTATATTTGACAAGGACTTGATTAACAACCGAGTGCACAACAAGAGGCTGTTCGAGTACACAATCGATAATGCAATTCAGAGAATTGATTATTGATGCTGTAAAATATCAAATAGTTTTTTATAAAGTTTAAGCATTAAGGTGGGGTTATTTATTCGCTCAGAATATACGCAGGACCTACACAGCTTTGGACCAGTAACCGGTAGGATGCTCCTGTAACGCTTGTTTCGTTTTTCGCCATCCTCACTAGCAGTGTACATCCAAAAACATCGGAAACCAACATAAATAAGTACCTTACTACCTTATAGATAGCGAGAAACGGAAATCATTCAGCGAGTGGAGACTGAAGACTGCGAAAAGGGTACGTATTTTAAATTCGATTTTCACGTATATTAAGAAACTAATATTGTTATTTATTTTTTCAGGACTTCACACGACAAAAGTGTTTTTTCTGCCCATATTTGAGGGTTAAGTTCCTTCTTTTCTCTCTCTCCACCACAAAGAAACGCAACAGCGGACTTGCCAGCGCATTAGTTCTGTAAACCGAATAAGCAAAGTAATATTCATAATATCAAAGAACAACGGCGAGCTTAGGGCTCGTGGTACATTAAAGTCCCGGATTATGCAAGACAGGGCAAGGATTTGAGTTGTCTGCCCGCATTGTAAATTTTAGAGCGGCCTTCTCCCCGCCGCGCATTATCTCTGCTTAAAAAACCTAGAATCGGTTCGAGCCGATAGGAGTTCCGACTTTCCCCGGTTCAGAGTAGAATTCACAAGAAGTTAAATGTCATAAAGTAAGAACGTATGAAACTACGACGTACAAATTCATTTAATTTATTAAAACACGATGTATTTTACTCCCAGTCGACTATCGCATAATGTCCGCCCTAAAGATTATTAATACAAAGTATACAAAAAAACTGGACCGTTAACTATTTAAATTGGTTACTGCATGGGAAAACATTAAAATGATTTTACAGTATTATATTGACGCAGTTTTAATTCGTCGGCAATATGAGGTATAAATGAATGATTTTATTAAGAACAGTCTCTGTCATAATATAAACATATTAAGGCTCGAATGAGCCTCAATAAATTTCTGGGAAACGCAATTATAAGGAATTGAATATAATACACGAAACAATAATCCTGTGTTATATATATTATTTTTAGGATTTATGCATGGTTCATTATTTCTTTTTTTACTATTATTACTTCTTTTTTTTTACTCTGCATTAATTTACCGCACAATTTTGTTGAACGCGGATATGCACTTCGATAGTATATTTTCTCATTTATTATATTTTTGTAGGGCGAGATTGCGGACAAACATCGGACAAATTGTCAGTTTAACCGAGCACCACAGTTTAACGTCCGGATGGAATATAGTGCTGTGCGGTAATAATTATTTGCGCAAACCTAGTTTTTATCTATTGTCCAGTAATCTAAGTACTATCTAGAAACGGACGAAACCAGTCCAGGAAAATCGTGCTAAATTATAAATTAATAACATTTACGAATTTTGGGGGCTACGTTATCTGAACTTTGGACAATTCGCTGAAATCGCGTAATGTTGTGGGAGGAACATCGGTCAGCAGGGGTTGAACCCCCGCTGTTCCTGTGTTTGGAAACCAAGCGCGGAATCCATCGGAAGGGTTTTTGCCCTTTCCCCCTCGGGTGTCGTCTACTTCCGACGTTTCGGAACTGTTACGGGCTCCACGATCGGGGTCCGACCGAAGTGTGGACCAATTTGGTGTACTTGCGTATAGTTTCCGGGTATAAGGATAGTGGAGGGGGGAAAGTGAGGTTGGGATCTGGGGGTGAGGGGCGTATGTGGTGGGGAGCGGTAAGGCTGTGTACGCCGAAGGTTAGAACGGGCTGTAAACGGTAGGCCTCGGAAGGCGGGTCCCGAGAATGGGACCGGGAACCGGCCGAGGGTTGTTGTATCGATTACAACAATGTAGGTCAGCGGCGCTAATGCAGACATATTGTCGTTTGTGCCGAGCTCGCCTCCTTTCCCAACCACCTCGGTCCCTATCAACGCCTCTGGCCGATAAGAAAGTCCCGGAGAGTCTTGTTTTCGTTTCATAGAATTTCAAATAATTCCCTCGGCCTTCGGCCGCCGATGGCCCGCGAAGACATCCTAAGATGAGGAGACCATCATCGGCGAACGGATACACCCGTTGTTTGGGGGATTAAGGTTTGGAATATACAAGACAAACTTGATTAGTGCGGTTTTAACACACATTTTTGACACCATTCGAGTATAAGTTTTGATTTGTGCGCCTTTATTTAACGACCCAAACCTTGGGCAGCATTGGAAATTCACGACAGCCCCAAGCGGCAATCACTTCCTACTGGCCGGTAATGCTAATCTTAAGTAGTTTATAAAAAATAATGTTTAAATCGCCTTTTCTGTTATCATATCCTTTAATCATTTAAAAATTGCGCATTGCGGTACTATCTAGGTACATTAAGGTAAAGGTTTTTTTAAAACATTTTTCAGGATTTGTCACAATTATTTCCATCGCTTATTAAGTTTGATTAGTGCTCCTTTGATTGATGCACTAACTATAACTAACATAAAAATAAAAATATCCCCACGAACTACCATGGTCGTAGTGAAGTACTTACGCTTATATGCTGTCCATGAAGCGTTAAATCAGGGTATTTTCCGGCGGTGTTGATCAGAACCCGATAAATACCAGAATGCTATGGACGATGGCGAGAACCCGGAACCGGTCTGCCTAGGACCAAAGTGGAGGCAGAATATCGCACGACTGGTGAAATTATGTCATCAATTATTTTAAGTCCGAAAAGTTCCTTCAACATCGAGTTGTTATTGGCCGGTCATTCATTGAACGAACGGACTTCATTAATAATTCTCGCCTGAGTTTCATTTTAACGTATGGTGTGTTGAAATACAAAATATGTAATGCAAAAATAAATCAGCTAAAATTCGAATTGAAGGAAAATTTAGATATCCGTCGGGAATGGAATCCCCGGTTTTCAGAATAACGCCCGGCTGCTTTGATCACTATGCTATGGCAGAAACAATTATTATTCAAATTCATTTATTAATCTTTACTTCAGATTGTCGTGCATTTATAACTGATTACGCGGGAAAAACTCATAAACTGCGGTACGCTAACCATGAAAAAATAAACGTTTCTTTTACGTCCTGTTGCGTTGTACGTTTCAAGTCTTGCCGTATATTCATTATTAAACAGTAAACGGAACATGGGTATTTCAGAGGAAGCACTATCACTGCCGTGAACGATCACAGTGTATTACCGGCGGAATGGTTGCTACTGAAAGACCCAAGTGTATGGACTCGGCCCCGCATAAAAATCTTATATACAAGATAACTTTTATACAAATAATTTATAACATCGTAAAACTGATGGGGGCTCTAACCTTACAGTCTGAGACAACTCAACAAGTATGCTTTCCACTATCCATAAGGGACTTTATGCCCCTTTTAATCGCGTTATCATTTTCCAACCATGTATATATATATATATATATATATATATATATATATATATATATATATATATATATGTATTTGTATGTGTCGTATTGGTCGTATATTAGTGACCTTATATCCGTAGTTTATCGGGAAACAGTTCATAAGGAATGAACCGGCCACGCGCATTCTACAGAATGTCGTGGAGTTATCTGAACTCGACCGGAATGGCGAAGGTTCGAACGCGGTTTCATTTCACCCCGGTTCTAAATCGGGAGCGGGTCGGCGGTCGATGGGAGGATAAAATTAGAAAGGCCCCGGGACATTCCCATTCAGGACTTTCCCTTTTACCGGTCGAGCGTACTACCGGCCCGTAAACACTCGTAAACGGTAGTGGACGTAATTTTGAATCAATCGATAACGGGGCGAGGGAACAACCGGCCCTGGGTTAAATCCAACCTCCCCGCCCCTAATTAAAATCCGTAATGGCCGTTTGTGAAATAAGGTAGATTCGAGAATTTATAGGAGGCAGAAGGGATGAGGGCCACGTATAAGCGCGCATTAACCCACACACGGATGCGGCATCCTTCCTATATAACGGCCGTTTCCGTTCCGCGCATTTCCCTACCTGAACTTAGGTCCAGTTCAGTAAACTCCAAAGCGTACTGAGAACATTTTTGAAATGTTTAATAGAAATGTTTAAATATAAAGCACTTTTGGGACTATGATATTGATAGAATGAAAGAGGAAAAGTGAGAATAGTGTTTGTGGAAATACCTAGAGATACGAGGTGGAAAGTATAATAAAGGCGATTGCTTGATGATGTAATCGAAGACAGGAGGAAGTGACGAGTTCAAATATTTTGAACCGCGTTTTCACTGCAAAACCCTCGCGGACCAAATAGACCGGAAAATCAGAAGAGTGATACGGACAATTATTTTCAACAATGTGGGACGGCGCTCGATACTAGCACCGCACGACACAACTCACGACCGGGTCTAGTATTCGTTTGCCCCTGAATATAGTACCTGCCGGAGTGTATGCATTAGATGCGTTTCTTTTAGTTCGTTATCTGTTCCGGGTGGAGTTTGTGAACGTTTCGCTCTCTATACTGTCTGGCGACTTGAATAAGGTTACAGGGAGAAGCAGCCTCAGTGACGGAATGCTAATGACGATGATCAGAATCGGTAATATACAAAAAAAGGCCGCCACAGGGTGTCTAGAATAAATATTTTGTTTCATCATTACTCATGTTCAATGTTAGATGGATCGGAAGATCAATGACGTCCTTTAAAGTCTTCAATGGGAACCCCGCGATGACTGATGCCTCCCATCCTGATATAATACAAGGTAATGCGTTCGATTTTAATAACGGCTGTTCTAAAAAATTGTACCCGAAAATGGCACAAATGATGTTCCAAATGCCTGCCAACCCCACCGACCCAAAATTATCTACAGGATTTGGATACTACTTTTTTCGAGGAGGTTGGTTCATGGGGACACAATCGTACAGTCGCGAGTAATGGAATATTTTTTTCCGACCGCCCATAAAGTCAATTTGAGAGTAAAGTCGAGGAGGATTGTGGGCCGGAGGAAGGGGCCGGGGGATGTCCTCACGGCCGCTGGGAATTTATCGATTACAAAACCACTTTGGCGGGAGCTTGAGCGGCGGTGCAGCTGCGGAGCCTCCGTTAATTAAAATATATTTTCGACTACGGCCACCTCGGGCTTTTACATACAAAGTGGGAATTCGATTCGCCTGTGGCTCTGGGGACGGCAGCTTGCGGTGGCTCGCTCCCTCCCACATTATGGGTCCCCCGTCCGCTCTTAATTGCGCCCCTACAATATAACTTAATAGTTTTCACCGATCCATCATCGGCTCTTGTGTTATTATAATTTGCAACACTGTTACGGAAAATAATTATGATTTTCAACATAAATTGTTAATACTATAATTAAACCCGTAACGCGCATGGTAAAACAATATTTCAGAGATAAAATATTATTAAAAAGTAAACAAAGAAAATTAATAATTTAAAACACGCACCTTGTTTCAAGAATGGCATTGAATATAACTCGAAATACGTATAATTATGTTTTTTTCCTCTGTATTTATTTGCCGCGCAAATGTGCCTGATGCCGCTATGCGCGGATAATTATGTATTTAATTTCACATTAGTAACTCCACATTTGCCAAATTTCAGGCTATTAAGCCTCTAAAAAGTGGGTCGAAAGATTGAAAATGACCTTATTCGGCGATCTCTTTGTCGGTTGAAATCTATCCGCAATTGATTAAGTATCCATTCAATTACTATTATTAAATATTAATACTCGACCGAAGAATCTGGTACGTTATAAAGGTTCATGCCTGGGACGGGGGTTCGGCGCTGGGAATAATCGAGGCACGGCGTTTAAAACCTTAAAAGCAACGGGACTAAGCCGCGAACAAAAAGCGAAATGTGTCGACATCGCTGTACACGTTAATCCGGGCGAAGTGACCTTTCCTAAAAATGTACTTGTAGATAACGGCAATGTTACAGTGGGGATTTTCTCTGGCTTATTTAGGAGACGAACGAACGAACGAAGCTTTCCCTTCAGTTTTAGGGAATCTTCGTGAAATGTTCCCCCGTAGAGATTTTTATGAGAATAACCACTGAATTTCATCGGTGAAGACATTAATTTATGAGCGATGAGTGACATAATTTTTATTTTTAGCCCAACGGAGTACTTTTTTTCACACTGTTATATATTTTATTTGCCAATATTACGATTTCTTAAAATTATATTCAGTATCAGTGCGATTTGATAACACAGACGTACTTTTGACGGAGAATTCACCCATTGATGATGATAGGTAGGCCACGGTCGGGAATTTCAGGAAAGTGACGCAAGGAGAGCTGTTGATTCAAATGATCGGGGCGACGGAATAGTTTTGAATGGAATTTATATCGGGAATGCCTGTCTACTATAGAGAAATAGCAGCTTTTGAATTGCGGTATAGTACAGTCCCATAAGAGGAAATCCTCAGAAATTAATTAATAGAAACGAGATTATCCAATTCCGCTATCAGGCCACAAACGGATGTGGTCAATCGAAATATTCTCACCTCTAAATACAATTTCCAAAACAATTTTGGAAATTATTAACTAATGGAACGCGGTATGAGTTTCAGTTAAACAAGGAAGTTATTCATTACCATATTATTATTAATATATTCTCCGTCAGGGATTTTAAAATAATTTCCCCACTAATAGATCCCTCGCTTTGATCTGGTTTTAAATTATTTCCTGAAGGAGTTTGGAAAGGGGTCCGAAGAAACGGGACGTAGGCCCGTTTGAGATTCTTTTTCACGGTCCCACTAGGGGGGCCCTTCTACCCCTTGTACAAGTTGCGGACCGGCAATGGGCAATTAAGATTTAAAGGGGCGGAAACTGTCGTTCCAGAGCCGGGGCAGGGGCTAAGAGTTGTGACGGGCGGAGCATGGGTCAGCTTAATTCCGAACATTAATTGGAATCCGCGAGTTCCCTTCGAGAAGGAGGAAAGGGAAGACTTTGAAGAGAGAGCTCTCCCAGGAATTAGTTCGAGACAAAGAGGGGATCCGTATTCTATTTTGAGATATTAAATTTCGTTTTCAGAATTTCTTAGATCCGCTGTATCCCGTTAAGAACAATACAGCGAGCGGAATATTTGCCAGTATTTAGAAGCGCACGAATATGCAGTTCAAAGGAATATCAGTTAACTCCGACACCGTTTCTTAAATTGCTCGAAATTTAATAATATGTAATTCAAACGTGACAATGGAAAATTCGGATAATGAAAACTGATGCTAGCACCGCCCGACATACAGCAACGCGGGTTTAGTATTAACTCGCCCCTTAACGAGACGGCAGTGAAGAACTTTTTTTTGTACACTATAATACCCGCCTGGTAATTTATACGAATGCGTGTGTACTAATAATTATTTGTATGAATGTTGATGTTACAAAAATTCTCGGACTCCAGAAACAAATCGCATAAATAATATACCTGTCGAAGACGACGATAGGTAGATTTTATTATTTTTGATTTATTCGAAATCAAACAGTAGGAACATACGTATCTACAGTTACAAATTCTAATCGGAGGAAAAGTCCGGGGATTCTAAACCGGGAAGGAAACTGAAAATAGATTAGGTAAATACCATTGAAACATAAATTGACCTAAAAATCCTAAGAATGAATATCGAAAACAGTCAGTTTTTTTTTGTGGGGGGGGTCCAAGAAATATTTGAAAATAGCCCTAGGAATTCTATCGTGCCGACTCTGCATATACATTCTCTTTTAGTTATTCGATGCCGGATCAGGCATGGGAAGTTTGGACTGGATACCGCGGAGAGTGCGGCTGAGGCGGGAGTTGGATAGGGAGATGGCCGGCGAATAGGATTCGGCCCACCAATTCCGGCGTTAGCAGAACCAGCCGAATTCCAGAACCCACCTGTTCGGCACCCCCATTGTTATCGGTCCCGCGTATATTTCCCCATGGCTCGCTATTTTACCGATCGCATTTTTAACGTTCGCATTGTTCCCTCTAATAATAGGCCTCAGTTTCGGGCCGCTCGGAAATATTTATGGCCGGAATCCATTCAGGAAAAAAACAAATATTTTTTGCCAGCCACAACCCCGACCCGGAAACCCGACCGAAGCCTTTAAATTTCTTAAGGAATCGTCATGCCGGGCTTTGGCGATTCGGAAAATTTTCAACCAATTTAGGTTAATTGAGTGACATATATAGTCCTATTCAACATTAGGGCAAAATACTCGTCTTAAAAAATTGTATTTATTTTTATAAATAAATATAAAATGGGAACTGTATATTTACTGGTCCGGGGACTGGATTGGATTCACGCAAGCGGTAGGATCAAGAGGAAAATAGAAATGTGTACAATTTTCGTTTAATTTATGAATCTCCCTTGTACACGAACAAACTTAATAAATTACATCGAGGGAATTACTGCATCGATGTTAAGGCCGTGTTCGCAACGCCGGGGAGCTGAATTGAATTCAATATCGGCCGATTATCATTAGGCTTAAGCCGTTTAAAGCGCAAGCAACCCCGAGCTGGGTATATAAGGGATTCGGGGAGACCCCAAAACCTGTCTGGAAGTTAACCCGAGAATCAAGAGGGTAATGTCTATCGCCTTTAATCCATTCACTCCAAATGCGCGAGACTTAAAGTCCCAGCGGCCGATTAGCAACATGCTTATATTCATTCAACAAACGGTGAATTCTTGTTATTGTAATTCTTTTAATTTATAGAACACACAAGAAAAAGGAAACATTAAAGTTAAACAAACCGACATAAACGGGTACAATAAAAAGCTCATGGCTATAATAGCCATTTTGAAAACTCGTTAACACGAATTCACGATCGGATCTCACCACTGAGGATGGCGGGAAGCCGAATCCAGTCCGCTCTAAAAGTAAACAAAAGATAGGAGACACAGCATTTATTTAAGGCGGAGTTTTAAACTTCTCGCTATTCTCCTTTCCCCATTATTCAACCTTTTATTATGCATACTTCAAGAACTCTGTACTCCTGTTTTATATATAAGCAGCAGCGTTGTTTTTTCCTCATTTCAAAAAAGGTTTCCTGCGGGAATTCAAATGTAATAAAAACTCCTGTAATACTGTTCTTGTAGTGCAGTGATAGTCGCGGGCCCTTCACCGCTGAACAAATAAACGTCCAAAGTGATTCAAAGAGACTGAACTCTGTCCCAACTGAGAGCGGGCCTGTATTTGAGTTTGTTCGCAACGTTCCAAGTAGCGGTCTCCACCCGTAAGAGTGGAACTGAGGCATGCAAGGAGAATACAGGCTTCCCTCTATCGGAAGTATTATACTATGTACTACAACTACTCTCGGATTCGTGGTCTGTCAAAGTTTATATTTCACACCCCTCCTCTTTCAATAAACAAAAGCAACGAGGTAAAGAGAGCCTAGCTCACTACCCTGTTTCAATCAATCGGTTCGGATTGACAACAATGGCTATTGTTTAGAAAAAAACTGATCCGTACCACTACCTTTCAATAACGGCCAAGTGTCGACCCCAGTTTCAAACAAACTCACCGACGGTTATTCCCACCTCTGGAGTGCTCATCTGAAATATTTTTCTCTTCAAGAGGTGCCACGATTTTTAATTTTGTAATCGAAAGAATGCTCGCAAACAAAACTGAAGACTTGTTCGCATTCCATTAAACCCGTTTAATTAATACACAATCACTTATGGATACCAGTAACATATGTCCGTCTACACCCACCAGAAAATCAAGATTTATTATGCGACTGTATTATTAATATTATACATTTGTAATATTAGTATTTTTTATAACTCAGAAAAACACGTAGAGAAAAATATCAAGAAGAATATCGATATATATATATATATATATATATATATATATATATATATATATATATATATATATATAAACCGGTTTCAGACATCGAACATTTTGAAAATCAAATGATCTGTTCCGAAATTAAATTGGTCCTGACGTGCTATTTCTTTGGCAACAATCACGGCCGTAGTTCCCATCCGATTAATACGACCGGCGGCGAAAGTTGGAAATAAATAAAAAAATGTAAAGTCTCCCTCCTTTTCTCCACTCTTACAAAAAAAAAGAGAAGAAAGTTCAACCGACTGTGGAGCATTTAACTGAATTTCTAAAACGACATCGTTTTGCACGCGGGCCGTTCTTCAAGGAGCCAGTCCTTTATTCGGTGCGCGGGACTCTTGAAGGGCGCGGGGGTAAAAGTTTAATTTGAAAAGGAGAGACGGGGGGGGGTTGAGGGATTTTGAAGGTGTGCGGGCCCCCTCCCGCCAGAAAGGAGTAAAAAAAAAGAAACGAAAAAAGAATAGCTCGCGCTACTTTTCAGGGTGCATTCAACCCCCACCCTCCGAATAAATCTCTAATAGCTCCGCATTCCTGGCTCCTGAACTCTCGACCCGAGCCCATTGAAAAACTACTCCGACATTAAATTAGGACTCGAACCTCACAGCCGCTAAAGGGAGGAGATGTCTGGTAATTTTTATCTCTCCAATGTAGGCAGGAGGGGGAGGTGTATTTATACCATTTTTTGCATTAACGCAATTTCAGCTCATTCAAGGTTGAATTTCGATAGATTTCTCCCAGTTATTCGCGACTCTTACTTTTTTAATTTTCGCCGCATTATGTACAATGTTTGTCTCGGCCCATTAGGACTACACTTTTAATAGCATTGAATGGGGCAGACTCGAACTTCCGGCGGTATTTTAGACTTAAACCTTTTTCGTTGAATGCTTTTAAGTTGAAAATTCCTGTACGAACTTTTGTGTTTTACTCTCGACATTATTCATACAGCCACATTCAAAACTGTCTCTAAATTAAATAACTTGTATTAAGACAACATCCTTCAAGCTATTCGATCTTAATTCCGAGCGTTCGTTCATTAAATATTAAATAATTTCTTAAAATATGCGACGCTCAAAGGCAATGCGATTATATACCAGATGGAAATCAATAAAATGTATAATTTAGGACATAGATTCTATATCGCGGTTCAATTATTACATTAATATATGAATATATGACTAAACATACCGACGGTTGACGAATTAATAAAAACCCGGTTCCAAAAGTTTCATTACCGTCTCACTCCTCGTCCTAATTCAACCGTTGAAACCCTCTCCTCTGTTATCCATACACTATCCCCCTCACCCCAAACAAGATAGATAAAAATAAACTTTCTGCTGTTGTACTTATAACAATAAAGGTTGATTGTACAATGAATGAAATAAAAAGGAATAATTTGCGTGTTCGAAAATTGTTTTAACTTGTTTATTTTGTCTAAGGAACGATGTGTCTGGGCAATATTCGAGAAAAATGTCAGTGAACCGATGGAAAGCGTTCTGATGGAAAGTGTGGGGGAAGAGGGTTCTCGTGAATTTCAGTTCTATCACCGAGCCCGGAAAAGGGGCCTTTGACAATTCCTTTAGGATTTTGAAACTGGGAGAGCCGCCCCATCGAGGCTCCAAATAGGCTTAGTGGCCCGGCCGGCGGCTAACCACATCTGGGACTGGGGGGCCGACTATTGCTTATTATTGTTCGAATCCGAGGGTTAAACGAGTTTTACCCGAGGGACTGTATTTCCATGGCGACCGATTTTGGCAAGGAAGTGGGAACGGGGCCCGGAATGGCTATTTTGCAAAAAAAGACAAAACGAGTAATAATCGTTGTGTCGGCTCTCCGGGCCCTGGTGAAAGTTTCACGGATGAGCAAAGTAAAAAAAAAGTTAAACACTTCTCCGCATCATTATTTAAGGTTAATAAAAATTTAGCAAACAGGAAAGAAGGCTGAAAACCCACTTCTTCAATCTATAGTCTTTAGCAGAAATTAGTACCGAGAGTATATAAAGCGTAGTATTATGTTTGAGCTCGATTTATAATTCAAAAATTAACAATTTATTATGCATTAGAATTTATTTTCATCTTTTTAAAAAAATATATTCCATTTATTTATTACTGTAACAACTTTTTGATTTTATGTTTATTGCCGACCGTTACACAGAATTTTATAAAGAAGGTAACTCCTAGACTGTCATTTTCCACACGTTCCGCATCAACCGCCGTCGTCTGAATTTCAGCTCCAATACAAAGCATCAAATATGAATTGGCTCGTCGATCAGTTTCACCCCCAACAACGGACGGTACAAAATGTGAAAGTGAGGTAAAAAAAAAACCTGGGACAAAAGCACCGAGTGTTTCACTCTCGGCGCTGGCTGAATTAATTCGGCCTCTTATTCGGCGCCAGGACCGCAAAGGCAAACCACTCGAAGATCTCGGGAATCGGATGGGGAACTAAGCGCATTAAAAGCTGTCCCCCCCCCCACCCACTCACCCACCCACCCACCCACCGATCAAAACTGACGCCGGCCCCCACAATCCGCTCAACAACCGTTTCATTGCTCCAGCGCCTCTTATCCCAAACCATTGTTCTTTAGAGTCTAATCTTTCTCTTTTTTTAGTTATCGATAGTTTAATGCCAGACTATGAAAATGAGGCGAAGTTCCGGACACGTCCGGGTCACATTACGCGATTAGTAGCACTCTGAAGTAGAGATCGATTTAATCGATAAAATACAAAAGGTTGTATCCGAAATACGGGAGCCTGAAAATTAAAAATATAAAACCTAATAGTTTTTATAAGTGTTTTATTGCAACAACTGTAAAATACAACAAGCGATATTGATATTCAAGCAGCACTTGTAACATATAGAAAATAATATACGAGAAAACCTCTGGCTTTTCCCTTTTTAAATTTTATTTATTTACCGGGTATATTTAAATCACCTGGCCACTTCCTTTTCAGACATCTCTAAAGCATGTTTGGGATGTCGGTAGTAAGTAGGATTTTGACCATATTAATTCTGGAATTTGTTGTATTTTTTTACTGCGAGGTCACGGACAAACAAGACTTCAAGATCACTTTGTGGGGTCGGCTATGTGAATTCACCGAGACATCCAACGCTGCTCGCATCCAGAGATTCCAATCGAAAGTCCTTCGAACCGCCCTCAATGCTCACTGTTATGTTTCCAATCGCCTCGACCGCAACATACCTACTGTCGACCAAGACATAAAATCTCGGTTTCGCAAATTTCATTCCCGTCTTTCCACTCATTGGAATAACGATATTTGGGGGCAAGTGACTTAAGTGAACCTACCATTTTAGGTCTACTAAACATCCGTCGGTCCTCTGTTACTGTCGGTTCATTTACATACAGGATGTTCCTTCGACCGACCATGATTAAACGCCTAAAGATCCGGGGGTAAGCAACTCGGAAAATTAACTAAAATCTATACCATTTACCATAGACCGAAAATAGAACTGGGACCTAAATCCCGGGATTTATAAACACGATCCCGCGCAGCGTCTAGCTACGTTCTATTCGATAGGATGTTGGCCGTATTGTCGAACTTCTGTATTCCTGGAAACACGTGTGGGTAAATACATACACACGAGGTAAATCGAGCGTGTGTATCTGAAAATCCATTTTCGATCAACATCCATCCACGGGTTGATGTATGTCGAGCAGCCGCTCATTTTACAAAGCCCTGCTTCCCCTCCCGCCATCCCAGTTGGCGGGTTTCAGAATCATCCGATCTTTTATTCATTTTTTAGGAACCGAGCGTTAGGCCGCATTAAATACGAATAACCAAATGCCGAAAGCTTTTCAATTGGACAGTTATTTGCCCCCTTCAATGCTCCATCAGTGCAGACTTTGTTGCAGCGGTACCGAATCGGATTGAAAAAGACTCGTACCTGTTTCGTACTCGAATGTCCGATTTTCACGTAAAGGGGAGGATCAAAATAAATCCTGAAAATATCAGAGCCGGCCCGAGGGAAAATTTGGGCCGTGAGTAGAGTGGCCGTAGCGGTCACTCTGCCGTCATAAAGTTCCCTATCTCCGGGTGACTTTATATTGTTTCCCACAAGCAAGGAGGTACATACATTTTATCAACCTCAATTTTTCTTCCCGATACATATCTTTATATATTATTTAAAAGTATATTTTATTTTATTTTTTTATTCTAAACTCCGCCTGTCTTGAATTCTTCATGACACTACAGAACGGCCGCATTATTATCTCCGCCCTTTGGAGTAATGAATATCACATTCATTCCGCGTACCCCGTTTATTAGACAGGAATTATTTTCCACTTTCGGGACGGGAGGAAAGGAAATTAAAATGTTGGTCATTCTCATTTAATTATCAACTGCGGCAAATTATAATGCACTCAAACTTATACGCTGGTAATAATATAGTCCTAATGCTAAAATAAAATTTAAATGAGCTGGAACAGCATTTCCCGAATAGAAAGGACACTTCAGTCTATCATTTCTACGAACTTCGTATTCGATTACAATTCGACATTCGATTACGAATCGCCCCAATTATACGAGTAAAACACAAGTTGCCACCGAATATTTGCTACCGAAATAAGGGCATTTTAAAACAAAAAGCAATGTTAATTAAAAAAATATATACGCATAACATAGGCATCTATGACAGAAGTATTTAAGTAGTTTATAAAAATATTTACAATACCATAATAAAATCTGCATTGGGCCCTAAATAAGAACTGTTCATTCTCCTAATATTAATTACTAATTATTAATATGTCTAGTTTAATCCGCTACAAATGTACCGAGATACTTGACCATATCGATTACGCTTTTTTAATATTAGGAGATGCGGTTAATAATTCGTTATTTTATTAAAGGTAATTCCATTGTCCCTAGGCTCGAGTCGATACATCGGTGGTAAATGGCAGTGGGAAACGGATAATGGGAGAGGGCAAAAGTTGGCGGTAAAACTGACGCTGCATGTGAGAACGTGGAACCGAGCCCAATTAAATTTTCGGATTCAAACAACCGTGTTTCCGCCAGAAAAAACCTGTTTCAAAACCTACGTCTATTTCAAATTGTTCGCCGAGAAATTGTTTCGTTCTGGGACAAACGGTAAAATTTACAAACGTCATTTGTCATAATGGTCACATGGCGGCCAGGTCATCTACATTACCCAACTGAAAAGTTATAACCGGAAAAATAAAATCGAACATTATAACTCGAATTGAAACACTACTCATAATTTGTCTGTTACGAATATTTAATGAGCTAATTACTAATAAAACTATAAACATGACGTTGCAAAGAATAAATTGCCTCCTTCGTAATTTACCGGGCGCGTTTTCATGAGCATTATTGACTCTTGAAGTGAACTCAATGATGTGAATTCAATTCAAATAGAAGGAAAACTTGACATAATTTGAAGGCAAAGTATTTTACTGATATTTAATGACCTAATAAAAATGTGATCGGCAAAAATAAATTGCTTCCGTCATAATATCCGGGGTTTCATCAAATTTATTGATCAAAAAACTAATATAGAAAAGAAATTAAATTGCTACAACTCGAATTAATATATCTTCTTATTTATGCATTAATGTAATGCAATTTTTCGAAAATTGCACAAAGTAAATTCAATATGATTTTCTTTAATAAATATTAATTATACTAGCTTAAATTATAAATAGGTCCACGAGGTGTATAATGCTAGGCGTTATCATTACACTGTTATTATTTTGGAGTCTTCTTCTGGGGAGCTCATATTAGGATATCAGTACTACGATAAGTCACTATTCGAAATGAATAATAAACACTACTAATAGCGAGGACGGTCGGTATCGCGTTTGAAGTCGGTTGCCAATGGGGAGCATCCTCCTGACAGAAATGCTGGAGACCATCATTCCACTATCACGCTCTCAACGAATCGAACAAACGAGATCTCGAGGGGAGATAAAAAAATATTGGAATACGCGGAATCACAACAATTTACACGTAATTCTTACAAACATTACAATCGTAAGGGAGAGTATTTAAAATTCAGTATGTAACAGTGTAACAGTAAATGTTCAGACAGGTGCCTCATTAATTATTCTACTGACAAAATGCTACTAAACAAAGCATCAAGCCAAAACCAGTCTAGAAGGCCGAATCAACAGACCGAATATGGCAACAATAATATTATTCTAATCCCTCGCGGACTGTAGTTATCTCAAACTACAAAATATATTCTTCAAGATGAGTACAATTCCTACATTTAATTATTTCCACTTTCTACACTACAGGATCTGAAGTGCGTCCGGAATTTCTTTGTACAAAAACCTTGTTTCTTTTTAACCTACCTATTGTAAACTATCCATTGTTTAGCTAACAGGAGAACGTCTTTTCTTTATAATTCTTATTCTCACTGCGGTATCTCGGATTCGATGCGGTCTCAAAATTCTAAGAAGTTTCCGGGGAGAGTCTCCCACGCTGCAAAGTTCCGAAGTTCGTTCGAAGTTCTTGCTTTTTTCTTTTAGCGAGGTATTAAGTCCGGAAACGTTCAAAGGTTTCGAAATAGGACGAGATTAATAGGGGTGGCGATGGGGGGAACGGGAGGGGTTTGAAGGAAATCCTACAAACGAAGGGAGCTCCGATATGAATTTTTTGCCTATCATTTGTTCCTTTCAGGAATGAACAGACTCGGCGTTCGACGGCATCTCCAAAGGAGGACCTTAATTTTTTCTTTTTCTTTTACTGAATATCTATCGTCCCGACAAATGGAATCGATCGCATTCTAATTTGAACCGGAAACGAGGCAGGAAAATGAAATGAGATCATTGAAAAAAGGGCGGAGGGAGGGTTATTCTTAATGCGGAATCCATTTAGCTGAAGGATTAGGAATATCTTACGGTAGTTGTCCTGAAAAATTGCTTCAAAGCGCCATCTGGACCGAAATGGGATATCCTGATTCTCTAACGTTACTGGAAGAAATCAGTATATGGTATCTGCATCTTATGGAGTTATGAGACTGATTTTTCCATGTAATATAAATTGTCATTTCTGTATACGCGTTTATAGATCAATCAATGTCCGGCGCATTATGTTCGTCGTTTATAGATTTTTTCTCCCTTGTTAGTGTTCGTCCCCATAAATTTATACAGTAAATATACAGTGACGGAATAATATTTGTAGGAAATGGTAAAAAATATCTGTATTATGATAGAACAAGTGTATGCGTAAATTGTTTTGCATCTAAAAACTACTCTTTACTGGGGTTCGAACGTCTGTGTTTAAATCCTACACAATGTTAAGAGGATTAATATCAATATATCACTTTACAACAGAAAAAAGCAATGCCACTAAAATTTTAATAAAATCGAAAGTGCGGGTCCAAAGCTGACGGAAGTGTATTTTATCATCTACTTGCGTTTAAACGCTACATCATTTTAAAGAACTATACTAAACTATAATAAAAATCAGCCGCAAAAAGTGTAAATGTAAAAAACCGAAGGAAATTGTAGTTAGCCTATTTAGGAGGCACAGTAAAAATAATACCTTTTCGTACGGCAGGTCAAGAATTAAACGAACTATAACCTTCACCTTAGATAACGGAATTTAATTAGCGACAATGTAACCGCATTTGTACTTGGTGGCCCAGAATCGATCGAATTTCATTCAAGAACCGAGAAAGGTCCCGGCGGTTACAGACTCCGATAAGATTAATCGAAGGGAAACGGTCTGGCCTCCTTAATGAAGGATCCATTGAGCTAAGCAGCTCGGTTAAGACTTGAGTGGGGGATTGTTTCGGAAGTCCGACTAGTTAGTCAAATGAGCGGCTTCGGGCTTCGATCGGTTAAATCATTAGCGGCCCCTGGAAATTAGTCTTTCCTGCACCGGTGACGAGCCGACTCGGCAGTTCGGAAACATCCCTTTCTGTCGCCGTTACAATCGGGTTTATTAGTTGCAAATCGATCGGAGCAATAAATACGCGGTTTGAATTGAAGGAATTAGTACGACCGTAGTTTTCTCGATCTTCCTTATCTTACCTGCACCGGTTTCGGATGCTCGCCATCCGGTGGTCCCCCACTCTCCCACAAGGGATGCTTGTGGCGTATCCTATCTACATGATCACGTCACTTGTACTGTGGAGGTTGTGTTGTTTTATGTTCTGTCCTTATTTTGGTTGTTGGGAATATCATCGTCTTTTTAGATCGGTAGGGATTACGTTAAGCGGCTTATACCATTTTTGGACAAAAGGACGGTATTCCAAACCATCGGAGACCACATAATAGGTATTCTAAACGAATTAGGTCAAGTTTAATATAACTAATGTACGCTAGCAGGCGTGTTGTCATATCCCCCTAAGTAAACTATCGAAAATTTAATCTCGATGCTAAACAAGACAAGCAGTTCTGTCTTAATTCAATTCCAATCGTTAATCCTTTCCCAAAATACCATTTTCCTATTCATTTCCGCCCAAACTACTTCATTAATTATCTCCACCTGTGTTCACTGTCTACAAAGACGTTCAATCCAGACAGGTTTGCCAGAATTAATAATTAATAACCGATATTTAATAGGGACGACTATTTAGCAAGTCTGAAGTAATAGCGAAATCAGAGCTTTTTGTTAGAACCCGACTAGTTTAGTCATCTGGGCCTCAAGAGTTACGCGTCACGCTTAAAACGGTGTTGATCTGTAGGATATTTGTGTAGGGAGGGGCAACGTTCGAGTCGTTAGGGAAATCACTCTATGATCAGTATGCTTCGTCACCCTGAATATCAAGGCCCTCAGTTTATTAGTAATCGGACAGATTCAAATCTGGAGGCCGGGGTTGTGAAGACGTTTGTGAAGTCCGAGCAATTATCCAGATGAGCGCGTTCGGCCGCTGCGATGGCTCGAATCTTGCGATCTCGAATAGAGTTCCAAGTGAGATACGCAATTCATCGTCCGGTTCTAATCGCCGGCCACGGTCCACTGTCTCTATGGAAACGGCCCGATCGTCCGTCAAATCCAACGTCCTTCGGATAGGGTCAAAGGAATTTCGGAAGCACGTGTAAATCATTAGCGTTCGCCGTGAATTAGACGCTCGCCGAGTCATACTCCAGTTCCTGTCTGATGTCTCCACGTCTCCGCGATGAAAAGAATGTCCCCCTCCAGCCGAAGCCTGTCCTATTATGCGGGTACCCGACAATTAGCCCTTACCAGTATTGGGGTTCGACCCGAGTATAAGAGGTAATACTAGGACGCTCAATCAGGTGCTTTATAGAATTCAAATAAAAATGAGGTGTCATCGTTGAAGTTGGGGACAAACAATTTAGGGGAGCTGGGTTAGTTTTTCAATAAGTCATATTACATAGCCGAATCGTACTAATCTTTATAAATTCGGCTTTCCGATAATGTTTCAAAAATAAACCTCCCCCTTGAGTCTCTGCCGTGTTTCTACCTTTCGGGGAATGGAAGGCATTATTGGTCGTTATCTCCGTCCCCCTCGTGTTAACTTCGCCTCCACGATGGGGCCTTTAGTTAGCTGTGGGAGGTCGAGGTCTGCCCATAGGCGGTTCATTATTAATCGACAATATTCAAATAAGCCTTAGGAGAGTTAGCCTATTTAGAAAGTCCGGGCAGTTAGTCAAATGAGCGGATTTGGCTTCAAAGGTCTAAATCATTAGAGAGTTCCCAAGACCAAATAACACGGAAGATCCGCGTACAGACTTCAAATTTATAAAAATAACGAACCCAAGATTAACTGGACTTAACCAGGCTCAGAAAATATGCACATTGAAGTTAGTAAAACAGTTGGGAAACAACTGATCAAAGTTCAAACGTGAAGTATCCAAATATGCATAAACGTACGATGACAAGCGACCATGTCCTTTAATATTTTATATATAAATGCTGCCCGCCTACTCTCGTCAGCTCTCTTGCTTAATGAGACCATCCCTTAGACAGTTGTAGTTTATTGACGATACTAACATGATCTATGGCGAGAAGTCGAAACCGGTCTAGGTTCGGAACAAATGAGCGAGCAGAGGCAAGAGGTCCGGGAGTGACAATTTAGTCCCATTAAGTAAAACTCTTCTCAATCATAACGTATTGCTTTCCCCCCAAATACATTGATACACCCGGCAATCCTTCATTTTTAATTAGCAATGCTCAAATCTTTGAACCAAAGAGGTTGGAGTTGCAGTTACCCGATTGTCAGGGGGTGGGTGTTGAGGGATGTGGAGGGTGTTAACTGTTTCTGAAGTCGGACTAGCAAGTCGGACAGGGGCTTTGGCCCAGTTCGATCCCTTGGTTATTAGCCGGAGCTCCGTCTCCGAAATTAGTTTTTCAGACCCCTGATGATCCGAATCGAGATCAATAAGGAAGAAGAGGGGAATCAAGTCTGTCCGTTTCACGTTATCCGCTTCAATGTACCTTTACCAACCGGCCGGAGGGAGGATTTAAGATTAGACTTTACCTAAGTCCGAGGCTTTATTTTGGCTTTTATTGTTTTAAATAAACCGCTCTTTTAAGTCATTGCCAGTCCAAGTTAGGATTTCCTATACGGCGTTTATAATTTTTGTATTCCGCGATTACAGTAACAATCAAGCAGTTTAAAGATACAGAAATAGACTAACTAACGTAAAATAACGGGAATTTCAACAAGATATTCAATAGAGGCTGGAAACAGGTAATAATTCCTACTCTATGAGAAATTCATTGTGAGTTTGGATTTTTTTAGTCGTCGACATATTTTAGAGAATGCCCCACTAGCGGAGGCACATCTGGCTCTGCTTTCGTCGGCAGTATTCGCCATCTGTATTGAAAAGCCCCTTATCACTGCGCTTGATCTGGGAACACTAATTGAATGGTAACGAAACACTGCAGTTTTGTGAGATATAGAAGAATTAGAGGATTAGACAGAAGCGAATACTAAGATTAATCTGGAGAATCACTTTATCATTGTATTTAAACTACAGTAAATGTATTCGCTAATACGCGAGGTTTGTTAGATGTTCATGTTTCATTTGTTTGTCCCAATCTTGCACTCTTATGTATTATTCTGTAGTTTTGATAGCGTATTTGCACATTGTTTATCTTATTGCTTATGTAGAAGCAATTCGCATGACGTCTTTAAGAACAGTAGGATCAGTCTTGTTTTCACTCTAATGCAAGTAGCACCGATCTTTTAGTGTTGATCTACTTGTCCTTTCCGCATTTTCATTTCGGATTCCTTTAATCAGTTTCAGTGGGCCCAACGGAACCGGGCAATATTCTAGGGATTTTCTGAATTCTCGGAATTATTTCCCTAATGGAAGAAGAAAGCCAAAGGTTTGCCAAGTTCGGCGGAGACAACCCGGCAAACCCGTCGGGGGTTAGTCATAAGTCGAGGATCGATACCCGGTGTTTCGATACGGGAGGCGACCTAGATTTCTAGACCGGCCTGGAGAGACGTCTAGTTTTGAACCTATTCTCAGGAGGAAGAGGGGCGGAAATCCGAAGCCGAAGAGACGGCTAGGGAAAATACGACGTAGCGGGACTGCAACGACCCGAGAGGAGTCGGTGAACGCGAATGCGTTTAAATTACTTAGAAATTCAAAGTTGGCCGCTTTATCGGGACTATTTCTACACGGACAACACTTGATAAGAAATAAGATCAAGTTTCTAAAGGAAGATTACCTATAAATAATTTATCTACCGTGTTCTTATGAGTCACAAAATAGTTTCCACTATAGATTAATTTATATTCACAAATTAAGTCCCCCTACTTTCAACAGCCAAGAAAATTCAATTGAAATTTACAATTGATTCGCAACAATTACACAAGTCTTATTATAGGGGGCCAGTTATTCATGGAAATAGTCACCCGGTTTATAGAATGCTAAAACTGTACTCCACGAAATTTTTAAACAACTATATATATCTAAATAAGCATGATATTTTTAGATTAATGAATGAGAGATAACTGATCGAGTCTGAGTAAAGGGCCAAGTCAAATTGAAGTTTGAACCTGTCATGAGCGCATCTATTTTGTATATTTATTTTAAAATGCTAATAGAGCATGTAACTTACACTTTGACTGAACTTATGAGTTAGAAAATTGGAAGAAAGACTAAAGAGAGCTTTAACTTCGGCTTTTCGCAAAATGCGCTTTGCGAACTTGGCCCACGCGGGGGCATTAGCGTTTTGAATTTCTAATAGGAAAACTATTGGGAGTTATTAAACTTCACGATAACTCGTGATATTAGTTTAATCAGTTTTAAGAACGCGAATAGAAGAGCCGGGAAGAGTTTTAACTTTGACTTTTGATAATCCTAGTAGACGTCATCTGGTTTCATTACAGACCTGTCAATACAAGCAAAACCAATTACTTAAAAAGTAGTATAACTTTAAATGCCCTAGGTACATCGGACTATACCTTACACAGTGTAAAAAGAATTTTCAAAATTAATGGGTTGTCCGGAAAGTTCGTGCCGATTTTGAAGGAAAATTAAAACGCAACTTATTTAAATTTTGGTACACATTTATTAACTTATATAGGCGCCATTCTGTTCCACAACCTTTCTCCATCTTTCATGCAACTTGAAAATTCCGTCCTTCCAGAACCTCTCAGGTTTTTCGGCGAAAAAGTTTTCTAAATGAGTTTTTATCTCGACCAAAGAGTTGGCATTTTTTCCATTAAGGGAATTTTGCAATGATCGGAATAGGTGGAAATCTGAGGGCGCGAGGTCTGGTGAGTATGGTGGATGGGGTAAAACATCCCAACCGAGCTCCAACAACTTTTGTCGAGTTGTCAAAGACACATGAGGCCACGCATTGTCCTGATGAAATATGACGCCCTTCCGATTCGCTAATTCTGGACGTTTTTGTTCGATTGCTGTCTTCAATTCATCTAATCGGGAGCAATACTTTTCCGAATTTATTGTCTCGTCGTTTGGTAAAAGCTCATAATAGAGAATCCCTTTCCAATCCCACCAGACAGAGCATTACCTTCTTCGGATGAAGACCGGCTTTTGGGGTGGTTAAAGGTGTTTCATCACGCTTTCCCCAAGACCTTTTACGCTCAACGTTTTTATAAATTATCCATTTTTCATCCCCCGTCACTAATCGCTTCAGAAATTGTGTCTCCTCGTTGCGTTTGTAAATCGAGTCGCAAATGGAAATGCGATTCAGCAGATTTTTCTTCGTTACATCGTGGGGAACCCATACATTAAGAACGCTTTTGTAGCCAAGCTTCACAATATGGTCGTGGATCGTTGATTTTGATTTATTTAGCATTTCTGCCAATTGACGTGTTGTAGAGCGTGGAGTATTTTCGATTACTGTTTTCGTCACTGGTGGACGGCCTACCCGGGCGTTCTTGATCTTCAAGATCGAAATCTCCAGTTTTAAACCGAGCCAACCACTTCCGCACAGTTCTTTCGGCTACAGCACCTTCGCCATAAACAGCGCATATCTTGTTTGCCGCTTGTGTGGCATTTTGGCCTCTTCAGAAAAAGTAAAGCATTAAATGCTTATGCACTTTGTTTGCTACCATATTCTAAGGCATATAAAACCGAGAAAAATTAACGTACCGTAACCAAACTTTTTCCCAAATATGCCTGAAGTACTGACTTTTAGAATATGTATGCATGTCATTTGTTTTCAATCATTCTGATATATTCAGACCTGTCCTAATACCACCTATCGATAATCGGCACGAACTTTCCGGGCAACCCATTATATCCAGTGAATGGTATATACATAAAAAAAATCATAGAAACGATCAATTAATGTATATTATTAGAGGGTTTTGAATTTCTTCTTTCAGCAAATACAAAAATTATTATTGATTAATGAATCAACTATTACTAGTTGAACGCGCTCAGGGTGGTGGGTCGCATTGTACTTGGAAATTTGGATTGATCAAGAGTCGTAAACTCCAGTACATTCGTCAGATTTATTATTATACATAGCATTATTTACTTTTGACCGTACTGTGTACACACAGTCCTAACGGCTTTAATGAAAGATATTAAATGCATTTTTACATTTATATTAGCAGTAATTAAAGTGTTTGTTGTGGGTAAGGGGAGGGGAACACTGTCAGCACTGTCAAGAACTCTTCGGTACGTTTACATAGTAAATTAGTAGGAGTCACAGTCTAGGGAAAGTGCTGGCGAGACACTTAATCGGCAGTCGAGAAACTTCGTTCTATTACTGACGCAAGGCTACTTACGATGGCAATCCGGGAGGACAGAACAGTAGTGAGGGATCAGAATATCGCACGAATGATATATTTGCTATTTACTTTCAGACTTGAGTTTACTTTATTAATTCACTATTATCCTATCCTACGTAGACGTTAATAAATAAACTAATATTATTTATTCACAAGAGGTTTAATCCTATTGAATTAACAAGTGGACTTTCGTGTATAGAATCAGCGACTAGGCCGCTTCGGGACGAACTCCGGTATTGGGCCTTAATTAATAATTACCAATTGTTACTTAGTTGATTACGTTGACCCATCGAGTATCCCCGAGTACGGGATTAATTCGTTAACCCCCCCCCCGGTGGCGTTAACGATGTTAATAATTGGGCGAATCCGGAGTTCGATTTGCGGTTCTTAAAAAAAAAAATTAGACGCGAAAAATGTTCATCCGGTAATTGATTATTGGCCAATTTTTTGGATTCAAAATTCTCAGTAATCCTCACATTTGGACGGCTCATTGTACACATTGCACACACACATGGCACATTGTATTGAATAATTGAAGATATTTTAAATCAGTTTTTAGGAGGTAAATATCACGTACATTAAATTTTCGTACTATATAATAACATTTGAACCAAGTACTTGTTAACGTCCTACGCTCTTTTAAGGAATAAAATCTTGATTATCACTCAGGGAATAATAACCACAAAAATCGGGACCATTTTGTATTATTATTCCCCTGTTAACCCTTCTTAGTTGCACGCAGGTAAACAGGTTATGAGGAGACAGGTTAAATCTCCAGCATTCATGTCCCACTCGCCAATTCGGTCCTAAGCTAGACCGGTTTCGCTTACATAGCATGTATGAAGCATGTTGGCTTCTGAAGCAGTCTTACAACAATATCGCAACTACAGCTCACCTTAAATATTACGGTGATTCTCCTGTTTTTTTGCTCTTTATTCCATTCCACTATTAATATCTCCCGTCTAACTGGTGGTGCAGAATTTCCCTATTTATTTTACCTGCTGGGATATCTGGGTCTACGTTTTTTACTTGCAATTTAAACTCGTATTCCACAAGGCTTGGAGATTTGAGACCTATTTAAATCTTTAGAGTAGTTTAAGATGTACTTAAATGAGTAAACAAATTCAAGAAAGGGAGGAAGCGCGTAAGCCGCATCTGTAAAACGGAGGGATGAGCCATGCTAAGGGGGCGGAAGGGGGAGGGGTTACTGGCAGAAAATCGAAGTGTGCGTTCTCCCCCGTCTCACCCTCTCTCTCTCTCTCTCTCTCTCTCTCTCTCTCTCTCTCTCTCTCTCTCTCTCTCTCTCTCTCTCTCTCTCTCTCTCTCTCTCTCTCTCTTCCTCTCTCGGTCTCTCTCGCTCTCCTAATTCTCTCTCCATCTCTCTCATTCACCCTCCCTCCCCCCCATTTCCCCCCCCCAACGTATGCTCAATCTGGGTTCCCTCACCGCTCACTTATCGGTACTGTCGCTTTCAATTCCGCCCACTGTCAAAGTCCGGTCGGTCGTACTCACCGTACAAAAAATGTCGGCCATCCCCCCCCCCCACGCTGGGCAATTCCCAATCAGATATTAACGAATGAATGAGGAGCCACGTAATAAAAACATATAGTTTAAGTAGCGATTTCAGAGAGGAGCTATGGTTCCGGATATAAGTCCTACGATTGCACCTCCAGTTAATTCCCAAGAAAGGGCTTTTCCCAGCGATCCTCTATCTCCGGACAAGTGGATTAAGGTTTTACCTCTACAAGGTTCCTCCCATCTAGACAACGAGAATGCCTCCACGTGGCGGAACAGGGATAAGGGTGTTAGCTGGGATTCGAGTAATATTATCCCTAATCAAGATTCGGACCTAACGTGCAGACCTTAATTTTCAAGAACCAGTTACCAGAAAGCATACGAGATAAACTTTCACTCGTGTTAAATATACGATTACTTCTAAAAAACTACCAATGTTTGTTAAACTGTTTAGGCGCACCGAATTAGGGTGTGATAGAAATTCGGGCGAATCATTTATACTATGAACGCGCATTCGCTGTGTTGCGCGTTTAGTATCAGCGCCGGGAAATAATAAACTTCCACTAATAATAATCCAACCAGTTTATTTGGAATATATATTTATGTAGCTCAACTAAATACACATCTGTAAAATTGTGTACAAAATATTCTTGTACAAATAAGAATAAATATTTGTAAGAGTGAATAGTGCAAATAGAACTTGTGTCCATATGACTACACGAGGCGGAGAACGGATAAGGTGCATGGAAATGAGGAAAAATATCCCTAACGAAGACAGCCCACGGTGAAGAAGAAATAAATTACTTCAGGCGTTAATTTTAATGAACCAGCCGCCAGGTAGTATGAGAGCAAAGCTTTCAAGCGTCAAGAAGGATAAATCAACTAAAAAAACATACGTGACTCCACTATATTATTATGCTGACGAAACTCCTCCAGTGTAGGGTTAAACAAGCGGTTAGGGGAGGAAATCAGAAAGTGATATTAATATGATAATGAGAATACATATTTCATAAACATATGTTTATTAAACGTACAATGTTCATACAAGTATGTGTTTATATAAGTTGTCATCATAATATTATCGAGCGGAACTTCAGGTCGATCGGATTGGGAAGATACTGTAGCCTTTTGGCCCATCTGTACTCGACTACTTTTGCTTTCGATTTGGCCCATTGTCGGTCCGTCGCTACTAGCCGTCCGAGAAACGTCGCCCGGTCCCCCGAGGGTTATTTCACTGCCGCGATTCGGATTTTGTTGAATGAAAGACTGGTATGGTATCAAATTGAAAAAAACTACCGGTATAATTTCCAATATGGCAAAAGAGGGGGGCCGAATAAATTATTCGTAATGTTAAAAATGTTATTATTTATTTACTTAAATTAAAACACAGTCGTTAATAACAGACCTAACCAAATATCAGATCGGCCGGACCGGACGATACCGTATCCTTTGAGCTTATATGTATGTACTCGCCTACTTTCGCTTTCGATTTGGCCCATTGTCGGTCCTTTGCTACTAACCATCTGGAAAATGTCCTACCGTCCCCGAGGGGCGTATTGCCGCGATTCCAATCATATTTTGTCGAATGAACAACTAAAAAAAAGTAAAAAAAAAATAGTACAAATACAGTAATGGTGTATGCGGTCATGTCGACGTCATTAGTTTTGGTGGTGAATGCTTTCTGCCGATTGGTTTGAATATCCTAAATTCTTTAACGGAAAGTTTGAATTTTATTGCCAGTTTTATAAAGTTTAATATTATTCTACTAGCATTACCTTGACATTATTTTGGATAGCGCGTGTGTTCAACACAGTCCGAAATAATTGGTATTCTTCTTACAGCACATTTTAATATTAATAACCACTTGGCCACTAGATAGCAGTAGTATGGCCTTTTCTAATAAGAATACGTTGAAAAACTATGCGAAGGGAACCTGAGGCAGTAGCTTGTATAGAACCTAACATAAAATATGGATGAATCAGACCCAATTTATTTACCACATGAGTCATGGCTCAACCCAGGGCTAACCTGAGCAAATGCTGCAGATTTGGAATTTATCTGCAGCCAACATCTGTACCATTTTCGGTTTCGATTCGGGTCCATTGTCCAAGCCCGTATTACCGTTTCGAAAAACGTCGCCTTGTCCCACTGGATTATTGCCATTGAAATGAATGTTGATTCAGATCGGGGTTCCGTAATAATTAAATATGAAATAAACACTTTCGAGACAATTCTGTAAACGATTTTCTGTGGTTCCGTCGAATGACAAGAAAGGGAAATGAAAGATAAATTGCCGTCTTTGATTAAGAATCGTATTAATTAAAATATTGAGGGACTTCGAAACAAACAAATTAAAATATTAATAGAGATTTTTTTATAGAACATATTCTTGGTTTTTAGCCTTCCCAGCATGTTTGTATATACGTCGGGTGTTACAATGAGAAATGCGACTGAGTATCAATGCGCTATTCCGTCTTGCTTTTTGTTTTAAATAATAAAACCGAATGTAATTTTATTTACAAAAAATAACTGAACATTTGAGTTAAAGATTACAAATGGAATTTTTTGAACGCATTTTGATAAATGCGTACGACGGTTTGACAGTGTACGATATTTATTGTAATTTTATTTATAACATCCACGCCATTAATAATATAGTAAGTGAAAGCAAGGCCGTGATGCATATAATTACGTTATTCGAATTTGCAATTAATTGGAAACCAAGTCCGCGGTGGGTAACCCAGTACCTCCCCCTCAATTCGATCGAGCCCTTGATTTTTAAATTAATTACCAATTTTAATCTAAAATAAATGGTACCCTGTTAATTACATGCACAATCATATATATATATATATATATATATATATATATATATATATATATATATATAAAACAGACCATTATGTAGTTTATTTATATCCTGTGGAAACCAGTCAATCAGGCTGGCAAATAATACGACCCTCCAAAGTGTGTACAATTTGTACTTTCACTTTCGATTCAGTCCATTCTGGGATTCTGGCCGTACTATCCGTCCAAAAAACATTGTGTCCTCACTACGCTCGGTACTACTCTACAACTGATTTCAGAGTCAAATGAACTACCTGTTCCATGAGTCAGGACGTTATAAAATACCGTTCTGTCAGATGCCTTCAAAATGCTATAAAATAGACTGGATATTTTTAGATTTTATTTATTCACTTAGCAAATAAAATTTAACCGAAGAATTTCCCATTTTGGTCGTTTTTCTAGACATTCAACATATTTAGTTCTTTTGGCTTTTGACTCTGCCCACTGTCAGAGCCCCGTATTAACCGTCCCAAATATGTTGCCCCCTGTCCCACTGCTTATTATTATTGCCTTGTTTCCTCCTGAACTTCTCGGGCGAACGAATTTCGTCGGATGTAGAGACGGGGGGACAAATAGCAATAAAACGAACCGAATGTGGGGGCACAAATAGCGGTATCCACAAACAGGAATGGAGTACTGTTTGAACAGTTGAAATAAACGGTCTTTGTGAATCCTCGAAGCATGTATAGTTGCAACATAAATGTCTCATGATGATGTTCGCATAATTCAACCGAATTTGCTACCTGCATGCATACAATTCCTCGAATAAACACGATCAAAGATATTTATGAGTGCGCGAAAGGCGATCCTACAATATCCCAATATTCAAAATTGTGAAATTTATCATTTAACAAATACAATGTTTACCCCTGGTATCGTGAAGTTTTATTATAGGCAAACATTTCGGTTGTAGGATAATATATAGAAACAAGTAATTTACACAATGCCATAGTAAATAAACCATAAATAAGTATAGGTCTTACGAACCAGGGTGGTCAACTGAAGAAGTATGGCAGCAACAGTGCCATCGATCCCAGGTATGACTGATTCGATTATTCAACCATTTTACCTTTTTCTTCTTCGCCTCTCGGACCCGAATCATCGGTGAGTTCGATAGCTTCATTAGAATTCGGAATTGTAGCTCCGTTGCAACCGCTTTCCATATGAATGCACAGTTATAAGGACGCCCTCTCAAATACAAAAGGGTGTGATATCCATACATAATGAGAGTAGGATCCGGGGAAAACACACGCACGTGTAAAATCCACATACTGGACTCAAAAGAATCGACTTGAACGGGATATTAGGACTACAAAGGTCATTACTAAGTCATATTGAAACCGACGTGGAAATACGTTATTGAAATATGGGGTTCCATCGAGACATCCAACATCGCTCGCGTCCGGAGATTCCAATCAAAAGTCTCTAGTCACACCATTCAACACGAGCTCAACATACTAACAGTCGATGAAGTTACAAAATCCCAGTTCCTAATGTTTCATCCCCGTCTCACACCTCATCCTAATCCACTCGTTGAATCCATCTCCCCCGCGGCCGCTTAAACACCACTGGCCTAGAGATCTACATATCGAAAAAGTGCCATCACCGGGCGGTTTCTTTATCGGGAGAAGCGAGTGACATAATATTATCTTATAACTATTAGAAGTTGAGTGTTTACAACAAAAAAAGAATTGTATCCATACAATTAAAAAAAAGTAAAGTGTTTGTACGCATACCGGTTATTTTCCTCCATAAATTATAAACGGAATATAGTCAGCTTACCGCAAGCCGCCCATGGCCGAGTCGGGACGGTCAAGGGGGAAATCGGGGAGCCCCGAACGGCGGAAGCTTCCCCCGCCGGGTCTTCTTCCCCGGCGTAAATTTCGTTAAAGTATGCAATAAATCAACTCCGAAAAAGGGGTAAGGGGGGGTCGGGAAAAAAAAGATGGGGCGGTCCCGCCAGAAATGAAACTCAGGCTTGATATATGGCACACCGACATCCTCAAGTCACGCCCTACCCGCTCCCACATATTAGTCGATATTACGGGTTCGATTCGTTAACCCATATATATATATATATATATATATATATATATATATATATATATATATATAGTGTGTACGCGCGCGCATGTGAGTATCGATATATTGAAGGGAACGGTGCGGGGAGCGGAGAAACCCGAAAGTATTACTTGATTTTATCGCGACGCCTGCGATTTCCTGCTCCCCCTCGCTTGTCACCGTTATTTCGGTTCCCCCCAGTCCCCGGTAGCGTTCCGTACTCCCACTTCACCGCCGCAGCTTATCGGAATCTCCTACGCTCCTCGGTTTTTATTTCTGCGATATGCCAACAACTCGGCGAGTCTTCCCTCGCCGTCTGAACGGTATTAAAAGAAACAGAGAAGAAAGGTATGCACATACATAATGAATGCAGGTTGGAAAAATGGGGGAATTAAAGGTAAAGTTACCAGAGCTGGGAGTAGCTTAGTTAGCTTTCCCGATTATTATACCAACATTGTAAGTTTAACAAATATAATTAAGTCCCAATATCTATGTATATAAATGTAGAAAGACCGGTATTAACAGACATTTGTATATTGCAAACGATATCGTATTTAAATTTGAAGAAAATTAAGTAATTGTCAATATTATTGATACCTCGAAATCAAATTGAATTCGCAAGTAACTGGCTCAGGAACATTTCAGTCAAGCGCGAATTCGAATATACTTGAAGTTGAATTTATAGGTTAAACAGTAAGATTTTACACGCACCTATTTTTCGGAAATATCCGTATGTTATTTCATTATATAACATAATAGGCAGTCCGAAAATATCAAAATAGTGTACTAAAAAAGTTCAAAATGAGCTATGAGAACGATTATGAATATAATGTGGCTGCGGTATTACGATTTCTAAGCATAATTTCAATGGCATAAATAATTGGAAGGAATCAGGATTCATTTTCGGTTTTACTGGTCGATTGGTGGAGGAATGATTTGTAGGAAAGTAGCTACATAATTCAAATGTAGGAACTTAAAGATTAACAGCTTATTCGTTGCATAAGTGTACAGTGAATTGTGTAATAATATGCATCAAGGTGTCGTATTTATCGGTCCGTTGAATCCATCGCGGGAAAACAACAGGCGACCGTCCAAGTTAATTAATTTTCCGGATTAATTTAGTTTCTATTTCGGTATCCGACGGAAACTATAAGCTGGGTCCCCGATGTGGTCCGACAAGTGTGAAACAGCTCTCTCGGGAGTCTGTCGCGGCGTATATTCAGACGGTTCTATAATTGGCGATCGGCGACCGACGGCCCCCTGGAATGACCCGAGAGCGAGAGAGAGAGAGAGAGAGAGAGAGAGAGAGAGAGAGAGAGAGAGAGAGAGAGAGAGAGAGAGAGAGTATCATTCACATTTATTAACGACTGTTCGTGGAATCAAAGAAGAAATATCAGATAACTATCATTACGCTGTTTTAAGTTGTGAATAGGAAACGATTGAATAAACAGATCACACAATTAAAACACAATAAAGTAATTCTTACAGAGGGAGCATTATGCCTTAAAGAAATGAACTCAATTATTAATAATTATACAATCGATATCCCGATATTGTTGGCTTCGATTGGGGTTCTTATTCTTGTTTTACGTAAACAAATAGTTATTACCCGCACACGTGTTTTTTAGCAGGGGGTATGATATATGCACTCACATTTCGAGTGTGTTGGCAGAGTTCTATGCAGCGGATAAGCAGCAAGGTCGACTTGAAGATGGGCGATTAGGTTGAAATGTAAATTTCATCAGATCCTATTTCTGGCGACAACTGTTGACAGAATGCTTTCTAGAAAAGGGATTTCCGCGCACCAAGGCCTCCCAAGGGGCAATTCGGATGTAGGAAAAGGCGGAGCCGCCATTCAGTAACCATGTACATTCAAACGTTTACACATACGGAAGTCGTGTCTTCGTCATTGAGAGTCCTGACCGCAATCGATGGTACGGAATGAACTTGAGGCGGGTCCGGAGGCCAAAATAAATAAAATTAAAAGTTAAAAATTAAAAGTAAAATGACAGTTAATAAAGTTCATGTCCCTATCGACCAATAAGAGATCATTTTTATAATTAATTTTACGCGTCGTCTATTCATCAATTTACGGTTTGTGTAATGGAAATGGGAGTTAGGCGCCGTTTTAATTCCGAGGCCGCTCTATGAACAGGGAGTAGGGAAAGTTTCGAGGCCCGTTCCGGGAAACGCGTCCGGGGCGTCAAAAACGGGTCCCTTTAATAGAACCGCCGTGCGCCATACATTCATTGCGAAAATCAGATCGGTTACGTGTCCCTCAACTCTAGGTCGTCTCTCATAACTGCCCCCCCCTAATTGTTTTTAACTGAATCCGGACGGAATTATTTCAACTGGGGACAACTTAATCAACCAGAAGGGGTGAAATTCGAGAAACCGCGGGTCTCCTTCCCCAGCTACGAACCCCACCGCGCGTTCCGCGAATCGTCGGCCAAAACACGCTCTCACATGCTCGCATCTATTCGGACACCAGAACAAAGGGGAAAAGCGGTAATTTAAATAAGCGGCAGATAATATTGTCGCTTGGAAAAATTATTCATATTAAGTCCAGCGTGTGTGTGTGTGTGTAGTATTTGTTTCACTCCTCATTTGGTCATAGTTGCTATGAGGACGAAAATCCTTCCGAATTCAAGAAGCTCTATTGCTACAACTGAAAAATCAAGTATAGGAAGTAAGAGAGCTCAAGCACTCCAGTAAGCCAGCGAAGCTTACTTAATCGTTCCTGGATTCGGACGTAGGATAATATAATCTTCTATCTAACTTACAAGATGTATGAACGATTGCTTTCATCGGGTCTACAAAATTCGTATAAATCCACCTTAGTCCCAATATACAGCCGGGTAAATACATTTCCGTACTACCAGTCAATTCGGGTCTCAGTTTCCAAAAACTGACGTTCGCCGCCCGAAATTCTTAATCGGGGCACCTCTCTCGGGGGCTCAAGATTTATTCCCGGCGGGCACGGGAGGAGACGCCGAGACGCCCCACCCCCAAAACCACCGCAGATCAATCTAACCCCCGAACTTTCTCAAACTTTACACGAGCCCAGCGATTACATTATCTTGCTCTTCAATCATGCCGCGTCAAACTCAGAGGCCGGCGAACTAATAATAATGATAACCCAAAAATAAAAGAATAAAAAATTTAAATAATTTAACAAGCCCCTTTCGAAATTTGATTATCGGCGTCTTGTTTAATCCACCTTCCGAAGTGAGCGATCTCCGTACTCCGTCAAAGAAAACTTAGAGTTGAACGGGCCCTCCTTCACACCGCCTTATTTTTTATATTACTAAGTTTCCTGTTAAGCGCAATTAGGATCTGATAAGTCTCCGATCGTGGAACGAATTTAACTTCAATTGCATATTTTAAGCGAACAAACGATATATTCTACCGAGAGCCGTGGAATACTTCCTTCTCTCCCGCCTTAGATATTTCCAGTCCTTCAGTTTCATTAAAAGACCGAGGTCAGACGAAGATGTCGAAGTGGGAATATCGTAATCCGTTACGTTCTCTTCCCGGTTTCGCCCGTTGGTTCCCAGGATTGGCCGAATCAAGAAAACTCAGTAATATAACAGCGCGGCGCTTACTCGTCTCGGTTGTATTCATTGCAGTGGAAATGAAGAATGAAAGAAAACAGCAAAAGAAGGGAAGGCAATTTTCGCGGGTATCATTTTCTTTATTTTTTATCCTTACTAGTTATTTGTTCTCATGAACTCAGGAAATGAAATGTAGCCGTTTCTCAGTTTTACATTATGAGCCACCATTAAATTGTAAATTCTTCATTCGGGCGGATAGACTTCTAATCAGTCCCATAGATAAATGGCGTGTTAAATTGGCTATTCATACGAAAACACAACTACTAAACGCTACTGTTTCCTAAACCCTATTTATTAAAAATAATACTTAAAATATTTTACGGTGTAATGAACGCAGAATTGTTGTTCAGTTTAATGGAGATTCGACACTCCAACTTTGATTATCCGACCGGCAAGTTTCATAGATTGCCGTGCAGTATTAAATTGAGGGCGGTTTCCACGGTGGTGAATGATAATGTACACATTATCTTGCGACAATATGGCCGCCCTCAAAGCGTGTCGGTTAATTGCGAAATTTGGATTCCGTATTAATTTGGAGTCCGAAGTTGGGCGATATCGGACCCAATAACCGGCAACCCCGGATGGTGACCGACAGGCTCCTCAACGCCCTCTCATTGTGCCTGGCTCGAAAAACAAAAGTAGTGGATTAAGGTTTTTCCCTGTGAGAGGTTTCTAGTACCAATAACGCGTACGCCTTCATAGCCGGAGTGCTTTGCTCGGAAACGAGTAAAAGTATCGCTAACGAAGATTCGAGGGGAGGAACGAACAGAAATGAGTCTACGATGAAGGAGAATTTAAGGTTAGGGAGCCAGTCGACAGACAGTATTGAAAGCAAAACATTCTCACATGCGTACCATGTGGAACAATTAATAAACAAAAACCGAAAAAGCTACCAATGTTTCCTAAACTTTGGTAACACACACTTTGTTTGGGAACACATGAACTAATATCGGATAAAAATTCGGGCGCTCATTTATACTAGCACGGCATATTCGTCCCGTGTTGTGGGTGTAGTATCAGCGCCGTGGAATTATTAATTTCCGTTAATAATAATCGTCCAATTGTTATTGAATTAGTTCAATACAAATATATCGTCATGTTAAATTAAATGTATAGATAGATGGATATTGTGCCCAATATGATAATAAATATTTATAAAAGTGAGTGTAAAATAGAACTGGAGTGCCTCGTGGTGGAACACGACGCTTTAATCGGCAGGAGCATTCGGCCCACGATGAAGAGGAAATATTTCAGTACTCATTTTTTAACAGAGCAAAGCTTTTGCCGATAACAATCATGCGAATGAATCGATGGATGAATTTAAAAACATTAGCGAGCTGGTGGGTCTGAAATCACTTCAGGGTACTCTATAAGATAATAAATTAGGTAATTCATTTTTGTACAGTCCTGGTGGAATTATTTAAGGTGAAAATGAATGCCCAACGACCGGGTATGCTCTCAGGTAACTAAAGGAAAAGAAAAAAAACTACGAGAAATTCAGAGAGTTAGTGAAGAATCAGTGAGGGCTATCTTACATATATACAGTGTGTGAGATCAGCGTTGGTTTAAGGGCCGGGAAATTTTGAATGCTGAAGAAATGTATGTAATGAAGTCGATGGGGACGATTTTTCTGGAAAATATTTTTTTTGTCCCACCGTTAAACGCTCGCTGAGGGCGAGACGGGGTCCATTCAGGACGGAGCTGCCGTAGATTAATTAGCCCGGGGGAGGACGATGAACAGGCCGCGGATCGGAACCCATTGTTGCATCGCGGACCTCGCAAATTATCGCCGAACAATCGATCCCGGGGCGGAGGGGGGCATTCACGACCGAAAGGTCCGATGATGAATAGTTTTCGGACTCCCCGGGGTAGCTGAATAATAGTAACCCCCACCCCAACCCCCAACCCCCAAAACCGGGACACCCTCGAAAATTTCATTTCTCCCCCCCCCATCGATTTAATTTTTATTTTAACCTGTGAAATATATAATACCCCAGCCCCCGTTTTGTTCGCTCGGCCGGGAATGTGCCAGGAAAGCCACGACGGGCGGCGTTAAGCCGTAGATTTCATAATAATGTATCCATTGTTAACTATGACCGTAGTAATCGAAATCGCAGAAATTATCGCTTGTTAGAAGGGGGGAGGATGCTCGTCCGATAGAGCAATATTTAGAAATAAACAAAAAAGAAATAACAATCGTAGCGAGATTTTTTCGAAAATTAAGTAGATTCATTGTTGGTAGGAAAAATTTGTACCCTGTGCGGACCAGAAAAAGTGGAACAAATTTTCGAATGCTCGTTTGTAATTCTCTGAAGAGTTTTCGAGCCAAAGATCCACAGGGAAAACACTGAATCGGAATTTAATTTTTGTCATTCATATACCTACGTAAAAAAATATAAATATTGGCGATCATTATCAAACTATATACATGTTTTTAAATTGTACTGTGCGGCGATTTAGACAACAATTTACGTGCTTTAATTAATTGGAATGAATTGTATAAAGTTCCTATATTATGGGAGAAACCGTAACGAAATAATTTTAAAATTACTGGGAATCACCGCAATTCATTTAATGCAAACATTTAATATTATATAAATGAAAGTGAAGTGGTCGCATTACTATATGAATAGCAGGTGAGTTTAATTGAGATTCTATCCGATAAAGGTAAAATCCAATACGAGCTAACGTTACGAGACTTGTTTATTTAGTGGGAAAACACCAGAACACCCTCGGTAAAATCGTTCCGCAATTACAACCTTAATTAAAACGTCTTTGGAGGCTGTCAGAGCACAATATTAGGAGTTCAGATTGTTTCTCCAAAGCAAAATCCAGTTGTTTCCGTAAATTCCTCCGCGGTCGCTCCGTCCAATATCGACGCTCGACTTTCCATATTAAAGGAAGTCGACACCGTCGAACGCCTTTTGGAAACCACATAATATAAATTTATTAGAAAATGATACGACCATTTACCCCTTGATTCATCGTTATCGTTAAACTCGGTTGGACAAATTTATATTAAGTGTGTAGTAGTTGTTTTATAATACTTATAAAACCGACGAGAGTTTAAAAACCAGTTAAACTTATCTATATATATGTACATAATTTATTCTATAACGTTCATGCGTAAATATATATGAATAGAAATGTTGACAACTTTTCACCAATATATAAACAAGCAATTCACATAGTTCAATATTAGATGGTTCTAACATAGGACGTAGTAGTCCGTATACCTCTTTTAGGTAATAGCGCGCACAGACGGGGGTCGCGTACAAACAAAAAATAGGTCGAGACAACCCTGCCTCGGTACCTTTCAGCATTTTTTACAACTCCGAACGCTAAACGAACCCCAGAACATACCGTCTGTAAAGGTATACGCCAGATGGGGTGCTTTTTTGTGTGTGCGTAATAACAATGTTTTTTTTTATTTCTTTTATTTGTGTACAATTAACTACTTATAGTTATTAGTGCAATGGTTGAGTGTATTGTTTTGTGCGTGAAGGATTTGATAAAAGAAACCACCCAATGGTGACACTTTTGGGGTAATAACAATGTAGATAAGGAGAACGCGGCTTCAACACACAAAAAAAATGAATTTATACAGACTCGTGTTAGAGGACGCAATAAAATATAACGAATATTTTATTAACGGAAAATAATAACTGGAATGAAAATTAATCCCTCGTAAATATTGATTGCACACATGTTGCCTTATCTCTTTGATTAATACCGGTTGGTGATTCAGAGACGAAACTAAACGACAACATTCGATTGGACATTTAGACGTACAAACAAACTAAACTAGTTCCATTACATCGGTGTTCCTTTCCTACATATTTAACTATGCTCACTTTGATAGAGTTCCGAGAAACGGCTCGCCCTGTCACAAATGGTGGCGGACAGTACGGAGTTAATAAAATGTGAAACACTCTCTGAATTATTTACTACCTCATAATTAATTCTGACAATTTCGCTTGAATGATACATTGTGGTTCCCGTTTTCTAAACTAGTACAAAATATATTTTTGCGCGTAACTTTAAGGACGAGGTTTCCAAGGTAATGATAATTTTTTGTTAAAAATAAACTTCCTAAATGATCCTAAAGTACCTTTTCTTCCTTTACAATTTACAATTCTGCAGTTTGTACAGTTGTCGCTTAAGTATAATTATTACAATAAAAGTTCAGAGACAAAGTAGAGAGTGCGTTTCGTCGGTAGCCTCTGACAAATTATCCACTTTACCGATACTATTTTTTTTTTAATTTACACGGGATATTTTTATAATTTTGTAATATACAAATGTTGGATAATACTCGTATACCGGTCCGCGGCCATTCTACATTTATTTTCATATATATTGGGACTTATTTTTACGCGATATATCTAAAATTCTGGCTAATCTATGCTTCAATGGCTCCATTTCTCAACCATCGGACACCCTCTCTAGAAATAACGAAAACACGCTTATATGCGCTTTTACACGCCGCGTTTCAAAATTCAAGTTTGTTGTAAGACAACTAGATAATGACGTCCCGACGCCGGGACGAGAACGTGGAGCAGGGCCGTATTAGGCGGTCCTTCAATAATAATTCAGAGGGTTCACTCGGTTTAAACCGGTTCAATTTACGATCGCTCAATTCGTTTCGTATATTACGATTGGAGGGGGCGATGATGAAACCCGGAGGTCAAGATTGTCTTGAAGACGCCCCCCCCCCGTCCGACGACGGGAACCCACTATCCACTTGCCACTAAACAGGAGCTCACTTTTACGACCCATGGATCAAGGTGCAATATCCACCTTCATGGCTCATTACTTACGGAGAGCGCTCGAGGAAACTGCCGAGGCTATTAAAGTCTCCTATAATATCACCTCCAATATCTAATGTCGAAATTCGGTGGATATATTTTCATGAATCGTACAAGAAACTGCACCTGGGAAACAAAGATACTACAAAGTGTCAGTCAGTAGAAATATATTCACCGTGTTTCGGACACGAATAAAACATTTCAAAACAATTCTGAATGCTTGTAACTACTAGCACGCAATATCGGTCGACAACTCCGCACATGATTTTCCTATTATTAAGCGGAAAATATAAAATAGGGAAACGCCAGATGAAATTTCGTAGTATGTTCTTTTGCGTTTATTAGTAAGTTCGTAGTGTGAGTTTTCATGGCACAAATGATTTCTGCCATAATTAAATTCAGTTGAATGCAACTTCAAACCTACCGAACGAGTGCTTCCCAACGGTGTGCGACAGCGAGTTGACTTTCACATGAACGGCTTTATAAAGGGATATCAGACATTCTGTTGGGATCATCGGAAACGGGAATAGAGGCAGTCTCCCATCGATATCGGCCCATGTGAGGCATGCTGTGTCTACACTGTCACTGTTATTCTCGAACCTCCATCGGTACTCGACGCGAGCGAGTGCACTGTGTTACGGATTCTATTGACGATGCCGAAACCCGCCTCGGTTAGGACCAAACAACGATCCGTTAAAATGTCTTGAAAACCGTAAATTTTCCATTATATTTTGTCAAACAAGGTTGTCATTAACAGTCCTATTTCATTGACGTATTTTCTCGTTTTGTTTTCCCCTGATATGTCGGCGATTTAACGCCAGTTTAAATAACGAGTTTCGGACACTTAAAATATTTAATTCTAATACGACATTATTTCGTTAGAATTTCTGGGAGTTTAATTAAACCCAGGTTACCGCCCCGTAGGCGAACTTTATATCCCGTGTATGACGACGTACTTAACGACGTTACACCTTCCTCGAATAAGGGCTCTCACGCCCCGGCCCGGGTCTTAATTCAAAAATGATTGAATTTAATTTACGGAATGATTTAATTTAGGCATATCAAGCCCCCCAAGTGTGAATAAAGTAATCAAACCTCTTTTCACCGGCCGATTTGGATTAGACGTTTCAAGACCCCTAGTTACATGTAATTTCCCAGGTAACTGTGTCATCTCACCACCCATTGATTGAACGCACTTCATTGATAATACTCACACAAATTTCCACGTATGAAATGATGATAAACAAAATTAATAATAATAAACACTAGTTAAAAATTCCAATGAAGGAAAATTCGATCCTCCACCGGTATTCAACCCTAGAGTCTTCTTCAGGTTAGCCATGCAAATTTGCAAATACATAGTTTTTTCTAATGTACATGATATTATTTACAATATACTTACCAACCCGCTAGCTTTACTACATTTATATACATAGCTATTGCTACTTAATTATTGTTTTATGTACAATACTGGTTCATAATCGGGACATTTAATTATGTTTGCTGAACTACAATCTCTGGTGAGCTTTAAGTTGCTCCATTTTTCGAACTTACCCTCATTATATATGAGTATCTCCTTTCTCTGTGGTTGAGAAACTCTCTTTTTTTAATACCATTAAAACAACCAAATATGCGAAAGAAGATTGATGATACACTAATTATACTATCGGAATACCACTGCCGATGCCGAAACCGGTCTATCGGAGGATTGCACGAAAGAGGGGAGGAGGACACGAGTGGCTACATTCAAAATCCTCTCCAAACAAATAACCTCCGACTAGAAATATGATTTCGCAGGAAGTTCGGAGACTTCTTATTGCGCTAAATGCGTCTTATGAACCCCATTGAAATGGATAGTTCCCGACCATGAACAGAACCAAGGCTCGTATTGATATTGAAATTCGGCGAGCGGGAGTGGCCATGTTTCACCCAGAACTGCCCATTTCCACCGATTATGGATTTTGGCTCCGAACGGGGGCCGTAACGCCGATAGTTCTTGAAATCGGGGAGATTCCACTACTAAAACCCCGGTGTTTGAGCGGAATAATTTTCTCCGAAGATAAAATAAATTCGAATACTCCAGAAGAGTTAACCCGTTCATATTATAATATTACGAGAATTAAATAGTACTATCGTTAATTTGGAATATCTGTTTGGAGGTCTGCGATAGTTTCGAATATCATTGTTCTAGGGATATTCTGTTTGCGCTAAATAGAATGGTAAAAACCGGAACTAGCCAGCGGGAGATGAAAATCAGAAGAATCATTGTGTACTATTCGTCTTGAAATATTCCACATTTTTCCATCCTTTTATTTGGTTAGTCTCATTCCACTCTCAAGTCCACTCTCAATTCCGCAAAAGATTGCTATTACTCTTTTAAGTTAGTCAAAAAGGGAAGAAACCTCTTATTGCTTGTCCCGTCTGGATCTTTTTGAGGGTGCGTTTAATTTTGCGGGAGATAAGAATTATATGCATAACTCAAACATTGTACAACTTACAGGGAAATTTAGAAAACGTGAAGGAATATTTATTGCAAGTAAGAAGTATGAGTTTAAAGTTTCAATATATATGATATTCAGAATACATATTCATATTATAATAGAACATTATAATATGTAACCTTGACTTTCTCTTATGCTAAATAGATGATAATAATGCTATTTTAAAAGCGCGGATTACTTTCATGGGCATGTCCGTAAAATGAAATCTTACAAAGCCTCATACCGAAGTTGTCTTCCAGTCGTAGATCTAACGGGCATCCTAACAATAAAATAAAATCTTTAAACCATAAATAAACGCAAGGAGTTTAAATTTTTCATCGGAGATAGGTTAATTTGCCTTCGCTATTACAATTAGCAAAATAGAACTTTTGAAATTTGTTATTGTTATACTTTATTTACTAGTAAACGCGGGTAGGATAGTAATTAAGATTCTGACAAAAATAGGAAGAGCCCCCTATTTATCTTAGGGACTAATAAGCGAGTTTCATATTTAACGATTATCGTTGTTGAATTTCCGTTCGTAATTTCCCTTTCGGACGTAAATAATTATGCCCCCCCACGTCAGGTGGGCTCCGCGCGTTCAGGATTTGTCATTTCATCCGACAGGACGTTGCGGAGGGGCCCAGAGAGTGCGGAGGCCTCGGCCGTAAAGGCGTGCCGCCTCCAAGCGGAGGCTCATATTCATATTAAAATTCGGGTCGGGGCGGCGAGGGGCCGGGGCGATAACGGGGACGGGAGTGTTGGCAATGTTTCACTCAGTTTGGGGTATCCGCAATGCAGTCTCTCGGGCCGGGGAGTCGTGAAGGGCCCCGCGCTTGCGCTGCCGCTTCTCTTCTTCCGATTAACCGGCCAAATTCGGCCGGGGGGGGGGCGGCCCCTTCAGAAAATGCGGGGGAGGCCCCCCTAATCCTGGGCTCGGTCCCCGGATAAAAATACTGAAAGAATACTCCCGAATCCATACCCGCGTTATCAGGAAACTGTAACTCAGCCGGGAAAAAAGGAAGGGGCTTCCTCAACCCTTTGAGGACCATAAGGTATACAATCGATGACAACCGCTCTAGTCGTCTAAGACCGTGGACATTTCGAATAAGGAAATAATATTTTTTTACGCAGTTTTCACCAATATTGTGCGGGTTTTACACCACCAAATCCAATCCCCCTGGTGGATTGAAGAACCTCGTCCGAAACACCAAATTGTCGGATAAACCTTGACGCAGATTCCTATTATACAATCTGCGGAAACTATTAACGGATTAAATATTTTGCCCCGAATAAACCGGGGGAAAATGATTCTCCCGAATATTGGTTGTCCGAAATAAAAGTTGGGACATGTACCCGTGAGGGAGGGGCGACTGCGATGAAAACAATTGCGAAGTAATTAATTACCGGAATAAATTAATGCACCCTATGATATGATCACGGTAACCTCCACGCGGCGGCTTAAACGCCACTGGCCTAGAGATCTTCTGTAGGCCGGGTATACACCAAAAGTGCCGCCGCTGGGTGGTGTCTTTACCAAGTGAAACAAGTAGAATTAATCAACCCAACCACCCAATTGCCAACACATATAGTTAATTGTAGAATAAATAAGTTAAAAAGAAAAACCTATAATATGGGATTCTCGCAGTGGGATAAACGCAAGGAATAAATTTGTTTGGTTGGCCACATTCCATCTGCTTCGAGTCAAATTCTAACTGAATAAAAGTTCTAACTGAAGGCGAATTCGATCCGTCATAGTTAATTGATATCATAAATGAGATAAACATTTAAATTGTTAAATTCCCGCCTCACGCCAATAAAAACTTTACCAAGCACGGGAATCTGTTAACGCGAGGCGTGTTAATGTTTATGCTTTTGATTATTTTTGGGAACAACAATTTCATCTCCCGTCCTAATTAACGACGAAAATCACTTCATGATGACTGCTCCTAGGATAGAGAACTAAGCAACGTTCGGAAGCAATTTAAGTAAAAATGGGGATTTTTATTGTAATAAAAATATACAATAGGGATATCCCTATTACTGGAGGAAGGAATCCAACGATACGGGACTCCTAACGGACAAAATTGAAGACCCTTTCTCAAGCAAATTAGGGTCAAGAGAGGAAACATACATATGAAATACCAAAAATACGGGCTCTAGTTGCCTAAGACATAGAATTTAACATACGTGGATTTGATACAGGAAAAATATAAAAAATATTGGCCAACCGAGAGTATGGTAAACAGGCCTAATTTTGCAAATATATCGAATGAAATGTTATAAATAAAACCCAAAATCTCGGGGCGGGTGTGTCAATGAAACAACCCAAGATTTCGAAGCCGGTGGTTAAAAAATGAAGAAAAAGGCGCAACGAATTCCTTATTTGGCGAATTGTGCCCCAGCATACACTGGGACCTATCTGATTGGACAGGCTCTCAAGATGATTTGATTAATGAGACCGGCACTGAATGGAACCCTGGTTCCCTTGCTACTCTCTCCATTCGCTAATTTTCTCTGTATCTACGTGCATCTATATACATACGTGTATATATATATATATATATATATATATATATATATATATATATATATGTGTGTGTGTGTGTGTGTGTGTGTGTGTGTGTGTCTGTGTATACGTGTATATATGTTCAAACTAATGAGCACATTTTTAATAAAGCGTAACAACTGTCGATTACCTCAGACAGGCCCCTAATAATAATTAAAATAGTTTTTACTAATTAAACTAATTACAAAGGTTTGCATAATTAGAACGTCTGGGCTCTGAATGAGTTGACACCAACAAATACACCAGAAGTTTATATACGGAGGAAATATGAGAAGTTCAACTGAATCGTTGAATTGGTATAGAAATATATGATTTTATTGAAGTAGACATTTTTTATCAATTCATAAACGTTATTTTATAAATATTAAATTGTTGCAATTTTTAGTGTTTTAAATGCAATATTTAGGTTTCTGCCTACCACATAATTGTTATCAAGCTAAATACAAATTTCCGACAACATGAAAAATAATTATAGATTTAAAAGTATTTCAGAATTCAAATGTTTATTAAAATTCAGTTCGAGTTGGTTGGGAATATATCATACTTCGATATATAAAGTTGAGTAATTATTCAAATTGCGTTCATCGCATTTGGCCTCTTTAATTTATATTAAGTCCACGATGTTCATTTTGAATAAATAATAAACCATTAATTTACCATCCCTGGGGGCGTTGGGTATTATTAGAATTTAATTTTCACTGGGCGTTATTGAAACCTCATAATGACGATTGGAATTTTTAAAAAATTCCATATACAAGCCTTGGTGTAAAGTCCTGAATGAAATATCTAAGTTAGCCCCCGTGCACGTAATTAATGCATTGATGAATTCCTCTTCTACTTAAACCGCGAGCCGTAGGCGTTGTAAATCGATACGAGCGAGCAAAGATGTCGGAGCGTTATTGTTATACCGGAGTGAGGTAGGCTCTGGAAAGCGGACGGGACCCAAGTGCACAATCTCTCAAGAGACTAGACCGTTTCCCAGTTAGGTAATGATCCCCTGCAACTCAAGTAGAACTCTGACTTGGTGCAGCTTCTGTTCGAAAACTTTAATCTAATTAACAATGGAATTATCGTATAATTAAGGGTAAAATTCAGGAGTAGTGTCTCGTCCCCACCCACCACCCGAGAGCAAGGCGGGTCGCACTTTTCTTTGAGTCAGCTTCCAAATGTGATGTGAAAATTAATTCCCGAAAAATCCAAACCCAAATCTGAGGAAACCAATACACTGCATCTACATCGTATGTCCTTTTGAAAATCGTGACCACTACTGGGACTCGAACCCCACGGAATCTAACCACTTCATCAATGGAAGGGAACGAACTAGCGAACTGAAATTAAAAATCGAAACTTATTCGTCTTCCGGTTGCGACGGTAGAAATACGTATTAGATGGTTTCAACCGGGAGTTTCGAATACAGCTCCCCCCTAAAGGTCTGAGTCGGGGTGAGTTTCCCCGAGGTCGTAGGGAATAATGGACTTAAGCGACTAAGTCGGGAGGCGTTTCGTGTTTCTCGAGAAGCCTTCGCCTAGTAGTGGTGCTTAACGCTGACCGACGGAAAAAGCGAGAGTTTGAAAAGCGTAGGTCCATCTCGGGCATTTTCTAGGTGGCGATACAACAAAGCCACGAAATTTCGGTAATCCCCCCTCAATTATCCTACTAAAGTGCATATAATTTACCCAAGTACTTCACTGTATTACTAACGGCCAGAAGCATTCCGAGGATGTAAAATCGGTCTAGCCCAAAACCGAACTATAGTCTAAACTATAACTCTAATATGAATAGAATGTCAACCGGAAACGTTAAATCGCCTCCGTGACGATAGCGTCATGAATTATACAGGTTTCTAAAGAAATAAAGCCTGTTTAATGAGACACATAAGATACACAAGTACAACAATGTTCGGAAAGGGGTTTCCCCATAGAAAACAGGCCGAATGACGGATGAAATGCGAAATTTGTCGTCATTCTATACATCTACATTCTATTATTTTCGGGCACGTAATTAATGCTTTAAATCCCAGTTGCAAGTAAAAGGAGCGAACGGCAATATTACTCTCTTCCGCCCGGACTCAAATGAGAGTAATCCTGCACTCATACAATTCCTCCTTTCAAACCGGAGAAACCTTATGCTCCAAAATTAATTTATTTCCGACCTTTTCGAATCGGCCATCGGAGCGGTAAATTTCACCCCCGCAATATTGGCGACGAAAATGCCTATACTACCAATTTCTTGAAACATAACACCTGGTTGGGACTCTCGTGAACCGATGCAAGATGCGGAAAAAAAGAATTTATTTTTTAAGACTTAGCATTCTTCAATTGCAATTTACAAGGCTGAATTTATACAGTTATATTATTAATATGTTATATTATACAAATTTTATAATATTTTATAACCTTTACATTATATAATTTATTACATTTATTATAGTTTTTTAACTTGTCTTAACAACGACAAGTTTTAGAAAGTCCCCTTTGGATGGTAACTGACAGCGTTCATATTACCCGGTTTGGCATCGAACATAAGTCGCTTGGTTATTCGTTCACTGCATCAGTTTTTTATCGCGCGAAATATATATATATATATATATATATATATATATATATATATATATACATAAGCTGAATGAATAGCAAGACTGAAAAAATAAATACAACTGAATTCACTCGACATTATCTACAGTGCCATTCAGTGTTTGCAATCAATTATTATTCCTCAAATAATTTAGTTCCTTATGTACTTATGTACAAACACTCACGAAGGAGAGGGAGAGAGAGAGAGAGAGAGATGTATATACTGCACGTGCACTCCGCCAGAGCAAAAACCTCCGTATAAAATCCCGAAGCAAGTGGCGGAACTGAAAGTCGAGGGCATAAATTCGACACGGACGTCGAATCCGCAGGCTTTTTATTTCGGACTTTCATCGGCCGGGGTCGGTTTGGCGTAAGGGGAGGGGTTGAAGGGGGAAGAGGTGGAGGAGGGCGAAGGGGACGCGTATGCTTTGGAGGGGCTAGGATTGACTGGGGCGGTCTTATCGGCCCCAGCGGACGGTCACGTAAAACAACCTTTCCCTCGCGGCTCGCCCACCACTCCCGGAAAAACATTTTTCCCATTCAGAGTTTGCCGAGGCTTTCCCGGACGATTTTATACGGTCGCTGTGGAGGTGGGTCAAGACCCCCCTCTCTTAGCCCGTCGCTGGATAAGTTATCGGAAGCATTCCGTACTCAATTAATAAAATAAAATGATTGTGCGCAAAAGTATATCCGTTATTTTTGCATTATTAATTTTTTGTACAATCGAAACTTATGGTTACAGGTACGGTTGTACCTGCATTGCAGTAAAAACACCGGCAGTACGAATTTTCTTACAGAGTAAAGAGAGTGCAGACAGGATGCCACGCCTACAGCCAAATACGCTTAAGTGCACGACTAATCAGAACGCTAGCATAATTAGTTTAGCTTTAGATCAAATCTTATAGTATTACAAGAGGGTATACATTATCAGTTACGCCGGAGTCGAATATTAGAGTGTCGTTCGTTCATCAAAGGTAACTTTAATTAAACGTTCAAGGTTGAGTTATAGAAAAGACAAAACTAAGCTTTTAGGTTTTAAGTTTAAGCTGCTACAGTTCGCCTGTGAATGACTTGAGTTTAGTTTTAGATCTAACAATATTCCACGCCCACTACTAACGCTTCAAAATTGCGCCTTTCTATGTTGTCGGGTCACTAATGAACATGAACCTTCGGTACTATTTGATCATATCTGAAATTTCACTCGACTCTTTCCTAAACATGAAATATTTTACTTCTATTAGCTTATTGCCGGTTCGTCCGAATTGGGGCCCAGATGCACAGGTATTTACCGGTATTAGCACCGGAATTTTTTTCCCCTCCCCCGGATAGGGCCCGAATACATCAATGGTATTGCGGACAACAAATTGGGTCAATCCTGCTAATGGAAAAGTCCCAGGGCCAAACATCAAAAGGGCCACTGCCTCTCTTCCGTCCGGGGCCCCTTCGAACCAAATATTTACACATTTACAATATATAATTCAGATATTTATTTCTGTTTTTTATCAAGGATTGACAAACCCGGTTCAAAGGCCAGGCGCAAATCTCGGTCTACTTCCGACTCCGAATTTAATTAAAAGAATAATCCGGGCGGTGCTGCAGTTATTCATTTTATTTAAATGTAGTGCCGCTAGTATTAAATGTATTAGTGGGCTAAACAGTATTCAATTTTCCTGGGCGGTAGCGTTTTATAAAATTTCTGGTCGTTTCTTAAGGTTTTCGCATGACGAAATGTCTGAAAAATAAATTTTGTCTATAGAATAACATATTGACTACAAAATACGGGATGCGCTTAAGGTATTTATTATTAAATCTCACTTTGTTGGACGGCTTAATAATATATATTTTACTTGAAGGCGCGAAGAGTGAAGTTGAAGAGTTGATTGAAGATGCTCCGATGTTTACCGGGGAAAACTCAAGTGTATTGCCACGCCCAGAGAAATATTATCTTATATTGCTTTCTAATTAAGTGGGATGCAAAAAAACGGTCCTTCACCCGATTTGTTTTCAATTAATAGGAATACGTCTAGAACGGTGTACCATCGAAAACTGAACCGAAATTCGTTCCCTCCCCCACCAAAAAAGTTTCAGGAATCAAAACGGTCTTTCTTAAAAAAAAAATCGGGATATCTGTTTTAAACGAAAAACTCTCCAGAAAAGTTTCCAGACCTGCCTTGGGGATAATATATGTTCCGCCCACATTTCAAAACACAGTTTTAACCCGATAAACAGCCCGGAGAAATAATTTTTTGAAAAGTGACAATCTCCGGAAAAATGGGTAGGAACGTCGATGCCAGACCACAGAACTCAGAACTGTCCGTTGACTGTTATTTTCCCGTTTGAAAATTCTTGGTGCAGCAGCGAGTCCAAATCAGTAATATCTAATTATGAATTATGGCGTAAATTCGAACCCTCAATGTCCAAGTGAAATTCGTAATCTAAGTAATTTTAGGGGGGTAAAATATGTTTTTACTTAACTTTCCCATAATAATAGCTATTGTCCAAAGTAAGAGTGTATTAGGGCGTTCTTTTTGTTCTGTTTTACTAAATTCGAAATTGGAGAAGTCCTCTGACTCCTCGAAGGAATCGATCTGACTCAAATATTAAAAATTACAAGGCCGACAATTAGAGATTGCAAATGACTTTCAAGTTTTGTCCATCCTTAGCGGCAGATCGCAGGCTCCCAGGGATCCGCATTGGGTCGACGGCCCCTTATTTCTTATGTCCTTCCCCAGGCTTTCCTTCCGGAAAGAAAATAAAAGTGATTCCATATTCTGAAAAAAAGGCATCCGCCGCATAAGGGACAGCCGAGGCCTGAATATATGTCATGACCCCCCTTCCCCGTTCGCCTACAACAAACCTTCTACATTTTCTAGATCGCCTCTCGGGTTCCTAAAGTTTTCCGAGGGCCCCATATATATACATATATATACATATATATATATATATATATATATATATATATATATATATATATATATATATATACTAGACCAGTTTTCTCGGCATGTGACATTACAAATAAGCGAGCCTCGGGAGCCTAAATCCAAATATTAAGGCCCGACGGTGAGAGAAAAAATTAGCCCATTTATTTATTGAAAGCGAAAATTCTTAATAAGAGGCTTCGGCGGAGGAAAAACAGAAGGCGGCGTACAACATAAAACCGTCAAAAGACAAGTCGGAATACAACTCTCGGGATTAGAGTTGTAGTGTAGGTACGAGTGGTAGAAATTCTCAAGCTAAATCATAATAGTATAAGATCATATTTGCCGTTTTCTGCTTTTACTCCCACACCGGCAGCCTAATAAATACGTTAGTAAACCGATGCTACGCAAAATGGCGAGAATCCAAACCCGTTTAAGCTTAAGACCAGCCGGGGGGGGGACATTACTTATTCCAATCCCCAGTTTCTTAAATATTCCCCCTCGGTTAGGTTCCTAGAGATAAGTATTTTTAATACAAAATGCGTCAGACAAGAGTGCTTACATATAAAATTGGGTAAACTAAGGATAACTGAAGGTTCAAAGTGATCGCAAGATTCATGATGTTCCAAACCCTTGCGGACTCGCAAACGAATAGCCTAAATGAATAATACGACACTTTCTACTGTTACAACTGTAGAATGGAGCCCCATTACAGAATCTTCACTGTTGTATCGTTTATGTTTCTTTCATTGCGGCTCATCAACTCGGGGTTATTAGAGCTTTATGATCATATTAAATTCATGTTGCGGTGGCCTTTAAGGCGGGGTCGCTTTTGAAGGTTTTAACTCGGGCTTCTTAACTGTCCTGACCTGGAGGGGATACTGCGGGCGAATTGGCAGTTTTTTGTCCCTTAAATGGCTGACTCCTAATCGAATCCACGGACTTCCTGATTAGGGCCCAATAGCCTGTACCACCACCTGGGCTACCATCCACTCCCAATAATATAATTTCCAGTCTGGGAAGAAAAGTATTTTCAACATACCGAGGGGATAGTCGTAGAGTAAGAATTATGATATTCCAATCCCTCGTGGACCACCTAACAGGCTTAAATTAAGGATATTGTCAATCACGAATTTGTCCCCATTATTACCTCTATAACCATCAGAGATTAAACAGCTTCTAATATGGAATCTTTTGGAAACAGATTACAATAAATCTATATACAAATACATTTTCTTTGAGTGCCATAAATAATGAAGTTCTAAAATCAAGGTACAAACGACAAAAAACCGAGAGAGAGGAAATAATAAAATCGTGAGTGGTAACGTTCCGAAAATTAATTAATATGGATAATACCTCTGTGAATTCGGATCTCATTGATCTAAGGGTTGTAGTTCATTAAAGAATAAATGATACAATGAAAATGTATTCGGTTCGCCAGGGAGAAACTTTAATCTGCTCTCTCTCTCTCCCTCTCTCTAGTTTTCCTAACTTTTACAACTGGAATATAAAAAAATGAAAATACTTTTCCCGCACATTAAAGCGCTATATGGAAATAAAAAGAGTAAATCATATTAATTTCCTGCAATAATCCGGGGGCCGAGCCCAGCTCTAAAACACCTGCTCGCGCAAGCACCTAAGTCAAGGAACAGTTTGCCTTATATATCGAATTGTTTTAAGTTCAACTAAGTCACGACCCGGGCCTACTTAAGAACCCCTTCGATTCACATTAGTTTGCGGAACTGCCGGCCTGCCTCTTAAAGTTAAGCTCCGAAGTTAAGCTTCAGGACAAGGGAGTAAACTCTACTTTTATTTTCATAAACCTAGGAAGCCTCAGGCGAAACTCCTCTATTAGCTTATCGATGTTCAATTCTTTTTCCTGCGAGGGGTATAATTATCTATAAGTAAAGTTCCCGCGAAAAGGCTTTCTTCGTAAATAATTCTAACGGCTTTATTCCATTAAAATTACATTCATGGCATAAATGCGCTAGAAAAATGAATTGAGTTCATTTAGATTTAGATGTTAAAGCATATTTTACCTCCTATTAAAATTACTATCGGTCTGACTAAAGGTTACTGCGCCCGTTAAAAAGATTCAGCCTTCCCGTTCAACGCAGCAATGTTTGCTTCCTCCGGCTTATATGAATCCGCGTGGCCCCCGATAGAGGGCTAAATGTGCGGAAGTCGTTCCGGCTTAAGTCACGGGACTAGATCAGCGGGCTTAACGCTCGTACTGCCGTCCTTTCCGCTTAAACAGGGCAATGCCCATTTCCTAGGGGAGTCCAATGAATCCTGGGATTGCGTCCAACGAACGGCGTTTTACCGGCCTTTCAAATACGGACATGAAGGACGCTGGGGCAGGGTGGGTACGAAATGAAACAGTACTTGCGATTGCACGAGGAGTTAGAGATTGTAGTAATTACGCAAACTCACAGGCTAGCGTGGTTCGAACACGTGCAAAATATTAAATATGAAAATTGCAACATCGCGCTCTTGTATCATATCCAAAAGGATGTGCAAACTAAAAAAGTGGGACGGCGCCGGTTTGGAAGTAAATTCAATCTTGATGATATCAAAGACAAGAAGTTCCTTACCTCATCGTAACACTTTTAATTTGTTACTAAACGTTTTGTGGCAGTAGACTATATTCTCACAAGATCGGATTAAATAATTTCACAAGCATCCGAATTGTACTGATTTTGCACTTATCGGAAATAAATAATTATTAAAATTGTATCAAAATATTAATAAAAATAATTAGCCCTCACTTTTTGTAAACCTTACAAATGTATTCAATTTTCAACCGAAAGAATATCCTCTTCAGTATCACTAATGAGTGAAACGCGTACACGGTGCTACCTTATTACGTGCTCGCCCCAGAATGCCATACGGCGATCGCCCCGGGCGACGAGAAAATATAAATAAAAAAATCTTCTTTCAAAGAAAAATTCTGGAAATCATATCCATGTTCGCTAATTAGTTTGGACAGAGTGGCTGTCCTTTGTTAACGGTTAACAGAAGCGGCCGGTGACTGAATAAATCGAAGAACCACTGGGTGATGTTTACTTCCTTTAATTAACAGCGACGATTGTTCGAATGTTGGACAATGGAGAACAAATTTAACATCTCTTCTTATATTTATAACAAATTGAGTTACGGAAAGTTTTTTGGGTTATTATGAATCTAAAAATACAACAACAAATTATTACAGGTAACCTCAGTCAGAGATTTATGTCTGTTAGATGCATTCATTTGATTAATGCGTTCTTACACATGTCGCTTATATGCCAAAGACAATAGCCTAAATGAACATAAATAATTTGACATATTTGATGTAGATGATTTGGAGTTCCTGCAAAACAAGTTCAATACATGTACTTAACTATCGCACACGTTTCTGGAACCCTATTACCCGAATTTTAATGATACTAAAAAGTTATGCAAGCTGGTCTCCTCATCAATTCGAATTTTCCACTTCAAGTAAATTAAGACCGGAACCTGAACCGAAAACCTATTCAGATTAAAGGCGGACATCTCGCACTTGTAACAAGAGTGACTTTTAATGGGAAACAGTTCTTAGGAAACAAAGTAGCGAAATAATTTCTTAAGAGTTGTAATACGACCACTTCTCGTAATCAATTCAAATTTTTAATTGCGGGAAAATTCGGTCCCCGACGTAATTCGAACGCTAATCAATGGCGGATCCCAACGACAGGGTAAAAAAGGCAATCGAAAACGATATCAGATCCCAGTCTTAAGAGTAGGATAATTACATCCCCAGTTATATAATAAGCAATACTCCGGAGTATCCGTCTAAATTGACTTTTTTGTATGCCCCCCTTCCGTCTAATTTGAATACCAGTTCAAATATTGGATTTCCGGGATAATAAAAAAAGGTGGTTTTCGGGGATAAGGGCTGGCACGATCTTCCGGCTCGCCTTTTGTCGTCTTAATTACTAGCTGGGACGATAGCTGGGTTAATTCGGCGCAGCTCCGGGGGGGGGGGGAATAATTGAAGCGACTCAGAGTTGTTTCCGAGTGAAACTTCCCAGGGCTCTTCAAAACGCGGGCGCCGTTTTCGAACAGAAGAGGGGCGGTTTAACTTTCCACAAATTCGACAGACAATTCTCTACCCCGCATCCCCCGCCACAACAATCCTTAACCGCAACTCGAGGATACCGGCGTGGAAAAGCGGACGGGGGAGAGCTGCTGAAGAATTATTCAATTTTGTTTGCAAAAGGGAGGAAGATACGGAGAAACGGTGGAAAATTGTTTGGCGGCATTTAAGCCCCTCCCTCCCCACCGATAGAGGACGAAGTGCTGTGCCTCGGACAGGAGACTTTTCGACGAATTACTCTACAAGATTACACACCGCTACCAGTATTTGTACACAAAGTTTATAATTTAAAAAAGCATTCTTAAAATAGATAACTGGGAGTGTAAGGTGATAATAGCCGAATATTTGTTAGAATACACTCCTTCTTTTTCGTAAGAAAGATTTTTAATTATTTTAGTGTTCGCGAGGGTTTCGAATATCATGTTACAGCAACAGCGATAACCATTATTGTATACCATTTTAACGCTTTCAGGAAGGGCCGTCAGTCCTCCTTCAATATTTCTGATTATTATTATTGTACGCGCAACAATAATGTTGGAAACACGACGGCAAACAATAGACGTTATTAGCTCCGCTATTCAATAACAATAGAGTTGCACTTCATGCCCCGATAAATCATCAAACCACACTCTTAGTATCCTGTCCACCAAAGCTGAAGTTACTATTGTTCTTTTCTATTTTCAGATTTTCCAGAATCTAATCCCCCCGTCCGTCTTCAGGCTTAACTCAAATTCCAGGATAATACTCAGCCCCTACCAAACTAATTAGGGTCAGGGAGATTTTCTACTTCGAATTATATTAAAATTATTATCATCATTCCAGTGCTCAGGCTAGGTGCCATCATTTTTTAGGGATTAATACTCTTAGACCGTTTCCCTAATTATGAAAATTTAGCCAGGAAGAAATAGCTGAAAAACATTGAAATTTAAGCACATAAATGTTCTGGTAAACGCTGCCTTCTACAATTTGTGGTTGTCTTCATATACGATTAGTAAATTTTATTTGTGGCCAGGTTCCGGCCGGACGTCCTCCGAATCGGAAACGTTTCAATGCTATATACACTGTAAACATTATTGTAGGGAAAATCGGGGAAATAAAATGCGTTCGGGTCTCGCGCCGTCACTACGGCGAGGTCAATCGGCTTTTGACCGCCGCCAGGGAGGTTTAATAAAAACATAAAAAAATAAGATAACTTTTTCTGAAGACTCCAGAAGATGAATTTGTGGTTGGACGGGGGGTAGCTTTCCGAAGGTAATAAGCCAGGTAATACCGACCCAATCCCGATCCCGTCTCCAAACTTCGTAACCCGAATCTGGATGTCTGAAACGTCAAAGGGACCTTCTGAAACGTCTATTATCGGGTTCGGCAAAGGGACCAATCTGAATGTTCGGATTCCCCTCCCCCATCCCATCGCCCGACCGACCCCCGAAACTCAGACCAGTATCCTATTTAAACGAATCTAAGTCAAACGAAGGAAGATTTTTTGCGGGGATATCGGTTTACTTAAAGGACCTTTAGGAGTTCGGTTGTCGTGGCAATGCGCCCCACGAGGTAAAACAAATTTTACAGAGGTTTCCGACAGTCCATTCAATTAATGGACTATTTTTAAAGCACATCAGAAATTAATACGTGCAGAATTAAAAAAAATTTAAAATAGAAGTTGTTGAAAATCTCAGGTCTGAATCCTGAATATGATTTACTATGTACCTAGGTTTTTTCTCCCTATAGATACTACAGTTTGCTTTTTGTCATTAAATAAATTCTTATTCGATTGTAATAATACATTAATTCATTTTCTTTATCTCATTTAGTAGAAGGATGTAATTCTATTCAAGAAGTGGGTTTTTCCAAAATTTTAAATTTTGAATCTCGAGGGGTGAATTAGTTATTAAATGACAGTAACGGTGTACGTATAAGTAAGCATCAACTGCATAATGGTATTCCAAACCATCGTTGACAACCTAAAGGTGTACTCTTTTTTTGTTTTTCGGTTATAAATATATAAAACCTGTATTATTGAGTTCTGCTGACTGAATAAGAAAAGTAAGGCATCAGACTTTGTAAAACGTTTAGAATATAATATTTTAAATATTAAATCCGAATTTAGAGACTGTAACAACTCGAGTGTCAAAGAAGCGGATTCGAGTTGAAAAGAGGTTTGCATACTTCCGGCGGCAGGAAACATCCCCAACACTTCCCGAATGTTCAGCCCTCTCCTTCGCCGGGTTCAAAAGGGAAAGAATGAATTTCTAAAAGAAAGAAAATTTAATGGTTATAAATAAAACTTTTATGGGACGATAGTGTTAGAGAATTCATTTCGTGAATGCCCACTTTTAATATTATCTATCCTTCCACTAAACTATTTTAATAATGAAAATTAAATAAGAATTCGTGCCATGTATTACTAATGAAATCGGTACATTTCGATTTCATACATAAGGAAAAATTCTATCAGAGTGATGACTACGTACGATTTTATTTTCTGAAATATTAAGGCTAATAAATGTTTTATTAAATTTAACATGTTTGCCACAATATTTGAATATATCAACATATCGATTCTATTTTGGCGCTGTCGCATTGACAGACTACAATAGCCGCCAAATTAGACAATGGAAAAGCTGAAAGGTCGCTTAATCTGCTTTATTACTGACGCAAGCTGACACATTGTGGTCCGGTATAGGGCAAAAAGATAAAAGAAAATTTTAGGGCCTGTTCATCAGCCGTATTTCGCTTGATATTTTCAATTGAAGGAGAACCGAACTCCCGGTTCACTGCGTTTACGCCACATCACTTTGACCACTGATCAGAGCTTTATCGTCGGCGACTGGGAGTTGACCTTATTTATCCCAAACCTACATTCATTACATATACATACATACATACACACACACACACACACACACACACGCACACATATATAGTAATTAGTATTGAGAGAGGCGGTCATTTGACTGCATATTTGATGTGTTCAGGAACAAACCGCTGAGTGATGTCCGGTAAGCACACTGGGGCCGTGCTCGACTGTTTAATCAGTTGAAATTTGCAAATGAAGGGCAATTCCAACACCCACCGCAAAATCTAAGTGCGGATTTACGTCGCATCATTCTAACCAGTGATTTCTCTCGGACCGTGACTCGTAATTTACCCTCAATTACCCGATACCCCGAACCGGCAATTAAAACTTTTCAGGTGATTACACGAGCGGGAACTGGAGTGTACATATTGAATTCTATTCTTCCCCCGTCCCCGCACGTGGCGAATACATGCGGAAATGAGTAGGGTAATTCCACCTTTTTATTCAGCGTTGACGCCTTGTCGTCCCAACGAATATTTGGGAGAGAGTCCGCTTTTCGGCTGGGTGTAATCTCTTTCGATCGGCCCGTCGGAATGTTTAAGCCCCCGTCCCAACATAAACGGGGGTTGCGGGGCCTACATTTGGCGCCCGGCGCAGAGTTCAAGCCGGTACGATGATGCCGCGAGCTCAAACTATTCAGCGACCGGTCGAAGTATTTCGTGCTCGGTGAACTATCAAAGGCCCGAAATCCGGGCTCCAACATTCGGATCGGATTAAAAATAATCGGAACCTCTCGGAATCCGGCCGTGGCATAGTTCGAGTCGAATACGAATAGGCAGTGCTTCGGAATTCTGCCGAAAGTACAGGGAAGCCGAAATAGGCGGTCTAAAACCTCGAGAACTTGCAAATAAATACTTTAAATTAATAATGGAATACCCATACCCGACTCAAAAGGATCGACTTGAACCGTGAATTAGAACTAGTAAGACCATAGCGTAACCACGGACATCAAAATTTACCATAGCTAACAAACCCACGTTACTACATTATTATTACTCCACTCTACGCGTTTGATCTTAAACATTCTGCTAATAATTGAGTCGGTTTCGATTGACGATGAAGCAGCTGGTCAGTATTATTAAAAACTAACAATTTTAATTGTATTTGTAGCGTGTGTATTTTTATCAGAATTATTTTATTTTATTCATCAAGGCACCTGGAAATAGCTCCAATGTACACAATGTAAACACTATATAAGGACGGTTGAAAGGATAAACCCACTCGAAAGGGAAGGAACAATGAATTTTTACCTTCGCCCTCGAGTCGGTCGAGGGCCCAAACAAGATGGATCATACCCTCTTGGAACAACAGAGCGTTCTTGTTCTTTCCTCCTCCCCCTTTTTTATATGTCCCGCGAATGGCGCCTCGAACACTTGAGTTCAAGTGGGTAACGTGTTGGGGAACGGGAACTTGTATCTAAACAATTAGGTTCTCGGCTCGTTTGAGTCCTGCGTCAGATCGGATTCGGCTTTTCGAATTCGAGAAGCCGCCCATAATACCGTAAATCAGCCGATATAATATTACGATATTATGCGGAAAACGAATATATTTCTCTGCGGTGTATGGCCATCCGCTTATAGACAGACTTCTACTTCAACTAGTGCATTCGCTTCTACTTTTTCCAAACTGAAAAACCCTCGAAAAACCGAGAAAAAGCCGGTACTCCCATATTGCGAATAGCGCAGGGATACAAATCGTTTTTTGCCGTTTATTCGTTCTTGGGAACATGTTCGTGCCATATGGGCTACGCAGAATTTCGAAACTTTTTTTTTTTAATGATCGGTCCGTCAAACCAGAAAGAAAAGCCTGAATATTAGAGTTTTAGCAGAGTTAGATATAAAAAAAAAGCTCGCCCTCATTTCCAAAAGTACAGAATGGGAAATAGACTCAATATCATATTGGCGTCCGTCGGTTTACTTTGGCATGTTGTTGTCTTTGTCCCCCCCCCCCCTCCGGGCCGCCGAAATGTTTTTTCTCGGATTTTTCCACCCGGGAAACCCGTTTTCCACTTATGCAAACAGAGCAGTTATTGGAACACAACGATTCCAGACGTATTAATATTTATTCGATAGGAGAACGGCTCGGGCTTTATTTCATTGTCGGTCTCCAATCGGTTTGATTAGAAGATGAAGGGCAATTTAATCGGCTGGTGAAATCCGGTGAACGTAGGAACTTTTGATTAGTTAGTTGCAATCGGGCGGAATATAAACTCGATTATCAAATGCTGACGGCGGTAGGGGCTCCGGTGCTATCTCTTTAGTCTGCTGCAAAATTATCCGGCTTTGCCTATTAGCGCTCAATTAAAGGTCTCTGTTGAACCTGGGTAGCCTCAGGAATAATCAAATACACGCAAACAGCTCTGAAAAACCTCATAACCACGTTGACGAAAGCCGGAATTTGAATTTACCATTTTGATCTGATTATGAAAAATAACCAAATTCGACGGAGGGAATATTACAATAAAAATTAATAAATTCACTATTTTACAGATTTTACAGTTATATATAGGTATTCCAGAATTGTGGCGGGAGTAGAGTATGACAACGAAGTCATATTTATATTCAGTGAGTACAACTACTACTAAAATATTTCACTTATAACGGATTAATCCTGATGGAATCGCCGAGACTCGTTTGCTAAGTCTTATGAAACCCCTAACGGAACAAACCACGATAGATATCTCTCCTTTACAGTGAGTAGTCGGGAATTTATTATACTTCAAAAATAATATGTGAAATATTACCGGACCGTAGTTGTTACAATAAATATCCTATAGGTAGTCCGGAATCGATAATTAAAATATCATTAGAATTTTATACCATGAAACACTTATATACATTTTAAGAAGAATATTTTTGTCATATCAACTATCTTGTCTAGATATGGGTCATTAAATAAGAGAAATATCTTTAAAACACTGTCTAAAATAATGAGGCTGCTCAAAACTGTGTGTGAGGGGCGTTCCATTTATCTGGGCTACCTGAAACTCCAACCTATATCCGCCGCTCTGAATTCCCAATGTTCCAAACCCCGTCAACAATGGAACGGTATATCTTCCGCCTCGGAGTTTCAGATTCAGAAAGTTATAATTTGGTTTACGGCCTTATACCCTCCTCTGATGGGCGTCTCGGCGAACGCCCAGCCGAATCCGGACCCCGTAAAATATCCCATCGAAATTATCCCCTCTGCCGTTGTCCCTTGCGGGAAGCCAGAAATGTGCTTTCCGCCTGAAAAACTTCCCCCGCGTTCGGATCACTGCCTACTGTTCCGGTAGAGTATAACTAACCGCGGTACTACCAATGCACGTGGATTGGACAATATAATAAATGACAATAAAGAGGAACACAAAAGTATAATCAAACGGCACAATAATAAACGGGAATATTATCATTAGCATTTCTTAAAATAAGCTTCTTCACTTGACAAATGTGTTCAATATAAGAGGACGTGGTTGAAATATGGAAAGATTTGCACAATTCCTGTGACCCGAAAGCCCTTGCAAAACATCTGCTAACACAATAGTACTCTGAATCCATGCTATAAACAACATTAGACAATAATGAAGCCGAAAAATATAACCCAAAAATAAAACATAAAAACATTATTAGAATGCAGTTTCCTACAAACACATATATGTAACTCCTTGTGTTTTAAAATATACTAAAATAAAAATTTAAAAAATTAAAATATACTAATTTATAATACACTTAAAATATAATTGTATATATCTTCTTTTCAGGTTTAATTGAGATCAGCAATTATTTGTAAACCGGAGAGCTGGTGAATATTCAGAAAAAACGTCTACCGACGGAATTATGCTACAGCTCATTAAATGTTTCCTCTATTGGCTATCCTGCCTTCAATTATTTCGCTTTTATGTTTCCAACGGACCGAGGAAAATCCCCCATCCCCCCCCCTCGAACCGAGAGCTCCGAGTCCAATTTTAGGAAGCGTTCATCGCCTTATTCCTTAAAAGGGATTAAGGTAGAATAAATAAGCGATGGGACAGATACGGGAATTACCGTTTCAAAGGGAGGGAGGGAGGGAGGGGAAACTTGTCTAAAAGGCGCCGGAGATGATAATTCATTAATGAAGGGAGCGATAATAAATTTATAGTCTCGCTGCGAAACTCCTTATCTTCGATGGGCGTAAACAATTCTCCGAGATTAAGTTCCTTCTACAGGAAAAGTTGGTTTTCCCATCGTCGAACGTTTAACGGATGATTTCTGTATAACAATAATGTATACCCAATTTTCTAGTGTAACTAAAACAATAATAGTCATAATTGACCCTAACAATGATATGTTCTCGAAGAACGAGTCTAAAAGGTATCTAAAAGTTTGACTTGGGAACTATGAAATTTTGTTCTTCAATAAATTGGAACATTAATGAACAGTGTTTGAACTTTAAGTAACACTCGTTTTTCTCAGTCAAGGTGGTATATTTTTCCATACCGAGGAGTTTATTTGTCTGTAAATAATATTTATAACACATATTTATATATTTAATTATTTCTCGGAGTTCTTGGAAAATCATAATTCTGTGAGATCTCGTGTCTGCGCCCCGCTGATTTGGCTAGACCAGTTTCTACTAGTTGCCAACTACAGATTAAGTCTTTTCCTAGACCTCCTTCAGTAGCATTTAAGTACGCTGGTTGGCCGCGGGGCGGTCTATGGGCCAAAGTAGCCCGCCGGTAACCGAGATGCTGGAGTGCTACTGGTTCAGCATAAGACGAAATCGGCGCGAGGGGGCAGGAGACAGCAAGAAGTGACGGTAAATTAATTATTTATTTTGTAATCTATTGAACGATCATTTAGTGTCATTGATACAAATTATTTCAATATTCAAAATAATACTTTTGTATATTTATAAAGTATCATATTGGAATAATCAGCCCGACCATAAATTTATACAAAGGGTGAACACCGACAATTAAGGTTATAATGGACCCGGCTTTCTGCAATGCTGAAAGTCGTAAATTTCCCATTTTCGACGTTATCAAAACATTTATTTTTTTTTAATTCGCCGGGGATTTCAACCAATTATATCCGGAGGTGGGACGGGGGACCGCCCCCGACCACTTATCAAACCCTTAAACTTTAATTTGCATCTAAATTGAAGTGGGTCCAGTAGTTAAATAGTTGACGAGTCGAGAGCTAAGGACATACCTCAAACTTAATAAACCCCTCTCGTTATTTAGGGCGGTACCAATTCAAACCTCATCATCCGGTCGACGCAGGACGCGTAATCATATCGCGATATGACGTCCGGCAATATAAACACTGGGTCGTTTTAATTTCGAGCCCGGGGATTTGCGTAGCCGGGGATATGACCGGAGTTAATTTAAGATGTTTTGAATTTTATTTTCCGACTCGAATTTACACAGTCGACAAACGGAGGACGACCAGGTAGGACGTAGATCGCTGAAAAATATCCAAACTGGTATCAAACAATTGATTATAAAAAGAACAACGCGATACCAATACATAGTAAATAACTATTATAAGAACTTATGCACCCCAGAAACCGAGAAAAAAGGGGAGTAGGAGTAAGATACAATAATAGTTCTGTGTTTAGAAAATTAATTACTAACGCTGAAAACGTTTAGAAAATGGCTAATATCTTATGAGACTGTGGTTATTCAAGGAAGAGTTAATCTTTTATACAATCGTAAGAAGCCATGAGAGCGGATATTTGCTTGCAAAATTGACTATTCCACAAATTAAAAAGAATACTCCGGCCATTTAAAGAACAGAAAACATTCGGGAGCCGGAGGAGATTATACGAGCATCCCCGAGATCCAATTTAATTCTAAATTAGAACAGGAGCGCATTGAACCACCGTGGGGTTCTCGACACTTTTCCAAGCGTACTCATTCGACGACCAACGGTTAGCATATTCCAGGCGCTCTGTCCCGGAATCAAAGCCCCCGAGGAAAGTATTGCCGAAGCGTTCGCAAGTGCCCACCGACACAATTTCCCATTCCTCCCCTTCAGGCAATTGAAAATAAATTAGATTTTCATTTCCTTCTCTCCTCCCACTGCCACCGCAGTAAGACTCGGCAGGACGGTCTTAAAGTTCTGCAGCCATCATAGGCACTGGAAATATGAAAAACACCTGACGGTTCTCGGGACCACTGAATTTCTTCGGCCTAAAAAACAGCTATTGCCTATTTTGATTCCACCACCAATTCAAGCGGAAAGAGGGATACCGGAAATGAAAATCAGCCCGAATTTTGACCGCGCGGAATCCGCAAATAACAGTAGTGCAGCGGGGGGGGGGAGTACAAATATGAAGAGCGCAAATAAATTGGGAATATCGGGAATTGGGAATAGCCGTCGAATAGAGGTGGTGGGGAGAGAGGCGGTTACCGTAATGTGAGCAAACAAATTGGGGGCCGGGGGGATGGGGAGTTCGGATATGTAATTTTTACGACGGTCGACGACCCGACCGATGAAAGGAGAATTTCTCTGCCCCGCTCTGCTTTGTGCCATTTTCTTCTTTTCTCAATATTTGAAACCCTGCCGGTACAATATGCATAATTCCGTCTGTGAAGGTTGAGTAGAGCGGCAGGGGTCCGACATAAAGCGATTTAGAGCCCTCTCTTCAAAAGACCGAATGCGCGTACACTTTATTTAGCCCCTTCATTTATGGGCCCCATAAGAGTTAGAGGACATTAACCGCGATGGGATGAACACTGGTACGAGGAAAGCGAATATTCGAAGGGCCTTTAAAAGTGCTTATGAATTCAGTTGAGATTTGCATTTAATGGGGACCAAAATGTCCATAATTTGTATACGGCGTTATATAAGAATCTAGAGCGTATTTAATATTTTAAAATCAACAGTTTTATTCATTGAAATAATTTACAATGGCCAAAAATAGAAAGCGCAGATACAAATTCTAAAACCTGGGAAAAAAGGAATTTGAAGATTATGTACAACTATCATCCAAAATTATTTCTTAGTACAATTTTATTATTTTTATAAGTACAATGAAGCCAAAATATTCGGATAATCCAGGCCAGTAGACATTTCCGATTTTTTATGTTTTACTATGATTATGGTCACTACATAGGTATTTGACACGATAGCAGTACAAAGCCTAGAATTATACTAAATGTTAATCCCCAGCAATTACTTCTTTATTTGGTAATTTAAGATATAACATAACGCAAGGATTTTCATCCCGTTATAAGTATAATTTTACCTTGCACTGAGGGATTTAAAATAATTCGGTTGACGACCCACCAAGGCGTTTATAAATTACATAAATATTCCATTCATGTACAGTAGTATCCACTAAAGGATATACTTTATTGAAATTTAAGAACTATCCCGGATTTTCAAATTCTAAAACTGGGCGTAAATGACGGTCCAATTTTATCTTATAACCCCGGCGTGAGCTATCTGCGACAAAAGTTGCCCCGGACGTGTCCAATAGGGCCCTGCCCGCATCCGATTGTGCTTTTAAAGCCCCGACAAGAGTTTTAGGTACGGCTCCGATTCTAATCTACTTATGCGCTTCCGCAACGCCGATTGAATGCACATTGATCTATTGAAAAGAACCTCTCTATTCAGCGGCGGCACGGGGCATCCAGCACCACCCGCTAAAACAGGCTTTAGTCATCACCCAATCTCTTGGGTAAAAAAAGAGGCAATAAGAAAAGTCCCGTCGCTTATTTTCTGAAAGATATTTGCCCTTTCGTATTTCTACAACCTCTCAAGTATTATTTACCATAAATATGACGAAATTCGAAGGTTTAACTTATTAATTATTTCAATACTAAATTTAACGTCGATATTATTTCTGTTTCTTTGGAAGTCTTCTGAATTCCGGTCCGGGTCTCGTATAACGAAAATCCTCAATAATACTTCGAATTGACTGTTTCGAAGAATAATAGTGATTACCTGCGTGGCAGTTTTGGATATATGCACCTTTTAAAAGAAACGGGGAGTCTGGGAGGACGTATCATTTTTCAGTAAACCGCCCAACTGATTGGAAACAGTTGAAGTCACGTACGTCTTCGATGGAGCCCTTATTTTTAGAGTTTTTTCCAGAGACAGGAACGGGAAACAAAATTAAATATTAATTTAGGATAGAATGTATACGATGGTTCTCAACGACCGCGGGAATTAAATCTTCGAAAAAAGTTCAACATATTGTTCCACCTTAGTATTATTTGAAAAAAATATTGATTTATCTGTAATTTAATTTGGCAAACTTCATATCACAAACCGTAAGCTATGTGTGTGATATGAATGCTAATAAACTATTTTGTTTATTATAATATTAATATGAATTACTTCATACACAAGTAAAGTAGCATACACGATGTAGTAGATTTTGTTCATCCCTGCATAAACATACGCAAAAACAATCGGTAGCGCGAGACGGTGTTGTAACGGTTTCCGATACGTCCGAGAGTTTATTTTCAAATCGGAGAATTTCATTTTCAAGCCCTTTTAAACACTCGGGCCACCGCCGCTCTCCGTTTCTTTTTATTCTTTAAACAATTTTTTACCCCGGCTTAGCTTAGAGCCTCGAAATTCGGGCCGAGGCAAATAATTTACCTTCCCTTCGGAGAGCGCCTCGATAGGCAAACACTCGGTGGGAAACGAAACCAGACCTGGAAAAATGCCTGTGGCGGCCTTGCGATATTAATTCAAATATCTTCGTAATAAGTAAACTGAGAGAAGAGAAAACGTTTTTTCTCTTTCTAGCTCTATCCAACTGTTTACGTACTTCTGACCGAACAATTATAATTATATATACCTATATATTCATAATTTCTTGACGAAACTTCGTGTGAAGCTTATTGCGTTTGTTGCATGTCCACGAAACATGTCTATTGTAGTGACTGTGGAATGAAACTCAGAGCTCGATATTAATTTACAAAAAAAAAGTTTTTGGCAAGAATAGCCTTAACAGCAATCTGGCTAAATTGTATCTTCTGTCACGCGGACTACTGTTCAAGATAGTTTTCCAGAGGTGTTTTTCTAGACGGGTACCGAAATCGGGCCGAAATAAAATACAGTATTTTAGTTTCCCGGAGCGCGGTTCCGGGAAAGGGGGTGCAACTCGAAAACGATTTAACGAACAATTAAACGGTCTTAATATAACGATTTCCGCGTATTCCACTAAATTATATCTCATTTAAAGCCAACCACGATGTATTATCGCGTATCCACAAATAGGATCTCCTGCGCGTAGTTTAACCCAAATATCCAACTTTATTTTGTTTTATTCACATTACGAGTATATGGCTTCAATTTGAATGAGAACTAATATAGATTTTTAAATTGCAATATTAGAATATTATCTAAAGCACGAATCCCAAAAAGCACCTAAGACAGGCAAAACATGATCCCAGGATATTGGTTATTGAAGTGGCTTTAGCTCGTCGTGGATACCTACCAGGATGCAGACCTTCCATATATATATATATATATATATATATATATATATATATATATATATATTAAAAAGACATTATTGGCTAAATATGAAACGTATCATACATAAGGGTAATAAGGCTGAATGGAAACTAGCACTGAAAAGTACTTTCTATACGGCAACTTGGAGAGAGAATATTCCAGCCTTAGTAACAAGATATTCTAATTGAAATATGATTATAGATATAATGTTATTTCTAGTTCAGGGCCAACACGATGATATAATATTGACTACACTCGTTTATGTCATGCAAGGGAGGGTTAGTGTTTCATCATGTTCGGGAGAAGCGCGGTAAGTGTGAGCCAAGGTTACGGGACAAAGCTCTTTAATATAAATATTTTAATCGTAGATGATAGCTTGGGCTGGCGGTTCCGAATGCGTATAACGTTCTTTTCAGGAGTCCCGTCCTATAATATCTCATCGGTCTATCGCTCTCCAGTCCATATTGAATGGTAAAAAGCCGAAACTTCAAATTTCAACAGTATCCGAACAGGAATATATTTGTCCGTTTGCATTTGTCGGCGGGTGTAATATCGTCAGACGGAGTCGAATATGAATATATGAAAGGGATAAACCCCACACCCAGCAAGCCCAAAAGGCTCCTGTGTATTCCGACGACCGTTTCCAACCCACAAAGTCCCCAACGATCAAAGGATATTAACATTCGTAAGTGAGGGCACAGCGACAAAGAAGTAAGGCTTCCCCGTCGAATATGGGATACACCCATATCCCGTATCCGTAGCGTAAAATTAAACAGAAATTTATTTCCAAAGCCTAAGTCAGTATTTTCGACAAACCAAGGCAATGGCGGAACTGTAAAGCTGGGTAACGAGTGGGTGAACTCCAAAATGGTTCGACCAAAGTTTTCCTACTGATTTTATAATCATATCCAAAAAAGAGAAAAATATTAATTATTAGGATCAAATTATTTTTATGAGTGCGAAATAGGTCAGGTCTTAGTGCTCAAGGCGCCGATACTAAGACCAGCAGAACACGAGTGTATCGCGTGTTTGCCGCATTAACATTTCTGTAGGGGAAGTAGCGATATTAAACTAATTAAGCGACCAATTGAATATTGTTCAGTACCTTCAAAAATGTTCGTTCAAGATAATCAATGGAGAGCGATTTCGAGGTCCTATTAAACACAAACTACTTCCCATATTTCGATCCCAAGTACGAATAACTGAAGTACCTTTTAATACAGGTACCCCGTAAACCAATTTCGAATAAACGGAATTTATTTACGTACTATCTACTTAAGTACTATTCGTATAAACTTTAAAAGTAGTAATATTGGCCACGCACGTATTTTATGCTACACCTGACGGAAAATATATTTATCTTTGATAATGTATCAAAGACTAAGCCTACAGAAAGCGAGAACATCTATCGATTTGTTCAAATCCTAATTTGTGCCCAGTACAAGCGTAGTTAGTGGACATAAACAGTTACAATTTGGGTCGCTATTGAAATGTTATGTTTTCGTGTTTTACCCTCTCCCTGTTTTCTGTTTCTCTACATCGAGAGTATCGTAACGTTAGCAATACTGATGTTACCGATGTCATTACTGTCATCCTACAAGAAATTTTTGAGGGTCTAACAGAGCAGCGATAGTGCTCATAGGATGCTAACGAATCGTTGAACCAAATACAGAGAAGTCTCTCTATATCTCTAGGTTCCGGTCAATATTTTATCATTTTAACGGATTCCTGTAGTCCCGTTGAAATTTCTACGAAACCGCACAACAGTTGGGGGCTTAACGACTATGAAATCTATGATGCTGGACGGCGAAAGGCCACGTGAAAGGCGAGCCCTCTGTTCAGTCATCACTTAAGCGTTGGGTCACACTAGAGCGTTGTCCGCCTACAGAGCGATAGCCGTTAAATGTGGGGCGTGAAAAGGGACAGCATTTAGATTGGATTGGTCTCCAGTCGAGCGGCGACGCCCACCAAGAGGTGACGATCAGATTGTGCGCCTCGCTTTTGATCGACGATTGCCCCGAGCCCCTTTACAATCTCCTATCTTATTTGCAAAAATAATTCCCGTCCGTATAACATGCGTTCGGTCCGAAGAAAGTGGAAATATACAAAACGATTCTGGAAAAACCTCATACTGAGAACTAAATCTTTTCTATTAGAAAATAAAAAAAATATAGATAGACTGGATATAACACTCGAATTCTTCCAGCATTAACTGTTTGGTATAGTCTTCTTGAAATATGAAGACCAAAGAAAGTAAACAATAGCCATTCGGTAACTACATATTAATAAATACTTGACACTCCTAAAACATGTTGAGGTGTACTAAGGATATGAACTATACACAGACATATATATATATATATATATATATATATATATATATAGAGAGAGAGAGAGAGAGAGAGAGAGAGAGAGAGAGAGAAATAATTCATCATTATAAAAATATATTGCAGATTATTCAATAAATGATAACAATAAGTTGCTTATATTTCGGGACAAGAATAGTTATCTTTTGTATTCGAAAGTTAAACGTACGCATGGTGGTCCAAAATAAGCGGTTGGCATAACCATGATATATATATATATATATATATATATATATATATATATATATATATATATATAATATATTATATAAATCAAATGTAACAGTCGAATTATTCCAGTATTAATTGCACTAAATATGTGATGACGGCGTATGAAAGCACACAATAGTAAACATATTACTACATATTAATAAATACTGGGCACTCCTAAAGCGCAGAATTTTTATTTAGTACTATTTTATGCGTCTTCAAAACTCATTTTGAGTTGTACTAAGGATGTGAACTATACACAGATATAAGACATATAAGAGATATTTTATATATAGAGAAATAATTCATTATGAGAAAAGTAAGTTGCAGACGATTGATAAATAATAACAATAAGGCGATCGTATTTCGGGACAAGACTAGGAGCGGAATGGCACTTAGTCGTTGTTTTAGGAATAGGAAACTGACGGTAACTAACTGGCGAAAAGCAAAGTCCGGGCGTTTCACAGGTGCATTAGGTGAGCTGGCTCGGGTTCCCCAGGTCCATTCAATCCCGCTAAGAGGCCCGAAACGCTCTCCAGGAGCGTTAGCGCTCTCCAGATATCCGACGGCTATTAATTGGGGGGTAGGTAGTTCAGAAAGCGATTATTATTTAGATTGGGTTAAAGTTCGGGTCGGGGACTTTCGACCCCGCGAGCTTGAAACTCCCGTCTGAAGTGAGAACCGGGTTTTGATTCCGACGCCTTAGTGGGGATAGGTATATTATATCGGGGACTCCCTCGTATCCGGAGAAAACTGCATTTTCCGAAATGTCCGTCAAGATTTGACATAATAGTCGAGCACAATAGTCCGAAAACCGTACGTACCTCACTACATCACTAATGGAATGATGCAAAAAAAGGCCAAAAAGTTTTAAAAAAATACATAGATTCGAACAAGAGAGTGGAAACTTAATATCACAGGAGCGATGATGTTCCAGCTTTCATATATGGACAGACTTCCAATTTCAAACGGAACTGAACTCTATTTCTGGGGTTTAGGGAAGGAACTAAAAACGATTCATTTCAGTATGAGATATTAATATCAGTGTAGAATCTGTAGAAATGATGACATTGTGTGGATTATTCTGGGAGATCTGGGTTAATAATAGCAACCATCCGCGAGTAACGGCATTTGTATTACCTGTAAGTAATAAATCAAGGTTTTTAGGCATTATACGCACACATATTAGTAGGTGTAAGGTATTCCGAAACCCAGTGAAGACCACCCACCCTCCCCCTCAATGAAAAACAATGAATATTCGGGGCGATTCGAAAATAATTTGAAAACCGTAGTATAGTACTGATAGTTACAAAATGCAATTTTCATATTTAAGCAAGAACAACAGGGGATAATAACACCCGCCCGCATTCGCCTCTCGGGAACCTCCGCCGCCCGACGCGTATGAGTTAAGCAAATTCATTAGGCAACTCGGTGTATAACAAAACACGTGTAGCGCACATGTTGGGCGAGGAGGCAAGTTTGGTTTAATGAAGACGGCAGGCGGGGACGCAGGGGCGAGATCGATCCTCAACAGGTCCCACAGTTGTATGTGTATCCCTTTTCCCTCCTCAGCCCGGCCTCCAAGCCCCAATCTCCGGATGGACGTGATCGAAGAGCCACTGAATAAAGGTGGATTACGGGGGAGGGGCCGAGATCGGTTACGAGCGGGGGAGGACATCGTAAAATCCCGAATAGCTCCAACGGCTGTCCTCATAGGCCTCTTATTCCTTTCTCATGGATGTACTCTATCCGAAATACACAAAACTACCTGTCAGCATTGTTGAACCGTAGCAATTTCTTTGCATTTATATTCCCATGATATATATATATATATATATATATATATATATATATATATATATATATATAGGGCCACCGGGCATAAAACCACAAGTATTTGATATAAAATCTGCATAAACTACATGGATATGACAGCTTATAAGTATAACAAGAGAAAAATGAACGTGATGATAAAAAAAACTTTTAAACGCAAAAACGTTTTGTGATGTCGCGAGAGAGCCTTTAAATGAATTACAAGATAAAGAAGTAACAATTTGAATGATCTGTTGATAAACATTTTAGTACAAAGTGGATTAATAAGTTAATAATAAGTTAACATAGATGAATATATCCTTTGTATGTCGGTTTGTTAAAAAAAAGAAGATGGTCGACAAGCATAAATTAACATTACATATATATCACGATATATTATAACAATGATTAAGTTGGTTGTTAATAGGACGATGATAATACTCATCATTTAATATGCCCGACTTTTATTAAATTAATTATTTTATTAATTTAATTAATTTTACTCAATTAATTGAGATAATTAACAAAGTAATTGCATTGGATTAAAACGGTTGAAAATAAAGTCGAAACTATTTCTGAACTCTATATGTATGTTTAGACTGAGTCGGCATATCCTAATTGCTTCCTCTTGTATCTACTGTGTTTACGAAAACTTGTCGATACCGCTATCGACCAATATAGCCTTTTGGTGTTATTTTTCAAAAGACACATTATAAAATTACAAGGTAATGTCCCCTCACGAATCTATCTTATCCGGACGCCTATTATTGTTCGGGCTTGGGCTTCTCAACAAGTCAGTAGCATTCTGTCAGCACAGTTTCTGGCGTCTATTCCGGGCCTCTGTCTTCTCTATCCGGACTAGAGATAAAACAAATCTGTCGTTTATTTGTTTAAATTAACAAAATAAACGTCAAAACATACCACGATGTATTAGGTTTTAAACCTCTTCGAATAGTCAAGGATTGGATTGAAATCACTAAAATCACTGTAACGGTAAATAACCTAGTACTACGGGAGAGAACGGTTGAAAATACAGCGATAGTGCATCGCATGTGTAACCGTGATATTGACACCTGTCATTGCGCCGATCCTACCCGAATAAGAGATAAAATCCGCGGACATTCGCGGACACCGTTTACAAGTCAATTTTAAATACCTTTTAAATATATAGGAAGGAGTTAAAGAATAATTTAGATTATTCCACTTGAAGGAAAGATGAAATATAACTAAATAATAATAAAATAAAACTATTACAACTGTTTATATATTCATTTATTTTTATTAATTTATTTTATTTATCTATTTATTTTAATTCCAAATTTTTCTCTCAAAATTTAAATTATCAAGTACTTCGTTAAAAATCGTGACGACCATGACAAAAGAAATTATCGTTGAAGGGATTCTATCAGGGTTATCCCTGTCAGAAAATTCTCTTTTAATTATTGCCTTCTCCTGTAATCGGATCTGATACTTTGGCCAAGGAATTATCCGTATCCTAGGAAACGCTAATTGCTTTAGAGCAACTGTTTTAAGTAGAATAGGAAATCCGACGTCATTAAGCCACTTGTGATGAAAACTGTAATTAAATTACATCGGAGCGGCAATAGTTGAAATTCATTCTCGCGTTTCGGCCCCCAGGTAATAATGTTTCTGCGTAGTAGTTTGTGTCTAATTTGCTTTGGCATCGAAATGGGTCGAAATTAGCGCGCCGGTATTCCCGTTTTCGGATTGACGATTGTATCGCTGGCTGCGCATGGGGGTTAATTTCCAGGAAGAAGAATTCTTTTTGTATTTAGCTGGGTTTTATGAAACTTTGTGAAATTGTTCTTAAATATTTTATACTCATATCAGAATATTTCTAACCTGAAATCCTATATTCCAAAATTTTGATGATAACATAATTTGAACAACTGTTAAAATACTCGTGTTATAGAATATGTATTTTTTTTTAATTTATGACCAAATAATTTATATTATTCCTACATAAAGTCACGGCATTGTAATTTGTAATCATATATACAGTTGATATATATTTCCCAATAACAAAGATAGTAATCAAAACCTAATATCATTAGAAGTAATAGTTCTCCCGAAATGGTCACAGATAATTATATAATAGTAGGACAATCAAATTTTTGGAATTTTACTTGAAATGGCTTTGGTGAAACAAAGGCCAACATTTCCGGCACCCCGCGCGGCTACTTGAAATCTTGAAACGCTCTTCCTCCATCGAAACTTCTTAAACCCTTAACCGACTTCCAAAGTAGGATATAAAGATAAAATGGGTCCCTGGAAAAGGGTTTTCGGGCAGGGCCTAAAATAAAAAATTAAAATCCGATTATCGCAATATCGGAGGGAGGATTTTATTCGGCGGTGTAAATTACTGCCCATTAAGCCCAATGAATTGTTTAACAGGTCCGCAGGGAGGGGGCCGGGCTCGGAAGATAACAATGATGAATCGCGGTCGTACCCAAGACGTACCGCTTAGGCAAAGAATTATGCAAGGCACTATTGTATTTATGGCAGATGGTAAACTGTCAACGCTCGAGATATCCACCTGCTACAATATATATATATATATATATATATATATATATATATATATATATATATATATACACTTGGTTTCGGTTTCTCGCCATCTTCAGTTGCACTCCTGAGCTCACCGTTGACTGAGCAGTACTGAAGGTTGCCAGAATGAAAAATCGGTACGGCATAAAACCAAATTCAGAGTGGAGATGGAATGGGAAATTAATTATTTATAGAGGGACTTATTTATGAGTCGTAATATTAATTCAAATATTTGAAGCTAACAGGTATTATTATTGTCTACGTTATCTAACAGGTGTGAGAATAAACACAGGATATTATTCGAATCTATGTTACTTTTCCATAATCTTAATTATCCTACGCATTGGTCTAACATAAGACCAAAGCAGCGAGTGGAGACAAAAAGATAGCATGATTGGTCGGAACGCTCACGCTCTACCTAACTGGTATCTAAAATAAATAATTTATATATATATATATATATATATATATATATATATATATATATATATATACATACAATATAAATACACACACTTTCGTACCCGTTGGTCGGAGCTTCACCCGATGTATAAACCGAAATACTTTCTATATTGAAGCAACAAGTCAACATAATTGTGAAATTGAATGGGAGAATGTTCAGTTTTCCCAATTAACTCCAAAAGCTTCCAACTTAAAAATGTTAGTATCGTTGACAGGAGGTAGAGTGCTCATTTTCAACGATAAAGGATAGAGCCAATTAATTGGATAATCGCGCGAAATAAAAGGCCCCATGAACAAATTCCCCATCACAATCAGGCCCTTGTAAGTAATTAGACTGATGAGTTATACAGTACAATTATGTTGTTTTTACGATTAGCTGCCGTACTATGAAAAGATATAGAGCGCACTCTCTATAAACGGCATTCAGTTTGAAAACAATCTGCCCGATAAATTTAGTTAAAATAATACTACTTCAACCAATTTTTTCATTAGCTGTTTTTTGAATCTGGGGCACGTAAAATGAGGGCAAGCTTTAAGGTTGCCGTGTGCCAGTTTGCAGATACGGAGAGTGAAATTCAGCCCAAGCATTTGATCACTTATGTTACGATTAAAATAAATTACAGCAATTCGTTTCTTTAAACATCGAATAATGTACGTTCGAAAGTCTGTCCCATATTTTGGTACCGAATCTGAACCGAGGTAAACCAAATTCCGTTCGGCATGAAACTTTTCCGACCCATTCCCTCGTTTAGGACAAGGGGGAAAGAGTGTAGTCCGGAAAAATCGTCCGGAGGATAAATGTAATTTTTCCGTGCTCCGGTTTCCACCCGGATATTGCCGGTCAATATAATCTCGCCGCAAGGGGGGAGGGAGAAGGGGGGTGTCGCAAGAAGGAAACCCAATAAGCCGTCTTCAAATTAATAATGCAGTAACGACCGTAATTAATTAATTGGCTATCGGCCGGAGCGATAATTGTAAACGAATATTTAAAATTAATTGCGGCCATAAATTACCCGGGATCCGACACGCCTAGGTTGGGGAGGGGTAGTCCGTCTCGGGAGGAGGGGTCGGATTTCAGGTTGGCAAGGAAGGCAGATTCGGTTTTCTCCTTTTCTCCGGATTATTTTTCCTATCGCTGGCTATTTTATTTTTTAAACCATCGCAACCGGGTAATTTTCGTAGTACCACCCCCCACCCCCCGTTTTGTCACTTCAGCTCAATTTTCTCAACTTTATAGGCTAGTTAAAAACAACCAGCGATGGCGTCTTTAATGCCAATGTCATCCGTCATTAGCATATTACGTGTCGGTAACGATCTGATACCAAAATTATTAGGACGCGGTAATTAAAATAATGAAATGGGGGCAGCGACCAACGTGACTAAGGTCTAAATTGTCGTTATTACGTCCAACTGTTTCAAATTTCTACTTCAGACTGTGGTAACTCCCGTCATAAGTTGGCTCACGATTCATTAACCGCTATTCCTATGGCTTTAATACACAATTACGGTTTAAATGGTTTAAAATCATTTCTAATTACGATTTTTATTGTAACAGAGTCTACAATATGAATACGATATAAAACACTCCAAAGGCTGGATTTCAAACCTGAAATAACATAAAATATTAAGTGCTGAGACTTGATTCTGGAATTCATTGATTTTAGGGAACAGTAGCACACTGTTTTAATAGTAGACGACGGCCAAACAAGGTAGAGGTTCTCCTCATTGCGGTCTTAACAAAATAACTGTATAATAGTTTTTATTCCGGTCATTTCAATATCGCAATTTTATTCCGTTAAAATTATGAAATTTAAAAGGCCGTTTTTAAGAATTCGGATCGCAGGGAATTATTTTATTGAATTGTTCAAAACTGTTTAACACGCGTTTGCTAAGTCGGCTTGATGCCTACAAGTATCAATTTGATACTTGATGGACCCTTAATTTGTCACTTCACCCCCTTTACATTCCTAATATATTTTACATTGTTCAAAACCGATTAGTGTATATTGTATAAAGTTAACCATTTATCCGGAAAATTATACGGAACAAAGCGACGGAAATAAAGGGCAAAAGTAAATTTCAATTTCTAACATTAGGTCTCGTACATAAATCATGAATGAACCCCTCGTTTAACGAATCTCGACGGATATTTTTGGCCCCGGCGTATCGGCCTCACGTGAGCATCCCTAAGTATCAAAAACTTGAATTATGCACGCCCGTTTCCTCCCTCCCACCGTCACGACCTCCCCGGAGAGCTTTAATGGCCGTAAAGGTCGACCCTATTTTTCCCCCGAGCGGATTTCTGATCCGAGAACGATGTCAGTAACTCCAAATATCAATCATATTCTGAACGTCTGCGTGATTTCTTTTATTACCCGGCGGAGAAAATATTGGTCCCAACAACCGCCAAATTAGAATTTTCGAGAAATATGCTCTTTGGAAAAGTAATTTTATTTACGCAGCTTCCAGTCTCACACAATAGTAATAACTCCGAGCTTTAAAAAGATCGGTTAATACTGCGGTTTATTGAAATACGTCATATTTCAGTATGCTTCACATCCTCATTACAACAAAAGTATATAAGGAGATGTAGACACATAAAGGTACTAGTATTATCAGGAAGTAAGCAATTTTTACTCTACCTTATTGACGGTGTTTATTTTGAACATGCTAATAGGAGGACAGCGATATAACGGTGATAATTAACTCACCTGAAAAAGAGAAATTTTTATTAGTAATTGAATTTCAATTTGACAACACATGGTAAATATAATATGCTCTTCAATTAGTCCTTATGCGGGTCCTCTATGTTCAGATGACGTCGTATAGCAAGTATTCTAACATATATATTTCACACTTTTTATAACTGGCCTCGGAGCGTATTTTCAAAAGACAGAATTTAAATTCAGGTACATTCTTTTCGTGGAATCCGCCGGCCTCAATTTATCGAACTTAATCCCCAGGTTTCAAACAATACCGAGCTGAGAGTCGACTTTTTTATCCGAGGGAATCTGTCCGAATAAATAACAGGGCGCCGATAGGGAACGATCGGCCGGGTTTAGCCCCCGGCAGAACTCATTACCAGTGGGCCCAGGGGATTTAAAAACTCCATATTCTCTGCCGCCATTAAAAGGGCTCTTATTTGTGTACCCGACGCGGCGGAATTTAAACAGCAATCTGGAAAATTGAACGCCGCATTGAAACGTTTGTCATCATCCCACCGACGGGTCCGCCGTCAATTTTTAATTGAATCGTATTCCCCGTGTAATTTTATTGGCCGATCGGCCGAACGGGGAAAAAATGTCGCAACGCCATTAGACCACTGGACTCGGAAATATTAGCGCATCGAGGAACCCTCGGTTTGACTCGTTTTTCAGATTTTAGACTATACGAACCGCAGTTTTATGTTAAAATTAAGAGGACAGAAAAGATCGAAACGCGGTCGGGTAATGAAACTTCAACTATCTCTAGGGGAAACGCCACAAAAACGGGATGATTGATCCCACAGATTATGGGGTCAATTATCGCCCAAAAGTAACAGTCGGAGCTATTTATATTCGTTATAAAAGTAGTGATAAAATCCTTTTCTCTGTCCAGATAGCGGTTTTTAGCCAAGTAATATCATTCGGTTAATAATACAGAAGAGTAATATAAATTAGATTAATTTTACGGAAGGGTAACCGAAATACTCTGCCCATTATTAAGAGACGAGTCAATTTAATTTTTTAAACGAATGAAATTCAAATTTGTCGACTGCCGACAGAGATTATTAAATTGAACATTGTTAACTTAAACCCGATGATATTCCGAACACTGCCCGGCTAATCGCTCCGCTATTTGATAAATTTGATCCGGAAATTGTTAGATCCGGAGTGATTCAACCGGCAGCAGTAATAAAAATTCACATTCGAACTCGAATCATTATTTTTGGAGCGCTAGACGGTCGGGATTGACGTGGGGCACGGGGGCTCATCGGATTACGGGACGTTCGTTTAATTAATAATGCAAATTTTTAGCGGGCGGGCCACACCGCCGCCTCTCATTAAGTCCCCGGCGCTTTGAGCCCCGTCCACCCGCCCCTTACTTCGGCGAATGAACCCGAACCCCGCTATTAGGCTACGGAATAATTTAACAAAATTATCGGAAACAAGTCCGTTGTTAGTCGGAGAGGTCGGGCTCCGGGGGTAGCGGAGAAGTTCGTTGGCGCGTAAGTGGAATGTCTTGCCTTCCACGTCCACTTTCCTACCTTCGGCCGGTCAACTAGAAATATTTTCGAACAAAGGGGGAAATAGGACTGCTCCCCCCCCTCCTTCATGTATTAATGACACATCGTGACGAACAATTTGGTTTATCATCAGGTCCAGCTTGTGGAAAGAAATTTTCAACTATAGCTTATTAATATTATACCCGTTGAGACGAAAAAGTTGGTGTTTCATAAGGTACTGTTTGGGGAATGAAACATATTCAACTTTACGTCCGGATACCCTTCTAACCGGAGACGCAAGGATCGATAGGCAGCCTATGTGGAATCATAGACCTGAATGATCTTATTGCCTCCACTTAGCTTGGCTCGAGTAAAATTATCCCTAAATATCTGTGCCGTCGAAAATACTAAATTTCGCCTAAAAATAATAATCCGCCGGTCATTATTAAGAATACGTTTCTTATAAATATACAATTCTGTAGGTCGACAGATTGCACTATTATGCCCATTATAAGCTTATAAAAATAACAATAGAAACTTGCGAAAGCGGGCGCCAAAACTAGAACGGGAGTCAATACGCCTCCACGTGGCAGAACGAGGATAAAGCTCTTTACCCGGAATAGTAGAAAAGGATCCTTAACGCAGATTGGCGGGGGAGATGATCGGCAAGAATGAATGCCCTCGCGATGAAGAGAATATAAATTGGTTCAGACGTTCATTTTAAATAACAAGACGCTATGCGGCACGAGAACAAATCTTCCATTTGATGCAGACGAATGAATTGATGGTTGAATTAATTTGTTGGGTGCATATAACTCCGGAGCACTCTATAAGTTAGGTAATTTTTGTACAGTCCCGGTGGAATTAGTTTTAACAATCTACCTTAAGATGTGGCAGTAAAAATACTGATATAATTTAAAATTCCGAAATTTAATGCCCCACTATCGAGTACAGCCGTCTCGCTTCACCAATGGAAAACGGCCTTACATCCGCGAGACGCTATCCTTCAGAACCCAGAGGTGGACTGAATTGTATAGGGTGTTATTGAGTTATTTGAGATTCGTAAAAGAATAACTGCGCGGATAAATGGCGCGATGACATACACTCAAATATACGCACATATCTCATCCAGCAACCACTTTCATAAGTTCATTCTCCGCCTCCCACCACCACCACACTATCCAGTCCCTGCCAACGACAAAACACACCGCGCGAATATCAACCGGAGCCAAATCTAATCCTCCTTCCCTCCCGGCCCTATACCCAAATTTCAGCGAAAGGGGGGCAAAAAAATTCCCCTCGCACGAAAGGTATTAGCGGATTTATTTCCACGCTTCGATACGTCCCAATTACAGGTTGCGTAGGGCGCAGGACGTTCGTCCGTGATTCCCCCCTTCCCCCTTCACAATCAAATTTTGATTATGTCCCCACGACCGCGGACCCACGCTCAAAAATCTACGCTTCGGTTTTTCAACCCCCTCCCCTGCCCACGAAAATCAACGTATTGTTCCCACCGCACTACACGAGCGACCAATCCCGTGATTTTAAGCCGCGGTGTTCCAGAACACAAAAATAAAAAAGCATATTAACGAGTTTCTCCACTGCTCCTTTTCCAAACAGAAATTAACCCGGTTTTCGTGATAAACTTTTTTTTTAAATATACTTTTTGCCCCAGTAGTGACTATACAAAGGTATAAAATTATTCCTCGTACATCTTCGTCCACGATATTTAAATCGTTAACTTTTTATGTTTATAAATCTACGATAATCTTGGTATAATTTTATAATTTTCTATCGGTCACCATCTATGCTCCTTATCAGTAGTTTATGGTAAAACTTGTTTCTAATTTTTTATAGTAAATTTAAGTGTAAGAGTGACGCTTTTCCAATTTATGTAATCTCCTATAGCGTAGTAACAACATTTTCATATGTCTTGGCAAAATAACTTTTAGATAAGTCATTAACCTACATTTAATGTGTGCTTAATTTTGTGTGTATTTGGACAGTCTCGTCTGTGCGAATGTACTACGTAACGAACACTTTTAGTTGCCAAAACATTTTTTTTAAGAACTTTCACCAGGCAGGTGTCGGTCCGATCGAAACTGTTGGCGGAGTCCGGCGACTGCGGGGGACGCCATTTTTTCGGAATGCGGGTTTAAAAAAAAGCTCGAAGTTTAATTAGGAGAAAGGACGTTATTCCGATATCAGAAAATAGAACCGGCCCCTGAGGGAGAGTCCCACCGTTCCCAGTTGGCGTTCCCACGGAACACTTAGGGTTTTTACGGCGAGTGGACGGGGAGAGGGGTTTGGCAAAAACCCCCGCGGTCCCAACCCCACCCACCAAGAAATGGGAGAAAATTTTAAATGGAAGGGAATATTCTTTTTTAAAAAAAGAAAGGGAAAAATCCGCGCAGAGAATATGGAGATCCGCCCTCGTCTCCCATCTCCCGGGAGTCCCGTATACCGTGTTTCACTAATGTCCGAGAGTAGGTGAAAAAATTATATTGAAAAAATATCATTATGTCTCCATAAATAATAAAAAATATTTAAATATTAATTACTACTTTCAGTAACTTTTTTGATAGTTCAGCAAACTACTGAAAACATACAGTCGATACTCTCTCTAATACCGACCCAGGTCCTTAAATATCATACACGTTAAACAAACGGGTAAGAAGAATACAGTAAACAAAAGAAATAAAATACAACGCTCACCGAGTACGATTTCATTTAAAGAGCAATAAAAAGACCCTAGGGAGCCAGCAAGTGTGCACGGCAGGACCCGACTCCTTCCCGATAAAACAAGTATTGTACAAGTTTTTATGCCTCCATTAAGGCTGTTCGGATTTTATTGCTTTTGCAATTGTGTAGTCTACAAATATTGAGGGAAATTTTGTCAGCGGACCGATACGAGGGCCTACAGTTTTTGAATCTATTTCAGTACGGTCTTTAATGTTCTGCTAGGCGGTATACGCATTAAAAATTAATTGTATACCGATTGAAATTGGTAACCGTATAAAAATTGGTTCCACCACCGGGATAAGAACCCAGGTAACAGCGTTAATGCTGCACCGGTCAATACATATTGAGAATAGGAAAAATGGTAATCGGTGGGGAATTCAGAAGTCGACGGTAAACTTCAAATTTTCATTCAATTACTAATGTAAAATGGTCACGAAGGGGCTCGTAAACTCCAATACACATTCAAATTATATACAAAAATAGCGGATATAAATAATAAATGAAATAATTATTAAAATAAATAATAATTAAATTAATAATCGTTTTACCAAACCCAGAAACGAAAAGGTTTAAGTTCGATCCCTGTCTTATGCACGCTGCGACACTGGGAAGTCGTGTGAAAGGGATGAAAATTGAACAGTTAACTGTATTTTATGTGCAATTACGATTTAATGTTTACTTTCGGTGAAAAAATATATTCCCTTTACGGTGCCGGCGTGCGTTTAATATGATTGCTGTTGTATAGGGTTGACCCCCGCCCCACCCATCGTAGAGTTTAGGGGCCGAGACGCTCCGGGGTTTTATTTTCGGTCGGGTTGATATCAGGTCATAAATTCGTGATGTTCTTCCCACTTTTTAACCCCAGTTGGTCGATCAATTGCGTTGAAAGACTCAACCGGCTCATTCGCGGAATCGAAGAGTCCGAAATTTGAGTCACAAGACCGTCAAAAGCAGTTCTATTGAGTTTTAAGGAGTGTTCTAAAATTATTTGAGATTCCCTCGTAAAAAATGCCTGGGATTTCTTAATTTTTATTCTTTTGCCAAGTCGATTTCTAAACGGCTTGGAAACAAATGCGAACGCGGGAATGGAAACAAATTATTTTCAGAAATTAAAATAATAAAGTTTAAAAAATAAAGAAAAACCTTTTTAGTCTACCATTAATTCGGTACATAATACATTTAAACAGTCCTGCTCGAATGCTATTCTATTTTTGTATACACTATTTTGTTATAGATTACTTTACTAGAATAGACTAATAAGCTACGCCCGGCCACCGGTGACGTCCAACAGTTCAATCGATTCATTCCTACCCGGCACCTACCATTATTATATTGTATATGGGAGTCTCACCACATGTATTGGGAATGGCGGGGCCTCATATCTCCATTTTATCGAGACGCAGTCCTCCAGTTTTTTTCATTCAATTGCAAATTCGATTGGATCGCGAGTGGAACTCAAATAACTCCACGTATTCCACGTGCACTGTATCTGCGTTCGGAGGGCGGATCGTGGCATTCCGGCAATTACATTGACGAGCCAGTATGTCCCTGGTCTAACTTTAATTATAAATGCTTTTAAAAAATGTCCGTCATTCCCGCTGCTGTTGTCTATCTCAAAAACAATGAAGATTCTAAAAAGCCGAAACCGTTGTACAAAATCAACTATTCCAAAACTGAAATATTTTTGCAACATGTCGCATATGATAATCTAACAGTGGTCTCGGGTGTCGCACAGTATTTGCGGTTGAGAGATCATTTCCATTTAGTGGGAACAATTTTTGTTCTCGGGATTATCTCCTGGAATAGTTAGGAAAAAATTAACAACTCCTGCCCAAGAAACTGTTCCGACGCCATTAAAACAATCCAAACAATAATTAGAGATCGGCCGACCTAATCTTAATTTTATTAACAATCGGAGAGACGGACGGCCGCACTTTCCCTAATTAGTTCCATTTTCTGTGCTCGAGGCGCCCGGGCTAAATTAAACCGGGCGCTAACGATCTGCAAATGCGGCCCGGGGCCCTCCGCACTCGCCGGTCCCCGACCTCCACGTCCCAGCCTTGGTTTAAAGAACGCCGATAGTTTCATATATTTAATGGAAGCGCAATGTTCCAAACGTTTGTCTATCCGTTTCGTCGAGTCTGGGCCAAGGGGCGTCCCAGATATTTTTAAGTAGGCGGAAACGGAAATGGGAATCACAACTATAACGTGAAAACAAGTATCAGTCCTCAATGGATGAAATAAAATGATGAAACATTGATTGTAGACGAAAAGAAACTTTCGAAAATAAAAATTCTGGGTATGTGTAATTCTTTACTACGAAGAATCATTGCCATAGATTATGAGAAATCGATTGTGAAATTGATGAGAATATTACATACGTGTTTTTAGAGAAGGATAACAAATATTTTTAAGAAACTAATAGATTGACTACCATTGGGCACTTATTATTAGCGGAAATGTGCTATTACGCGGCGCAGATACCTATCCGGCAGCACATAATATCACATCATAATTCGGTTTAGCAGTTTTCTGACCCTTTCCGACCTTCCAGTGTATGATTCCACCTATGGCTGATTATCAATACTGATTTGTAAGCGTCTCAAGGTCATACATTTACACATGAATTTGAGTGCGACGTTCAGGGCAAGATCAATCCCGCTGGCGGCAGCTCTGAGGTGTGTTCTGTTAATGTCTTAGTGCGGGGTATTGTTTACTGTTGTAGGTGGTGTAATTGCTCTGTACATACGGAACAACCTCTACATAGTGCGGGCTTAATGTGAGCCGGGGTCACTAGGTCGATGGGCCGGTACACAAGTGAACCTCTGCTGTTGCAACCTGCAGGCTTCAGGACGGAGGCGGCGTGCGAGCGAGAGCGAGAGAGAGAGATAGATATGTAGGGGGAGGCAGAGGCAGAGGGAAGAGGAAAAAATGTGAGAAAAACGCCTAAAGTTTATTTTAATTAGAGGGAGGACACTTTTGAAATAAATTGGCGAAATTAATTTATTCGGTAATTTCATTAACGAAAAGGAGCTTTCACAGGGCAAGACCGGGACGGGAGCCGAAGATATAATTTGCAGTTATATTTGTGCGCTCCGTCTTAACTGTGCAGCGTTCATTATGTTTTTACGCAATATTTCATGCATAATACTGAGGCCTCAAAAGGGGTAAAAATTCGAAATAAAGTGTTTCATCCGTGTAATATTCTACTTTACTTTCATTACAGCGAAGTCATACTTACTAGGGTTGTTGACGGATCAGCTTCATTATTACAGAAATATTAATGTATAATACTGGACGATTAGTAATGTTAGGGTAATACTGAAGTTGGTATAAATGATGAGTTGTCAGCATGAATACACTATAACAATATAATATTCTATCACACTTGAAATGGAGTAAGAAAAATCTACATATGGAAGGATACATATAAAATATACGTTTAAAATAAAACGGGAGAAGTATGTTGAAAAAAAAAACGCCCCACCAGTTCCTTTCTTCAGATTTATTCCTTGTCGTAACCAAACTTATGCGTTGACTCGTTTTTTTAGTAAATGTTCTCGGTTTGTGTTGTCTTTATATAAATAACAGAGCCCTGTCAAAATTAAACTATGCAGGAAATACAATGAGCAATAATTAATAAAAGGACATTTTCCGACGATGAGTCTCAAGTTAAATCGAGAAATAGAAAACGATTAGCCTTCCAATAAAATTTATACTGAATTAAACCAGAATCAAATCGCGTTTCACTTCCGGGGTAAATTTGTCTTTGAACTAACAGTGTTTAATCGGCACACCCAAGTCCCCTACGGTATTAATATTAATTTTCGAAGAAAAAAGTTAATAAATTTACCACTCATAAGCGTCTGTCCCTTTAAAAGAAACAGACCCTAGAAGTGTACTTGCTCCCCTCCTCCCAATGAGCCCGCTTCGGTCCTTTCTTTGACCGTCCACTCGTAATTAAATGCACTTTCATTTTTTATGCCACTGCTCCTAGGCAAAAAGGAACCGCGCCGCTAATACCTGACCAAGATTTTTTGATCCGAGCGGTAAGGGGAAAAAAGAAGTATATTATAAATGGGAACATTTTACGAATATTGTTTTATTAATGTGTGAGCATTTAAATTTATTCGAGCGGGATAAAATTTAATAATCCTGCCGGCCTACAAATTGCGTAGTTACATGACTGCTACTGATGGCGGCGAGAAGCCAGTTATTAACTCGTTTATTTGTGTTATTAAAACTCACGAAAAGCCGTCTATTTCCACTCTTCGTTCAACAATAACCTATATTATAATTGAGTCAGCTGTAATAACAGTACGGCTGTTGTAATATGGATGCCTCAGAAACCAGCGAGGGACCGAGGAACGTCTTTGATCTAGAAAATAAGGAGGGAGAGCCGTATTTCGTACAATCATACGCAATTCAACTTCATTTTCTTTTGCTTTATTTTCTGTTAAACTTACATTACCGCCTAGTGGCTTCTTCGAGAGGTTAGACGGTTAGATATTCTTGTCGATATCTTTTTACTGCGTAGTTTTACCGTATTTGTCATGTTGATAGGCGCACTCGAACGCTAGCAACTTTGAAGGCGATCTTTACTCCACGGTAGGACCGTGTCACGGCACACGTAGTGCGGTGCTTTCAGGACTTAATAGATTCGACTCCTGAATCTCTCTCTTTCAAGAAAAGAAAAAATGAAAAGAAATAAAATAAAATAAAAATGTCGCCTCCACAGCCCCGAGCTTTCAGGAGCGTTCCCCGTTTCCATTACTTATATACCCATTGAAACCTCGGCCGTGTCCGCTGTAGAAAGAAAGGAGGCTGCGCATGGGTGTGAGGTACGCGGACGCCCGACGGGTAATATATAGAGGTTCCTTCCTGGAATCGACAACCAGGTTTTCTCCTCTTCGGCGTATTTTTTATTTCGCTCCCCTCCCCCCTCCCACCGCCGTTTGTTTTTTAGCCCCTCCCTCCGAGAGGAACTTTTTTTTTTCGATCCACTCCATTCAGTTTCGACCGACGGCTGCTCATTAATCCCGATTCTCGGCGTCTCAAGACGTTTTTTTAAAGAAGGCGCCTTTCTCGGAAGACCCTTCTCAGGGTCGGAAGGCCTTAAAGATACAGCGATGAGGAATGCCGGTACTGTGGGGAGAACATGCTGCTCCCCTAGAGAAGGCAGTTGCGACGAATGAGCGTAAGTACCCTACTAATAGGACGGAGAATAATGGTAGACAACATGGAAACAATCATGATGGCAGAAACCAATCTAAACATTAGTATATATATATATATATATATATATATATATATATATATATATGATAAATTTGAGATATATTTTTAAGATTTTTTTGTGTAATATCCATCCACATCATACGATGAGAATTAGTAAAACATTTTATAAATAATAAATAGAATGGCGTTTATGAAACGTTTGGGCTTTTAACGCGACGACTTTCTTCTGCGATACAGGCGAGTGAATGCAATTATGAATAACTAATTAACGAACCGAACTCGATAATTGAGTTAGGTCCTGCGAATACACGGCCGGTGTTTGTTTCGGCCACTGTGCTGATTAAACATGTCGGTTGAAGAGGAGAAAATTAAGATTTTCGTCCAGTGTAATTTATTTGTCCATTAACACATCACGTATTAATAAGGGGTATATTTAGCACGATCATTCTTACAGTCTTCTTCTAGTATTTAAAAAGGTATTAAAATAGTCAATAACATACGAGAGTTTGAGCAGCAATTTGCTCAGAATTATCATTTTGTTACGCTTGTCCATTCTAGTAAAAGGTCCGTTTTAGGTTCTCGAACCTCAAGTCCCAAATTAGTTCCTATGCCCACAATAATATAATTGCGCGGAAAATTAATTTTTACTTCGTTTTTTCATTTTAAAAGACTAAAATTACAAACACACCAGACAGGAACCAGGTCGGAAAGAAGTTCAAACGTAAGGCTGTGGATAGTGGTGAGTGTGACGCCCCCCCACCGGCCTAATTCCATTACATTAACCCTCCGGGGCGCAGTTATGTAAACAATTATCTAATGCCAGCCTCCGGCGTATCTCGAGTTGTTAATCTCGACAGCGACACCACGGCTATGGGGGGAGGGGAGTGGACGCGTTTCTTAGGCCGCAACGTTACAAATGCGAGGATCGTAGAACCCCACCCCCCCTCCAAAATCCGAGTTCGCTTCCAGTATGAGGCCGGAAGGGATGATTAAATGTGTATCCGGAGGTTAAACGGGAATTTCAAGCCCGAGGGCCAACCTATATATAAAATCGGCCCGTAAGTACAGTGGATTCCAGCCTTTTCGACGGTAACATAAATCTAATTTTATTTCAAAATTTGCTACAGTAATCAGCAACATATTTATTATATTCTGTTTGATTCCATCTAGGACAGTATTTAATACCTTGCCTTTTAAAGGTTTTATTTGTATAGACACGCCATTTTTCCGAATAACTGTATACTTCTTTGATTATGTAAGAATTATTTTCAAAACGGTAAAATAGTAATAGATCTTTAGAATGTTCCATAAGCTAGGGGTGTAACAACATACAGGTTGGAGGCAGCAAATAGTTCAATGTCATATCCACCCATTCGCCCTGTCCTAATTTTACTGACAAAAATTATTTAAACAGTCTGTAGAGGGTCTAGTGTTCTCGCTTTGGGCTTTGCAATTCGGATACGGCCGGTAGTTTCGCCGATACCAAAACTCGAGGAAAACGCGGTTCGCCGCGTAGCCGGGCTACATTTATGAAACCTTTAGATCCCCCGGCGGTTCGGGGTCAAAAATATCGTTTGAAACGGGGGTTTCTACTCCCGGGAGCAAAGCCCCCAGACGGGACCGTGGACGCTCGACTAAATCCAAAAGTCTTTGACTGTAGCCCCAGCTACCACTCATACTCCAATTACCTCCATCAAAAGACCTCCCCCCTACCACCCCATCCAGGGGGGGGGGGGTATATTATGCGTCCCGTCCGCCCCTTAAATCCCGAGTCGCTTAATTCTCCAGTCTGTACCCCTAACCGCTATATTAATTGGGACTTTGGCCGTGTGCAAAATATTACGATTTTTGTTTCTTAGCAAAAACCTATTCGCACAGTATGGGCCGAAAGGGGGGGGGGGGAAGGGAGAAAAATCTGTGCACAGATTGTACAAATCCGTTTTCCATATTTAATTATGGGGCCCGGCAGGGGAGCCCGGAAAAGCCCAGGGCTGAATAATTGATTGTTGGCGTGCTGGAGACGCCCTCGCTTTCTTCCCGAAGATAATCCAATTTCGTGATATCTCTCCCCAAACCTCGGATGAAGACTGGCCGAGGGAGATTCCGCCTTCTGAGCGTTGAAACGTCTCAGGGATAAAATCAATCACGGCGGCGAGAGGAGCCGAGTCACGAACAATTAGACCGGGGGGGGGGAGATTAATTCTTAATCGCTCTCAGATGTTCTCAGAGTATAAAATCAAACGTTATTCTCGAAGTAGGGATTGCCGGGGCCTGTCATTTGGTTAAATCCGGTCTAAACATTAGTTCTAAATATAAATTATGAGTTATCGAACGAGTTATAAACCTGACGACTTTTTATCAGTGGGGGGATTTTAATTATCTTAAATCCGAACTTACTGCAGCATCATTTTCTTTCATTTGTGCGTTCGATTGGACACAACAAAGCCCTAACATGGAATTCTTAGGATTTGCACTTACATTGGATATCACAAAATTAAAATTTTAAATTACTGTTTGAAACCACGATCTTAAAAGTTCGGTAAAGCGCTGAAATTCGTCAAATCATCGAATGAAATACTCGCAATTGACGGACTCAAACTTAATGTTCGACCCGAAGAAGTGTGTAAAGTACCTAGCCGATGTTTTAATGATTTTATTTATTTGATAAGCTGAAATAATTATAATAAGTAAGTATAATACGACGCGTTGATTCCAATTTCAAATGTATGAGCGAATAGGGAACATAGATTTAGATCCGGGTATATAAGTTTTGGGGATTGCATTCTACAGATTATCGGTTGATATTTTAATCTTTATGCGCGAAATAATTTCAATCAAATACATTGTAATTGACCCGTTCCTTTGTATAAGTTGTAAATAATTGAATTTTCTGTTTTGTTGAATTATTCTAAAAGTTAATATCTCAAGTGTAGAAGGAAAACATCAGGTTAAGTAGAAAGAAATAACGATGTTTTGTCCAGGAAAATAAATATTATAACAACGATCCTTCCAGAGAAATCTGTTTCAAAGAAATAATTAGTAACTTTAAAATAGTACATTTCTCAACGGGTTTTCCCTGTCTACAAATTGGACAACTCATTAATTATAGCTCGATGTATAAGGAAAATATGATTTCGAAAAAGTTATAAAGTTGTTTATGACATGGGTAGGTGGATAAAAATAATATTTTATATACCTCCTATTTTTTTTTACTTAGGTAAATTTACAATAATTAAAAATACATTTTTGTTATTCCAACACCTATTAATTTTCCTTTAATAAGTCGTTTATGTAAATACACGTTAAATGATTAATTCTAATTTTAATTTCCATTTTCCATCGCAATTTAATGTGCAAGGTGTAATTTCGAAGACTTGTAAGAATATAAATAAATTACGTTAGCGCCGAAACCTGTATATCATAGGACCAATGAGATACAATTTTTATCCATACCTTATGTAGGGTAACAAACGAACGAAGGCCGCAATGGCGGACCGCTCTGTTATTAAAATTAATGTATACGACTATGCCCAGGAACGAGAGCGAACGTTAGCGTTTCGTCTGCTCAAAAGTGAGCTAAAGCACAAAGTAATAACGGGCAAACAGAAGAAGCCGGCCGATGGTAGAGCGGGGAGGAGGCAACCTCTTTCCCCACTAAATAATTCAACTCGGTGAGTCTCTTTTGCCGAAAAAGGGGATTCTCAGACTTCGGGCTTTCGTCAGACTCCGACGGCCTTAGCCACCCTAATTACGCGGTAATTTAATCCCGAGGGGCCGCCCGCAAAATATTTCCGCTTCGGCGTAAACCGTTTCCCACCTGCCCCAATTGAACCGAAATTACATTTTGTTAGAGACAAAATAGAAATAGCGCTTATCGTAGATTGGTGTTGTAGTGAGACAGGTCGGGGACTGGAACTAAAATTGGTAATTGACTACAGTAAAGAATTTTTATAATTGACCTTCAAACCTTTGATGTAATCCTACACACAGGTGCAGGAGCTTCTCGCCGCGGTCAGTTGCAATATACTGAGACGGTTCTCAAGCCTTGACGGTAAGACAGGGTTCTCAACGAGAGGGATTTTCGGGTTTCAGAATGGAGACTATTACAAAATGTAGAAATATGGAAAAACACTGCAAGAAACTGCAAGACTTCTGGACAGCCAAACGGCAATCGTTTGGCGTTGACTTCTGGTAACTTGGCTAAGAAGAACCACAACCAAAATTTTCGGAGTATTATGGCAAAATAAACAGGAGAATGATGTTCCTTTACACCTTCTGACCATAATTTGGTATTTTACAGTATCGATTATTTTCGAATATTATTTTTCACTAACGAGTGAATTGTATTGTGTACTTGTTACTCGATTAATTAACTAAAAAGAAATTATTGATCTGTTCCTTAACGCGTCTTTCTTAATAAAAAAGACTATTAAACTACATTTAAGACTAAATTTTTTTGGGAGTATTCTTAGGCCGGGAACTAAAAAAAATATTCATTTGTATTTTAATTACTTCTAGTAATCGATACTTGTTTCCAATTCAACGCGGTTACTTCGCGGCGTTAAATTCTCCCTTACCTCCCCCCCACCCCTGTCAATCGTCTCCTAAGGACGAGCGATAAATCGCCCCCTTCTGCTCCAAGACTCGGACAAACACTGACGGTTTATGGCCTAATGAAAAGGCATTTTTACGACTCCGATTCCGACTCATTTTTATTGCCGGGGAAGTTTGTTTCGACTCGCCCTACCCCTCACCCACCCCCCTTTCGAGAAGTTCGCATGTAAAGCAGCCTAATTTTTTTTACTGAAATTAAACGAGACAACAAAAGGTTTTCATGTTTTTTAGCGGCAAGCTCATAATAATAAAAGGAGCACGTGAGATTAAAGCCGAAGATTTTTCGCCCCCGCGTATTGATGTCTGCGGTAGTGTTCGGAGTAAATTATTTTTAATTCGATTTCACGAATATTCAGAAATCGGTTTTACAGTTTTTGTTTTCACGGATACATTTTTAAAATTTGTATTTCATTAATTCCCAGAAATCGTCCAATTTAAATGAAACCACTTCGGATTTCCTATACATTTTGGTATTTTGGTTTCCGGAACAATTAGCCAGCGCGATGATTTGTTCGGGATTCTATAAACATCAACACTATCGGAATCCCTGAAACAATTTAAATCCACATATGAAATTTCGGTGATGCTCTGTTTGCTTTCGCGAAAATTTCAAAAATGAATGGTCGTTCGTGCACCGATGATGCAACATTAGGGCGGTTGAATACATCGAGCAATATAATCGAGTTTTTTCATACAATAGATTGGATAATTTTTAATTCTATTATATCCCATCGAAGTGAGGAGTTTACAGTCATAATACACAACGAATTCGAAGATCTAACAATTACTCTTGGGCATTGGGAAACAGTTAGGATTTATTTTAAGAAGATTATAAAACAACCCTGTAGGTTTGTTGAAGAAAAATCAAGAGAAGTTCTATAAGAAAGAACTTATTTCTACTTAACCTTCCTCCCTTCACTACAACCTTTGATCGACCCAGCCGAATCAAGGACCCATTTGGGGCGGAAAAAGTCTATCCATTCCATTTAATATCCAACCTCGCGCACAAGAAGGGGGTTAATAGCCTAGTTCCTGGTGTCGGCAACAATGAATTTCGAGCGGGCGAGAAAGGCGAATGGGCTTCTGGGGGCCCGAGGATGGACGAAGGACGCTTCTGGGACGGCCCGGCCAAGGATCAGACCATTTCCAAAATTTGTCCACAATGGGGTGAAGGACCCAACTTGGCAACGCCGCACTCGGTCGTTGCCAAGGCGACCGACTTCCTAGTGGAACGCACATCGGCGGTAATGACGGTCTCTCCCTCTCGCTCGTTCTCCCTCTCTCGTTCTGGCTCAGCCTGCCGCAGAACCACCGCATCTAATCGTACAACGTTTGTTCAACTAACTCTTGACCCCCGGTGTGGCCGCTTTCCCGTCTCCGTTGTCGTATTCACAGAGAAAACTACTGAAACCCAACACCCTCCTCCTCTGATGACCGGCATTCTTGCTCTGGATGGCATTTAATTTGAGAATTTTCCATTTGAAAATTGGAAGAACGGTGATACACTCTCGGGGTGCGCGGGGTTCAGCAGGATCTCTAAAGGATTGGCCCTACCCCCACCACTTGGACACCCGACCAGCGCTTCAGTTTATCGAGCGATGCAATACGCGTTCACACGTTTGTTCTAACACACACAATTTTACTTTCGGCTAAAACCTTATTTAATTATTATTTTTTAAATCATTATTTTACTAATCGGTTGTATTCCAAAAATGTTCAGTGTTCAAAAAAGGGTCGGTATAAAACTGAACGAAATAATCTCTTATTTCTCTTTATATTCATTTTATTATTATTATTATTCCCGATCTTCTATCTCCTGTCGTTGATTTCATAGTTAAGCTACTGAAGATGGCGCGCAGCCGAAACCGGTTTAGCTAAAGACAAAACCAGTGAGAGGAAAGAGAGAAGATAGAAGCGAGAAGATAGAGAAAACTACAGTATTCCATACCCTCGCAAATTAATTATTATTTCACCCGTTGTTAAAATAACGGTTCCCTATTAAATGTATAAACTCTCAAACCACTTTATTTGAAGGCGTTTTTCAAAGTATGTTTGGCTAGATTATAACTGAATCACTTTTCCATTTAAATGGTACATACGTAGATCGTTAATTTGAATTAGAAACTGATATATCGATAAAATACCGGGAAAGACCCCAAAATAAACCTCAAAATGCAGACATTCTCATAACCCATTGATATACTTCTCTTTTCTTAAAGTACAATTCCAGGGTTGTAGCCTCGTGGAGAGGAATGCTTAATAGTTACACTCCAAGAAATAAAGGTCCTCCTAAACGGCACTAGCATCTAAGACCATGAGAAATTATTAATTAGAAAGTTAGTTGACAGAAACATCAAAGTTTAAGGAATGCTTTTGAAAAAAAGATTTAATGCTCACGAATATTATCTTAGGAAGCGCCTCATTCATATTAAATTCTGTTTAATTGATAATAATAAGAATAATGGGTCTAAACATTTACTACAAAGATTTCAAAATCAGAAATAGAAATGTCTACTGTCTTATACTCCAAGGAATTATTGAAAAATGATTCTTTTATTTCCGGTATTTAACAGGCTATATGATTGTTGCATTAAAAATGATCGATTACAACCGAAGAGACGATGTATAATATAAATCTAAACGAAGTAAACTTCTATGATATTAAATATTTACAATTGTACAAATATTTTTTAACCAATTAACTGGAAAATGGAAGTAGCCATGTTTACAGTAGGACTGTCTGTTTTCAATAATTATAATACAATAGTCATATGACAAATTACTGATACAAAATATAGAAATTGAAAACTATTTCTTCGATTGTATATAAACTCTGGAAAAAGATTTTTGGAAGGGAAACAATAAAACCACTCTTAGAATTATTTAGGAATTTGTAATTTAACGGACGTACTAGAGGAATGAATTCATCAAATGAATCGGTTTTTTCATTACTATCCTTAGACAAAGTAATGGAAGATCTAAGAATAGAGGAAGAGAGGCAATGGCTCAGCGGGACAAGGCATTACTAATTATTATTACTAACTATTGCTAGTAGAAGGAGAAGAAAGGCGATAATATCGTCGGCTCGATCGAATGGGCTAAACAGTAATGAGACTGCACAAAGACACGGGCCCATAATAGGGCTTGCCAATATACCCGCTGAACGGCCGTTTAAAAGGAGATAAAGTGTAGATAAAGACGGATAAGGGCATTACCGGACCTCGGGTTTCTAGTCGATGACTGGTCCCGGAGAATGAGACAATAATAAACGCTATTTATTCTTATTACTCCGTACCCTGCGCAGGCTGACAATATTGTCTTTTCGGGCGGAATAATAATCGTCGTAGGTCTTATAAATATACGCGTTAAGGGACATTTAAAATATGATAAACTAAAATGAGGCTTCATCTGATTTTGTAGGTCAAATTTTAATGCGACCATTAAAGCCATTGAAGTAATAACGTGCAATATGGTGGCCAGTATGTATGCATAAAGATAACTTTTATTCGTATAGATTATTTAATTATTTAATGTTACAATGTTCTTACGGTAATATTACGGTACTACTATTTGTATTACGCTGATACAAGAATGACACTAGAAGATAGCAAAGCTTCCGAAGTTAAGAGCAATTCCTCTATTTCCGGAATTTATGGGCTACCTCAACGTAGATGTTGCCGGCGGATATTTCCGGTATGTTTCTATACACGGGTTAGGTTATACGCCAGCATAATATAAAGTTATATTGTGGTGGAATTGGTAGCTTCGTTCGTTGAATGAACGGATCGCTAGAACTTCTAGACGGGGACTGACGATAATAACCACTAATAACAAGCAGTAACAATAATTTCGGGACCCGGGGCTATAATGGAGCTGGTTAATATATAGGTGCCTTCGAAGGGGCGTTTAGAAGAAGCCAAACTTTAGATAGAGAGACGGATGGAAGAGGGGGAATTGCAAGACCGCGGCTTTTTTGCGCCCCCCCCCCTACCAAACAACCTACGAAGTCAGACTTCATAAAAGTTGAAGCGGAGCGATTACGGGTCGGAACTCGCTTCTTGTAGCGGCCCCAAGTCTTTCCGCTCAGTTTTCCTCGTTGTCCCGTTCGTTTTTCCCCCTCCCGTTTTCCTTACGGAGGGTCATGTCACTCGGGATAAAGCCCCCGCCCCCCAGGTCATAACCGCGATCGAATAAGAATTGCTGGCTGTACATCGTTGCAGGTTCACATGCGCAGAAGGCGGCTGTATCATCAAATGAGAGAAGGTTTCCGCGACCGGAACTTGAATTATCACTAACCTGTCAGACAACACCCGGGAGGGACCTCGATGGAAACGGGTAAAACCCGTTCCACTCGGGCGGTTTCCAAACACAGTAAAATCACGGAATAGCAGGGGGTTAACCCCTCCTAACCGAGGTTCTTCCTACAGCATTACGCGATCCCACCGGAAGTTAGTGATAATTCTCCATTGTTGAGTTCATTTTCATATACATTTTTCAGAGTCTTACTTACGATTATCATCAATCTGGTCATCTAAATGGGTTTATTATATTAATAAGTTTAATGAATCAGTCAATAGTATTCGCAGATATACAATACTAATTATTCGTGATAATATTAGGGTACTATACATCACAAAATTATACTTCTATTATCTTGAATTGACCCCACCAAGGGATCAAATTTCGCTTTTATCATAACTACGATACTTCCGTGACGGCCCCATTCCCTCTTTTATTTTAGAGACCCAAAAATTGAAGACAAAGGGGGAAAGCCCCGCCGCGAAATCCCCATTCGTGAAGTAACGGCGTTCCAACTTAGCGGCCTCGATTCGCGCACTGGAGTAGTGTCGTTCCCCCCCTCCCCATCAACAGCGAAAAACCCGCAGTTTGTTTTTACGCCTCCGTTCACAACGGAGGGTTCTTTAGGCCTCCCCCTCCCATTTCTGAAACCCAAGGGTCCCGAAAGGAACCCTGGTAACAAAAAATAACGGCGGACGCGAAAGCGGGTGGGGCAGACCGGGGGTGGGGGGGGTTGGGGGGAAGGGAGACGGTGGGCTTAAGCGACCAAATCTCATTACTCCCAGTATCTGCATCTGAGAGAGGACCCAACGATCGCCCGGCCCCGGCAGGAGATTACCCTCCCGCCCTCATTCCCGAGCTAAAATTTGAGGTAAAATATATTCCCTTTAAAGACCGGAAAGTGTCCGTGATTTATAAATGAGAGCGGAAATATCGTGGCGTCTCGGGAAGATTTAAATGGATGAAACCAGAAATAGACAATATTTTAAATAAAAGAGAATAACCGTTAATGTACTGTTGAGTTCTGACAAAATAATTAAATCGATTTCCCTGATGTTTGCCATGGAAGTTGTAATCTAGTCCATAAGTAGAGACAGTACAGTGATCGTAAGTCGCCCATGTGATCGGTCGAATCCGCGCATATCGACATCGAGCACAATTAATCGCGGATAATTAATTCCGGTTAAAAAAATCGCTTTCCAATCATTCTTTAACACGTTTTATCACGTTTTTTATTCACTGTACTACAGCTTTAATTTTGTTTAATATATTTTTTGTTAAAATCGGTAACAGTGCAATAATCTAATCTATCATTCGTTCGATCTTCTGGATTCGCCTAATAGACCCGCCAGGCGTTGATTAACCGTCGTCCTCTCAAAACTCTTCTGGGTTCTCAAAGCTTCACAATCGGTACACATGTTAGGTCCAGGAATGGAATCACCGTTAAAAGTTTAGTTTATATTTTTATTAAACAGAAAGCGGTAAATGTTACTGCAACTCATCCGCCGTCGACTCAGCCAGTCTGAGATGTTCCGGCGAATGTCAATGTGGAACAAGTATAAGTTATTAAAAATGGATAGAAAACTTTTTCTTCATTTCTCTCGATTGATCTTCATTATTACCCCTCTATCCAACGTTCATAAATTAACATTAACAATGATATTCATTAAAAATCCATCTCTTTTCACATTCCCAATGATAACAACGTGATAATACACTTCTTCAGTTTAGACCCACTAGTGTGCCGTATAATAAACTGGATATATCCGGTAGGATAAAAAAGATGGAACTCGCTACCATATATACGTTGAACGCCGACCTGTACTTGGGTTGGGTGGCAAGTTTGGGAGAGACCAAATTTGGGGCCGGCGTCCATTACAGGAATATAGCGACCGCCGGCGCAATAACTAACCTCGTCACTGCATTTGACGGGATCGGTCCTCTCCGGATCCATTTCGGGGAACGAAAACCAGAAGATAATTACAGAGCATTCCGCGAAACCGGACATATGCATGATCGCCTATCATCTAAGCGCATTACCGCCGATCGCTTACACGTGGCATACCCAAAGATGGATTTGCAAGCTCGGTTTAACCGCTAATGAGGTAATCGGATGAGCGCGGGGGCTCCCGGGAACGCTTTCCCGGTATAATCGAAAACGAGGGGTCGAATAATTTCGGTATCGGTTTTCAAAGTGGGCGTACCGCTCGTCCCTGATGCCCGCCCCGACACAAAGGCGACTCAGGACGCGGCTCAAATCCGCTCATTAAATATAAAGTCGGACAATCGTATTTTAGCTGAGTCATCGAGGATGACAATGGAATTAATACAATTAAAACAAGGAAAACGGAGTACCAGGGCCGAACAGAAAACAATGTCGTGAGGAATATTATCACAAAACACATTCTGTTTTGTGTGAAAACAAAATTATTATACTCTGTATTTTCAACTTAAAACAATACATATATCACTCCTTTATATAACCTTTTATTCAATAGTTTCTAATATTTATGCAATCAAGAGCACGGTTCTTGGATGGTTAAATGAAAATTACTGAAATAAACCATCGTGGACCTTTAGCCGATTAGCGTAAATTTACTTAGAAGAAATTCCGAGGCGCCGATACTATGCCCGCAACACAGAGAAAAAGTGCGGCCCTAGCATAAATGAGCGCTCGAATTTGTATCAGATAATAATTCTAAGCGCCCGCACATAGTTTAGGAAAATATGCTTTTTTTAACCCTCTCCTCTGGTTGGCATGTGTGAAAGTTTTGCTTCAATACTGCCTGACGGCTGACCCTTTAACCTTAACTTCTGAACTAATTTCAGTCCTCTCAAGACGACGATCGCTTCAATCTTTAATTACTCCTTTTCATTCATTGGTGGGAAATTCAAATGTCCCCAGTGAATTTGGTCAGGTTAGAGCCGCATTCAATCACGGTGGCGGACCGAGTTTTCCTTCAATTGAACATTTAAATAGACCAGAATAGGAGTTCCATTATAATTTTATTATCGACTTAATATTTTTTCGTAAATAGTTAATTTTTCACGAAAAGTAATTAGGGTTCGATTCGGTAAATTAATTGAAAGCCAGAAATAGGTACTTTAGAAGTGTCATGTACATTGTATATAGTACATGTGTATATTTGTCAGGCTTAGTACGAGTCCCGGGTCAATTTCGTCCCCGGTATGATTTATATTCGCCGCTGTCGGGTGAAAATGGAGGAAAAGGAGAAGGGAAATTCGTCATATGAAAAAGTTTCGACGGACGTAAATCCTCGCACTGTAAGTTGGTTTTAAAGCGGCCCGAAATCCGAAGAAAAACTGAAAGAGGGAGGGGGGCCCAGATAAACTTTTCATGGCCGGAGTCGGCAGCACTGTTTCCCGGAGATTAATCAGTTTCGCGGTTCGATTCTTAAATGTTGAACAATCCCAGTTGCAAACAAACCCCTTTGGAATTGAACGGGCGTTCGCATTAATTATGGAAATGGACGATGTTATCCTATTAAACGTTGTCCAAAACAGAACAGGAGTTTCCCTGAATACTTTCGTATATTTAGGAGTCCGGTTTTTCCATTTTATGTCTTGTTAATTATTAATGTAAGACTGACATTCTTGCCATGAAACGTCCGTTATGACGTCCATTACTGAATATTATTTACTGTTTATATCCGGACTCCCGCAGTAAATTTAGCGAACGCTAATGCATTTTTGAATGCTTGGATTTCAAGATATATACAAAATCCATTTCAATATGTTATTTTCCGATGGGTTGAAAATATCGACAATTTAAAAGAACAAAGATTATCCTCGAGTGAATACAACGGAAACTCTCCGTATGAAACGAGTACAAAATAAAATTGTATACCTAACTCCATTAGTTCTATAGGGTGTTCCGGAGTCATCCATGGGTTCCAATCATTTTTTAAAAAGTATTTTTCATAGAGTGGACTGAGGCTACTCAATCAATTTAATATTGAATAAATTATTCTTCGGAGATTGTGTTTTTTCACAAGCATTCGAGTGAAATATTGTACAACTTGGGGAGTAGTTATTTTAGGACATACCCCACAACTTAATGAGTCGTCGCATGAGTGTTATGAATGGACCCCTAGTTCCAGATGGAATAGCGGAGAGGATCTCGTAATGATATCCGACTCCCATCTAATAGAACGCATTCAAATTTACATATGAGCATAATACACTACCATACTTTAAGATAGAAACTAATGTTGCGGTATTTAGTTTGTCGGCCGCATATGAATGTCGGACATTAACCTCTGTAAGATTGAATTCCGGCGGAATCGCAGGGCACTGAGAACAGAAAACCGGACGTAATTTTTATAAAAATTAATCAGGTTTCAAAACCCGTAACTCTGGAAAATAAATTATTCCCACGTGAGTTGTCTCTGGAAACAGTTCTACGGTTTGGCCAATCGGAATTCCGCCCAACGCCGGAAAAAGGGGAAATGTAATTCGTCATATGAAAGCGTTTCGAGAGGGGGCACGTAAATTCTGTCTCGGGAGTGGTCGGGGTTAAACCGTCTCGCGGATTTAATAGAAATTCGACTCGGTCCCGGAGTGAGGAAACGGAATCTTGCGCTACCCCGAATTAAGTTTTCATGGAATGCAGTAATACGGTTTGTTCGCGGGAAAGAGAGAGATAGAAGAGAGGAAGAGAAACATAGCGTTGTCGGTTATATCGCCAGTCCTCCCCAAACCACGCACGCTTTAGAAGATTCCCGGCCCTGCCTTTTCGATTCGGGTACCCTAACCATCTTTCTTCGGGTAAAATTCGCGATTATCAGACGACAAAAATTTATACAGAAAAATTCTGAACCAAAGTTGTGTACTGTCTCTACTTTATTAATTGTGATGTGCGAAGATTAGTGTTCTATATCGGTGTGTATTTAATTTATGCATAAGGTGGAGTTAATTTGAGATGGAGCCGTCGATTCATTGGACAGATATAGCAGAGCCCCACTGATTTGCACTACATACCGAACACATAAAGTGGCCTGCCTATACAATATTTAGGTCAGGTAATAAATTAAATTTATAAAAACTAATCCCTGAGTGTAATGGCTCCGTTCATTATTCCGGGGATACTAAACCCGCAACACTCGTTTGGGAATCCGACTTAGTATCAGCACAATGCTCAGGAGGAACACTCCAATATATTTACAGAAATAAAAACTGTGTAAAATGTAAAAGTACGTTCTTTTCGATTTATTGTTATACACCAAATTATTCATGTTCATATAACTAAACTATTCTGTTTTGTTACCAAATTTATTTATTTGTCATACAGTAATCCATTTTCTGACCCCGGATGGAGTTATATAACGTATAAATATTTGAAAAAGGACTTACGTATATCTTACGATTGGAAATTTCCCTATTCAATACGCTATTGGTTCCATCATTTTCTGCCCTGAGCGGAGCCCAGTAAAGGAATACTAAAAACTCGGATATGCCCAATAGGCGGTGGGCGGGAACAACGTATTGACTGCGGAGAAGCAGAAACGGGGTTGGGGTTAGAGGAGGACATTTCATTCTGAGGGGCCTAAATTAGATAAATGGATAGGTCCCAGAAACAATTTCGGCTTCTCGTCGTTGGGGATCCGGACCAAGGAGGTGGGGGTGCGTGGGTGAAGTGGGGGGGAGAGGGGGTTGAGAAGACCTCGAGAAAATCCACGAGGAATCCGATTATAGAAGAGCGTAGGTTTTCAAAACAGGAAATCGATATATCCCTCCCCCCGGCATCGTCCCCTTCAACGTCGAAGACCCCCCCCCTCCGATCACCAAGTCGAGTTCCACTCGATTGCTCGATGCCCCTCGATTAGGGGCCTTTTTCAACGGCGGTCTCTATTTACTTTTGAGGGTCACGTTCAAAGCCGGCCGACGCTTTGTCAAGTCTCCCGGAATTGTTTAAACTCGAGAAATTTTTCAAAGCGGAAAACCGCTCCGGGAGCAATATCCAAGGCCTTGTACACGTCGCGTTCGGTTATTCGACCTGGATTCCTTTTTTTCTTCTTCTCCTAATTTATCTTCAGTCGGTCCCAATGTGTACCGACGGCGCCCCAACTTTTCGTTCGAACTTATACTTGCCGCCTCTTTGCCGGCTGAGCGAATAGGGATTATAAAAGGAAGCCCACCGGTCAAACGTTCGAGTATAATCAAGTTTTCATTTGTTGACCCATAGAAACGTCGTTTCTTCTGGTATTTTGAGGGGAGAATTTCATTAGTAATCTATCAATGTTCTTAAGGACATTTGTTATACTATAATAATCGTTAAATTAACATAAAAGTATTATAATTCAAATGTATCTCAACACAGTAATGTTCGGTTCTATTATGTAAAGGAATCATATAAAACTACTTAAAGAAAATGATTAAAGTGTGATCATAAACGCTGAGAAGGAACAATCGTTCCCGATGATGGGCCCTCATCGATAAAAATGTTAAAAAATGTCTCATTTCCGTCAAGACAAAACGGTCGACGGATTACACCGAAACCGGTTTAGTATTGGGGACAGCATAAATACAAAGTTCTTAATTTCGTTAACATCGGGCATTATTGTTGGGCCGAAAAAGAACTGCTTGTATCCGGGGCCCTTTCGAACGGAACAGGGATAATTAAACCGACTTACTTTAATTAACGGCCCCCTCTCACGATATTGGACGCTGACAAATTCTATGTTGCCAATGGCATAATGTCCTATGGCTCTGGGTAATTAACGAAAATAAATCGATTTTATCGGGCGTTCCGCTCGACCGGCCTCCAATCGGGTCTAAATCCTCCTTACAGCCGTCGTTAAATGACGCTGTCAATACGGTTATTTTTGCTTTATATTTACAACCCGGGAGATGTTATACACACAAAAAAAACCCTTATCCGCATATTGCTTACGCGGCTAAACATTTTTTCTTCCACGATGAAGTCAAGTTATACAGATATAATGGTAATACGAGTTGATATGTGGACCCTGAAAAGTTATGTAAATTTCCATATAAATATGACTAACAAGAAATAATCAATCAAATTTACCTTACGTATATTTATTATTATTTAACTCTATTTGGCGATGATAATAATTACTCCAATTAAAATTTGCCGAATAAAGGGGTATTCGGACATTCTCAAAAAAGTGTATAATTTTTAGATGTAGAAGTTATATAAATATTTACAAGGTGACTATTTTGAGGTAGGTTATGTCGTGTTCTATCCTCCGTACCAAAGCACCTGGACTCCAGTTGGGTGTTCTTTGTAACAACTAACAATCTCATTTAAAGAACCATAATTAAACCATGGTTCTTGTGATTTTCATTTTCCACTCAGTGGGTTGGAATTTTAGAACGATCTATATAATTAGTTTATAACCAACCCTAAGTGATGAACAAACCAACTGACGGAAAGCTCCGGCATGGTATTCCAAATCCTCGTAGGCCCCCAAACAGAAAGTTATTTGTTTTAATATTGCTCTTAAAATTTCGATCCGCAAAGTAGATCAGGGTACCCGTAATCTTAAATTCCGGTCTACCTCAGGTCGTTTTAATTTCGATTTAACGGCACCCTTTACTTGTATTAAAGTCAAATATTTGCTGATGCTAAATATAAATAAGGAGAAAAAAAATCGGTTAGTGTTGGTGGTGAGATGGGGGGAGGGGAATCGTGTGACAAACGCCCCCAATGGCGGTAGCACGGTGGTCTATCGACCGATTCGTTTTAATATTTGACGAGGACCCATAACTGAAAAGGTTCAAGTCAAAACCGGGAGAATTTTATCGTTCCCGATCCGGGATCTAATATTTTCTTTGGCGCGATGGAGTCAAAAGAGCCGGGGGCGGTGGCAGAAACTTGATTGAGCAGTCAGCCTCCGATCTACAAAATATTTTTGAACATTTCCCTCCAGTTTTTCACGGGTTTTTCACCATCAAAAGATGCATTCTGACCGTTATTAGAGAATATTAAAGATATTTCAATTCCAGTACACTACTTCTCGCCCTGACTGAAGAGGTTTTAAATCTTCATTTGAAGTAACCTAGTATGCACCGAATATTCTTTAGTTTCAAGAAGCCAAGATTGTGCCACTTGATTTCTTAGTGGATTTTATGCTTTATTTTTTGGTTTTCAAATATAATTAATTTGTTATAAAAATATACCGGAAAATTAAATATTTTTAGGGCGCAATTTTAATTGCTCCTATGATTTTCTGTGGCCCCATCGGATCCATCCATTTTAGGCTCTCCCATCGTCCGTAGCATTCGGTTAGTATAGAGTGACCTTATAAAAATGTACGCGAATTGCTTGTTTGAACACCAAGTTGAAGTAATGAACAGATAGTAAGAGGTATAATATACTGAACAGAATGCGGTCGTTTTGAATGTGACACAATACCATTCTTAAAAAATTTAGGCGATATATTAATATAATAATCATAACAATTTAGATGAAATAATCAATCCAAAATAAGTTTAATTCACGCGCGAGAAGGCTTGGAAAGGGTGAAAATTTCGAGGTGTAACATCAAATTCTGCCATATTTCATGCAAAAGCATAAAGTACAATTGGACAAAAAGTTGACGCTAATCGGATCGAATAAACCTGGCTTTACGGCCCGCCAAAACTCGTACCACACCTCTTTCTACCCTGCGTACACGCGAAAAGCATCAAGTTTTATTGCGAATAAAAAGTGGAGAAAAAATAATCATATTTTCCGTCCCCTTTCCTTTTTCGCCGTCATTTATTTTCGCAGCTCTCCGAGCCGGCCCGAGAGATCCTATCGCGACTCCTGAGGCATTAAAGAGTTCCTATTCCATAACTCATAAACCTCCGCGGGAACCCGGCCACCTCGCCCGCTGATGCAATGTTAATTTTGTTATCTCATTAAGCTTGAGTTAACCTTCTCATTATTACGGCTATTTTTATGGCAGTGGCTAGGTCTCCAGCCGGTTGTACATTTCCTGAATTTTCGGGACGTCCCACTCTCACCCAAATATAAAACCCAAATGTAATGGACTTCGGGTGACGCCTGAATTTCACAATTTCAACTCGGTCCATTTAGGGTACCGACTGTAATTTATGCGCGGGGGGAAAAATTCTTCCGAGATAAAAAACTGAAGACGACATAGTCTGAGTAGACTATACGCATCCGGAATGTTTCGGATTCGCCGGGAATTAGATTCACGAATGATCACTTACTGCTTACACTTAAAATAAAATATCAATCAAGCTTCTACAGAATGTTCTATTACTAGTTGGAAGAATACGCGCTTCCTGGTCCTGTTCTGATGAATTGATCACTGTTGATGAATGTATTCATACATTTTAGAATAACGTTTCAAAAATATCATGGAAATAACATTCTATTTCAGTTCAGACAGACTCGATCCCGTGTCCTCCAGAAATCAACGATCCGAGCTAAACATACTGAGAGCATTATAATAATGACAGCAATATTATTGTTACTCTTTATTAACTTTATATTGAGGAAGCGGTGTTTAGAAAGAGACCACTGAATCAGAATATTTATTGTGGGTTCAGAGTTTAAAAGGTGTGTTCTGTTATTGTAGTTGAAATTTCAATTTAAAATTTGAAAGAGAGGTGGGAACCCAAGTCAGAACCCAGGAACCGCATTGGTCAGACGGTTGAATTCACGCCGGAATTCCTTACCTCTCTGCAAATTTGAAATTGAATAGCACATTGAGAGTTTCAAACTCTGGACCCTAAAATAATATTCATATAAACAAATATTCTTCGCATTTCTTCCACAAGAATTTTTTCACGACTGCCCCTCCACAGACTTATATTTTATGCACCCAATATTCCGAATCATTACCCGGCTGAAATTAGAAACGTAAAATTTTAACGAGTCAACAACCGCCCTTTCTGTTCGTTGTCCGAGCAGGAGATAAAGTCAATTTTAATACCAGAATTTTAATTGGTCTATGTAAACACTCGTTTAAACGCCCCTCACCCACCATTGTCATCATGTCCGCCGTCTTCAGACGGATTTTCTTTGTCGTTTCGTGTTTCGTCTGTGAATAATTGATTCGCTTTTCTTCTTTTTTTTCAGAAAAATCAGTACTAGGTACCAGTTCTATACTCCCGGGGTACGTAATACAAAAGTATTACGCCAGTTCGGCGGTTCGTTCAGCAAGGGCCCCGAAGCAGTGCAGTTAATAGGACTATTTCTTTATTCAAACATGAAATGATTCAAGCGCACACATCCTATCTGGGAACAAAATTGACATGGGCAAGAATATTAAGAGGGGCCAAGGATTCTATTTTGGAATAATAACGACCCGTTCGAAACAAACGGAATTGTTCGCCGACGGACGGGTTTCCTGGAAAATTCGTTTTATATTCCACGGGGATTGAATTAAAGCCCGAATTGCATTTGGCCCATTAAGCGAGTCCGAAAAGTCCGGCTTTCAACGCCCGGTAGCCGCCGAATTCAATTTAGCCGAAGGTTTTACACCCGTCAACTATTCTGAATCGCGACAGTTCTTTATCCACTCCGCCCCAAGCCCAATAGACCCGAGGAATGGCTCAAGCTATGAGAAACCAGAAGTCAAATCAAGTCAAGTGATAATTATTATTAATATATATATATATATATATATATATATATATATATATATATATATATATAACGAAATCTCGGTTCTATAAAATTCCAGCATAATAAGGAATCAATACATTGGGATTGTGTCCCGACGAGTTCCGCTTTTGGACGATTGGAAGGCACTTTGTCTTTTCCGGCCTGAAGAACTTCGGGCAAAACCGATTTCCCCGGGGGAACTCAAAAGAAGGATGGGGCCCGACAATCAATTGATAATTTCGAAACGTATACGAGGCGCAAAAGTTTTCAGACTCCTTGATTGTGCGTCACCAGGGACAGTTGATCTCGAACCTTTTATCGAGGGGTCTCAATCCGCTCGGGGAGACAGATTAAAAGATGGACTCGGGGTTGGCGGACTCCGATTTTATTGTTTCCGATAATAAAAAATGAGATCAATATAAAATGGAATCATTATTTCTTGTTTCTGTTCGTTACGCTTTAAGGAGTCGAAATAATCAATAATAAATTATTCGATAAAGTTATATTCGGATAATAGAAAATACATCATTATTAAGGAAAGAAATTTATTTTACAATGTCAACATAATAAAAAAATAAAACATTTATTAGAATTAACGCCTTATGTGTAATTAAATAGCACTGTTAAAATATCTCACAAAGAACTGGAAATGTGTAACAAAAAGAAAGGAGAAAAAATAGTTAAGATGTTTTTTCGGACACTTGCAGAAAATATAGGAAGGAAAATGTAAGCCAAAAGTATAGTTGTATCAGCGACTTTTGTTTGACATATATTCCATACATACAGTTTCCGTTTTTCTGTCAGTATGGCTTTATGTGCAATTCTGTATTGCAAGGGACAATTAAAACGTGCAAATAACATTAAAATGAGGCATGCAAACCTCGTGAAACATCTCGAAACAGTTCTGGAAGAAAAGGCTAGGGATAGGGACTCGAGTTTAAATTCAGTAATAAAAACAGACGAGGCAGGAGTACTAAGTAATTTAATTGTAATATCTGTAAACTTGAGAATTGAATACCGCTGACAATGGAGAAAAACACGGAGGAACCCGCGGCCAGGAAATCCAATGGTTAAGTCTTTATCGATATCACATTTAAAGAAGTAAATAATTACTATGTATACATGCTGAACAGACTTTGCTTGTGTTCGAGTATCGAACAAATGCCTACATCTCCAACCGCGTTAAACGCTCAGGCATGTTTGAATTAAACCTCCTTAGCTCAAACATGAAAATTTATCACTCGGTTACCTGAGAAGACAATTACCGTTCGTTTAGCACAATGGCCTGATTCCACTTAATGCCAACCGCTCAAGTACCATCGTCTTTACACGGGTAAGAAGGTTTAATATTCATCCTGAACATCTTTTCCCGCGGGTCGGTTAATACGAAAAACTACAACCGCTACAGTTTAAACGGCGATTCCACTTCCGTTGCAATTACAGGAAGATCGGTACACAATTGTCCATTTCAGAATCAAATCGATTTTTTAAATTTTTATCAGATGAGGAACTAAACACTTTATGGAGTAATATTAGTATAGCAATTATTCAGTACATGAAAACTACATTTAACCACATTTTTGTCAAAAAATGTTACGATATATTTTTAACGCGATATATTGTGATGCGAATAAATAATTTGTTACCCGTTATTATTACATTTATCATTTAGATTAGAAGTTTCATAATTAAATTCTGTTTCAGTGTAATTTTCAAGTTTCAAACTTTTATAAAAGATGAATATAAGCCAACCGGTTTCGAAACCGGAAACGAAAATTGGAGAGGATTTATTACTTATATAAATAATTCTTCTCTCGGTCGCTGTCAGAAATGAATTTCAGCGCACGAAGATAAGAACCGATAATTAATTTTTATCATAAAAAATATAAAAAAAACAAACGGGAAGTGATTGATTGAATGGCGGGATCCAATTTTAATTAACGATGTGTATTAACGGAGAAAATAAAATTACCACCGATCCGTTTTCGGATGCAATTAATTTTCATTTTCACAGAAAACGTCTTGGACCTTAGAGCCTCAACATCTTAGAGTACATGATAAACATTTAATATGTTTTTTCGGATTCGACGAAACAAAAAATTGAAATATCTCTTCTGGCGCCACTCGCTTATTTGCTTCTATGCTAGGCCGGTAGGTTTATGTTTTCCGGTAGGATGAAGCCTCTTCTCATCACTGCCAGGGCACCGTTACTGTTTGAGCACAAATCCAGCAGAATAAATAATACTGGCGATGGCGAAAAGTCCAATTTGCATATCCTGAACGTAGTCGAACGTTGCGAAGTTAAAGAATATCATCGAACATCCCAGTTTCAAGAACGAAAAAAAATAATCGACATCAAATTAAAACCTTATTACCGTTGCCCGGTATTAAATCGAAGTTCAAAGACCAAAGAATTTTCCGACCGGGGACTCTCAATTAGATTGACCTATTCCAGGAAGAAATTAAAAAACGGGGTCTTTCAGGCCCCGAAGTAAAAATAGAAGGAAAAAAAGAAAATGGAGGAAATCTTAATTGCGGTTTCCGATCTGCAAACGGGCCCCGTGACTTGGTGGTTTTCTCGCAGCTCAAAAAGGTTGTTACATCAATTTTATTTTTTCAACCGCCAGTGGTCATCAGAAATTCAGTTATCGAATTAGAGTTATTTCCCATAGATGCTCTTAAAATACGGCTAACAAATATACATCTGTGTACGCGATTTGCGGACACGTGAGACGGACGATTAAAAGCACCCTGTCAGAACTGAAACCTCATTTCGTACCTCGCCCGTGCCAATCACTTGTCGGTGAACTAACTGACAGTTACAAGAGAGCACTTCCACGGCAGAGAAGGTCCATCGGAGAGCGGGGATATTCCGGAACTTCTGAAACTCTCCAACCGTTTAGTTTTTTTTTTCCCCCCGAGTAAGCAGCCAAAATTGAATAGGGTGGGTGGACAAAACATTGGTGAGTTCCGGGGTACTCAGCACTTAATAAATATGTAACTATTACTAATAAACCGAGAATTCTAACAAAATATAACGATTTAATAAATATAGAATGATTCATCTTCGAAGGCGGAAAGGCAGTTGGATCGAAGTCGAATATCAACAAATTACCTGAAAAATGTCTAATATTCAGAGTTGGACTCCGGGGCAATCCGTAGACCGGATGTCAGAGCTTGGCCGGCTGGTTAGATGCGGCTTTATCGTTCGTGCAGAAACTCGCGGCCGGCCCTTGATGTGTTTACACCGGCGGATCTGGTCGTTGCCTTGCCGGCAATAAAAAGAGACCAGTGTGCCCGGGGGGAAGGGGAGGTAAACGACCAATAAAACCTTTTACGGTGAACACGGAGAAAGTATTTGCACAGATATATAACAAATCTGCTCATATTTAAATAATGTTTACATATATGCTATGTCTAATATAAGGGGTCCTTACAATTTAACTAATTAGTATAATTATTATTATAATTCAAATTGCGTTCAATGTATTTGGAAAATCGTTAGACGCACGAGTCTCTGTTTGGTCTTAAGCTAGAATGGTTCCGGCTTCGTGGGCAAGATACGTGCGTAAATATTTCAGCATTATAAATTACATCACAAATGTTATCTATAAGGATAACTAGAAATACGTATAATTTTAAGATAGGATATCATTAAGAATTGAGCATAAATGTTCTTAATCTTCTGGGGGTATATAAAGCATAATTTAATATTTGTAGGTTAAGGAATTGTAAGATTTATCTCTAAACTTACAACATAATTAAAATCAATTATAACATTTGGAAATTCGTGTGGAATTTAAAATTGGATATTTGAAAAGTAACCGGACGAACGAATCAATGTGAATTATCCACGAGATAAGTTTTTTAAGGATCTAGGTGTTCTAATAAATTATTCGCTTGAATTCTGAATTTTTTAAACTGACTTAAACCTCAGAATTATAAAATTTTATTTATTTCTTTTTTCTCGAAACCGTAAATTATTGACGCGGCGTGGACATTTTGTCAACACCAGGCGGGACTATGAAATTAATTAAAGGTGAGAAAATAATACCAGGTTCGAAACTATGCACTTCATATTGTCTGGTATTGACATGTGGATGGCAGATTTAGCCTTCAGCGTTTTTCAACTTGTATTCGAATGTCAGAAACAATCCCGGCCCCCTCCGAACGAAGCTGTCTCTCAAAAAGGTTCCGCCCTGAAACCTCTGTATATTTGCACAAAACACCTTTCATATGATGTGTCCACACCCAGGTTATTAATTCTGATACAAAAAGATTGCTAAGCTTAAGACGGCTGAAACACACCCGATACTAATAAACGGAGAATAAAAAAACACTTCTTTCTTCCAAATTAATATTCTCTGAATACAAGTAACTGCAATCTATTTGCAGCGTTCAAATCGCCGTTTGAGCACAGCTTTTAATTTATGTAATTTATATGCGTTCAAAGTGTACACGAAATACATAATTTTAGTTATTTTGGTGTACCCGTCGTAGTTTATTCGTAAAATATTTTGCGACACTGTGTTAAACATTTCATGGCACCATTTCAGCAAACTTCCCTTCCGGATTGAGGCCCGGTTTGTAAAGTGGCTCAATCCCCCACCACCATCACTGACTCGGGTGCGCCATTTCTCATGACGAAAATGGACCCAATCGGTCTTTTGTTAAAATAGCCAAGCGTTTAGTTTCTCGGTTACATATTGTTTTTTCACTCCTCGCGAAGACGCTCGTCTCTGAAGTTGTGGCGGAAAACGGATTAAATTTTAAATTCAATTTGAATTTCGAGTTGCTATGCAGTGACATATTGGAGCCCGACATAATGGCGGTTATTAGGGGGGAAAAGAGGAAGCGATGATATTATCTAGGTCCGACTATAATTATTAAACGCCCCCTTCAGAGCAAGTCGAGCTCCGCCTTCTACCTGAATGTTCAAAACATTTGGGATTTCCGTCTAAAATAAATTGGGAGGAATTTTAAAGTTGGCAAACTGTCGAATAAACGGTTAACCCCCGGGGAATAAATAAAAGGTTTCTGGACGAAGAATGAAACGAACTTTTGACTCTTAAAATGTTTCCCAGGGACTTAAACTGGTTCTTGGCCCGCCCCCTCCCCTTAACTTCAGAGCGACGAACGTGGTCTTCGAACTTTACTCGTTGTCACTCAAGGCAATTAAACGCCGACCGGGGTAAAGTCATTTTTAAACGATTAGTCACTTCCGAAGCGGCTTAACCACCCACAGAACACCCCTCTGGACAATGTAAAACTCGTATAAATGACACTTAAGTATCACACAAGTTTATTATAACGATTAGGGATAAGTTTACAATATAATAATACATTTCAGACGTTAAACATGTAATTAACTATAAGATAAAAATCGTAAATTGTATCCCGACGTCCTGTATAATCAGCATTAGTATACATGCTTGGTGATCTTTTTTAGGACATTTTCTCTGACTTAAGTAAAAAATCGCTCTCATACTGCCTGATTCTACGAGTGAATGACTATTTTTTGCCGTTGGTTCCTACGCAACAACCTAGACATGTTGGTTACCCGAACCCAATATTACGCTAGTATGAATCATTCCTTAATAGCCAATACCTCTCTAACTATTGGAGGGCAGAGCAAATCTCGTTAAATATTGAAACTTCACCGCCCCCATTATGAATCATCTATGGGCCCCGGTTGCCCTCTCCGAACACGGGCTATTTGCGTTCAATACTTCTGGGTGGAAGCTATGTCGACTGTCCGTGTTCGACCCGATTTACCCGGTGAAATATTCAGTGACGGCACCCCTAAGACAAAGGGTATGAAACCGCGGGTAATTGATGAGCGGATCCGTGGTTCGGATGAGGCACCGTGTCATCAGGGTCTCATCAAGGATTCAACGTCGAATCGATGCCCCACTAATCATATATTCACCGCCGCTCCCCCGTCTATCGATAATTCAAGCTATATAATCGGGCAGCCCTGTTTTTAGCGTCGTACCGAGCGATATTTTTTTTTTGCTTTTTTAGATTTTCATTCCGCCACCTCCGAGGTTTTTTTAAGGCGTCGCGACATTTTTTTTATTTCCAATCATCGGCGTGTCCGACCAATGCCGCTCTGCAATAAACCGATTAGACGGAGGAAATAACCGTACGCCGCAATTTGTACGAAGTAATTTTTCTTAAATAACTTATTTGTGTCCCCTCGAGGAAAAATTAGTTAAACCAATGTAGATGCTAACATTTTATAATACAGTATGAGTAAAAGGTCATTTCTTCCAGTGATTTATAAATTTCTTAAATTTATATGTGTCTAAAAATTAGAAACATTTTGCTTTATTTAATAACGATTCTTAACAATAATCAGCACTAAGGTAATGAGTCTAGGCATATTTTCGTCTCAACACCAATACCTTTAGAATCAGGGTCCCTGACCTTACAAGCTGGTAAGTTTAATCTCGTTTTATTTGTCCTTCCAGCTTTTCACCCATTAAAGCCAACATCGAAGAGAGGACGAGGCTAAACCCTAGCACTTAAAATAATTCGAGCTTAATTCAGTAGACCAGGATTTAACTACTAGGATACTTAACGGAAAATCTCTTACTTCAGAAAATCCGTCTTTACACCTCATAATAACGGAATAAACGACAGGCAATTCAAACTTATTGCAGGATGGATGTAACTGGCGAATTCCTAACGATACATTTTATTATTAAAATAAAATATTTTGGAGTATCGCTAAGGTGGTTCGGATTATCCTAATTTTTAGGCCTTATTTCTTATTTGACGTTTTCGTATATTCCCGGTTTAGCTTAAGCCAAAACAGCGTGATCAGACGGAAAATCATGCTTAAATAGTACTAAATTTTGACACTTCATATTTTATAAATCATGCCTATTAAGCATACCTATGCCTATACCTTTGAATTCAGTATATATATGTGACGGATAGACTAATTTTCAGGCCTTAAAATCGTACCGGTATTTTTCCACCTCGGAAACGCAAGACCTTCTTCCGTCATTGGGGGTTCATAAAATACCAGGGTGGGTGCTCCTGCTCGGATTTTCGAGAGGCCTGAGTTTCCAAAATATTTCAAGCGGGTCAACTATGTCATGTCACCGCTCTGGGTTTCATCCGAGCGTTCCCTTCAGTCACAACACGCCTGCTCCGTCTTTCACAAATATGCGCGCCCCGCTTATTCAAAATTTAAAAAAAAGAAAAAAGAGTACTAGCATCTTATCAAAGTTAATGTCTTATATACTTGCAGCTAGCGACATAGACATATACGGTTGAATGTCGCTGGTACACCATAAGGCCGTCCCACCTTCGATCGCCGGTGGTGAGCCAAATTTTCATTCAAATTCAAATTTGAGTTGTCAATATGTATTAAAAATATATTAGAATATTTCAATGCATAAGTAACAAAGTAATGCAAGACTTGTAAAAGCTGCAGTTTCAGAAATCGAAAGCCATATTAACATCTCCCACAGATTAAATGTTTTGTGGACATTCACTGAAGTTTACGAATTATAATTCAATCTAGCGCCTATGGACGGTCTGAATAAGAATAAAACCGCAACTTCTGAACTACTTTTAAAAAGGACGCACGAGGTTATTTAAACGCCCGGGTTAAGAACTGGAACGATCCACGACGGAAAATCTAACAGAGCGTATAAAATTCAGCGGCCCAACTCCGATTCTATTTTTCCCAGTTGCTGACTTCTGGCGACGAATTATAGCTTTACAATAAATTTAAACTATAAACTACCCTTGCAATATAAAACTTTCGATACGAACAGCAGCCTGCAAGATAATGATAGTAAAACCGTTTCTTTCCAACGGTTCCTACATTTAAAGTCTGGTTTATCATCTAGCGATTTAATCCCATTTTTCTTTCTTTTAAGCAAAAATATGTCGTATAATAAAAATATTTCAGAAACATTGTTATACTGAAGTGTTAGTAATATATATTAGAGCTCAGAATCAGGGAAGAGCAATAAACTGTAAAGGCGTTTCTATTGTTTGGAATCACACTTAGAAATATTTTTCGCAGAAATTATTACAAAATGGCACCAAAGCGTAGGTAATATCATAGTTATTTAGACGCTTAAGTTACATAACTGGAAAAAATCCTCTTATTACCGTTTTGATTTCGCAACGATACTTTCTACCCTTTATACAAACATTTCTTATACCTCTTATACGGCGTAAAAATGATACCTCTGTTTGATCCCGACTATTAAGATCTAATAGACCTAACCTTATAGCTATCTGTAATACGGCGGTTCAATCAAGTATTTTCCATCCTTCGTTTAAACATTTCATATAAATAAAAGTAAACTGCGTGCGGATAGCAGGTATAATGGAATTATAAGGTAATAAGTACACAATATGCCTGAAATAAGTGGAACGAGGGTGCATACTCGCAAGGAATATAATAGTTATTTAAACACTCGGGCTTCAGAACTGGAAGGAGGAATCTAACAGAGAGCGGTGCTCGTATAAATTCCGTAACCCGGCGGCGGTGGCTTTGCCCCGGAATAGGGCAGGAGTATTCCGGTTCTATTTTTCCGGTCTCTTTGCCCCTTTCTTTAGGCGGCCCCGAGGGTGGGAGGGGGTACGGCGGCCGGGGGCGGCGGAGGGATACGGAAAGAAAACTTTGAAATTTCAATTAGACCTGTGGGGAGGCGGGGGCGGGAGGATGAAGTCGGGCGAAAAATGAGGCTCGGGGGAATGGGAGAATGGGGACATTTTGGGTGCCCCGGGGCGGCGATCGATATTCACTCACTACTAGAGTCACTACTGGTCCCCGTCCTTTTAGACCGCAATCGGCGGCCGTCTCGCTTTTGTTGGGGGCGGGGGCGGGGGGGGCTGGACTGGGGCCAGGCGCCACCGATCCGCCGAATATAGAACCCTATTCCACTGCAAACCGAACGCTCGCCAATTCGGCCACTCGAGTCGATTGCTATTTAGCCGCCGAATGTAATTAACGGTTTCACGGGAAAATGTAGCTTCATTGTGTCCAGGAGTTACATAGGGAAACCGCTCCCTATATTGAGACGGAGCGCTTATCAGTTGTAGTATACGCGATACAGCTGTATCGCACAAATCTCAATTCCAAATCATGGATAAGATAGTAACATATAAACCGCATTCTAACTCTCGGTAGTGACTACCCTAAATTACCTATATTATATATATATATCTAATAATATTTATTGTAAAGCTTATATTTTGAGTGAATAACGCCTCACCGTTCCCAATATCATGATGAGACTGAATCCTGAAAATTGGAAACGGCCTTGTGGTCATCAGGAATGGTGCTTACGCCAAAATATAGTTACGCTTAAGCGGAAACAACATGTGTCCAATAATAAAATTCCGAAACACTCAATTTTATAAACTTTCAATAATCAATCGACCAGTATGTTCAAATAGTCCTTTCTGGGACATGATTTGCGCATCGGTGGTTACCACTTACTAACAACTAGATTTCTCAATTAAAGCGAATATCGGATGAGAAAAACAATTCCGTAGATGCGGGACGGGACATTACATTCCTGGGAACGCCTAGAGGCGTTCGTCCTGTGTCATTGCAACCGCTGATGGACATAAAAAACCCTCGGATTTTTTATTATAAACTTATAAGAGATAAGTTAAATTTTAGATCGAGGTTAGCTTGTAAAAACCTAGAAGGGAAAAGAACCTTAGTCTCGGGATCATTAGTCCGTAATAAAGGAAGCTGGACACTATCTAAAGTCAATAAATGTGACGTCGATTGTCACAATTTCCTGTTTTTAACTCCGGCGATTCATCGAGTAAAACTTTACTGAAGGATTAATGCCGGCGCCGGCAAACAGAATTTCAAAGTTGACTCGGGGACCAATCATTGAATATTATATTATTTGCTCTGTCTACCGCGCATATTATAAAACGGAATAAATAATTTTTAACCTTTTTCTCGGGCTCCCTCGGGGAGAATTTCTCCTCTTTTTTCTAATGTTTTACTTTCTAGGTGTGAGGTAGGGGGAAGAAAAAAATATTAAATTGAAATTCGCAACTGGGAGACTGCGCCGACATTTAGGCAGGCCGACGTAATTGGCCGAGGAGCGTAAGAGGCTAATCAGAGGGAGCATATAGGAGCACGATCCCCGCGCTTAATGGAAGGACCTCCTTTGTTATTTTACCATCCTTAAACTCTGAGCCCTAGCGCTTTTTCCCTCCCCCATTTGTTGTGTTGTTTTATACTACCGTTGTATTTGCTTTACCGTGAACAATTCGAAGAATGTCTCGCTTAATTTGGTTTTAAATATCGTGTCGCAGGTGTTATCAGGAGTGTATTTCTGTGGTCACAAATACGAATATTATTTACAGGCGAAGGGAATCCCCTCATTACTGTCTGACGTAATACACTTGAATCCTACCCTAAATATATTTTTCGGAACTAATATTTGAGAACGGTAAACGGGCCTCGCACTGGACAAAATGCTTCCACTCGACAATCTTATTGCACACTTCACCATTTATACTTGCTCGCTGTTAAAAAAAATAACGCCTCAGGTTTCGACTATAGGATTAGGATGGTGCGTAATTCGAAAGTGAAATTTGTTATATTTTTGTATGCCAAGGTCACAGGCAAACGGCAATTCGAGACTGTATGCGCGGTACATTTGAGTATAATTGTATGTAAAGCTAATAAACCAACTGCGACCACTTGAAGCGAGAGTTCGCGGTATCGTCACCCTATGGTGCGGTACTACTCTAGAACCGGTTTCGGGTTCTGGTAGGACAGTTTGGATGGAACTAGATTAACACGGGAATCCCTGTCCACAGTCCCTAATGATGCTGACACCGGCAGAGACGTCCCTTGCCTCTGTGAGCCCCAATGGTTCCTCCCTCCCGAGGATTTAACTTTAACCGAGGAGCAATTAACCCCATGGGGAGTAATAAAGTATCAAAGGAACGGTACGGACTATATATCCTAGGACCTACGTCCGTCTATCTAATGAACATTATTTATTCTGTATTTAACACAGATGCATTAACACAAACCCCGTATTGATATTCAATTAGATATGTCAAGTGACACACATATGACAAGTGAAGCACATAGTTAAGCAACTGTCTTCCTTATAAATAACTTAAATTAGTTCAACTCCATGTACCATTAATCTCAGTAGACCTTTAATGCTGTTTTAAGGTTAATTCGTTATTACTAACTCGAAATTCTGTGTTCTCCAACAGGATCGGACATTTCTTATTAACGACCGTAGTTATTAACGACGGTAGTTTAATGAATGCCCTATGTATACTTTCTCCAAAATGGGGAAAAGCCAAAACCGTTCCCGACTTCAAACTGAAGGTGTCGAAGATTATCGACGAGCTATGAAATTTAATCGAATAGTATTTCAAATATTAACGGGTGTAATGATCAGGGAAGGGTTCTCTGGGCCGTGTGATAGTGAGAGCGAGAGCAGGGTTATACATTTCTGGTGCGTCTAATCTGAAAGCACCGATCGGGCTGAGAAGCGGCGCTAATTGGGGCCGGTTCTCCGATCGGCCGCTGTCATTATTGGAGACCGATGAACGGTGCCGGGGGACTTGCCCCTATCGGGCATCATTTCTTGTTTCTCACCCCACCTTTCGACTTCTATATATTGTCTGCCAAGGTAACGAACTGCAGTGTGCACACGTCCGGTTTTATTTCCTCGACAAATTACCTTCAGACTGGAACAATTACGAGCTTCGTATAAATTGGCACTTCGTATAAAATAGCCTTCCGACTCAACTAGTTTAACTTGAAATTATCAAATATAAGAATTGGCTTCATTATCGTAGTGTTTTCGATCTTCCGTCTCTTCACTTTCAAATTCATCTTCAGTTCCAGTGTCTGCTGATGGCGAGCGGCCGAAACCGGCCTAGCAAACGACCAAGCCAGCGAGAGGAGACAGGAGATCGAAAAAACTACCGTATTCCAAACCCTCATAGACCGCATAACGGGTAGTAAAAAATAGTCCTAATTATCCGTGTATTAATAATTTTTTACTCCGGGACAGAATAATTTCTTAACTCTCCCGCGAATTACTGACAGAAAGTCAACCTATATTTCTAACGCCAATGTCAATGAACTTAACTCATATGCTTTGTATAATGAACATACTGTTTTATCACAAGTATTTATACTTGAAAGGGAGTTCGGACCGCTACCGGGATTTGAATTCGGGATCTTCAGGTTGGAAGCCCGATGCTTTCAAAAGCATTCTATCTTTTAGTTTCATTCTCTCCTCTGTATGACATTGGGAAAGTCCTGTTTTCAGAGGGTCTGGAGACTGTGGCCTCAAGCCTGACGTCTATTCTTCATTTCCTCTTTCCGAGCAAAACACCCTATCCCGGTACGCACTGGTGGAGGCGTTCGCATTATCTACCGACGACAGAAACCGAGTACAGAGAAGTTGCCAATCTATTAATTGATCTAACACTTGCCGCCGGTCGGGACTGGCGGTAATTTTCAATTAGAATTTAATCGCGGTGTATTTAATCTCGGAGAAGAAGTCGCCTCCTTGGGGCCCGGGAGGAAAAGGCGTAATGCGTCCCGCGTTTGAGTCAGCGAAACGGGCCCGAGGAGAAATGAGTTTGAAATTGCCGACTCCGTCGGGGTGGCAGTGGGATGGGGTTTAGGAGGGGAGAGAGAGAAGCCTCCTATTGTTTTTCCTGCGGGAAAGCAACTTTTTTTTTGCAGCCCTGAGGTGCCGCTAAAATCAACCGGAGTTGAGAGAGCGCAACTTTCGGTCGTAGCGTTTCTCGTTATCCGAACCCCCCTTCCGGGAATCGCCCGAACCTTCGATGCCCCTACTTGTCTCACTACAGGTTCGGTATTGATTAGCTGACTTAAAGGAATAACTTAATTTCTTCTAATCCATAATGTAAAATATATTGGGGTCAAGCTATCGCTCAGAGCTGACTAGTCCATTTATCCCGTGTATATCCTAGAAATAAATCATTTCTTCCATATTGGTATAATTATTGTGTACAGAACACTGTCCGAAATAAATGAATATAAATGAACGTTTTTATTTTTTACTTTTCAGAGACTATTTCACAAATCTGCACAGATGAGAACAAAGTATTAAGCGAATTTATTAAGGAAACAAATTAATCCTATCCTAATTAGTCCTTTAAGGGCTAAAGTTTTTATTCGTCGTTGATTACAGTTTATACTATGTTGTAAGTCGAGTATATTTTAACTATACTTTTTAAAACACGAGTTTGAAAGTATGACTGCCTTAAGAAGAATAAATGTCAATAATTAGGATATTGGGTAAGAAAGGCGAACTATTTCCAAATGGACTTTAATGTGGCGTTTCAAAAACGGTGTTCGTAATTTTTTCCAATATTCTTGATTATGTAGTCTGGATTCCATCTGGAGAACCGCACATTTCCTTCACCTTAAACCTTGCACACATATTGCATTGTTAAATAGCTAACTCTACCTCTAAACTGCTTCTATGTAGTACGCTATGTGAATTCCTCGCTAGCACTTCAATGGATGTAATGCGTAGGCATGTACTAAAAATTGTATTAGTAAGTCTTCATGGAGAGATAATGGTGGGAAAAAACTACGCATGCAATATGAACAGGGCGTATTCTATTGAGAGATGAATATTATGATAACGAATAAAACATGAGTGAGATCTTCAATCTTCAATCTTCTTCTCTTATTGTTTCTTCAGTCTTCAATTCTTCCAATCTTCGTAAATCTAATACTATGCCTTGTTCTAGGCTACACTTGCGCTAGGTACGGAAAAATGAGGTAGTGACGAATAAAAAGCTTAAGAAGTACGTCTGAATATCTCATTCGTTGGAAAAGGACCATTATGAATTTGTCTTCCTCGATACATTCGCTAAATACTTTGCTTACGTGTGTCCAAATTTTTGAATACAAATTGATGAAGGACCACTTTATACAACTATGTAGTCTTGAAATGTGAGGCTAATCGTGAAATACTTCCAAAATACAAACTCTTCAAACTAAAATTGCAGTACGAATCTAAAAAAAACCCTTTTTTTGTTATATATGTAATATAAATATGGCTATAAAGTGTACATTTCAACATTAAATATGCTCAAATGGTGACTACCTCTGAGCCGTGAAGTTATTTAAGTTTGTCTTCTCTCAATAGGGAAACCCAAGCGCAGCTTCATTAATATTCCCCGCGAACTTTTCGGTCTTTTCGACTCGTCACACATCAATTTCCGATTCCATCCCGGAATTCCCCGTAGGTAATTCAACTCTAATTGTCTTCAAGACAGCGATGCGTTGAAGTCGCTTCAGGAACTCCTTTCCGAAGCGATTAAATATTAAACGTAAGAGAAGAAGCGCAGCGAGGCAGCGGAGCGCGACCCCCTAGTAAAGTTTAAAGACGATTTGAATCGAAAATTTGAAATTATTTAGATCGGAGTCTGAAATTCATCACGGGCCCTGTGCTACGACAGATCACAATCGGAATTATTAAGGATCCTTCTATTGTGTCATAATGGATTAGTTCCTAAATGTGTTTTGTGTAGACGCTACAAATGGATTTGTGTATATTTTTTTCATTTTTTCGACAAAATCTAATCCATCGTTTTTTTCCAGTAATCCACTAACTCATGAAAAGTGGATTACGGTTTTCCCTTTGTGAGCAAAACCTTCACTACTGCCATCCAGACGAGAGAATGAACTACAAAAAACTGGTAAAAACTTAATTCAAATCCTGGAGTAGTTCCATAATGAAGCTTGTAATTTGTGTGAAGTTTAAGAAACATTCTGAAAGAAAAAGTATGAACTAAGGTGGATTCAGTATAGCTTAACTTTAAAACTTGAAATAATACTTCGGAAATTAAATTAAAATACAGCCCGTTACAGTTTATCAGTTTGTTATTCCTGAGTAAGGTTTGGCCTATAGATCAATAGCAATATACATAGTATATAGTAGGAGCAAGACCAATTCAAATCAAACAATCCGGTACAGACAATTATTATCAAGAATGCTAGCATTGATAAAGTGACACTAGAAATTTGGGTTTAACATGTATTTACATGTGACTAACAAGGCCAATAACGTACTATGGATAGATCTAATAACTAGATATAGCACAAAGGCATTTAAAACGGACGCTTGCCTTTCCTCTCGTATTGGCACAAATACCGACTATGTATAAAAGCACAACCATTTCAGTAGCCTATTTTGTCAGAACTGATCTAAAACACCCACCCACACACACACACACACACACACACACACACACACCAACCCCGGGCCAATGTAGTGCTCATTTAGTCGGGATCAAACGAATATCGACGAGGAGCCGGCGTTTTAGTGAAGGTTGTAGTATATTCCGATACTTTTCCCCCAGCAAGAGTGTGCTCATCCTCCGATAGGGGTACCGCACCCCAACTCGGCCCACCCACCCCTCGTAAAACGGGAATAAAATCCAACGGAAGTAAACACATTTTCCCGTTATGAAATATTAATTCCGTGACGGTATCCAAACCCTGTTGCCGACCCCGAGTTTTCTACCTTCCTTACAAAAGCTATAAATTGGCTAACCTCCCCATATACGGACAAACGGTTGTACCAATCCTTACATAGATTTATACACACACACATACACACAAAATATTATTATCAGTAAGGGTTATAGTAATACATTCTTAGAAAAAATTTGTTATCTATTAATAAAGAGGAAGATTCACCATGTCGTAAAATTAACGCCGCGTAATTAATTAAAGGACAAAAATAACAAAGAGTCGTCTTAATACGTGTCCAATGAGGACACAAAGGTTTAATATATTCCAGGAACATTTTTGAAGCTCAGAGCCGGCTATAAATTCCGACATGCAAACTCGACGTCGGAGCGGAGTTTCTACGGAGTAAAGGTGGGCCGCCAGGCTTAATGGACTCGAGAGCTCGGGAGGGTGAGAGGGGGTGGCTTTCCTCTAAATTTTCCTCTAAAAATGGTCGGGCTTCCGGCGGAAGAATGATCCGGGCGTCGTGACGTCTGTTCGGCCTAATGCCGCCTCGTAAGTTTCGGCCGTGGACGCGAATCCCGAGCTGAGTTCCCGCGATAAATTCGGTTTTTTGAGCCGCTCACTGTCCTCCCACTGGCCGAGGCTTATTTAACATTATTTATAAGGTCGAATTCTTTTTTAGTTTATTATGCGCTATTAAACTTAATAAGCGTTATATATTTCCTTCTATTCTTTTTTAATAACATGTATTTCTTTTAAGAGTTACAGTTAGAACAGTTAAATGTTTTTTTATAAGCGAATTTGGGATTGAGGTCGGTTATAACGGAGCTTTTAATTAATTAAAATAATTTAATAATTTATTATTTCTCGGACAGTCTTGTTGATGAAATATTATCACGCGTTTTTTCTCCTCCTCTCGTTTGTTTAGTTCCAAGAAAAATGAAGCTGTTCGACAGGATAGTGAATAACCTTAACAAATTATACTTTAAGAGTATTCGGCCCCTATACACATAGTACAAAGTACTGCCTGAAATAAGTCAATCATGTCGCTATATTATACCTCCAGTATATTTTACCCGTATATATTGACTGCCGTAAGAAGAATAGCTGTTAATAATTAGGACGTTGAGTTACAGGGCCCTATTGTAACAGGGCTGACAGAATGCTCCATCGACAGCCTTATAATATTATATGAACGAAAAAACGCAGAAACAAAATCCTGGAACTCAATAATGGTTCGGTGTTTAAACCGGCCTTTTAATTAAGTTAATTTAACTTCATATAGGATTTTTATTATTTCCGTTTTTACCGAACGAGGTGCAAAACCCGGGATCTGCAGACCGTGGGGGGCTTCGGGCCTACGTCTAGGGCGGAGGATAAGCGATAGATATATAAAATGGTCGGATTGCCCAGGGGGCGGTCGCCGCCCGGCTATTACCTGGGGGGCGATCGGTCCCGGTCACCTTTCTCTTTATAGTCGGTTTTATTCCCGACCCAACGGCTGGGGATTTGCGGCTCTCCGCCGGACCCCCAGACACTTTTCTGCCCTCTTTCTCCGAAAAGCTCCGCACGCCGAACCGTTTTCCCTTTTTTTTCTACAAATAACTTCCTTTTGAAACAAATCTTACTTTGCATATTGCCACTCCCGAAATGCCAAAATAAGGATATATTTATTAATCGGAGCGCAGTTTAAAAATCCCTATTCAAGCCCCCCCCCGAACTAGGATGGTTTATTTTATTTTCCCGTTCGCTAAATAATTCATATAATATCATTCCCTCGCGATCTTCCCCAGTCGGTCCTACACCAGGCAGTACGTAATGTTTGAGAGCGGCATTTTTAACAGTAACGGACGAAGATGTTCCGACCCCTCGCGGTCCTTACCCTCCATTAACGAATACATTTCGTAAGCGTCATGTAACTATAAAATAAATTATTAAAAATATTAGATCAATGTTAGCCCTACACAGTGCTTTCACTAATTATGCAGTTTGAAGAGCAAAGCCCGCTGTAAGGGCTATGTTACAATAAATTATCCTCACAGAGGGATTAGGCGACTCCATACAACCAATACTGGCGTACAATAAATAGAGCTTCCTTCCGATGTTGACGAATGTTATTTAAATTATTTTTTTCGTCTCCATCTAGCTCTATAAATGGATGGATCTAGCTCTATTTTCTATGGATGTAGAAAATACATAACGGTAAAAATTATCCCGCCGGTTAGAATTATAGTTCCCAATATTTCATACATAATTTTTGACAAGGCAGTATGGGTGACTAACCCTTATAGATAATAAAACGAAAACATAAAATAGTAATGGTAGGTGTAAGGGGAGAATCACAATATTCACTTTGATCAGAAGTCTACTCGGTAGGTCGGTTGAGTTGGCTAAAGAAAGCTTCTGTGTTTAACTTCTGTCCCCAATTCAGTTATTGACCATTTAACCGAGTCTGTCTCCGTCTCGTTTTCCCTCTGTCCGCTTTTCTCTCGCTATCTCATTCTTTCAATTGTCCTCCAGGTCCAGACGAGAGGCATTTTACCCAGAAGCAAGTAACAAGGTATATTCAACTAGAATATTCCACAGGGCTTTTACCATAAAATGCACATTTAATATCGACAATTATGGAATAAATTAATTAAAATCTTCAATAATTAAAAATAAACAGGAAACATCTGCGATATATTAAGGTAATATATATTGAGATCGGTGTGATATTTAATATATACACGTGTCTATTTAAAACATTAAATATATAACAAAAGTCCCCAACATAATAGAATTATTTAATAAAGTTGACTAATCGGAGTAATGAATTCAACTATCAAAGTTATAACTGAAATATCTTTATTAACATTTCCGGCCTAAAGTTCTCCCCTCCTAAGAGAAAAAATACTATAACAGTATGGATTCACATATTTATAATACATTAATTACATCCACTTTCTAGCATTTCAATTCTAAATACAATTTAATAAAATTATAGCAATTTCTTAAAATGTGTTTTGTCATTTTTTATTATTGATAAGTTATTGGGAATAGTGTACAAAATGTATTGTGTAGGTTAATTTGTTCGATGGGTAATTTCGAATGAAATAATTTATTTGCTAGTTAATACTCTTAACTAGAAAAAGACTTTCAACGAAACTAATGAACCGCAGTATTGAAGTGCATGGTATTTTATTTTAAGTAAACTCTAACGCATCGAATAATTGGCCCCTTGGCCCCATTATTTTTCCTGCAGGATTTATAGGAAGGCGACCTCTGCCCGGCCGCCAATTAACCGATTGCGGCAATCAGCTTTGTGCGCCCACACTAAGTTGGAAAGCGACAAGGGATGGACCGACGGACAATAGGCTCCTGCCTACACACATAGGGCCAACTGTGAATACAACTTCAACGCTATTAAAAGCGAAAAACGGACCCTTTGACCGCGGGATTAATAACAAGAGATATCGGAGATAACTACGAGAAAATAGATACAGGGGTTGGCCTGGAATCAAATCCGCTTTGTCTCTTCGACTGATTGCAGCTCCTAATAGAAAGGAGAACTCCCTAAGCCAATTATAAAAGGGAAAAATAAATAAGAAATTACTCGTAGGGCCCACCTATAAGAACTGAGCTAGGTTGTTCGAAAATCACTTAAATGTTTCAAACTAATTAACGAAGTATAGAAATTCGAAATTATTATTCGTTATAAGGCTATATTTTCTCAAAAGGTTGATTGAATCAACGAGTACCGTAGTTTTCTCAATCCTTTGTCTGTTTAGGTAGCAAAAGATCAAACCAACTAGAGGAGACACAAGACCGAGAAACAACAGTATAAAAAACCTACATAAATGAATTTATCCGAATTCTCCCGAACGTCTACATTGCAGGGGTACTATTCACTACTATTTTATGTTAAAGACATCCATAAAATTTTTTATGCGTCTTATTAATTAAACAGAAGAATTAGCGGGCACCTTAATATGGTTAATAATATAGCGATGTTGACGAAGGAGTTGTCATGGGTTGAAATAAAAAACCTTGTAGTAAACATTTCGTCTTTTAGCTTTAGTAACCCAATTATGACCACCCGATTGGACAACGGCCTCACTTCGCGAATTTCCGTTTGCGCGGATAACAATTACATCGGCGAATTGAATAGGACCTATTTGGGTCACGTGAGTTTACTGGAAGGAGAGTCATTTAAGGATGTCTGTAGGATATGAAAACGATATCATATTAGAAACCTCCTAAGGATTTATTAAGTATGTTCAGAAATGTTATATTCTTTTTTAGTTCCTTAACCGGTTTTGTTAAGCAGAGATTTCCTTCCAGGAATGCCTAGCGACTGCATCCTGAAATTCCTGTATCTTCTCGTTAGGAGTTTTAGGAATTTCTCCAGGAATCTTCGTCATGGACTTTTTTACCCTGTCCCAGTATTTGCTCGGGGTTTACTTATTTGCGGACGGAACCATTCAGGAGGTAAAAAGCACTCTCCGGAGTGGTCAATACCGGTCTAACTTCAGGATCAAATAGCAGGAAATCACATTCCTGACCCCTCCTGAGCATGTCCCATAATCTAAAATACCATCCATCTTTTTTTTTTTAATTTTAAGTCACGACTTTCTTTTAAACTATATTTAGTCACAGTGCGATTTGATAACACGAATGTACTTTTGATGGAGTATCCACCTATCGATGGTACTCTTACCATGACTAGGTATTGAGAAAATTACGCGGCAATTGCTTCTTAAAGGCGCACTCGGTATTTTCGGGAACGTTACACGAGGAGAGCCGGGATCGGAGTGATGGGATAGTTTCGAACGGAAGGATTTATATTATATAGGATTTATACTAGCGGAAAGCCGCTAGTTCAGAACGAACGGGACTTTTAAATCGGAAGGGATTGTGCGGTCAGACAACATAAGGTGGAGGATGGATTGCAAGGACTGACTTTAGTAGGAGACGGGCGGCTCGGTGGATCCCCACACCTCGCCCGGTTCGGTCTGAGAATACAGTCGTAAATTATTATTTTGTTCGTAATAGTGGGATCCGTTGTCGAGAAGTATAAGTAACAATTTGCACGAAGCCGAATTGACAGGATCTCTAAATTTGTGTTCGAAGTCAAAGCGAAAATAACTTAACCGAGGCCCGTTACGAAAATGGGACGAGAAGGCGAAAAATTTGTGGAAAGAGGGGGCTCAAATAAATGGCCGGGGGCAGCATCAGTTAACAAAGCCGCCCCTTTTTTCCCCTCTCCCCAACTCCCGAAAACCGCTCCACTATATATAAAATCCGGTAGTTTCCCCACTCAGGAGCCCCTACGGAGAGAAAATAAATCGATATCCATTAAAGCCTTCGGTTTCTGCGGGCTTTCACCGACCGGGCACTTGTTTAACGCCCCGAGAATGGGCCGGCTGTGTACCGACCCGCCACTCAGCACCGATTGAATACGATAGCGGTGACCCTGCCCCATTCCCAGAAAGAATATATTCGACCACTCGAAGAGTATGCACAACCTACATAACGGGGGGGGGGGGCTTTCCCACCACCCCCCGGTGGCCACGCTAGGCCGCCGCGGCTTTGATCCAATAAAAGCGGGCTTGGTTCAGCGACTGAGAGGATATACAGACGACAGACTATGGCCATTGCTGGGGAAAATCGATTCTTTACTGCAGAATGGGGATTTTTCATAAGGAGGGATAAAACCTCTATCATTGTTGCAAATACGAATGGAAGGAAAACGGATGGACAGAGCGAGAGGCTTATGTATGTATGCTGTTTTCCGTGTGATTTGATGTAAAAATAGAATACAAAATTATTTATATATTTAAATAGTTTGGTATAGGAAATGTGTACGACTGACGATTCATTGAGCTTATGCTTCTTAAAGCATGACCTATAAAATGTGATAATTCTGATAGCTCAATCCTGAGACCTGTCGATCGATCGTTTTGAACATGTTGTATAACCGAAATATTACCGATATTGTTTCAATCCTCCCCACCCGGATTCACGGAGCGTCCTCGTCATCGATGCATCTTCGTCATCTATTGTCCTCGTACATTATGCGTAATTTAAAAAATGATTTCGATTTATTGAAAAGTATTTTAAAACATTCATTTAAACATGAATTTACAAAGTGCTTTCGAAATCGTGGCCAAAATGCTTAACTCTACTAATTAAAAAGAAATTCGATGTCTTCGAGTAGTAACAAAGTCATTTATTATTCACTATAATTTTTTGTTTATATTGCCTGTGATATTTTTTCGCGTATGTTTTATTCGGTCCTCCAAAGTCTAACTGACAATAAAGAAAAAATAAAATAAAAACCGTCCTTAAGAAAAATATTTAAAATTTCTACAATGTTTATACGATGCAAGGTTATAATCATTTATAAGGTGTATTTACCAACTTGTTTAATAAAAGAATATTCCAAATCCGCTAAAAATAGCTGTTTTCGTTTTTAGATAACAATATGGGTCGGTGTATATTCAGTTTGCATACTAACGATTTTCAAGTACCTGGAGGAGTCGTTAATTAATTTGGGAAGTAATTTTTCTTCGTGTTTATTTCAAGTTTGAGGTAATCGGACCCAATACCCGCAGGAAATACGCTGGACACAGCGGAGATATATCCGTGGGCGGGATTTATCGCGTTTTCAAAGTAAATTAAATTAGGGGAATATTATCAGATGGGCGGCATTGTCCGGCAGCCTGAAAATGGTCCGAACACCGTTTCCCTTTTCTGCCGAACAAAAGACAAGGCCGGAGGGAAACCCCACGGCACCCCACCGTTTTTTTCCCACGGACTTATTATTGCCCATTTTTTACAGAGTATCACGTGGCCGATTAAACGGCATGAAATTAGGTGGGGACGCAATGGCCGGGAGAATTGCCCGGGGGACGTTTTTCGCTAGTTTAATCGAAATATCCCTCCTGGGGGAAAATGACGGTGAATTACGGCCAGCAGCGAAAGCCAATTGAATGCGGAGACCCTAGAAAGCCCTAACCGCCTTTATCACGCCCACGTAGAGCATTGTTCAATTGGCGGGAGGGCGGTGGAAAAAGAAAGATCATTCTTCACCCCCGACGAAACGCAAAATTTTAGGGAGAATAAAAGAAAAATAAGCGGTGGGCCTTCGTTGGAAGAATAAGTAGAGTTGCCATTGGCAGGCGACACGATCGAAACGAACAAAATTGGCGAGTGTTATGACAAAACAGTACTAGTGCGGCAAGTAACTCATGAGAGACTTAGTTGCGGGTTCATAGGGCAAATCTTTCACGTACCGCAGTAAAAACGCAATTATACTAGGTTTTGTCCGCGAATTCGCTATCTTTGTTCCCACGGCTCTATATGTGTTTCTGTATATAGTTAAAGAAACAAAGCTTCCTGCCTTCGGACATTTTGCTGGAATAAAGCCCCCGACCGACCTCCCGAATTCCAACGTCGGGTTGCGGGAGAAATTACCGAAAGCCGAGTACCGAGTGAAGGAATTATGCACATTTCATGATCCTCCTGTCACTCGTTGATGGTGACGCAAGATCACAAGAATCACGATATTCCAAAACGTCGCAGACCGCCAAACGGGTGTTCGAAAATACATATTTCACATTTTAGCCCCTCACCGTTCATCACTGTTAACATATAGATGCAGTAACTTAATTTAAATTCTCCGTTTTACTCTAAGAAAGACTTTTCTTGTTATATCCCTTCCAGCATCAAAATTATAACTAAAATAATTAATCAAGTCGTTTTAGATACCTTATCGAATTACGAACATTTATTCCGAATTTCTCGCATCTTTTTCAAAGTAAACATTATATATTGGCTGTTTTTAACCGTAATTATACAGAAAAAATTTGAACATACAGATAATTGGATTAATTGAATTATCGGTTTTCGATCAGTTTATACTCTTTTGTACGGGCAGTAATTGTACGGTGTATTCGCCGCCTACCGAATATTAAATTTCTTTCCCGGCCCCGGATAGATAGATGAATATCGCAGAATGGCCTTTGAGCTCTCTGTGAGTTTCACTGTCCTTTTGACTAAACCTCTCGCCCCATAGCCCTGACAAGAGACCCCTTCTATATAGCCTTTCTCACGGAGCCTTTCATTGCCCCGGTTCTAGAAGTCTTAGTGGGAACGGTTTAGAAACCGGGCAGCGGAGATGAGTCTCTGTGAACAGCATAACCGTTGATTCCCCTCACCAGTTACGTTTTCACGGGAAATAGCTAAGAGTGCAATCTTATGAATATCAAGCGCAAGTCATTAATCTGCAACATTGGTGCAATTGCTTTTTCAAAAAGGAGAAACAGTAGAATAGCAGCCACCAGTATATATCGCCTTTTTATACAGGCCGTAATTAGTATTTTTAAAAACGTTCCGTCCTCGGAGAAATATAAATTCCCGGATGTTACGGACCCTTAAATGCGATTCTCGAACAAAATAGCGAATTGAAATATATATATTTATTTACTTTTGTCTTCGAATTAATTCGTCCAACGTTTTTACGACGACAAATTTATTGCTCCAGCTACACACCGCGACTTGGGAGGCATAAAACTTCTCATAAATCTGTGACCGGGGGGAGGTTTTCCACCTACGTCTATTGCAATTCCGCGCGGAACGCCGTACCCGGTCGAGGAAACGAATGGTTTTTAATTTCAACTCGAGTTATTATCGGACGAAGATATATTTATTGCCCGGCCAGTGATGGCCGTTCGCTTTGTTCGTAACTCCGGAAAACAATTCGACTTTAATGCACGACGAATTAAATTTCCTTCGCCCCTAGCTCCGCCTTTACGGATTATAATCCCGTAAGCGGGTAAAATACCCTAGTATCATTCCCTAATTTTAATCAATAAAACAGGGACTTTAAGAAAGAAGACACTTGTGCTATATTCCGCAACTATTCTCGGTTGTTCGGTCCTCAGACAGATTTTGGTTTCCCGCCCGAGTTGGTATCATTCGGTTAGTAATATAGTGAGGTAATCTACATGACTATCATAACACTTCTAACTCCAAGAAAGATAAGAAGCAGTCCTGTTTAAATAAAATTAAGTATAGAAAATTATATCCTCTAATATGGCATTTGGAGATTTTAATTTAACATCAGTATGTCATGATCCGTTGTTCTACATCAACAGACAGGTACACAGATTAATTAGTAATATAGTTCCATTTACCCCTGCGATTCACTCTACATCGATTAAGAGTTACAATAACAACCTACAGAACCTCGGGGAGAGGTAAATCGCTCGAGAGTTGACATCACTAAACTTCGGAGAACTGTACGCAAATGCTTTAATCTAGGTTTCTGAATTTGTTACACACGGCTTTCTGAAATAAATAAACTATAAGTGTTTTAATTCACAATTGATTTCCAATCACAATACGTGAATTGAATAACGATCAGCGCTGAAAATTTAGTCAGGGTCTGTAGTGGTGCAGGTGGTTTGGGGATTTAATCGCAGCAGAATACGGGCAGAGGACGGCGGTTTCACGACCGGCCCCGAATTCAATCACTATTGTTTGTGAAAGGGATTCCGCGATGAATCAAGTCCCCCTGGCGGTGAGTACACTCGCGGCTTTTCCATATTAACCCACTCGGACGAAAATAGAACCTCACCACGGAGGTATTGCCCGACATTCGAGTTGTTTTCGAGAGATAGAGCAAAAAGGGAGAGGGCGAGAGGGAACGGGAGAGGGAGGATCCCTCTCTTTACCGGCTCCCGCATTATAGCCAAAATTAATTATTCGTTCAATTCCCCGGCTCGTGTCCGACCCGTTTCGTGCCCGAACAGTGCCCCGACTATAAAACTCGTTTCGGACACTTAGTTAAGCACCTCGAATACTCGTTAGATAATTGAAAGCGAAAAAAAAATCGCCCCAGGCGAGTCGTTCGGAAAGTAAAATTAACGCATGAAAATAAATACATTTAAAATATTATATAAACACTACGTAACTAACATAAATAAAATACATTTTTGAACATTTTGTGCCACATAGTGTATGGTATGAAAAAGTTTTGAATGGAAAACTTAAGTTTAGCTCAACTCTATCACCTACTCCCTTTAGTTGAATGCAGTATTGAATACATTTTTCTGATTACTCACTAATTCTAGTATACTCATTAGTATATATATATATATATATATATATATATATATATATATATATATACACATATAGCATACATTATCCAGCAAAATATTACAGTTAGCGATAAAATGCAAGAAAAACTATATTCTTTAAAAAACAACATGTAAGAGCAATTTTTATAGTGCACAGTCAAAATTGAAATTAACGGAGTGCCCTACAAATGATATCCCATTACATTTCAGCGGCCGGTATTTATGTACTTAGGAGGACATTTTCCTTTGAGAGGTCAAAATAACGAGCTGCGTTAGAAGAGCAACGCGAAAATATGATAATAGGAGAATATGAATGGTTAACAATAACGGTTTCGGACAAGATTCGGTTCGATATTCGAATAATGAAATAAAAGAAAACCTTTTCCACAATACAGAAGAACGTACTCGTCTACATTCAACGTTATTTGGCGAACCACTTATGCGTATGTTTATACAGCCATAAAACCAGTTATAACGGTTTAAGTTCAAAACTGAATCGTTTTATTATCAACTCCTTAAAGGCGTGCTTAACCGCCCGCCGGCCGGATCCAATTAAAACGCCCGCTGCCGTGTAATTCCTTCGAGAATAAGCTCCGTTATCGCTTTCGGTTTAATAGGACGGTAGGTCGGAGGTGGGGGGGGGGGGCAAGGGACAGAGGACAAATAAATGGCGAGGTAACACGAACCTAGTTTTGCCTGGTTTTCAAGTTTGAAATGCCGGACTATTTAGCCGGCGGGACAGCTGTTAATTACCTCGCCCCTCTCGGTCCACTGCTTTTTCAATTCAAAACAATTTAACCAACCGAGGGCGGTGCATCGATTGGCGGTTCGATGCTCTAACCGAGGCTGTATATTTAGAATTGCATAATTGCCAAAGTATTTATAGAACAGCAGTTTCTTTTAAGTTCCAAAATGGCGGTTATATTAAAACACGTAACGCTCGGTGTTACGCGATCTAATTACGCCATTGCGATATATATATATATATATATATATATATATATATATATATATATATATATATAATGGAAAATAACGGTTCTTATAAAGGTGATCAATAATAATGTACGTGTGCCCCTAATGCAACGAAAACTCCTAAACTTGAAAATCACTACCTCTTCGACTCGATGAAGTTATGTTCATGTCGATGTTCGTTTGGTCTCGTTAAATAATAATTGTTTCGGGGAAGAATAATAAAATAAGGTGTACGAGAAAAATTCTTGATGAAGATTTTTACTCGCCACAAAAAAATGTTCGCCACTAAAATTTGAATAAGTGGCAAAAAAAATCCATAACATTTAGGAACATCATATCACGGCCCTGTGACGCGTAATAAAAGGTATATTTAATATTCCATACGCCGTAAAAATAAGTGCCCGATTACAGACACGGTATTATTCACGGCCGGAGAGTCTACAGAATGCATGAAATAGGTCTCGAGTCGGGTCGGAAACCCGTATTAAAAAAAAGCCGATAAAACGACACTTCGGGAAGAGAAATTTTCGGCCGAAAATTTGGAAGATTTTTTTCCCGGGAGCTAGCAAGGAATTCGGATGAATACTTAAAGCGGGCGGGGTGGGAATAAAAAATGATTCGGGGTTACCGCTGTAGAAAAAGGGAAGGCCGCTTTCGCTTATGTAATGGGCCCGCCGTGACGTGGGGGGAATAGACTAGGCCCGCCTTACACCGCCGCTTAAACGGACTGCGTTAACCCGCGCCGTACTTTTTTCTTCCCTCTTCGACCTGTTTTTCTTCGGAAAGACCGGCCGGTGCGTCGGAACTCATTTTGGTTCAGGGGCCACATACAGCCTAATTACGTGTCAAGTGGGCAGAAGCAATAAGATCGTTAATTTAGCGTTTTTCTCTATATTTTTGCGCAAAGTAGAAGCACATTATACCATCTTCATATTTAATCGAATAACCTTTTACAAAGCCTACCGAAACCTATAACAGTCTCAGATTTCTTAAGAGAAGTGTTTGCACAAATACAAACAAAACTTTAAATCAAAGGCATTAGGAACCGGAAAATAGTTTCTGCGCCCCTCTCCTCTAACTGACACCATTGCGGATTATTTCGGACTTGCATATTATTATAAATTTTGAGTTCGCGTCTTTTATGAATATTTCTACTTTCAAAATTAATCTAACAGGACGAATTGAACCCACGGGCTGACCGCATGTTCGACACCCCTGCTCTAACTGAAAAGACATTCCGCGAAAGGAGGTGATCGCGGTTTCCCCCTCAATAGGTCAACCCCTCGTGACCCGGCAATCTATAAAGGTAAATAAGTGGCTCTGGACCGAGACGCCCGTTATTTATTGCCGACCCAGCGCTCATTAAAACGATCCGGGATCAGTTTAGCGGACAAAATCCCCTCTTTAACTATTTCCAACGACGGTTTGGAAATTTGGTCGGGATAACCTCGATATAGAAAGCGCGTGAAAGGTACTGCCGGTTCTCCAACTATTAAAATCCATCCCTGAATAAAGTCCGCCCGTAGGAATAAATTCAAATTTTCGACTTATTGGTCGCGTAGATACAAACTTTGAACCGGAAAAGATTTTGTGTTTTTTATTCTGTACCGAATAAAAAATGATATCTGTTTGTTTAATCACATTTGTACATTACGGATTATTATTCAATTTTTTTAATCAGTGCATATCATCGAGCAAATATGCTCGAATGTCTCATTTCGTTTGTTTGGTATCGAGCGTGGACCCTTTTCAAAGACAAGGACTAAAGGATAATACAGACAATGAAGAAAAGCCGAATGAAAATTAATAACTTATATAACCGCTGTTATATGGTATGAGAACATATAAGAACATACGAATATATAAGTGAATAGGCCCATACAAACATAAACATGAAATTCAGTCACGAAAAATCTAAGGTAAAAATATGTCAGTAAAACAGGACTGTCTGTTCAGGAAGGCTGGGCATCGGACGACCGATATCATTGGAAAAGCTCAGTTTCTTCAATCTGGAGTTTCAACTGATTAAAAGAGTGGATCCCTCTAACTCCACGTGTACCCGTGACATAATCTATAAATTATATGACAAATCTCAGGATTCTATATTAAAGAAGTATTAAAAAGCGAAAACGTATATTCTGTTGGAATAGAGCGTTCTATTCTGTCTTGGAGCGGTGTCGAGTTACCGATACAAATTAGTCCTTACAAGCAATCTTCACGGAGTTCACGGCGCATTAACAGTATTGAGAATCCGACTACGAGGCCGTAAATGCCGAATCTTGTGAAGGGCCCAGGGTGTGCTTCTTAGTGGGAAAAAACGTATACAAGTTGAGCATGTTCAAGGGCTAATATCCCTGGAAATTACGGATGCCCTATCCCAGCAATAAATTTTACTGCTTACCCTCACCTTCACCCCCCACCCCACCTCCCAACACCATGTTTACGATCCTACGGCGTGCGGCAAACGTTTTTACGGCCCCGAGCTATCGGGCTCGTTATTGAATCGATGACGAATCAATATTAAATCCGCGGATTTCTCGAGAGTTATTCCCAATGGACCGCCTTCGTCTTCACGATAGGACCCTCAATGTCCGGCATATTTTATGTGAACAGACTTAAGTATTGATAAGAAGACTTGAGTCGTAATAATTTCGGTTAAAATACTTCTATCCCCCTCGATGAATTATAGAATCTAACTATGTTTAGTTTTTTCGTGGTCGCCAGTAGCATTCCGTTCAAAATTACCGGCGGATTTAGTCACTACAAACACGAGTTCCCCACAACACTTTCAGCTCGGCAACAGTCACGTTAACTTTCTTATTAAAGAATTTACTAAAGAATTCGTAATCCTTAATTCAATTTCGAATTCCTTCCTAATCCGTAAAAAGGACAAAGGATCCGTATGAATCGATGCGTACATATCACACACAGAATGACTTGCGTGGAGAAGACAGGTCCAAATAAGAGGGGGGAAAAAATCGCATGAGTGATAAATATATAATGTTACGGAACACCGAGTAATGTCATATATAGAACAAGAATAAAGCGAAGATAAAACCCGTGAAAGATGTGAACCAAACCGTGATTCAAAACGTCGAGGATAAAACGTTATTACGTTAATAGTTTAAAGTTTAATGTATTAAATGTGTACTGTTTGAGATCCATACTCTCCTGGGCTTCCGTGCGAATACTTTATAATATATTGACATATCACCAATCTTGCGATCTATCTTCACCGAATGGTCCACGCAGGATGCTTCATCGACAGCTGATGGAATTCTACCGACGACGCCGATAGTGGTGTACCATATTGTCAAACAGTAGAGTCGAAACGGAATAGTGTAATCGCATAAATCATAGCGACGTACTTGAGCGCATATTATATCACTATATCACTGAAGGGATGGGACTTCGCCATAGGAATACAGCGAAAGAGGTTTGGCCCACAAATACAAGGAAGACGGGGAGGTGGAAGAGAATTACTGACGCCATGATATTTGGAATCATTGCGGATCCTATTAGAAATATCTCAGTGCGGGGATTCGGACGTCAGTACGGGAGATTCGAGCCGTCAAATCTCAATTATTTTTCAATAAGCTATTAACGTTCGCAAATGCATTGAAGAATGCAAGCGTCCGACTGTCGATAGTAAAGATGAAATTTCTCCCAGTTTTGAATTCCGACCTTTCAGACCGACCTGATACTTCTCTTCTCCCCGGGCGACGGGTTATCGCTTTCAAAACTTGGACCAAGACTAATTACTGCACCCCTTCCCTCGGGAAGCCTATATTATTCAGAAGTTTCCTACGCTAATTTCTTGAATAGTTTTCGCTATAGGGACAGGAGGGATGAGAAAATTGAACTAGGGAGAGAGCAAGGGGAAAATACTGAGGAGGAAGGTACCACCCTACAGCAACCATCCTAACTCGAGTATTCCAATAGACGATTTAAATATAAGAAAAATATCAATTTTTCGGTTGTTTTTTAATCCTGGCTGAATAGAATGGATACATTCTTTTTTTACAATTAAAATGAATCTCCAGCAACCCCCCCTCCCCCGAAAATAGATATTTCACATCAGTCTAATCCGCATCCTTCTTATTTGTAAGGACAAATTCCAATAATAAGCGCGTAATATGTTACCGAGCGAATACGAAAGCTTGAATAACGAGTTCAAATTTCTTGTACTGCAAGACTGTTTAAAAATATTAACGCGGCTCACTTTACCTTACCCGAATTTTCACGCTTCACGGGTCGGAGATTGGACAGAAAAGGTTTTTCCTGTCGCGAGTGGAACTCGGTAAAAATCGCCCGCAGGCGATCAATCATGCCGCCCACGGCGACTGAACACTCTCAACATACCCCGGCGCCGCCAATTTGAGACGGCACGCCGACTACTGAAGATGGCGGAAAGCCGAATTCATTTGTAATATGTATATATATATATATATATATATATATATATATATATACTGACTGTGTTAGTAGATAACTGTATTACAGACAGAATTCTACTGATGATGTCGAAGACCCGAAACCGTCACGCTTTACAATATTGCAAACCCCCACGGACCACTAAGCAAGACGGAAAGAGACGCTATAATTGTGTTTCGTTTCCCTATTGTTTCTGTGAGCCTCTGGATCCTGTTTGGCCTGATATTACCAATTCGTAAATTGCCATTAAAACGTACATAAAAGTTATCACACAATTATCAATATCCTCTTTTTCTCTGATCGTCAACTTCGTGCGGCCCATAAAATGTCATAAAATCAATTAAATTTCTGATTCTTAAATTTCAAAATTATGGATTCCGGACAATTCAAGTGAAAACTTAGCGGTATAGCTGTACAGAAACATGTAAACAGAAACAGAATAAGGGTCGAATTGTGAAATATTGATTGCATTATACTTTAAAATGTGCATTGAATGTATATCGCTGTATAAATATAAACCTGAAACACCCCCCGCTCGTTTTCATGCGGGAGAGCGCTTCAAAGTAATGAGCGCCAACTAGAGAGGCTGAAGTCGACTACTGACGACGGTGAAACGCTGAAATTGATCTGGTGTCGACAGATAGGACACATACAAAAAGAAAATAGAAAATCTAGCTCATTAATCCTCGTTTTTCTTTGATTTGATTCTCTTAGATCGGTCGTATAGTGGTTTAACTTCATGGTTTTTGTTTCGACGTATTTCTAGGGGTTGGCAGAGAATTTATTTCGTGAAAGCAAAAACTAACGCAACGGAAATAAAATTAAAATAACCTGTTGAGACTGTAATCGTCGGTACTATTTATTTAACATTTTTCTTCCCGCCTTCGCCCTTCCCAAATAAGGCGGTAATCAAATCGTCCTTCTCAAATATTTAAGTGGCCCTTCAAACTGAACAGGTGTTTATTTGCTCCTAAAATAAGGAGAATCGTAAAATACCTGCAAATTACCATCTCCGACTAAATTATTTTAACTCTTAGTCTACCAATTATTTTGAACATGTTAAGCAAAAAACCGTACAGCATGGAATTGGATTTCTTGTTCAAGTTCATATTACACGAACTCTCTTTGATTACTGGAACACAGAGTTGCACGTATTCTCTTTGATGACTGAAATATAGGTACTGTGCTCGAAACATTCACTTTTCTGTAAATCCTTACAAAATGCCAACTGGCGGTTAAATTGATTCATTTAAACGCGAAATCGCAGTGGCGCATCTTCGAACCATCCCGCAGTACCCGAAATATATTTAATGCTAACCCGCAGAGGTATCCTCATCCGAGTGATCATCGATTACCGGTAGGTGTAGACGAATTTCGTCCCCATATTATACATTATATTGTAGGATACGAAACTGATTATGGTTTAACGCCTACGCTTTAAAAAGGCTCGTAGATTTTAAGTACAACAAATCGGTTTCCTCGACTCAAATACCCTTTTCTACACTGTCGATGTTTCCACTCGACCTCGTTCATGATAAATTCATTCATCGGTTCGAGAGGAATGAGGCCGGGACCAAGATAAACGGAGTTGGCTTTTATTCTCTTACACCTCCCTCTCACCGACATCGAGAAGGATCCACAACTCGGTGGTATATTCTCGGACCCGTTTCCAAAAAGGGACGTCCCACAATTTTAGAGTCGGACAATCGAAATAAGCTTCCTTTCGTAGGCTCCATACAATTCCGGACGTATCGGCGCGGACAAATCCCGTTCCTAAAGCTAAAAATAAATCTAAAAAGTAAAGGCGAACAATAACTGTTATAAATAGAAGAAGGGAAAGGGGGCGAAGCTTGGAATAAAGGCCGGATTATTTCGAGGCGTCCGCACGACTTTCGGCGGATGTGCGATAGCGCGAAATCGGCGATAATGGTCCACAACGAGATCCGATCGATAGCCGATAAACGAGTGTTTAATTTTCGACACGAGAGAGATATTAAAATAGACGCGGTTTAAAAGGGGGGGGGGAAGAGTTTTCCCCTATTGGTGAGTCCTCAGAGGCGGGCAAAGTTGAACGAACTTTACGCGCGGCGAGGGGCCGCCTATTCGATCTCGGGCCCGCAGAGCCCCGATTTCCGGGAATTCGAGTCCGCGCTGCTTCCAGGAATCGCTTCGGCGTCCTCCGCCCCATTCCTTCATCGGCCTCTGGCCATTCGCGCGCTCACCCCCACAACTACTAGCACCCAGCTACAGCTTAAGACCTTTAGATATATATTATAAATTGTAATTGGATTAAACTTACGATTTTTGAACCAACGCGAAAAAATTAATTCGGTCTTCCGCGGTATCTTTGAGAAGCGGAATTTTTAGAAAGGGGAAATACCTAAAAAGGCGGCCCCCCGGTGGGGTGCCGACCGCCGGGCTTATTCCGAGCGGTGATCTCTCTTCGAATCGATTCGGGGCCCCCGACCCGTGCGCGACCGCTCGGACGACCGAATCCGGAGACGCGAACCGTTTCCAAGGTATGTACATTAACTCGAAATATGTACCAGGTATCATTTTTATACATATTAAGTTAGATGTTTTACATACCCTTCGAAAATATCTAGTTTTCTCTGGTGGGGAAGTAAATAGGAGGGAATGTATCTAATCGCGTCCCCGGGAGTTGTAAAGTGTCTGAATAGTGCAGGGGGGGGCGGGTGGAGGAGTACCCACTCGGGAACTCGGGATGACCGTCGGCCGCTCTTGCTGGCCTCTCTTTCGAATTGGGACTCTCGGCGGTAATAAGGGCTTCTGGAGCCTGAAATATTGGCCACTCACCTTGAGGAAGTAAGGCTAATGCGAGAGCGATGACTATTGTGTAGGGAGTCATGGCTTGAGCCGGGCGCGAGCTACGAGGGCGGCATGTCTCTCTTAGGCGACCTTCAGCCAAAGACTGAGCGCTCCCGACCCCACTATGCGCACTCAAAACATCCCCCACTCCCCACTCCCATTCCCCTACCCCTCTCATCCCCACTCTCCTTTTAGTTTAATATACTATTTAGTTCCCCCTACCACCACGTCATGGGAAACCTGGCCAATCCCGATAGCTTTTGACCTTCAAAAAATCCTGAGTTTTTTGTATTTTTGGGTTTTTGGGGCTTTTATGCTCGTTATTCATCTCAAGATGATAAAAAACCTACACATACATGTATACATATAAAGGAAAGGTAAGGGTTAAGAATTAAACCGTGTTCGTAGCAGTCAAGTAACATAAAACACATGGGACACTAATCTAATATGTACCAAGCTGACTATCTACATGGCGACACATATAAGCATAGCGAAATTATAATATATATATATATGCGTGTGTCTGCGTAACTAGACTGGTTTTAATTTTTCTCAATAAAATGTATGGGTGGAACGATATTTAGAGTTACACCTGTCCTATATGATCACTTGCTTCCTTCTGCGTTCAGTATTACAAAATTGACGGACAGGTATTACTGTAAATGGCGTGAAGCGGGAACAAGTTCAATCTACATCCATTTTTTTAAATTAGAGTAAAGATTTTTTATTGAAAAATTCCACTTTGCCTTACTCCGTTAACACCAGTAATATTTAGCGATCGAATCCCTTCGGTTTTGAAATGGAAAATATTTTTAAAAAGCAGTCCTAGCCTTCCCACGTTAGGATATCAGATCCTCCGGGAGATTGATGCATTCCGGTAAAACTTTTACATTCAATTCTGACGAATTAGGAAAAAGTTTTATCCCTTCGCTTCGTCTTAGCCTTCGGAATTCTCCAATTTCTTAGTACAGGCTTAAAACCGGGCTTACTTTATTTCTTGTCCTTATAAATTGCTTCGCTATATTCTCGCTAGAGCGCTTCCAGTTCTGAAAACGATGAATCGCGACCTACCAGAAATGAACGGGAGCATCAGGGTTAAATATACACGAAAAGTAATTCGGTTTTCTTTAATATCAGGGCCCGATATTAGAACTGTAGAGGACTCTGTAGAAAAGTGAGAAAAACTCTAGCATTACAGTATCGAACAACCGAATCAAAATTGCGAAGTTTGAGTCGAATGAAAGGCCCGACGTCCAGTACTACGATCTCATCAACTTAGTAGGCTTAAAAAAGAAATTTTCTTGCTACTAAGGGTATCGAAAAGTGGAAATCGGTTTACCATAAATATGTATTATATAAGCGCATTTTTAAATGTATAATATATAGCGGTTTTGTTATAACAGAACCGTCATATAAGAATAACAAGTCATAATATTTCAGATCCGCACGCATTTGTCTATAGCATGTTTCTTAACAGAATCCTTTCATTTTATAACTTGTGGGTTTTCCCTCGCGGTCGGTATCTCTCGCAAAGGCTCCCCCCTATATTCGACGAGACAAATATTCACAACGTTCACAATCCGGATCTTCAAACAGATATCACGGTTATTAGTTCGACGGTTTCAGGTCGGAAAAGCGGTGCTCTGCATAGGGTATTTGTAAACGCGCAAAATTACAGTGTCCCACCGAACCAGAAATATTTATTGTAATCGTAATAATTATTTATCATACCTTCTTAATTATTTCTGTTTCGGCTTCTCGCCGTGATAGATTGATTAACGGGCATGATTAACATATGGCGAAAAGTCACGAATGATTAGATAGCGAACACTCCTGTCTCCCCCCACCGCTTTAGTTTTTCGCTGGACCGGTTTCGGCCGCTCGCCATCTTGAGTACATATACCTGTCAGAACGGTGGTGGGTCGTACGGGAAGCTTGTGGGGTATCCTGTCTGCACGGTCACGTCACTCATACTGCGGAAACCGGTTTAGGAAAAGACCAAACCGGCGAGAGGAGAAAGAAGACCGGTATTCCGAACCCTCGTAGACCGCATAGCACGGGGACAGGGCGTTTTGCTCTGAAACGAGGAAGTGTCCCTGAAGCAGATCCGCGGGGAGAAACCGATTAATTTGTTATTGTAGGGAACATTTATCGCCACTTTTCTGTCTCGTAAGGTAAGTTCTCTATCGGCACTCGAATCAATTTAATCCGCTGAAACACTTTCAGATTAATGTTCGCAAGTCCCCCCACCAAATGAAATTTGATCGCAGTCGCGGGGGCGTTCTAATCCCGGGGAAAAAGGGGCCGCGTCTCCAAGACTCGATTAGCGTCCGATAGAGAGCCGGAGTGGTGCCGATTAGCCGGGGGCGGTTTGCGGAACTGTTAATGCCCCGGATGTATCCTTGGCCGGTATGTGGGGTCACGATCGGGCCGTTCCCCCCCCTCCGCCACCACCATCCCACGATCGTACTGTAAACAACCGTTAATCCTTTCCAGGATAGCAGCCTTTTGGATCCCGGCCGGTTGCCCGGACACCTCCCGCGGGATAGAATCCTGGATTTTCCGCAGATTATTTTCTAGAAAAGAAATATGCTCAAAGCCGCTTTTCCTGACGGTGTCGTTATAATGAGTCTGAATTCACCCGAACACTGCCATTTGATACTCCGGCTTTATTATACCCTGGTCCGTTATTTGCCGAGCACTAGCTTTTTTAAATGACCGAGGAAAATCATTTATACTCACCGGCAGATTTTATAAAGGAGTATCAATTTTAGAAGGGTTTTGAGACAACAATTATGAAATGCGAAATTACTGTTAAGGTTATTCGTTTGATTTTCGAGACATTTCAGTTCATTCATAATGTGAAAGTTTTTCTCTCTTACTACTTACAGACTGGTTCTTAAAAATGAATGTCCGAACTAATTTATTAGTCCTATTCCATCCTATTCCATTGAGATAGAAGATCGCGAGAGTACTAAAGGATGAAGTAGTAATTAAGGAAATCTTTGTGTACCTTAGGACACCCGGCTGAAAAGAGTTAATGTAATAAGAGACCTGAGAAATAAATATAGGTTTGAAAAACGCCGTTAAAAGGATCCATGAATTTAATATTCGTTTTCAGGAATAATTTAATTCGTGCAAAGAATTGTAGTTCTGACACTTCCGGTTTTTTTATAACGATAACGAATTTTCGTTTTAATTGTTAAACCAGATAATTAATCATTTTCAACAAACAATTTCCATTCAATTACAAGTATTGGAAATATAGAAATTAAATTTAATACATTACAAAAATATATACTCAGTTTTGGAAAATGGACAACTACTGATCTCAAACCTAATTTGAAATTAGAGAAAACCACATATTTGAACTGAAGAGATGCATCGGTCACTAGGGCAATAAGAGTTCTCCAAAATTCTTTAATCTGGTTAATGCTTTCGTTCGGAAAATAAGAAAAGTAATACCCATAAATGTATTCCTTCCTCGCACACGATTTTATCTTCCGGCCTATCCCATTCGCTGGGAATAGCCGGAAGAAAGGTTGAAAGGACGCCTACATAAAAATTACTTTAATAAAAACCCATTCCTGTTGCGGACGCATTACTACACATTGATGGTTTGACATAAAGCAATAGATAAGGCTCCTATTGCTCATTTACCATGAGTCTGCTCCACCGAAAACCTATTTTACAGCAGTATTTTAAACCTGTTATTTTTCTGACTAAACCCTGTATTTAGGTCCTGACAATGGTATTGTACCGAAACCGATCTACCAATAAACCAAAAACGCTAGCAGTGACAGGCAGCCTAATTGTGAGAAGAGTGAGAAACCCGAACCTTATCTTGAGCCATACCGCTTTTGCAATTGAGAAAGTACATAAGATCTACAGATATATTGCTTTTCTCTCATAAGATGCTCGACACAATTATAAGGTAGGACTGTATATTATAGCAACTAAATATTATTGTAAACTGCCAATTGGTATCGTTTAGTGTTTAGCGCAGTATCGCGCCGTAGGACAGGCCCGAATTAGAATTTAAATTAAAAACGACTCATAAAACTCCAACGTTAATTCTTATAACTTTCCCTTTAGTGAAGAATATTAATACTGAAAAATTTCAAAACCTAACAGAATTTCGAAACAGAAATCGGTATTCTCCTTGTTCTTTTGAAAAGTGAACGTCCACTCGAGTATAGTAAAAAAGAAATGAAGCTGAAACAGAAGAACACTAAAGGACCTCGAAATTAAAACGCGTTTCCATGGATTGATTCCTTAAAAATTATTATACAATTGAAAAAAGGTCGAAAATGTTTGCCATTCCGATTTCATCGGCCAGGGAATATCTTTTTGTAAGCTTGAACAGAAATATGATAAGTGATATTATGAGAAATATGATATGAGAAATAACACCACGAATTTCGCTTCTCCGAATTTCAAATCATTCATTAAATCTTTTTCACTCGGAGTAATCATGTTCCGTAGAATATTAAAAGAGCGAAATTAATATAAAAATATCCGTGCCGATGTTTTAATTAACCCGTAGAAAAAGATCTGTTTTAGAGCGTATCGTCTTTGGCAAAAGCAGATGTCTGCACGAATATGTGCAAGGTACAAATGATCGATTTTTCGAAAAATAAAAAATACAATAAAATTTAAGCGTATATCAAAATTAAATTCCACCGCAGAAGTTCAGTATTGAATCGGGGAGATAAATAATGTCTTATATTTAACACTGTTATGATTCACCGAAGTGTCCATTAAAATGGACCAGAATGATGTTTCAATTTTCGTGCGGAAATAATTGGCTTAAGGAAATAGGTGAAAGTGCACATCAATGAGGTTCCCTCTAGAAAACAGGTTTAGGAGTGCTCGTCCCCTGTAATTTATCAAGTAACGATATTATTCTCGGACGGAAGTTTATTATAATACGGGGGGGGGGAAGCTGATGCAATAGAGCCGTGAAATAAAACTATGTTGCACTGGGACTAAATAAGAGTCCCGTGGCCTATTGTGCTGTCGTTCAATTGTAAAATATTATTGGTATTATTAAAAGAATATATTCTTTCTAATTTGATAATTGACTGAAAACGCTGTCAGCGACCGCGATTAAAAGCCGGCTGGAGGCGCCGCTTTAAACACTAAGCTGGGCCGGACCCCAATCGCCCTCCTTCAATTACTCCCTTTCCCGGGACCCACTCTCACGGGCATCTCGCCACTTGTATCGAGAGCGACCGGCTTTTAACCGCATTTTGGATGGGAATCAGTCGGCACGGAACAAACTACCGGGCTGAATTCTAACGAGTAGAATACTCATAACTCCAGCGTGAAGTTTGCGAGCTCTCCTCGTGATCAGATCAATTGATGACGGTTCAAGTTGGCGATTTAATCGTAATTCGGTCCGCCACGGGGGGTTAGAGATTGATTTTCATCCAGTTATTATGTCGTTCTTCAGATAGGATTGAAACAGCTGCAGAAAATGTATTCTATAATGTATTAACATAATTTCTCTGGAAAAACTCGTGTTTTGATTCTTGTTTTAAAGTTTTTTTTTCGATTCTCAGCTTATTTCTGAATAATTTTCAGAACGGACGTTTAAAAAAGAATATAGACCGCTTTGGAAAAATTATATATAAATGACTCGGTGGTTACAGCGCTGCACGTGAAAGCTTGCAACCCTTAACATGCAGTGCAGGACAAAAAATGAAGGTAAAAAATTCCGAATACAGCAGTTCGGTGAAGCCCGCCCACACGCGTCGAAGTGCCGGTGAAAACTCTGGATATGCCCTTTCAGAAAGACAGAAATTCCAGACTCCCGATTTCACTGGAAAATTAGATTAAAGAGGGTTGGGCACAAGACTGCAACTGATGTCGATGTTTTTCGGATCATAGCTTATTTCTGAGTAGCTCGCTTTCGTAGAATATATTACGAGGATAAAAATTAAACATTCGTACACCGTCAACATTGTATCTCGTAAAAAATGGCCGGAATTCTTCTTAATGCCGATAAATACATAATATGTTAAAAATATTACATTAAAATTTAATACCAAATTAAGGAAAGCCTGAGCTTAATGCAATTTTAACATTTTAAATAATGATTATTCTAAATCGTGACCGGAAAAATTTATCAAAATACTTGCCGGCATCCGTCGGAAATTAAACTAATATTGCGAGATGTTTATTTATAATATTTAAAAAAATGTATACTTTTCATAAACCTGTAACTCAAATTAGAAGTCAGGGAATAGAACAAAACGGCAACAGCAGTTCCCTGTAATAATCTGCACTGTTGAGCTTTACAAGTTGGGGCTTTGGCCAAAGTCAGCTCCCTGAGATTATCATCTCTCGAGCTTTCCATTTGGGAACTTAGGTATCTTTCATTCGCCGTCAGCGGGTCTATCAGGATAAAAAATAAATATCATTGCAATGCATTAAAGTACCGGGGAATGTTTAAACGCGTCTGCTGTTTGTCTTGATCATACTTTATAATATGCGAGTATAATGAAACTGAGATTTTATAACACTGCTAATTATAAGTTTTAAAAATTAAATGTTTGCCCGTCAACGATACAACGAGATATCGACTTTGGTTCTCGGATTGAAATAAATAAATAATACTCACCTCCTGACGATTCGACAAAGCCGATTAAATATCACCCGAAAGGTATTGTGTTCTGAAAATATTCCGTCAATGTGGAGCGAGACTTCAAGTAAGTATACTTCGTCCCCTGAATAGCCTTCGTCAATGTGGTAAGACAATTCTATCGCCCGATAATAACAGTGCAAAGGCTTTGTCTAACCTGAAAGGGCACTCCTACCATGTTTCTGAGAGTGGAGAATTAAAATTACCACCCAATATTATGATTCCTCGCTCATCATAAAGTGAAGGAAAATTAATAGCACTATAGGTAAGTATCATTTTTTTAAATTATATTTAGTGACAGTGCGATTTGATCTCGAGCGCTCGGGGATTTTCAGGAAGGTGACATAAGGATCAAGGGATTGGCGTGATGGAATAAAGTGGTATAGACGGAAGTGTCTATATCGGGAAGGTAATATTTATTTCCAAATGAAAATTGTATTGCACCGAATTATTTGTAAATCCCAGACAGCCTCAAATCCCTTAGTTTCCCACATAGTCTCGTGACGAATCTTATTCCCTTGTTTAGTAATTAAACAAACGGTGTATTAATTAATGTTTTACATTATAGCGTCGAAGAATACTTGTTGTGGTGTATCCTTGATCCTTCAGCCTTGTTAGTGAGGATTTATACAGCGGTTCGATTTACCTAATACGCGCTTCCGCCCTCTGCTGTTTTTCATATTGCCGTACTGCCTTGAAATCGGTTTTCGAGAAAACAAGGCCCAAGAGGGATCTCAAGTATTTCTGTCTTGACTAAATACTTCATTGCGCCGATCCTTGGCCGGGGATATGCAAATCTATACCAAATATAAGGGAGAGTGACAAACTGTACCGCTCGGTAGTAATAATCGAACACACATCAAATCGGGTAAGTATAGCACCACGAAATAAATGGATAGCTGAAATTAAAGCATGAGCGATACGATCGGTTTCGGCGAGCTCAATTACCGCCTTGTCCATATTTGGTGAAAATCGCATGGCGAAGTCTATCGGCTTTGAGATTCAATCACTTCTCAATATAAAACCGAAAACTCATTAGACGAAACGACCCAGTAGAACGATGAACGTTCATTATAATAAGCGGCAGCGGGAAAACTGTTTAATTTTTTCTTAAAATTTGATTATTAAGTAATTCTTTTTAGAACACCATTGTATGAGAATATTTTTCTTTTAGAACACGAAATAAACCAGTATTCTAATTGCGGAGACAGGATGAATACAATGCAGACAGGATGTTCTAGTAATCTACTGACGGAATCCTACTGAATATGGCAAAAAGCCGAAACGGGTCTCTCGTGAAATCGGCGGTTGGAGGGAGATGATCGCAGTTGGGGAATGATGATATTCTAAACCCTCGTGGATCCACTAACGGCTATCGTAAATTAATTGCCGAATTATATATTTAATTCTAATCTACTTGACCTATATACAAAAATGGCTTCTATAAACCTGAAAACACTAATGATCCTGTGAACCAAATACCGCCAAAATAATATTGTGGGAGTGCATTACTAACGGAATGATATCGGCAAATCGGTCCAGGATAGAGCCAAACAACCTATAAAAAAACAATGAACCAAACAAATGACGTGGGAAAATATTTTCCGAAGTATTTTTCTATCTCTTTTCCACAACGTACTCGGAATTTTCACTTTCATTCATTCGTTTTAGTTTTTGTTTCTCCTAAGCTCCGCCGTTACAAACGCTGTTATTTTATGTAAGCGTAAACACGGACGATGTTTAAAAATAAAGCCTTTAAAATCTGGAAAAAAATAATTGTTTTCCAGGTTCAAACGGATCCACCATTTGGACCGTGCGATTCGGTTCCGCGATGTGAACCATTGTTTTCTACGGCCACCGGGATTTATTCCACGGCCGAAGTCCGGGTTTCCTCCTCGAAAATACGATTTCTTTTTTTTTTCACGGGAAAAAATTGATTGGAAAAGTTGCTCTTTTGAAATACTACCAGGCGGAACAATATTTGCGGATCTATGGCCCCTGCCCAAATTTAGGACGCCACCGCATTTAGGAAAAGCTTTATTTCCAAATTCTAAAACTATTTTTTCGGCGGATTTAAGCATATTCTAGAGCCCGTGCGATATCAACAGTGACCATATGTTCGCTGATTTCACTTTTATTTAATTATTTTATACTTGAACAGTTTAAGATTGCATATGATATTCCTATTCCCACAATACTTATAATACATTACATAATTTCCACATGTACACAGCGAAATTAAGTGTTAAAGTAATAAATATTTTCTTAGTCCACCATTTCATTCTATTCACTCTGTTATAGTTAATAAAACTAAAGTAATAGACTTCTCGGTCGAAACAATCCTCGGTAATGTTTTTCATTTAATGTGTCAACCCCCCAACCCGATTTCATGAAAATTATACTATTGATTTTCAAATTTCATTATTAAGATCAATAATTTAATTCCATACAAACCGATCGTGCTAGGACCGAATGAATGAACAATTTTCTGCGTCAATTGTCGTATGTCTGTACCGGTCCCTTCACCGGTACTGGATTTAGTACCTCACTATTTTACTGAAGATGGCGCGGTGGAGCAATCAAACGGTAAGAAACACAAAAACACTCGACTGCCGATTATAGAATTTTTTTCTATAAAAAAAACTATAAATTACCGTTTTTTAATGACCCGAAGCGTCTTAATTTGATGTATTATTACAAGCGAAATTTTCGATGACTGTTACTTTTAATTAAGAGCCGTACTCGTCTAATTGGCCGTCTTGCAGGGAATTGATTTATACTTGAGATGTAATTAGTTCCAAGAATGCATAAAGTATCCGAAAATCCGAAGTGCTCCTATAATCCGGAAAATGGTTTTATATCAGCTCATTAACTGCCTCGAAGAACCACTTGGAGGGCCTCAGAGAAATGGGCTTTAACCCAATTAGCAACTGATATAATTAGTATGAAAGGGCTAGGAAAAGTATCTTTATATCCACTGAACAACATAATGCCGCTTTATTATATTAAAAACACTACCTGGAACGTGAGAGTGCTGGAAGAAATAAGATGGAGTATCATCGTCCGGTTTATTTTCCATTCGCGCTCGTAAAAGATTTTGAGGAAATAAGCGAATGACCGTAAAACAAATTCTAAAACTGCATAGGAACAGATAAAAAAACGACAATAACATGACCGCTAAAACACATACCGCGTTCGAATAAGGTGCGTCGTTTTATTTTTCATATAAAAATAAGTAATAGAAATCAGAAGCGTCGAAGAAAGATTAGATCCGTCGCGGGTTCGTACCGGTAGTTTTGCTATCGGGCAGAAGTGTGTATTGAAGACACGTATGTAATCTTTGAACGTTTATAATGAAATGGAACAAAAAATAAGGGCACAGAAAAACGCAACTGATATACCGCAGTTTTCTCGATCGTTTTTTCTGGTTCGGACCAAACTAGCGAGAGGAGACAAGATCGAGAAAACTGAAGTCTTCCAAACCTTCGCAGGCAACAAAACAGGGGTATTTCAAACTAGCGATTGATATAATCTTCAATGCTGCGTAGTGATCAGTTCAACACAGTAAAATAAGTAAGAAAGTACAAATAATTAATTTTATAAGGTATAATCGATTTAAAACAGCTACAACACAATTACGCATAAGGTTTCGCAGTCCTTTCTATTTCTATATACACGCGAAATTGATAACTTAAGTTCTAATTAATTTAGGAATATCCTAAGAATGAAAAGAAGAACTCGGCTGTACTACACTAACCTTCTAAACCAGGATATTCAACCATATGACGTCAGGTAATACTGGAGGGATCCTATCACACGTCTATCCGAACTACTCTATAGAAGGACATCGTTAAGTACGGACTGTCTAAATATGCAGGTAGGTCCCAACTAAACACGTTATATCTTTAAAACTATGTAATGTACACTTCACAGCAATAATGTTGGCATATTTGTAAACATCACGGAGTCCAATGCGCGTACTGCCCAATACGTCAGCTACCGTCACCAGCCACCCCGTGCGGGGAAATATGATGCAATATTTTCGGGTGTGTAACATTATCCGGACAAACGCGAGTGAAATCGACAGTGCCCGGTATCCTCTTAAGGTTCCGGACAAAGTTCATTATAAAGGACACATAGCGATGGTTTAAAGAAACTTTTTTTTTCGCTTGGTGAAAAGCTGGGGGGGGGGAGGAAACGTAGGGACATTAGCAGAACATTCTAGAAATTCCGGGAGTTACTTAATTGGAATCGGCGACTGTACAATAAGCCCTAGTTAAACTTAAACAAACGCCGGGGGGGGGGACTTTTCAGTGAACTTGTAAGCCCCTACAGAAGACACGGTCATTCTCTGAAACGGCCCTGGCGGCCCCAACTGACCGGGGCCCCGAGTTTCGAGAATTCTCTTATCGGGCGCGAAGCCCGAAATCCCCGACATGATTTGTTTACTTATCGGCGTGACTCGAAGTTGTTCCATCGAGAAGCCCATCCTCATTGGTAATAGATCGGGTATTGTCGATAGCACGTCCCCCCACGGTCAAACTTGAGTTCGAGACAGACAAACCAATCGAAAACGTTTCGTACATCACTGAATACAATACTGAACGTTTCTTTGGCATGACCGTGTGAAAATTGAAGAATTGGGATTATTTTAAACGATATGAGATAATATTAGTAATTTTATAATTGTACGTAGTTACATTTTTTCATTATTTTTTCGTTAATTAAAAAATAATAATCATCTACGTGCAAAACTGAATAAGGGAACCCCTTCCGTTACATGAGTGTATATGGAATATTTAATATTGAATCTAACCTTTACGCCACACTTGCTTGATAAATTTATAAATTCTTATTAGAAGTCCCCGAATAGGTTTCACGTAGGTCGCCGTATTAGAAAATGGTTATACCTTTGACTTGTTTGCGTGTATTATACATAAAAACAGATAGTATGAACATAGTTTTAGTTATAGTTTGAAAACATTAAAATTTTGGTTTTAAAAATTGACAAAATACTTACCTACGTGAAAATTCCTGCGGGTTGTTTTAGAAATTCAATGAGATTATTAAATATTATATATGTACCTTACTACTTTACAGGCGGATGCGAGAAACTAATACCGGTTTAGCATATGAACAAAGAAACGTCCTGTCTGAGCTACCACAGAAGACAATAGCTTAAAGGATGATTAAGCTCCATGTAATACACAATTACCTCTATCGGAGGTATTACAAAAATTAATAATTTTGTTTACTAACAGTAAGGGTCCACGGCCCGGAACCGATTCGCTTGAAACAAATATGAATCCCTCAGAAAATATTGGAATCATCGTACTAGAAAACACAAAAATATCATCAGTCTAAAGAGGTTTAAAATTCTAAAGAGGAAAAAAAGGTGAGTTGCTACTCTTATTTCTTCAAAGGAACTTGCTTAACGATAGTATTCAAAAGCGCTCTTCCACAGTCTATTCTGAAGATCCCCAATCCGTAACATGCTTCGATTTGAAAGAGTTTGTGCATAGTCTTTCTTCAGTTTTGTCCGAGTACGATCATTCAGGTATAAAACTTTGTTGGTAGATTTAGTTTTTGGTTTTCATCTTCCAAAGTTAAAGGTTTATTTTTATTTATTATTAACCCTGACAAAAAACGTCAATAACCAGACACAGCATACTGGTAAATTACTTGTACTGGCACCCTTTTAAACAAAAAGTTTGTGGGCACCATATAAAGTGCATAAAAATTAAAAATATAATATTTTCATTCTTATAAGGTATATTTCTTAGTTTCCTTTTGACCGACAATCTGACATAGACTTAAACCGATTAACAAACTTCCACCCCCCCTCAACTCAAATAAGACAAACATCCCCCAAAAAAACACAGTAACAAGACACGTATATAGTCATATATAGACACCAGCGAGAAGAGACAGAAACACAGAAAATCTACGGTATTATTCCAACCCCTCGCAGACCACAAAACAGTTATGTTAAACTGATTTCAATTATATTATACAGTTGCCCATAGAACGTTTGCAATGAGGCCTGCTACGCGCCCGCTACTTTTTTTGAACCACTCCTCACAACCCGTAGCAAATACAGTGTGCTACTTTGGTTTGCTCTTGGACAGAAGACTTGAATGGAAACCCCCATTTGCGACTTAAACAAATAGACATGAAACGGGAGGGGACGGGAAAATCACACGGGTGGTAATCTACTGAAACCTGGCGGACGACCCTACAACTAAATCAATATTATTATATATCGGCCCGATTCTGCGTATTGGTTGCTCGTGTGAATTTAAATCCCAAAGAAAATAAAACTATAAAATAAGAAAATTCTATCTGGTTAGAACTCTATAGAACTTATAAAATGAGCCACTAAATACTTTTTTTCATTTATTGGTAGTCACAACTACAATTTTTTTTAGATTGTATCTAGTGACAGTGCTCTGACTTTACACTCACTCACTGAACTCTTCTTAAAGGAGAAGCCACCCAATGATGGTACTCCCGCTCCTGCTTTTACTCAGGTCGTAAGGAAATCAGGTGGCCATCTCCGCTTTAGGCGACGCACGAGATTTTCAGGAAGGTGAAGCGAGGAAAGTTGTCGAATTGAGGTTTTGGAATGAAGGGATAATTTGGAATGGAAGGATTTATACCGGGAAGATGCTAATTCTCGAACTAATGGGACTTTTAGGTCATTGTGGGTTATTCTGTTAGAGACATATGGTGGGGCATTGGTAATTTTTCGAAGGATTATGGATTGCAAGGATTGGAGTCTATAAGAATTAGACGGCTTGGTGGATCCCCACAGTTCGATTCCGTAGGCCCAGATAGGTTTCAGTTCGCAGTTGTAAATTAATAATTTGTTTGAGAGTGATGGTTTTGATCTGTAGTCGAGGAGTCTTAGTAGTAATTTGTAGCGCCGTTTCGTTTCTGTACGTTTCAGTCTCGTATGTGGGTTCCATGTCAATCTTCTGTCTAAGAGTAGTCCCAAGTACCGCACTTGATTTTCAATAGGAAGTTGGGGCCGGTTCAGGAAAACGGGAGGACAAGTTGCTCTTCTCAAAGTAAAAGTAACACGAATACTTTTTTGGCAATTGAACTTAATCCTCCATTTCCTGGACCAGCTTTCTATGAGGGAGAGGTGTTTTTGCAGGTGCACCTGATGAGATGTGATGTTAAGTAAGGATCTGAGTTTGTAGAAAGTACAGCTTTGTCGTCTGCATAGGAAGCAAGGAAGGTATCAGGATGTTGAGGGATATCGGCAGTGTATACAGAATAAAGGGAGGGACCGAGAACACTACCTTGTAGAACACCTGCAAGTATAGGAAAGGAATCAGATAAGAAAGCGCCTTGAGAGACTTGAAAGTGTCTGTTCCTCAAGTAGGAATTAAGGAGTAGTTAGTACGTGGGAGGAAGGATTCTTTTGAGTTTCACCATAGTCCACAGTGCCACATCCTGTCAAAAGCTTGCGCTTCATCGAGAAATGCGGCAGAAACATACTGCTTTCTCTAAAGAGTGGAGGCGATGGTGTCTACAACGCGATTACACTGATGAATAGTGGAATGTTCCGCTCTGAACCCAAACTGATGGTCCGGTAGGATATCGTGGGATTGTAGGATGGGATAAATGCGGCGGAGAAGAAGTTTTTCTAACATTTTGCTCATTACCGGGAAAACACTAAATATTAAATCAATTTAGTTTCATTATTTGTCGTACGGTATTTGTCATTCTGTTAAGCCAGGCTGGAATGAATTTTCTTAATGAATTCCTGAAGAAAATTAGTTTGCAGTACGTTCAACCCGACTGCTAATAGGAATATTCCGAGAGCCGTTAGCAATCTGATTTATAAATAATGCAATCTCTTCCGGCGCATATCGACGCGAATTTTAGAACGGTTTAGATCTCAGTTCGGGCCTTCTTGGTACACTTTACTCCCTAAACACGCACGCAGTACACAAACGTATACACTCCGATGGACGCAGAAATACTAATTCACAAAACCCAGGCACATGAAATGATCTCACATTTCCTAAGGTCATAAAATTTCGAAAAAAAAGGTCCAGAGTAACAATTTGCACTGTAGCAGTTTCTTTAATGGTGCAATGTGGTACTGAGGGTATTCCGTCGTTATTAAAAATAAATAAAAAAATAAAAATGTGAAATAATGTGTAAAGCCGTAATTTTATTGTAAAATAAATCAATGACTTGAGAAAGCTTCCAGGAGCTCCTCCTCCTTGGGAGAAGCTCACAGGTACCTACACCAATGAAATTCTATGATCCGGTAAAGAGTGAAAAATTATGCCCCCGTATTTTAAATGTTATATAACCCGTTGAACGGATATAATAATTAAATCTCACTGAATTCATTTTAAAAAATCTCCGATGGGAGTAATTTTCACAAATCATTTTCCACAGTTAAGTAAGAATGAAAAGCAGTATCATAAGGGAATCAATTTATCCTCATTTCCCAGTATCCTAATTACGCTTTTCATTATTAATTAATTCCAGTAATCTGAGTTCTATTTGCGCACAGTAATCAATATGTATGAACAGTCAATATTAGAATGGACATAAAATTAATCGAAAGCGAGGACTGTGACAGTTCAGAATATCATTAACTGCGTGATCTAATCTCACAGCTCTCTTGTTTGTATTTGACCTAAATCGATTTCGGCTTTTAGACACACACATATATATATATATATATATATATATATATATATATATGTGTGTGTGTGTGTGTGTGTGTGTGTATTCCGGAACCCGATTAAACCATCCGATCTCCCTACCTTAATCAATGCTAATTATTGTCCAATGGAGATAGTGGCGGTCTTGATACACACACCTCCCATGCCCACACACTCACCGCTGGAACGTTACGTTTCATTAAAGACACGCGAAGGGTTCTGTTTCCACTTGCTTATTTGGCACTGGACCAGTTTAAGCCGGTTGCCATCGTCACTACCGTTCTAAGTAGTGCTGCGGGTAGTGAGGTAGTGTCCACGAAGCATCCTGTATTATTGGTCGCGATGAAATGTCGACGACCGGGCGAATAATAATTTGCACGGTGGCAGATATACACTTAGCCCTTTATAATGGCGAATCAATAATAAAAGGGCCTACTATTTAATTATTTAAAGAAAGGCGAATTATTTAATAATATAGGGACTATATTCCAGACTAAACTATTTCCGAGTGTGGCTAAGTTTCATTCAAACGTACAATACTGTATTATATTTGAATTAATTTCAGTTACAACAATAGAGGGTCTGCGAGAGACGGTTGCTAACTTTCGCCATCGTCAGTAGTCCTGTTACAACCTTTGCCGGGAATTATAATTGTGGTAATTGTAATTTCCCCCCTACACGCGTCCTACTTATTCTACAATGGCGATCTGTATTCTGAGCTGTGTCGGTGTAGAATGGGGCCGGGGGCCTCGTTAAAACGCCCCGGGATTGAAACTCCTCAAAAATTGAGTTCAAAACGCGAAACTCCCGAACCTGTCTAATTAGGCTCCTCATTAATAGAGGCTCCCGCCGCGGTCCCAACGCCCAGCAGTGGCCCGCTTTTTCAACACCGCCTAAGGGGGTTCGATATAATCGGCGAGGAGTCGATGATTTTTTTTCTACCTCTAATCTCCAGTCGTCTCCCGTGACGATATTGCCCCAGTGGTGGCAGCGAGGCGGGCGAAATTGTCTCGAGAAGGGGGCATTAATAGGACGCCAGAGATGGACGGGAGAAGAAAGTTAAAATGCGGTTCCAAACACAGGAAATTAGCTCCAGTACAGTTTTACATCATTTCCTTAGAAAGTTGACTTAGATCGTTCATAAAAAACATTCAAATTTTGAAAAGGCGATTGATAAAAATGATAATTGATAATCATTAATTTCTTCTATGAAAGATGGAAAATAATGAGAAGACTGTGTGATGTTTCTCCTTTGTCATTACCCGTGAGTGAGTGTCTGTAGGTGTGAATTATGGCTTCCTTGATTTAGATGTTGAAAAGAAAAATATATTGCCTCATTTGAAATAAATAAGTTGGAATTGAAGTCCAATTGAAGTGTTGGAAGTAAGAAAGAAATGTGAGATAATTTCATGGGCCAGGGTTTTGCGAATTAGTATATCTGTATATTAGCATCCATCCCTGTGTGATTTAAAATATTTAAAAACTCAAAATATTTATTAATTAAAAATGTTTATATCAACAATATTTTTAATCTCCCAGTCTCAGCCATCGGATTAGCCTCCCTGAATAACCCTATGACAACAAATACTTTAACAAAAAACTTCACTTACTTTTACAAAAAACTTGAATATTGATTTCATTGGAAATAAAATAGGAACATATATTCCAGTGAGTTGTATAATACACTGAATTACTTTATGCACTGAATAATATATACCAGAATTTATATAGTTAAAACATAATCAGATAGCTCTTTCCTCCAGTGAGTTATATAAATACAAAGTACAAAAGTTTAAATACAAATACAGTGGGTTGTACTCACACAAATACACACACTCATACTGCTGTGATAATCAAATTCAAAATACTAATTGAAATAAACCTGTCCAGTGGAAATAGTGACATATAATTAACATTAAATATTCTACTCTTCATAGATAATAATCTATGAATTATAATAATCTTATAATTTAAATTACAAATCCTGACTATATAAGAATAAATTTGCAACATATTTAAATATCAAAAACTAAGCATTACTATAAAATTTATATTCATAATAAATACAGAAAACTAATCTTCAAAATGAGCTAAATATGTATGACAATATAAATGTAAGTAATTCACCACTTAGGCTTCAATTTTCATCCTAGGGTAACTCTTATGTAAAATAAAATCAGGTGTTAATTTAATGATGTGAATTTAATGGTTATAATATATTTACAATATTGTGGTATATTGGGTAATCTGATGAGGAAAACTTTCTTTTCCTATAACCCTATAAAACACACCTATAAAAATTAATTTCTAGATTTTCACTATTTTCTAGATTTAAATTTTACTCCAATATAATTATTTTAATTTTTCTATTATGTATGGTTGAATTATTTAGTTGATATGAATAGATTATACATTTGAACAGAATATCTTATACTAAATCAATAATTCAAGCCTTTTTAATAATAAATATAAAGATAATAGGCATAGGACAAAATATGAACATTCATAAGAATATTTAGCAGTGCAACATTCCTAATAGTTAAATGAGGGAAAAACAGCAATTATGCTTCAAATTCATCCTTAGGAATTTAATTGTGAATAATCCTAATCTAGTACAATGATAATAAAAGCCGACATGCAAAAAACCCAACTGTGTAAACTATACATTCTAAAAAACGCTGTGTATAAAACACTGACAGGAAGTAATCTGTTGAGTTCAGAATAAAATAGTAAATTTCTTATTATCTGATGTAGAAAAGAGGTCATCAAATATTCGTGATAACGTCCATTAACCATATTTCAAACAGTTGTTATCCTTGTCTTTAGTGTTATAGAACATTTTGTTGTGCCAGGCAGTAAGAAATAAATTTAAGGATTGTACTCACCTTGATTGCAGTCTTCTGAATATTCAACAGGCCACATTTAAAAACTACAGGCAGAGCTCCTGAAACAATTCCAGTATACAGTTTCAATATAAATGTATGAGTATATTTAGCTTTTTTGCAATATTTATTCAATTATTAAACACAGACCTACTCAAAGTAATTTGTTTAAATTAAAAGACCATAACAATGAATTTATCATTATTTTACAAATATTCTTTTAATAAGAAGCGGGGATTTATTTATTAAGTTGATTGATATAGATATATTTTTACGTTTAATAAACAAACATTAAATTGCAGGACTTATTAAGGTTCATTTGAAAACTACTACACATTAACTGTATGATACAAATAAATTTGTTGTTAAAACAATTAAGAAATACATAATAAATTCATATGTTATAAATATCATACATTGAGTACAGGAGAATGAAGTAAGTGAAACTAAAACAAGTTTAAACAATCTCTCTGTCTAAACAGTCTTAAAACAATCTAAAATAAGTCTCTCAAACAAATTTATGAAGTGTAAATTACAATTCAAAGGATAAAATAATTATTTTTCTTATAGTACAAAATATTTTCCAAAATAATCTGAGAGGCAAACCTTATGAAGATAATAAAGAAAATATTCTGTTGTTCAGACTAAAGTAAATTCAGAGTGTACCATCCCACCTAACCTTAACCCCTTAACAACGGATCGATTGTATATCGATAAACTGCCCGTGTTGGTTTACACGGCGTTATATATGACGGATAAGAAATATCGATTTGAGCACATATATAGATATATGAAAAAATTCGATAGTGACGTTACGATATATCAGTAGCGGGATCGTACATGGGATTTAGCCCAGCCATGTTCTAATCATTAAAATTCAGAATAGCAACTTCAATGTTAATTTTCAATTAATAATAATTGAATAATAATAATAAATATAAATTTAAATCAGTATTTAATATCAAATGTAACTCAATTAAATTTGTGCTTCTGGTCAAATGGGTCCTGATTTTGTATGCAGCCAATTTTATTGATGATATTTATTGTCATGTTTATTGCAATCATGTAACTAATTTATAATCGTGATATGCATCCTTTAATGGGCACTGTGATTCTAATTGTTCCTATCAAATCTACTGAACTCACCCTAGTTCGATAAAGCTTAATAATTGTTCCCAATTCTACAGCATACCTACACCCTAGGTATTGAAGTTAAAAATATAAGTTATGCGGTTTTAATTTGGATGTTTTTTTGTCATTTGTATCGCCTACCTGATATAGAAAACGTAGTTCACATTTGTACCCTTTACCACTTTCAAATTTGACGAACACGTAAAATCTCGACTGTGTTACTAGCCTGTTTGATAGTAAAACCTGTCGCAAATCTCGTAAATAATTTTATGGGTATGTGCTAAAAACCGAAAATAATTTTAAAAGAATATAAAATTTTAAGTGTAAGTACCTTTTAAATAGATCCCTTTATAAAAAGTATATGTGATTAGTATTAACTGGCCAAAAAGTACAAGAATTATGAAGTTATATTTATTTAATTAAATTCATTTCGAAAGTATATTATTATTACTTTTTAATGAGGAATTAAACATGGTTTAAAAATGTTTAATATTTCATTGAATGAATTTTCATATGTCTAAAAGATTTTTCGACCGTAAGCAAATGTTCTTAACATTATAGGTTATGGCTGTCTAATGGATGCTGTCAGTTACGGTAATGGTGTTCGTACTGTTTGGTAGTAAGGAGGTTATTTGACACGTGTTCTCTATTTATTGTGTTTAGTTTCATTTTTTCAAAATGAAAACCCGATTCAGTACCTTAGACATACTATGCATGAGAAAAGAACTTCAATGGTAAGATGAACTTCAGCACATAAAAATCATGTAAATTTATTATAGAGTTACGAACTTTTATTATTTTATTACTATTAAATGTATTGAGATATAATATATTTTAGAGTAATGACATGAAAACAAACACCTTTCTTCCTTTCTAAATTCCTTGAATACAGTAAAAATTGCAGGTTTATTGATAATTTTTAACCCTGCTTACATAGGTTGAATATTTTTTTGATTAACTTAACAAACATTGTTCTGAGATACTTTTCATTGGAGAATTAACATTACAAATGTTTCTTATTAATATTTATTAAAAGAAAATTTTCAGAACGTTAATTGTCATTGGTATGCATTTTTCAAAGGAGGAATCAATTATGCCATATTCATATTTTTTTCAGTTTAATTGGTATGCGAGTTGTTCAAGTTTATGACGTTGACCATAAAACTTACTTAATTAAACTTCAACGTAGTGAAGAGAAGAAAGTGATTTTAATTGAGTCTGGTATTAGATTTCATCTTACCCAATATGATTGGCCAAAAAATATAGCTCCATCAGGATTCTGCATGAAGGTATGTTTCATTTTAGAATTATTATAATTTTTAATCATTTAATAGGCTCAATGCATTAATAATGTGTGCATTTGCTTATAGCTCAGGAAACATTTGAAGAATAAAAGACTAGAACAGTTGAACCAAATAGCCCTGGATCGAATTATCGATATGAAGTTTGGTTCTGGGGAATATGCAAATCATATAATTTTGGAATTATTTGATAGAGGAAATATTGTTCTGACTGATGATAATTACATTACATTGAATATATTGCGTCCCCACACAGAAGGTGATAAGTTTAAGTAAGTACTTGAAAATGATATTACCATACTAATGAACTTACAGTGAGCTTTCAAAATCAATCCAAATTTGAAATTGAAGGAAAATTTAAACCACCGCATTGGCACTGTACTACTCTAACCATTATAACTAACCCTGGTCATTGTGGCATCAACACTCAATAGTGGATTGAATTTTCCTTTAAGTACAAGGAATTACTTTTAATTATTTTGATGTTTCATTACAAACTGTATAAACTTATTAATTAAAAGTAATTCCTTGTACTTAAAGGAAAATTTAATCCAATTATTTTGTTTTATGTTGTAAGATTAATTTTATTTTGTATTATACTGCCTTTTGGTCTTCTAAGAACAGTCTGTTTGCTAGGTTGCTGATTAAATTTCATTTATATCCTCCTCATTTGAGAGCACTATTACTACTTTTCTGGATAGAGTAACATTGTAAAAAGTGTTTAAAATTGCTGTTGTTGATATAGATTTGCAGTTCGCGAACAATATCCTCTTAATCGAGCACGGCTTGTTTTATGTCCACCAAAAGAAGATCTACTACAAATAATAACAAAAGCTAAAGATGATACCAGTTTAAAGAAGATTCTTCTGCCTTGTATAGGTATTGTTTATCATTGTTATTATCACTAGCTTATGGTTTAATTTTGTCCAGTTATTTTGAATATGGTAGAATATTATTTTTAACATTAATGATATTTCTAGAATATGGACCATCACTGTTAGAGCATGTATTTTGTTTGGCTGGATTAAGCAAAAATCCTATTAAGGGCAAAGATTTCAAAATGGACCAGTTCGATAATTTGGCAGAATCTTTTAAATCTGCAGCAGAGATTTTTCAGCAGGCTTTTAAGGGACATCATAATGTGAGTTGACATCAGTGACACTAGTAGCATTTGTAGTTTAATAGTTTTCTCGCTCTTCCATGTCCCCTCGCTGGTCTGGTCCTAGACCACATAACAGGTATTCAAAACCATTTGTAGTTTGTTCTGGTTTAATCTTTTTATAATTTGATTAATTATTTAATCCTTACCAAACAAATCATATTCTGGGTTCTTTTCTTTTGAAGATTAAATTTTTTTTTCCTTTTCTCTTAACTTTATTCCATTGGCCTTTACTTACAGCTTAATTTTCCTATTTTTACCTTTGTACATTGTTCTTTTTTTCTTGTCTGAGTGATTAAATTTTTTTAGGGCTACATTTTGATGAAAAGTTGGGTTCATCAGTAGCTTTTTTAACCATTTCAGGAAAATGTGTTTGTAAATATTAATTTCCGTGGTAAACTTTTGTTATTACAGGGATATATAATCCAAAAAAGGATTGAGAGGGTTGAACAGGAGGATTTATTAAAAAATGAAGAATTTCATCCATTTCACTTTATGCAACATAAAGATTCACTGTATAAAATGTTCGATACATTCAGTATGGCAGTAGACGAATTTTTTTCAAGTCTTGAGAGCCAAAAGCACGAACTCAAGGCAAATCAGCTAGTAAGTTGAAAAAGTTACAGTAATGTGGGGCTAAATTTAAATTTGAAGTAATTTGTACTGGTTATTACAACAGTTATTCTATTAATTAATGTAACTTCTTAATGAGATTGATTGTTAAATTATAACTGCAAATTCACAAAAAAAGAGAGGAGATCTTGAAATATTAATCCTAAGTGCTTACAAAAATGTGCCCAAAGGTACTCAATACACCTATATTTAATTGCATATTTCTTCACTAGAACCATTAAAAAAATTACTAAGAAGGTAAAGATAATATTATTTCATCTATTACTCTAGATAACTATAATGCTGATATCTATTATTTCGAGGAATGTAATCCATTTTTATTTTTCTTGTTATTTATATTCATAATTATATTTATTATGGGCTGATGTATAGTTTTGTATTCATATTTTATTTCAAAGACTGTATTTCTGTCTGTTGGTAAATAACTTACTTGGTGTCTCATTTTCTAGACTAGAGAAGCTATGAAAAAAGTGGATAGAATTCGTGAAGATCAAACATTGCGAGTACAAGAGCTCGATGTAAAACAGGATACTGATCGGACCCGGGCAGAATTAATCACGCGAAACTATGAAAATGTTGATGCAGCAATTCGTGCTATTAGATCTGCAATTGCTGCTCAGTTATCTTGGTCTGATATACAAAATCTCGTTGATGAAGCCAATCGAAAAAATGATCCAGTTGCTCGCATGATAACAAAATTAAAACTGGAAACCAATCATATTTCTCTTCATTTGAGGTATAAGGTTGAATCATCCATTATTTTAAATGAATACATATAATGAGCATGGTACATAATATTCGGCTATGAATTGGCAGATATCAATAATGATGAACAATATTGAAAATTGTGCTTATTGGTAGTGAAGATATTAAATTATATAATAGATAGATAGAATGTCTGAAAACATCTAATCTCAGATTATTTCTCCATTTTAATGGTTGTATTATTAACAACTGAATTATTTCTTTGGTAGTCCTAACTTAATTCTCCGCAGTATCCATTTTGTTTAAAGTACAAATTTGATATAGGATACAAACCTCAAAGGCAGATAGATGTATTTGCCCGGAAATTAACCAGGTCTTAATATCTGTTTATTATAGTGTAGAAGTAGTCAGTCGTTAATGGATAGTATCTTGATTGCAGTGACCCGTGTGCTGAATCTTTTGATGATGAGTGCTTGCCCAGTATGATAGTTGACATTGACTTGGATTATTCAGCTCATGCTAATGCAAAACGGTATATTTTTACAATAAGTATTATCGCTGTTATCACACACATATCTAATAATATTAGATAAAATGTCTGATGCTAGATATTTTCATAAAATAACTCCATAGATTCCTATTACCACCCTAGAGTTGAAAATACAGTAATTTTTTTAAATACATATATTTTAATATATCAATAACCGGTTTGTCAATTCTGGGTGGAGTAATTTCAACTATGTTGCACCAGATACTACGTGGATAAAAAGTCAGCTGCCATTAAGCAACAGAAGACCATTGAGTCACAAGAGAAGGCATTGAAATCAGCCCACAAAAAAGCAATGCAAGTAATAAAGCAAGTTAAAATGATGACTACGATAAGTAAATCTAGGAAAACATATTGGTTTGAAAAGTTCTTTTGGTTTATAAGTTCTGAGAATTATTTAGGTATGTATGTATTAGTTTAAATGCTTTTTGAACATTTTGCTCTAGAACGTATGCAGTTATTGAAAATACATTTATATTTTTATATTAAATTTCAATATACTGCTTATCTTTAAAATGAATTATTAGGGTCATAAGAGGAAAGAAAAAAATGAATTATTGCCCTTGATGTACTTTTTATTAAGAAATTTCTTCTTGAATTACTGGCAAGAAATGTTATTGCAATGTTTATTTACAGTGATTGGTGGTCATGATCAACAACAAAATGAAATAATAGTCAAAAGATACATGAAGCCTGGTGATGTATATGTTCATGCTGATATTAGTGGTGCCAGTAGCATTGTTATCAAAAATCCTTCTGGGAAACCTATTCCACCTAAAACATTAAGTGAAGCAGGGACAATGGCTATATGTTACAGGTATATTAGTTAAATAAGTGATAGAAATGGATTAAAATTCTATTTACTTCAAATTTAAGTCAGGTGTAAGTTAAGTCAGGTTATAACTGGTTTCATAACAGAGCTTAACTGGTTTTAATTGTACATAATAAGAAACATACTAAAAAATATCATATGGCCCCTGAACTAGAAATATAAATGCAATTACCGTCATATATAACTATTTTTTTTATGTTTTATTTGTCTTAATAAACAAATGTAATTAAGGAAAAATATAGATAAGATATTAGATTAAACATTTTATATTATTTCATCACTTATAAGGTTCTAATTACATATGGATAATAAATAGCCAATTTCTTTTTACTGTTTAGTGTTGGCTGGGCAGCAAAAGTAGTTTGCTCAGCTTGGTGGGTCAATTCAGATCAGGTATCAAAAGCTGCACCATCTGGTGAATATTTGACTACAGGAAGTTTTATGATTAGGGGAAAGAAGAATTTCCTACCGCCAGCTCAACTTGCCATGGGATTTGCATTTATGTTCAGACTTGAAGAATCATCAGCAGAGAGGTAATAAATAAATTTTATGAAATTAATAAACATATTAGGTGTACAACTTTGCTTCCGCCGTTTTTTCCCGACATTCAAGGTTTTATTGTAAAAAAATGTTATATATTTACGATTGAAAATATTGTTTATCACTGGCCACTACTTTCTCCTGTCTTTCAGGCAGTGTTCGAATCCTGAGTCGAAAAAATACTCATCTGTTGAGGCAATCCATGTATTGATCCAATTTTTGACTTCTTTACATTTAATTTTGTCCTTACTTTTTTTATTTTAGACACAAAGATGAGCGTTCTGTGCGATCTGCAGAAGATATTGCTGTTGGGGATGAAGCAGATGGGATAACTTTACAAGGTATAATACTATTTCATTCCCAACGTTTGAACACTACATTAAAAAATGGCACTGCATGCAAAAGTGAACAGTCATTTACTTTTTAAACTGAAATATTCATAACTTTATGCTTATTAATTAAATATGGGTCTTGTTTTCTCAATTGTAAAATGTGTAATGTAGTATAACTATTCTCTATTTATTTACAGATGAAGAACTGGAGTTAAATCAAGATGAAGATTCATCTGAGAACACTGATTCAGAAGACGATCAAAATAATTTTCCAGATTCTAGCGTAAAACTAACTTATTCACCTAATGAAATGTAAGTTTCCTTTCTTTGTATCTACTAATGGACTAAATTATACTCATTATATTCATTATTAATATTTCATACTTAGTTCATTGTAAAGGATTTGTTAACGTGTATTAATAAATAAGGAGGGGGAAGTAAATTTTTTGAGTAGATAGGGAACTCTAATGAAAGAAATTATAATTTCTAAATGTATAATGTTTGTGTGTTAATGTATAAATATATACAAATTAAGCAAGAGAGTAATTTCCATGCTCATTTAGGGGACTTAAAATTAAAGGAAGGGATCTAATTGACAAAAAAGGTGAAGAGGATGAAGAGGAAAAGAACGTTTTAGAAGAAGTGAATTTGGATGTAGAGTCTATTATTCCAGCAAAGCAATTGAACAGGCCAAAAAAGGTTGAAAGAAAACAGAAAGAAGGTAAGAAATTAAAAATTACTATTGTCCTTTGTTATGTTCTTACTTATTTAATGTAAACTAGTACATTAGGTCCTATTCCTTTAGCATTTTTTATTTATATCATCCATGATTGGTTCTTACTAGCTTATTAAGGTTGCATTTAAATACCTTGTATTGGTAGAATTTGTTTATTATTACATATAAAATGAATAAAATTAACTTAAATCTAATCTACACCATTGATACTGCAGATGAAGCAGATACTTTACAAGTATAATGCTTTTTCATACCCAACGTTAGATACTACATTCAAAGATGGTATTGCATGCAACATATGTACTTTTTTTAAACTAAAACTAACTATAACTTTATCCTTATTAATTCATGCTTTAAATATGGGTCTTGTTTTTCTGTTTCATCTCAATTGTAAAATGTGTAATGTAATATAACTATTCTATATGTATTTACAGATAAAGAACTGGAGCTTAATCAACATGAAGAATCATCTGAGAACACTGACTCAGAAGAAAATCAAAACAATTTTCCAGATTCTAGCCTAATACTAACTTATTTACCTAATGAAATGTAAGTTTACATCCATTGTATTTACTAATAGACTAAATTAAACATTCGTTAAGTAATATTTTACACTTAGTTTATGATAAAGGATTTGTTAAAATGTATACTAATGAATAAGGAGGGTTAAGTAAATTTTTGGATTAGATAAGGAAGCAAATTAAAAAAATTATAATTAATATACTCCTGGTATATTGCATGTTAGATCATTTGTCCATTCCAAGGAGTGAAAATAATGTATTTCCATTATGCAAATGTGTAATTATATACAAATTAAGCATGAGAGTAATTTCCACACCTATTTAGGGGACTTAAAATTAAGGGAAAGGATTTAACTGATGAACAAGGTGAGAAAGATGAGGAGGAAAAAAAGGTTTTAGGAACAGTGAATTTGGATGTGGATTCTATTATTCAAGCAAAGCAATCAAACAGGCCAAAAAAGGTTGAAAGAAAACAGAAAGAAGGTAAGAAATGAAAAATTATTGTTGTTCTTTGTTATTTTTTTACTTGTTTTACATTAAGTCCTATTCCTTAAGCATTGGTTCTTACTAGCCTATTAAGGTTGTTATACGATAGTTGCTGGAATATTTTTTATTTTTAGAATTTGTTTCTTATTATAATGAATAATATGAACATTAATCCAATTTAAGCTAAAGAGGAACCTCAGGAGAAAAAACATTCAGGGAAGGAACAATGTGGTTTTAAGCGAGGTCAGAAGAGTAAACTGAAGAAAATAAAAGAAAAATATAAAGACCAAGATGAAGAAGAAAAACAGTTAAGGATGTCCATCCTTCAGGTATTATTGCTTTTTTAGATTGATTTATATGTATAGCTATATTTGGCACCCAGGAAGGCACGTTTTTACGTCATTAATCAATTAAAGTTGCTTCATTATAAATGGCACTAAAACATTTGTGCTGATACAATATTTTATGGTATAAAATACGATAAAATAGTGTATATGATTGAGTGTTAATATCAAAATGTTTAAAGTTCAGGAAACATTAAAATTATATGAAAAATAATTCCTATAATTTTATTTTATTCACATAATTTAATTAAATTCATATTATTTAGTGTTAATTTTGCTATAGTAAATGTTTCATTTAAGGTAGTACATTTTATTCCTTCAACTTTAAAGAATGTTTAAAGAACTTTTTTATTACTAAACAAATGTATCCATCCATATCCATATTATTTTCTTATTCACTTCTAGCATTAGTATGATTCATTTCTCTATATTTGAATTTGATTATTTATCTATTTTTAGTCTGCTGGAACTAAGAAGAATCCTCGAAAAAAGAAGACTGGTTCAACGGAGCCAAAAAAATCAGGACAAAAATTACCTGTAAAATTGAATAATAATCAAAAACAACCACTAGAAACATTTTTAGGTGAAATTGAGGAAGGTGATAACGATGAAAATGAAAATGAAGAATTTGTTCGTGATTTGTTCTCAACTGATCTAGACATGCTCTCTCTATTAACTGGACAACCGCATCCCGAAGATGAGTTACTGTTCGCAATTCCAGTTGTTGGACCATATTCAACTTTCCATAATTATAAGTAAGTGAGGCATACATTTATTTAAAGATCTTAACTGCCATAACATTTTGTATATTATCATTTGATATTTGGCTTCATTAATTTAGAACAAATTTATTTAACGATTCTTATTTGTTATAATTTTTTTAGGTATAAAATGAAACTGATCCCTGGAAATGGAAAAAGAGGTAAAGCAGCACAAACATGTGTTGAGGTATTTTCACGTTCTAAAGAATGTACTCAGCGTGAAAAAGACCTAATGCGTAGTGTAAATACTGATGTGTTATCCCGCAATTTTCCTGGCAAAGTAAAACTCTCCATACCTCAGGCTGCAAGAAAAAAGAAATAATTTATTGGAGCTTAAATATACTTCAAATTGTGTTTGCAGTAATAGCTATTGTTAAAAAAAACTGTGCAACTTTATAAAATGTAAATAATTGATAGAAACTAATTTATTATGTGGTACAAAATGCTATGTGATTTAGATTAGTAAGCAAGGTATTCTGTGATCAGGAATGGTTCCCTCATACGTAGGAATGATCGAGAAAAATATTTATGGTCCTCTAACTGATGAGGCAGTTGATTGGTACATGACAGATGTCTGCATGATGGAAGCACCCGAAAAGGTTAAAAGAAATATATTTCTTTAGTTTAAAAAATAAAAGAAAGAAAGATTTGCTATTAATTGGTCTTATATTAATAATAAGACATTTTAGAATGTATTGAATGTTGGATGGAAAAGACCCACAGGGTTTGGGTAATTTTTCAGTGTGAAGTATCTTCAATGATTAACAGTTTTTTTTAAAAAAACCACACAAATTATTGTTGTGTATAATCGGTAACTGTAGTATTAAAATGATTATCTTTATTTTTTAATTACTTTGCTGGCTGTGCAAATAATTATACATTTGTTATGCAGTCTCAGAAATAATGTATAGTTAGGAAAACCTATATTAAGATAATCAGAGGTATGTTTAATAGAAATAAATTGCAATTTGCAAATTGTGTAATTCAGAGCAGTTTTGTATAGTATTTCAAATATATTTTCCATTAAATTTATCTACAAAAAATATTAATTTTCTGAAATGTATTTGTTTTTATTTTATATATATATATATATATATATATATATATATATATATATATATATGTGTGTGTGTGTGTGTGTGTGTGTGTGTGTGTGTGTGTATGTGTTTACAAACTTGTGACTTTATTATTTGGCAAATGTAAGCCCTTAATTTTGTGTATTTTTTAAATTTTGGAAATTGATGTTTAACTAGTGCTTTCCTTGGTGGAAAGTACATACTTTTATTTATTTAAAGTATTCCTACGTACTGTAAATTAGTTTATTCATATATTTTTTTTATTTGTGGCAAATAAAGCACAAGCTTATTTAAGGGTCCAGATCACCTTGGTGCCTAGATTTTCTGAGACCTTTCTTTTTGTTTGAGTTAGCTATTTTTTTTCATATAATCAAGATACTTCACAGTGGGAATAGAGCTCTTTTAAAACTACTTTTGGAAGCAGGCTAACAACATATCTTGCTTACAGAAATCATAAATAATAATTGATACACAGACTGAATAATTATTCCACACAAATTTACAAACTTAACAATTTAATAAGTGTTTAATAAATGCTCAGAATTGAATTTTATAAAAACTTGTATAAGCTGTAAATATAATGTTCTTCACCCCTTGTTGATATTAAGAATCACAGTACCAATGTTTAGCTTGGTCGTGTTTTGGATTTATGTACCATAATGACATACGGTGATGGTGGTGTCATGTTTGGTTTGAGTCCGATTTAGGATGTTTTTTGCAATCCCAAAATAGAGAAACCGTTTATTAATGTCACATAAATTTTTACTCTGGGTACTGGTTTCTGAAATAAAAGATATTGGATATAGAAAAGGTGTACATATTGAAAGTTACCAATTATATAACATTTTAGGTACTTTATTACTTATTGTTTGAAAATAGTTGGGGATTTTAAAACTATGTGGTTCTTAGAAGTTGTGGATGTTATCATATTATCTACATTTGGCAATAATTTTAATTAAGACTGAAAAAACAATTTAAGTTCTCTTGAATGAGATATCAGATATGACCAAAGATAAATTGCATGTTAAGATTTAAACAAATTCATACTTGCATTAAATAATGTATTGAATACAATTTGTTAAACCAAAGTATAAAACCTTATTATATAAAAAAATTATGTGGTTCCTGAAATTTTATTGGTGACATGGATGGTGTTTTGAATATATTCAGTATTGAATATATTATAATTATACAATTTTGGATCAAATCAGACATGTTTTTTGTGTATTATTGCATTTCAGTTACAGGTAGTTTTCACAACTGATAGTTTCATTAAACTTATTTTTTCTTTTTTATTTCTGCTTTTAATAAATTAGAAATTTATGGTTAGGTTATTCTATAGCTACCAATGTATATAATAATTTTATTTTTTATGGAAAAATATTTTAGGTAAATAAAGAAAGAAGAAAATATCTAAAAAATAGTTGTACGTTAGTAAGATCTGAAAAGGACTGGAATGACCTAAAAAGGGCTTTTGGGCTGATAAAGTACGAAAGGGTATAAAACATGATGGACAAGAGTTTCACCTTAAAAAATGAGCAGAGGCTCTAAAAATCTAAGCTATGAAAGTTAACTATTGCTTTTGTCATTCTCTAGTAATGTCATGAGATAGCATTAATTTACTGTTCATATTGGCTCATTAGGCCAAAGGATAATTCATTAAAATTACATCATGTTGAATTACTTCTTAGAATATTTATTGTGTGAAGTTATATAGGATCCAGTAGAGCTAGAAATGTTATATGAGAAACTACTGTTCAGGTTAATGATATATATTTCTATAGTAAAAAGGTAAAAAATAAGAGTTGATTATATTCAACACAGATTCATTGTAATTATAATACATTTATAATAATAAATTGAATACAGTAAAAATAATTTAGTTTCATTTATAATTACATTAATTGATACCTTTATTATATGAGAATTTCTACACAAATGACAAATTTACATCACTAAAACATTATTTACAGTTCAGGATAAAATGTTCCCACAAACATTTTTTGCTCCTGACTCTACAGTTAAATAATTCATTCTTGCCTAAGATTTTGAATTATAATCACGTTTCAAAAGTCCTGTTTCTTAACCAACTTTACTAGCTATAAATGTTTGATTAATCAGCCTGATTAATTTTGTGTCTATTATAAACTAGAAGCATGTGTATGTTTCCTTTCTGAATATAACTGTTCTCCACCCCTGATAGTAAATGTAACAAAATATCTCTTATTTTTGTCCAGTTTTTCTGTCGGTAACGATATTATCTGTTTGTCAGAACCATGGTTTAATTCTAATGTAAGGGGACGAGATGGATCCACATATCGTAGTGTTCGAGCAACCTCAGCATGATTTTCATCATTTACAATTTTTGGTAAGAATCGAATATTTGAAGCTGACTTTGGCATTGTGTGGTGGTTCTGCTTCGAAACTGAAAATAGTTTTCATTATGAATAATAAGATGAAAACATGATGGTAAAACATTTAAATGTCAATGTAATCAATGTTCAGAAATGCTTTAATGAATATCATAATTAATTTGCACTTTTTTTTACTTCTTGACTCATGATTTGAAATGTAATTTTGTAATGTAATATTTGTTAGTGAATTTTGATTTGCTCTAGTGAAAATAATTTTATGTTCCATTATAATTAATTATTATTTCTCTTTTATTCACAATGTATCTAGAATACCCACTGTAGGCAGCACACGGCACTCCAGTATATGCATGAGTAGCATGGTGACATTTATTTGAGCCAAGGGTACATAAAACTGCATTATTGGGAACTGAAGTAAGCAGATCTTGACCAGCCTTAGTTTTTTTAAGAGCGGCTACAAGTCGATCCAAATCATCAGATGATTTAATTTGGGAAAGTACCCTGTTTCCTGATGTTTGTAGTAATCTAAGTTGTTCTGTAAAATCATATTTTCTATATTATAGTTATTAATAAATCAATATACATATATATATATATATTAATAATTATTATATTATTATATAAGTACTCTACCATAAAGATATTTTTCAAAGGATGCAAAAGTATAAGCACCACTATACTGCTGCAGTCCTAACATAAATGGAGCTTTCATGTAATCATCTACAAGCCTTTTAACTAATACAGCTTCTGATGCTCTTCCAGCCCTAATTTGAAGCCTCTTGAGTTCTAATAAGTGATGAAATATTCTTCTCTCTAAGTGGTATCTATAAATAAAATGATTATTTTACTTTCCTAAAATGTAATTATACATTGCATTTATTTATACTTCTCTTTAAAAAATTAAACCATACATTCAACTAAAATAAAATAGTTCAAATCATGCAGTTCATACTAATTTGTTTTGTAATAAAAATATACTTTTATTATCACTAACTTCCTCATACTTAATTGCACAGCTTGTGTTACAGAAACTGTTGCTAATTCTGTCCTGTTTCTTCCATAATCATTTCTGTATCCTCCTTTTCTACATGGCCTAGGTATCCTACTGGGATCATTCCTTTGAGAACCTATTCATTCAAAGGATCACACTATTTTTATAATGATTACCTTTAGAATATTTTAAATATTAGTATGTAAGTTATATGTGAATCATGACCTCCCATATATCCCTGAACCATATGTTACTGTACTGTTTTTGAAATTATCAGTACTAAAATAATTATATAAATATATATTATAGTATAATATGGTGTAAACCATTAAGAATTAAATTTCATTCCATATAGAGAAATTATGTCTTAACTATTACAAACACATGTATTAACCTCGTTTGTAGTACACATATTAATTAAACATTATTAAATAATATTCTTTAACCATAATCATACTATAATTTTTACTCACATGTATATTATCAGGAATAATTTACTCAATTTAATACTAAAACTATTTATGGCATAATGACGCACATAACTGTTTGATGTAGTCCAGGAATGAGGTAATAGATTACATTAAGAAATTCGTGAACACTTACGTCTAACAATAGATTTTTCCCTATGTGGAGAAATTATTTCTGTACTGAGAAGCGAAATTGACTGAGCACCATTTGTACTCACAGTTTTGTCAATCTCAACACTCTCTATTTCTATGTTCTCAGAACTTTCTGGTGACTTATCTCTTATCATAATTTCATCAGTATTTTTATTTTGTGACGATCTGCCAACTAGTGTAACATGCAAGGCGTTTTTAGCCTGTATAGCTGCACCAAAAACTTTTATTAAACCCTTATTCTCATTGAGCGGAACCAGAGTTGTCTGATCTTCCAAATTATGTTTTAAATTATCATCTATGTGATCCTTCAAATCATTTGTTATTTCATGAAGCCTTTCAGAGTCATCTATTTCACTCTCCAGTGACTTACTAATTTCCTCATTCTGAACTCCACTTTCGTCTAATGTTTCAGAATAATCTCTTTCCTTTTCATTCTCAGCAGTTTTATATTCTGATATTTCAGATTCATCTTCTTTACCTTCTTTCTCATTTGGCTCAATTACATCTCCTTGAATCCCACTGTCTTCTAACTGTTCTGAATTTTCGTTTTCTTCCACCGTTTTTTCATTATCCTGTGTTTGCTCTCTCTCCTCAATTGTGCTAGTAACATCTTGTTCAGTTAAAATTTCTTTCATGTTACTTTCATTTGTATCGCACAGAGAACTGTCTTCATGACTCTTAATGTCAGTTGGTTGTTGTTCTACACTTACTGTAATAGTTTCCTTTTCTGACGTTTCTTCATTATTTTCATCACTAACTGCCTTTTCTTCTTTCACTTCTTCTTCATCAACATTTTCTTCTGGGACATTTTCATTACTTTCACCGGAAATACCCGGTGCTGCGTCTGTTTTTTCATTTCCGGTTAATAAATTATCGTTTTCCTCATTTACTGCACTTTCGACTGATGCATTGTTTTCTGATAAGTTTTCGTCTTCACCACGAGCCACGACTGTTGAGTCCAATTTGGGTACTGGCTCTGTAGCCGGTTGATCATCGCCTAACTTAGGAGATTCGTCCACACTTTCCTGAGTTAATTTTTTCTCACTTTCATTCTGCAGTGGATCATCATTTTTCTCCACTGGTTCTTCGCCCTGGCACGGTTCGATACTTTTTGGAGACGTCCCTTGTAAAGCACTATCACTATGCAACAATGAACATTCCTCTTCTTGACTTATTGTTATGTCATCGTTACTGTCAGGATCTTTGTGAACAATAGCTGTCACAATCTGAGTATTACTTTCTTTAATATCGGAAGTTATTTCAGAATTCATTGATTTGGAATCGTTATCTTCATAGAGTTCATCCTTCCTCGATTCACAGACTTCTTGTGACACCCCTACGATTTTTTCCTCATTACACATTTCTGGAAGCCTTGTTATATCCCCATTGATGACAGCTGATTTTAATTTTTGTGATTCATCTTCATTGCCAGATGAAATATCAGAATTATTACCCTTCTCATGAAAACATTTGTTCTCATGTTCGGCATGGCCGATATCATTTTTTTCAGTGTCAACCTCTTTCGATTCGTGTTTGGTTTCTTTATATTTTGTTTTTATCTCTCTCTCACTTTTAAACTTATGGCCCCTACTCCATTTTTTTACCTTACAAGATTTATCCGTCTGTACAGAGGTATCACTATCACTGTGACTGCCTTCATCAGTACTGATCTCTAATCGTTTCTTATAATCCCAGTGTTTCTCATAATCCTTTTCACTAACGTGTTTATTCTTCCTTTTTCTGTACCTGTGCTTTACATGGTTTCCAGCATTATCTGTATATCTTATTCTTCTTATTTCCACTTCATCTTCAACAAATACCTAAATAATAAAAGATACGATTATACAATTAATTATTGTTACAATGGAGTTTAATCTGTCTAAACACTTATAACGCCTTAAAATGTATTTATTGTGAAACGGTTATAATTTATAAGAGAATTAAACTGTAAAACTGTAAAACAACGAGTCCATCAAAACGAGGCGAAACAACTTTCCAATAAATACTTTTTTTGTTAAAGTATTCAATTAATTACCTGTAATATTTTAGCTTTGGGAGTAGTCATGAGAATGTCATTATGCCTGGAAACTGATAATCCTCCACCATGATCCACTACTGCGCTTTCCTTGTTGCCCTCTGTTTGAAGAGTGTCACTTTGTTCAACACCTGAGGCAACTTGCCTAGATAAAATGCTCTGTTGTTGGTCACATCGAATTTTTAATATTTCCATAGGTTGTTCTGAAAACTTTCTCTTAATCTGCTATACCGTGTCAGTAATTTCAGCCTTAATCCGATAATGCTTACATTCAAATAAGATTCAATAGGTTTTCATAGATGAAACTAAAAACGGACGTATCCGATAAATAATTATTTGTTATCGATGTTTGAAATATTCCCGCAGTCAGACCCTGATGACGGAACCGGTAAGAGTCCCGAAACGTCGGAAATAGACAACGCCAGAGAGGGCCCCAGAAGGAAAGGGAAAAAACCCTTCCAACGTAGCCCACTCGGGTGGTTTCCAAACACAGGAAAAATGCCGGAACGACGGGGGATCAACCACGGCCAACAGAGATCCGGCCCACGTCACGCGATCTTACCGGAAGCCAGCCAGTCAGTGACAATCAATATTATTTAATACGCAAAATAAAACGTATAAGACGTCGCGATAGAAAGTAGATTTATAATGAATCGAACTGTCAGTTGTTTTGCAGCGATTGCATCGATGATTCATCGGTTTGGCAAGATATATAACCGATCTGTTACCTATTTTTAGGTCCTCGAAGAGCTGCGAAATGGCCGTTCAACCTGTTGGCGGGGACGCCGCCGTGTAACTGAAGGTATTTCGCGCATCCCCTGTACCCTTTATGCAAGGCTGCGTCAAGAGGCGTCGCCAGGTCCCCTTTGCTCGTCCGCATAACCGGATTGACCAAAGATCCTCCGTCAAGGAGAGTCTGCAACAATGTTTACAACACTGTATAGACTAATAGGTACAGCTTTAATTTCATAACGTCAAGTTTTCAATCTAAACAGTGCAAGTTAAGGTATTCGTTTCGTGAACCAGGAAGGTACGTAATCCGATACTTGTTTATATAAACGTAGAAAAGCTTACGAGCCCTGTCCAATCGCATACTCAGATAACCTGTAGAAATGTAAACCAATAATGATGTAAGGAACTTTGGCTCAACGTGCCGAGATATGGAAACGGGGGATCGTATAGACTGTAACCCTCATATGAGGAGGGTGGTAGTAATTGTATAATAGAATCAATTATGTATAAAGCTATTTCTAACCGTATCACAAATATCGATATTATTATACAGAAGAAGTGATTAATATGCGGCCATAGTTTAAAGCCTAGGACAGAATGGAATGAATAAAATACAAAAAATTATCTTAAAACCAAGTAAGGAGTTTTTTTAATTCGGATTAGGGAACAATACATATGCGTATTTAGTTGAGCCACTAAGATTCATATTTCTAAGAAACTAATTGAATGAGCGTTGGACAGTGGCAATTTATTCTTTCACGGCGCTGATACTAGACCCGCATCACAGAGGGAATGCGCGGTCCTAGTATAAATTGGTCGCCCGAATTTCTATCAGGTAATAATTCAGTGCGCACTTTAGGAAACTGTGTTCTGTGTTCGTCTGGTTGGCATCAGTGTACGTTTTCCTCTCAAACATTCTGGCGACTGGTTCTTAAAAATTAATGTCCGAACTAATTTATTTCCTTAGTTTTCTCGATCTTACGGTCCGCCCTTTCGCCGGTTTCGTCTTTTGCTATTAGCAAAAGGAATACATCGATACCTGGCAGTGTTAAGGTTCTGTCAAAATATATTACTATTATTATTGTTTTTTACTCGATTCCCTCTTCGGTTTGGCCTGTGCGATATGTGGTACTCTCAAGACTGCCCGGTGATCTAATTCGGTCTTCTTCATCGTGGGTTCATTCTCGGTGTCGGTTTCTCCCCGAAAATTTCCGTCGGTAACACTATAATATGCCGAGCAAAGCATCCCGTCCCTGTCCCAATGTATCGATACTGTCACCGATCGTTGATAAAGAGGCCAAGTTACTTTGCACATTTCGACGTTGTTGTGGATGGCGGCAACGTGGAGCGGACACCGGCCGTCGTTGTTGGGGGCGTTGACGGCGTCCGGTCTTTGCCCGAGCAGCCACGTGACCAGCGACCTCCTGCCGGAGGCCACCGCGTCGTGAAGAGGATAGTCGCCCCTCACGGTCCTCTGCCACGTGTTCCCTCCGAAGCCGGCCACCACTCTCAGCGTTTCCAACTGCCCTTTGGCCGCCCCGCAGTGTACAGCACTGAAATAGAGACGACTATTATTCTTCGAATCCGGACTGCTTCCTCGACCCCGTCCGTCTCTCTCTCTCTCTCTCTCTCTCTACCCAGCGCCAGATTCGCTACCTTGGGCTCCGTCTAGACAAACGACTTACATGGAATCCCCATACTCGACCGGAACCGGTAAGTCGGACTACTGAGGCTGTTACTAAAAAGAAAAATTTAATCTGACCCTGGCACGAAAGCCCTTATCTTTAATGGTATCAACATACCAACAGTTGACGAAATTATAAAATTCCGATACCTAAAGTTTCATTCCTATCTCACTCCTCGTCATAATTCACTCGTTGAATCCCTCTACTCTGTTACCTATCTATTAACCCCCCCCCCACAGTGGCTTTTTAAGCCACTTTAAAAGAGCTGACACCCGGCCTAGTGATGTCCTCGGTCCGTGGTCCGAAAATACATCGAAAAATGTCGTCACTGAAACTTTAAGGGTTTTTTCGGGTGGCCTCTTTATCGGGAGAAGCGAGCGACAGTGAAACATGCCGCAATTATACTTATAACGATAAAGTTTAATTAATAAAAATAAAATCCGGAACCCTCCGGTGTTCACGAGCGCTTACGTCCTCCCTTTCCGGTCCTGGTGGTTGGTGTTGGCGCCGTGATTCAACAGGAGCTGCGTCACGTCAGCATGCCCGAGCGTCACCGAATAGAACAAAGCCGAACAGCCGTTGGTGTCGATAACGTCGACTCCCGCCCCGCAGAACGAAATCAGCGTTTCCACACAATCCGTGTGACCTCTCGAAGCGGCGCAGTGCAACGCTTAAAAAAGATTAGCATTCTCATTACGTATAACGTATTTTTTTGCACTTAATTTTACCGCCGATCGGATAATTACCGGTTAAACCGTCGTTGTCGGATGCTTCGACGTTGGCTCCCGCGTTGACCAGAGCTAGTATGGCGTCGGAACTACCTGAAAAATATAGCGCCTGAATGAAATCGTTTCCGACTTATTCGTAGTCGTAGATACTCGATCGATTATCTACGATACCTTTTTCGTTCGTTAAGCGCGAGGTACTTGCGTAGCCCGCGCACTACGGATTACGGTGTGGGGTTTCTGAACCTTTTTTTACCCGCGCCTCCCCTTTATTATCGGTGAAAAGTTAAATACGTAAACATCTCGTTTGTTTTTATTTTACACGACGAGAGAAGACACCCGCTACACTCCCGAAAAGATCCACCCGGGTCTTTCCGAAATTGAAGTCTCGTGGCCTCCGGTAAAGAATCTCCGCCTTAGCGTATACGGTAGGTATGTACATAGAAAATTATAAAATCTAGGAAAAAGCCATCTATCGGCCGAAAATTTATATTTCTTAAAAAAAGCCACCGACGACACGAGTTAGACTACCGGTAAAACTGTGGACACCTGCTAGGAGTACTTCTCTCGACCGCCGTCTTAAATTCTGTTTTCTCGTATATCGTTGATTGGCGTTAAGAAACTGTGGGATAGAGGCTGTCCGAGTGGATATGGGTGTTACCTGCGGAGGCTGCCCAGAGTAGGGGCTGCCTGCCGTGGTTGTCGCGGGGGTCGGGGTCGGCGCCCCGGGCCAGCAGTATCTTGAGGGCGGCCAATCCGAGTCTGGTGTCGGCGGGCATTTCGCTGCCGGGGCCGCACATCTGGGCCGCGTAGTGGACCGGACAACCGCCGTGCATGTCGCCCAGGCTCGGGTCCCCACCGTAACCCAGGATCGCCTCCAGGCTCTCTATCTCACCGCACACTGAAATCATTTCGTTTCCCCTTGCAATAGCCCTTAGATCTCTTCAACGGTTAATACCCTCTTCGAGACATTTCTTAACTTATATATTCCTTCTATCGTCGTTACGGTGTTCGGGAATGTCATTATTTTTACATTCCCGAACACCGGGTTCTTCGACGAAGGTTTCGGGGTGGAAAACGGCCGGTTCGCCGCTTCGATTCCGGCGCGCAGAGATATATCCGAGTCTCATCGCGGGTCACTTATTCATTCCGAAAATTCGTCAGGGGCGGTCGTCCAAAACCGACCGAGGCAGGGAATTTATTGCCTACGGCTATAGAAACGAGTATGGATTGTTTAAATTGGGGCCCGAAACCGTGGCGATAACTGACCCGTGGCCCAATGGACGGAGGTGTGGCGCTCGTTGTCGACGGCGTTGACGTCGGCACCCTTGGAGACCAGCAGGTCGATGAGCGGCAGGTTGCCGGCGATGACCGCCAGGTGAAGCGGGGAGTATCCGTCGTGGTCGGGGACGGAGACGAGCCGCGGGGCCGCCGAGAGCACCGCAGCGGCACATCCCACTCCCGCAGAACCGCTCTCTGCGCAGTAGTGCAGCGCAGTCTTCAGAGTCCGCTCCCGTTCCCCCACTAACCCTGGCTGAATGTTAAATATTTACGGCAACCGTTATTTTCCATTATATACTTACATGTATATATATACATATACATATAAACCCAGCGCGACAGTAATATTGTACAACACACTTATATATTTTAGAATTAAGCAGCGGTGATTGGAATTTCGTACCTTGCTCTGAATAATACTGATGACTTCTTTTTCGTCGCCCTGCTGACAAGCGTACATTAAGGAAGTTGCTCCTTGGCGCTCTTCTCTTTCCATGTGCGGCGGCAAGCTTACGCTGAGCATAGTCAATCCTACCTGAACAGTAAATCCGTTCAGAATGAATTACATCTTTTTCATACTCCAACTAAGAATAAAATAACGACGTTTTTATTTTCCATTGGACGAGGATTGTCGTAAAACAAGGTTTTTTGATACAACATATATAATTTGGATAAAACGTAAGCGGATACGACTGTTGGGACGTGTATTTTAATATATGCACAATATTATCGTGACATCGATTGTTACTGTTTGACCACTAGATAGCTTTATTAGTGTAATTGTTTGGTCACTGAATATTTGTGTGTGTCTAAGAACCCCGGTCTAAAAACGAGGAAAACTCTCAAAAATGTTCAAATTCATAAACGACAGATGTCCCGAACTTAATTAATTAACAAATTACAAGCAAAAACTGAAGTATGACAATATATTCGGGCTGGTAGCTAGATTGCTCGAAAGAAACTCCAACTCAAAAAATTCAACGAATGTATGGGATTAAATTTTTTACGCGTTTACTAATAACAAATCTGGTGTGGTAACTTAGTTATACCGTCTTGCCGTTTTCTGTCTCCAATCCTATGAGTGGAATCTTCTTTTTTTTAATTCATTGTACAATCAACCTTTATCGCTATAAGTGGAATATCGGAATTGTTTTTTCCCTTTCTTCCCCCGATAAAGAAAACCTTCTCGCGGACGCCAATTTTTGACGTTTCATGAGCAGCCCCGAGAGGAATTCTCTCCCGAACGGGTCCACGGCGCGGCCGGAATAAAAAATTTAAATTCCGGATAAAAGACTTCTTCGGCGATTCGTTTTCCAGAGTCCCCGAAAACTTCATCGTTCGATAAGTTTCCTCAAACACTTGGCCGGCCTTACGGGTCCGCGAATGTTCGTGTCCGCGGGCATCCCAGCCGTGTCGGATCGATGGACCCCAATACAGGCACGATAATCAAAGCCACCCCCATTCCCTAATGCTGACCGCCTTTCTCGTCGGATACCGACGCCCCGGGTCAGGGGCGGTAACGATCGGGGGTGGAGGGGGTACGCGATACACCTCCTTCGGCACCTAATTGTTCTCCTTAAACGCTGACGCATCACGCCAACTCACGTCATCTTCCTTTCAAGAATTCGAGCGTGATCACCCCCCCCCACTACTTGCATGCTATCTCCGCCCTATAAAACTTTATTCGAGTCCCCGATGGAAACGAAAGATACTTTAAATTTATTCGCCCCGTAATATGAATATATTCGACGGTCTCGCCGAGATCGTTGGCCGGGGTAATCGGAGCTTTTAGGAAGAATATATTTAATGCCATGCGGGTCGGAACGCGAGACTTTGCAGGACTCGGAAAATTCGCGATCCACTGAGAGGTTTCCCTCTGCGGGCTTCTACCGCCGTGGATGAGCACCGCGCTTCGCTCGGAAACGAGGAAAAGTGTTGCTGACGAAGATTTTCGGGGAGAGATTGACGGCGGGAATTAGTTCCAGAATGCACTTCATGCACGGTACGCACTTCATTTAAGTGCCGCGGTAATCCTTTTATAAATTCAAAGCCCCGATGGGAGGGTAGCGTATAGTAGGTATAACACTGTCTCTGTTCTGTTTTCCCGAACTCGTGTGTGCACTCCAATCGACGTGGCGTGCGCGTTTTCGTGCAACAATTTGAAGTGGAGAGGGCCGAAAGAACAACTCGCTGATGGATGTTCGTTCGAATCCCGGGCCGGATAATTTATTTATCCTAATTTCAATAAATGGCCCGATTTTTACCTTTCTTCGACTGGTAGTAAAAAAATTTTTATTTTCAATTTTCAGCGGGCGCAAAGTTATTTATATTACCTTCATATTTCTATATATTAACTTCGGGTTTGGGGGGTCTGCGAGCGTTTGAATCGACCGTTTCTTCTGGATTATACAATAATGAGATGAATTATAATTTATTTCCTAGAACTCTGCGATTTTTCAAACCGAAAAACCGTCAGTAGCGAAAGTGTCCTCTCGACAACTGCCACTGGAACTGCCGTAATCGCTGAAATATAACCGGAATATTATAATTTTTCTGAACTCACAACAATACTGACGGGTCGCTTTTATCCTTGTTACCTTATCGATATAGCGAATACCCAGGTTCGAGAATGGTTCAATGGACAGCAGAAATCATTGTCTGCGTTTCGTGCTCGAGGCTTTTCAGTAGAGTAAAAACTATAGTAAAGTTCCTTTTTTTGCCTCCCGTCGTGAATGAATAGGAGTGAGCGATAAATCACAGCAGTTTGAGCCCTGTAATTTACTCCATTATTGTAATTTAAAAGGTGGAAAACTCGTTCATAAGACGAAAAGTTGAAGATATCGCGGCAGGAGATATTTGCTACTTAAACAACTATTTTTATTTTGAATTATCAATTTTCAAAAGAGAGTATCTGTACATTATAGTCACGGTTGCTTGAAAAAATTGTCAAATTACTGATGGCAGCGAAAAGCTGAAACCGGTCTAGCGTAAGTCGATTTGATATTCCAAATCCTTACTACCAAATAACTACCATAGGTTGTTATTGAATTACGCTTAAATACTCTGTTGAATGTTGATCCACTTCTAGGCACTTGGGGGCGACCCCGCTCTAAATTTAGCTTTTTTATCCCCTTTTAAATGAGGTCAGATTTTTAGCGAGGACATTTCGTGACTTCCACTGACCAATGGCTTGCTTCGCCCCCCACCATGACTATCGGTCGGCATTCAGAACACACGGCCCCCAACATTCTACCTGCCTTTTTCGCTACAACAAACCCTGTATTTTGCGTTGTATTTCAATTGATTGATTCAAACAACCCGTATATTTCTGTGTTTTACAATGTAAAAACCGATTATCGACAATAAAAACAACACCGAAAATGGATGCGTAAATAGGTTGAACAAATAAACACGGAAACGAAGAGTTCGACGATTCTCTCTTATGTTTCAATTTAACTGCTTTTTTTATGTTAAAAATACTTTAATTTAATACTATAAATTTAATAAAAAAATACCATCCGTAAAATTGTATACAAAGGAACAGTACAATTAATAATTCATGTTCTTGATAACCGCTGATCGATACAAACGGAATAAATATTAATGGAGATAACAATAATCCTGCGAGGGGAATGTAATATTAAAATAAAATACTTACGAATGTACCAAGTAAATTGTTCTTGTTTCTCTTTTAATTATTTTTTTAAAAACTCGAGTAGAGTTTGTTCCGAAACCGAGGCTTCCAAATTTAAATTTAATTGAGTACAAATAACAATGAAATTGTATTAATGAGCATATTTATTTCATGCCGTCAACAGAGAAACAAATACTGTGAAAAAGAATAGATTCGTCAGTACAAGCCTGAGTTAAAAACAAGAACCCGTAATTTTAAAAAATACGTTTAAAAAAAGAGTGTGCCAGATTTAATTATTAGACACTCCTTTTCGTTTGGTTTTCAACAAAAAAAAATAATAACATTTTCCTCTCCGAGCACTGTGCGTCGAACGCCCCCTTCAATGAATAAATAAGAACAGCCAAAATCGGACGCTAGTGGCCGAATTGGTTGTACACAGTAAATCACAAACGGCGAAGTGATAGATTTTACGATAAATAATTATTCAAAATTAGTTACGGTCAAAGTGTAATTATTTTTCAAAACGAATTGCATATATATATATATATATATATATATATATATATATATATATATATATACAGTTTAATTTAAGGTAACCGATGTCTGTTCGTGTTCAAATTATTTCCTTATTTCAATTAACTTTTTATTGTAATTTTTAATTATTTTCTGAGTTCATTACATTATATATATATATATATATATATATATATATATATATATATACATATGGCACATTTCATGTTGCACTATGCTCAGATATACAGTGCCAAGTACAAGACATAACCGCACTTACCTTAAGATCAGAAGCGATTGGAAAGTTGCGAGTTGGGGTTTGCGTAGAAAGAAATCATAGTGAAATGTCGGAATATATCGAAGGGAAGTGAGAATGACCCGGTCTATGACCCGGTCGAACAATGGGTTGAGTGTAAGGCCTTAGCATCGAATAAAGCCACTGCCCTAATCCATTTGAACACGTTACCGATTTCCATGTTTACACACGGAAGCTGCCATGGTTACCACCGCGAGGGTGGGGGGCGACGCGTGGCTACTGCGCTCTGCTGATGTTTTGACTTTCAATATTTTGCAACATCTTTTTTTTAATCATTTTGTGTAACAATAATTTCCCATTTTTTGCAGTTTGAAGTGTCCGTTCGGTCTGAGAGTGATTGTTCGGAATTGATGGGTAAAAAAAAACCTACTTGGGCTGTATGTGGACTCGGAAACGATGAGAAAAGTGTAGCCGAAAATTCGAAGAAAAAACCCAGGAATTAAATATTTCGTGTGTTCAAATATTACGTGTTAATTGGGTGAAACAACGTTTTCATTTATGATTATTTATATAAATATAAATTTATATTCGTATAAATAAATTATTTATGAGTAGAATGGATTGGCTAATTATAACAAAAGTTTGTCTGATATGTGTATTAAATCCTTCCTCTAACTTCAAACACGACCATAAAATCATTATTGTATGCCAGTAAATGAATTTTTACACAACAGTGAATATCTACAAAAATTATATATATATATATATATATATATATATATATATATATATATATATATATATATATTAATAATTTAAAACTAACCTGTTTTGATTATTTATTGACGAAGGAATAAATAATAACATAAGAAACAAACATTATAAAATGAAATTAACACTTTTACATATTTGTAGCACTAAATAAAATTAATTTGAAAGAACAAAACTAAATTACTTATATTTTTTAAAATCACAATGAATATTCAAACAACAATTCAAATTCTATATTGAACTACATATGTAAATTACTTAGATGCACCAGGTCATGGACTTTTAGTAGGTCCTAATCCTTAGGTGCGTAGGGTCCTAATAATTTGCCAGTAGTTAATTATATCAGGGACACATTAACATAATATGTTGTAAAGTTTCAATCTTGCCCAATATTCTGGATATGGAATATGTTCAAATTTAAATTGAACCAAATCAGTTAGTCATTAACTTAACTATCAGTAGAGAAAGACACTTTTTTCTAGTGAATAAATGTAATTTTAGAGTTAAAGGGATTGAATTAGCCATGGGTGTCAAATCAAGAAATCAGGTATATTTTTATTCTATAGATATTAAAGTTACTTACAGTTGTTTTTGATGAAATGTACATTTAATAAAGAAAAAATATTTTCCTCCATACATTTATTCTTCTTACATTTATTTATTTGTTGTATCATACTTTTTAATTATTTTGTATTATTTATTCATTATTTTCCAGCATTAAAATTTAATTTCCAAATGTCATAATCTATGTGCTAGTACTTAACAAGAGTTGTACTAATAAGAGGTATAACTTTGGAGTAATAAGAATAATTTTCTTTGTTTGAAATGTATTTACGTGTTTCAATAAGAAACCTTATATTATGAGGTATTCAATTCCGTAGCACCAAGATGATAAAGCAGAAACATTCATGATTTTAACATCTAATTTAAAATAACATAATCTATGTGAAATAAGAAATAATAATCTTGGTTTATAATAAAAATAAATAATACTTTTTTGTTATAAACTAACCGGAGTATTTAACATTTATGAGTCATTACTCATAAATGAGTAATACTCATATGAGTTATTACTGTAAATTTTTGAGAAATAATATTATGTTCGAGTTGTTAATTACAGTTTTTAATATAATAATATGTTTTCCAGGATGGACACAATTTGGATGGTAATAGGTTTGTAATTTCACATACTAACTAATGGAATATGAAGCAATTCATTTCGTAGGATATGTGCAAGCTCTCTTTCCAGAATATAAATAAAAACTGCTATACGCATATTTATCGTGTAGGAGAAGCACGTATGTACCACTTTGAATACAAATTATGGTGCGATATTTTTCAGTTTTTGATGGTTTCGTTTCAAATTCTGTTCCCGCCAATTCCATGTTGGTTGAACTTGTATACAACGTATTTATCGATGCACCTACGTGAGGACTCGTTATAAGTAGTAAAAATTTCGTAAATTTCGAAAATATTTATTTACCAACACCCAATAAAAAATATTACAAATAAACGGAAATTTCGGTAACATTCCGAACTTCTAATATTAACTACGTGTCCCTAATAGTAGTGGCTGCATTGATTGACTGGTTATCGTCAGATAAGTTTCAGTTAGCTCACGTCTGTAAATCTCCGGTGGTGTTGTTTTTGTACTTCTTTCATAATTATATCGCATTTTTCTCACTGATCTAAATAATTAGAAACATGAGTTACGGTCAGCCTGATTACAATTACGGTACGTTTCTCTGAGCGTTAACCATAACCAGGAATCCGTCGGAATAAGATTTCGAGCCTGGTACCAGCGTAGATTTTGTTTTGAAAGTTACAGCCAAGAGCGTTATAAAAGAAGCGAATATTTTCAGAGATCTGTCCATTAGAAAACAAAATGCGTCGTAAGTTGCGCGTGAACAAAATTCTGTGTGTTTGTGATGTGTTTCTAATTAAGTCATCGTCCAACCCTTTTCTATTTTTCGGATTTGTCTGAACGCACATCGGTCGCCAGAATTGAATTTAACTCACCGGAAATTTGTAGTGAAGAAAACCAAACCCTTTTTTTATGTAGCATAGACCTCTGTATTATGTTTTGTAGTATTAATTTCTGTTACCCTGTCCTATTGCAAATTAATTTTCTTTTACTTGAAATAGTACATTGCCCAGTGCCATAGTATCTTTTTTCATCGCTATGATCTTCGTTCGTTTGAGACTATTGTTTTTATTAAGATGGACTGTTATTGCTGTCTTTTATTTGTTTTCCTAATTGTGCTCACTGTCCAAGTTGCTAAGTATAAAAATGTTGATCTTAAATGAATCTATTTATCTAATAGTGTTCCGTATTGTTATAGACCTGCTAATAATATTGATATTAATATATTTATTGATGTAAGTTATCATTCTGTACAATGCCTCAATGTACCACACAGATGGCACATGCATGGTATGGATTTAATTTTTTAAAAATTGCTATCATATTTATTTTAGTGATATTTTCAGGACCAGGCGTCCCCAATAAGAATAACGATTACTCAGCCGCCCAAAGAGAACAAATGTATCATCCACACCCATCTATACCGCAGACTGAACACCTTGGGAACAAATATCCCATGCCAGGATATGGGCCGATGGGTGAGTATTTCTTAATCATAATAATAGGTATTAATTGAAATGGATATATTAATTTTTCTATCCAATACTTTTGTATCATAGCCACAGCTCATCAGTAATAAGGTTGTATAGATATATTAATATTTAATATTTACTCTTATTTCCATATTACATTTAATATTTTTAGCTATCTTTTAATTGCCTGCCTATATCATTATAGATATAAATTAAAATCATTATTAAACTTAGTGGTCAGAGAATGAATAGCCCATTAATACGTTGAGAAAAGACATTAAATCGATTAATAGAAATGGAATTTTTTCCTATTTAATTTTTGCATATTAAGCTTTGTATTTCCTGCATATTTATGAAATATAACATTTACTTAGTCAAAATCTTAAGTAATCATTAAAATTGTTTTATACAAAGACACTAATAGATGTATTTTGCGTAGATGACTTATTTATGAATTAGTGATAAAGTATATGAATTTAAGAAAAAATTCCATTGAACATGATAGCTCAATGCCAGATTATATAGTATAAGACAGTTTATAACAAGCTGTTGAATCAGTTCATCAAACCATCTCCTATTAGGCAGTTTCAGACCTGAAGAATATTGTACAGATTTAATTATTGGCCTTTGTTGATTGTTTGTTATTTTCTATTTAGCCCCTGGTGCATATATGGCTCCCCCGCCGGTGCCATCTGATTCAGGCGGTTACAATCCAAGTCAGTTTCTTGCAGAACCACTTATGACCAATGTGGCACTTCAATATGGTTCTAAATTAGTTGACACTGGCAAATCAATGGTAGACAAGGAAATTGAAAAGTACATAGTCATATCAAGTTTAAAATATTATTTTGCTGTGGACACCCGTTATGTACTGGGAAAAATTAGGCTACTATTGTTCCCTTTTACACACACTGTAAGTAACTGTTCTGTTTGTGTATATATATATTTATATATATTATTTTTATTTATACTGACAATATATTTTATATTAACATTTGATTAATGCTTTGTATGATTTTAGGCATTGTTAATTTATTATTTATGTTTAATAAAAAAAAATAGGAAACATTAAAATAACAACATTAATAACATTTATAAAGAAAAAAGATGTATGAATTGATAATACACATCCTGGACATAAAGACTATACATTCTAAAGACCATCTAAAGGCCTAATATTTTTAGTATTCTTTAGAATGTTACTGTAAAAATAAACTCTTTTATTTGATATTGTATTGTTAAAGTGGATTCTTACTCTAATATATTTGAAATTTGGTCTTGTTATTGTAGTATTAAACAAATTTATATAGAATTAGATTGGGTTTAATGCATATATATTTCAACAGCTGGTAGGCATTAGGCCAAAAATAATCCTGTGTATTTCAGAAAAACAAACTGTGATAGGTATAAACTTTTTCTTCAATGAATCTAACTTGCTAATATTTTGTAGGATTGGTTTCCAAAATATGAAAAAAATGAACCGTTAAAACCAAGATTTGATATCAATGCCCCAGATTTGTATATTCCTACAATGGCTTATGTCACGTAAGTAAATTTCTTTCAGCTGCTCAGTTTCTTATATAAACATTAATTTATTATTTTTCATTTATTTATAATGGTATTTTTAGGTATGTTCTAGTTGCTGGTCTTGTCTTGGGTACTCAAAATCGATTTAGCCCAGAAATGCTTGGCATTCTTGCTAGCCAAGCAATGGCTTGGACCATAGCTGAGATTATTGTACAACTGGCAACACTTTATATAGCGAATATTGAAACAAATTTAAGAACATTTGATCTTCTGGCTTTTGCAGGTTATAAATTCATAGGGTAAGTATACTCTACCAAATATGTGTACCAAAATAAGAGCAAAACTAGTGGCAATTTTATTGCATAAATTAAAATTGATTTCCATTATATAATTATTGATGAGTAATTTACAAACTTATTCAAAAGTTATGTGAATGTTATTATAATTTGTCTCTTATTGTTTCCTCTTCTGTTATTTTGATATTATAATATGTGTTAATACTTAATGGGGAATGTGCTTGCTGTTTCCGCATAATGCCACACCTGTTTCATTACATTATGAAAATTAAGCTTATGTAAAGGATTGCCTGTTATTTAATAAATTACAAAAAATATATATTTCTTGACTAATTCAGCTTGTTTAATTTACAGAATCATACTTGCTGTTATTATGAGCCTAATATTTAGCCAAAGAGGTTATTACATAATGTTATTGTATTGCAGTATTTCCCTTGCTTTTTTTATGGTAAGTACAAATGGTAATACTATACTAATTATCATTCGTACAAACACTATTTTATAATGTTCATTAATTATTTAATTTGTACTCCTCAAGTTTAGATCATTTAAATATTGATTTTTGTCTGTTTATTATTTTTGTTTATATAATATTTTGTTCATGACCAGGTACGCACATTGAAATTTCAAGTATTAGCAGATCGTGATGCGGGAAATTTGGATGGTGGTTACAGTACACCTTCAAAATCTGTTTACACAACTGGAAATAAGAGAAGAATGTATTTTATTTTATCCATTGCTGCAAGCCAACCAATTCTGATGTGGTGGCTGTCTTATCACTTAGTGTCTGCCTAGTTCAATTTGTCATGGTGTTTTCATTTTGCAAACATTTATTTTTTATACAAATCATCTTTGTACTGGAAGCATAATTCAGCTCATAAAAATGTGTAAATAAAAAACAGAGTTAGTTCATATATTTGCAATAATTAATTTATTTATTTTCAGTTTATGAGTTGATTTATCTAATGACTTATCCTAATAAACTCTTTCTGTTCTGAAATATGACTATTTAACTGTAATTAGAAATTTAATATATATAAATTGATTTTTTGACTCAATTTTTTTTCATTTATTATACTTTATACTCCATATATTACATAGCCCTATTCATTTTACATGCTTCTGCAATTTCCATTCAATGGTGACTACGGCAAAGGTACAATATGTACATGTATTAAAAATTCAACATTCTTTCCTTGCATATGATTTATTTAAATGTACTGTGACTGGTTGGTCAATAATTTTATAATGTACTGATTACAAAGAAAGAAAAATGCTATCTTACTGATACTTTTTATATTGTATTATTAACAGTTGAAAGTTTATTTTTCATTTTTCCATTTACATACATATACCTATAGCCTATTCTGGGGAAGTTATTTTTGATTCACATCTACTTGAAAATAGACAAACTCACTTGATAATTTATCCAAATGTTTAAAAGAACTGAAAAACTGTGCATGGGTCAAGGATTCAAGCTTGCCAGTACCCACTACAAATTTATTATTTAATTTCTTTCAACTATATTTAGTTTTCAAGAAAAGTTAACGATATAAATACTTATATGTATATATATATATATATATATATATATATATATATATATATATATATATACATATCTACGTTTGCTAATCGTAGATTGAAAACTGTTAAACTTTTTTAATTTTCTATGTTTAAAATAGCTTTCTAGTAATATTTATTTAACATTAATATAAAATGCAGGATTACTAATTTATATCTAATAACTATATTTTTATGATATAATGTTAATGTATCATTATGTAATAATTAAAAAATTAATCATTTCCTTTACTATTAATAAGGCAAGTTGTTGCCCACTTGAAACTTGTTGCTAATTTTGATGTGTTTTAATGAATAGTTTAAAAAAACTAATTCATATTAACACATTCCTTTCACACGGTGCAGCCATACATGATGATAAGTATGTTATATTATAAAAAATACAATCACACCTCATTTATTAAATCTGGAAATGAATGGTTCTCTGTGGTTGTCAAACGTGTGTTTAATACAAAGACTGCCATATACTACTTACTGCCTATTTCACTCACCATTCACAATGTAAGTACAACCAAAATTCTACATTTCACGTTTTCCGCACCTACATTTGATAGCTAATAATGTACTAATTATCGTATAGCTAATGTATATAATAGTATTAATATAAATACTATATGTCATAATGTTTTAATGTGCACATGGGTAATTGAGTTTGATACTCTCATCCCACAAATTATACAATGGAAATATTCTATTTTTATGCGAAAATTGCCAGAATGTTTTCGCTCATAAAATAAACTATTATTTACTGTTTTATTCGTAAGTACATCATACAACCTTTCAATGTAGAGATTATTAATTCTTAACTAAAAAATAATAATACTATAAATTTAAAGCATAACACATTGTGGGTTTGATTTTAAGATTGCTCAAAACCCCAGTTTTATGAAATAAATCGGATTGTCCGAATTAGTAATACTATTTTTAATAGAAATGAAATTAGAATACTACACATTTTCAACTACAAGATTATTAATAGAGAGGAGAGGAAAACTAAATGAATGTAGTATATTTTCCACATTTTATTGTAATGTATAAAAAATGTATTATGTTCAATTCCGATGTATTTAATGAAGAAGAAATTCATTAAAAGAAACGAAGTTGGAATACTAGATATATTCAACTACAATTATTTTTATAGTCCTTTTTGTTTTGTCAATAGAATCAGCTAGGCTTAAACATACTTTGAAGTTATCACTAAAATAAAGTGGTGGTTTAAATTCTTTAACCACCCTCCGAGTGGTAAAAGGAGAGGGGGGGGGGGATTTGTAAAAGGACTAATAGGATGGATTTGGAACGAGATGACGTGGTGGGGGTTTAGGAATCAGCTGGTCGCCGCAGTCAAGGTTAGAAATCAACGTCCTGGGGTCATAGGAAAGCACTCATATCCTAGCCCGGCCCCAAGGTCATATACAATACCCCACCTTCTGTCTTCGCCCGGCCACTACAATTCCCCTCAAGACACACAATAGTGCGATTCCGGGCGACCGGACCCGACTCCGGCCCTCGCTTTACCCCGCCACTCGCCCTTCACGGGTTAGACATTTTTTAAATCCCAATTTTTTATTATGAAGTAAAGCCCGGCGCGAAGTTGGCACAACTTCGGGAGACGAAAGTTTTCAAATTGTTTGAACCAGTTTCGGAAGTTGGTTTCTGGAGGAGATGACTTTTGAAAACGCGCCCGAATCCATCCGTAATTTTTATATTTTACTGTATATAAAATTTTAAATTCCGGTTCTACTTTTTTGTTCTGCTTCGGCCTCAAAAAAATGCCAAAAATAGTTAATCGAGAACTCGTCTATTATTTTTATACAATAAATATCGTTTATTTAATATTCGCGTATGCTTATTAATTAAAAACTAGTAACACAAAAAGCGTGTTTCTTCGAATTTTTCGGTTTGCAGGCTAAAATCTTCGGGTCACGTAGCTCGGACTCGAATTTCCGAGATGATATTCAGGTGTATGACGCCAGGGAGTAGATCACATATCCCAAGCTGTTGATTCGGTAAATATTATATTAAATGATTAGTATTACTTAAATGTAATCGAGGATGCGAACGGCCGGCTAGTCGAAGCCGCTTTTCTCCGGCCGGGCATTGCCCAATGAAAATTTTATCTGTGAGTCTTTTTACCCTTAATAGGCCTCGAATCTCCTGAGCAGATAAGCGGCAGAAGTTGAGCAACGATACGGTCGGCCTTAGAAGGATTTCGACGATTTCGTGGCCGGTAAATGCGTTTTGGGCAGATACAGGACTGGAAAGGAGGAATTTCCGATTCCCCGAGAGGGGGATTGCGCAAAGTCTCGGTGATTCACCCCCCCCCCCACCAACCACAACCGATAGTTCCCTTCGATTTTGTTTTTTATTTCTTGTATCGCTTCGTTCTCGGTATCGAAAGTAATCCTCTGTCCGGAGATTGCTGCGCGGGCCATTCGAGATAGTATGTTAAAAGAGGCGGATGAAGACTTTATCGCCCGCAAGAGCCCCGGTCGCCCAAGAAGAAATACTAGGTGCTAAAAAGTCCGACAATATTCATATTCTCCGCTATCCTTTCAATGGAAAGACCTGCATGCACCTGGCAGCAACTGGTTCTTGAAATGAAAAACCGGATTTCGAAAATGGAGACGCTTGATTAGTACCCTAGTTTTCTCGATCTTTCGCCCCCTCTCGCCGGTTTGGTTTTTCGCCAGACCGGTTTCGGATGTTCGCCATCTTCGGTTGGCATGTCTGTCGCTCTGGCGTATGGCACTCTTTTTGGGTATCCTGTTTGCGCGGTCGCTAGACTTGTTCTACCCGCGTTCACAAGTGAAACCGGTCTAGCGAAAGACCAAGCCGGTGAGGGGAGACAAACTGATCTAGAAAACTACGTTATTCCAAACCCCTTAAGATCGCGTAATAGATGTTCTAAATTTAGATTAGTAAGTCGGCCATTATGTGCGATTAGTAAAAGCTAGAAAAACAGAAAAATTTGAGTACAATTTTTTCCATAATGAAAATAATTACTAAATTATTCTTCGATCTTTTATTATAGAAACTTTTATTATTGTTCGTTTGCAATTTCGAAACTCCCTCTAATAGCGCCGCGCCCCCCAGGAGACGTTTTTGGATGCCTCCATCGCGCCTACCGGACATTTTTGTATCCTCGGGGTGTTTGTAACCAGCTCTCGGCTCTCGACACACTCGGCCGACTGTGCGCAGTGTAACATTTTCGCCAGATGAAGATTTAACGGTCGAACTGTTTCGGCCTTCCGCGGTACCGGCTGCAATTAGAGCGGGCAGAGAGTCATGGGAAAAAGACTGCCTTTCTTTGTGTAATAAACACACACACGACTCAACAAGCCTGAGGATTGAAAATGTGTTACAAACCCAGATACAGAGAAAAGTATTTAATAGAAGGTATTAGGAAACACTTTTCATAGAATTAGAGAACCCAGAAATCTTAAATAATAATTTTACGAAAAGTGTTTATTAAATAGTTTTCTGGGTATCTGGGTTCTTAAAATTTTCAATCTTCAGAACTCGTGTGTGTGTGTGTGTATGTGTATTTTTATTCTTCTCTATCTATACCAAGTAGTAGTAGAGAAGTCGGAAATTGTTTGCATTTACCGAAATTCAAAGAATTTACATTGACAGAATAATAAGCTAATGCAGTGCTACTGGCCCTGTACATATCACACCGCAAAAGTGCATTAATTTGAAAACAATCTTTTTTATAAGAAAATAATTAATAAATCAATCGTCGATTCTGTATTACATTAATTATTGTTTTAGATACCGTCATTTCTGTTGACAATTATCGCTTTATTATTCATTTTATTTTTTATATCAAGCGCAAAAAATTCACCGCGGAACGCTAAAAAGCAGCACAACTTCAACGTGACCATCGACTGTGTCATCGGATTGGTAATCCTTTCATTGAATAATTAAAAGGCCCGAACGTGATTTAGCGGCCGTTCGAAATAAAGCGATAAAATATTTATTTGCCAGCGAATACAGTTGGAGCGAATAAAAAAATACACCAGCACGATCTGCCGGCTATTCCACGGATCGAACGTTGTTTGCATTTTTGCATAAATGAATATTTGTTTCCCGCCGGGCTTAGTTTGATATTGGCGAAAAATTATAAAACAGAGAACGCCGTCCTCATAAACAAATAAGCTTGGCGGTGTTCCGATTCGCGACCGAAAACACTAGATGCCCTTCGAGGAAAATTAAAGCTGGTCGTTTTAATTTAGTAATTTGACTAATTTAATATTATAAAGTTATTATTATCTAATATTGTTCGTTTATTATTTTAAATAATAATTTTAAAGCAACTTATTCTGAATTCTGTAAACGTAATAAATAAAGATATGTCAATTTATGTGTTTATTTCTGGTCATATTTACCGAATTATCTGTTATTCTGAAATCTATTTCATAATAGGGACGCGCATAAAAATTTCACATAATCATGTAAAATCCCATTTGAGACACTTAGTCCCTAAATAAATGCGTTATTGGTTGTGTACTTCTGAAATCCCAAACGTTCCTTACAGACGCCTGAAAAGAAAGTGACCACACGATCGTAAATAAAACCAATTATTAAAAAAGGAGTAATGTCAGTGGGGTTCTACTCCATTATACCCTGTTTATAGCAGTGCTACTTTAACGTCAATATCGCTGATTTTATTGGACAGTCGTGGCAACGAAACAGGTATAAAAAAAATCCGACTAATCCGGTTTCGGCTTTTCTCCATGGTCAGTTCGCGGGATCAAGTTCGAATTAAGTTCGGGGTGGACGGTTTTTCTTTTGAGGGGGATGATGCTTTTGGGGGGTAGGGAAAGGACGCTTAGCGCTTGGAAAGTGCGGAGAAAGCAGTATGGGTTAATCTCCGGCGGTGGGATTGGGGGCCGAAAAAATACGTGTTCTTCCTGGGACAGATAAAAGCGGCTTCGGTCGGGACCCAGCCAAGGTTAACGACTAGTTAACATTCTGTTTGCCCCCGAGAGGCCGGCTCCGCTTATTCAACCGAGCATCCCAATCGGTAACATCATCCAACCTGAAACACAAACTATTTTCGGGGTTCAGAGCCCAATTCCTGACAACTGTAGGCTCGTCCGAATATGAACAAATCTACTATATATACATTTCTATTGGCCGCGAACGATTTCGGGTCAGAATTCTGTTTCGAACAATCAAAATTCCGCGAGGAAGGGAACGCGTGTTATAAATAATATTAACAGAGTTGCAGGAATTTTCACTCAACGAATGCGTAATAGTCTGCATCCAGACTATATCTCAGGCTCTACAGAGAAATTGACAAAGTTCGGTGATAGGAAATTTCCAGAAAAGTGCAGAAGTTACTTTAATTCTGCGAAGAGCAAGTTTGTCCTCCCGTCTTCCTGGACCGGTTCGAATATCCTATTGAAAATCGAGTGCGGTACTTCGGCCTACACTCAGTCGGAAGATTTACATTGAATCCGCGTACAGAAACGAAACGGCAACATATCGCAGCTGTTAATTGCCGACAAATTATTAATTTACGACTTGAACCGAACAAAATTCGATTCTCGCAAATATTGTATCGCGTAATCCTCGGGTAATACTTGAACTTACGCTCCTGACCGCACAATCCTTTCGTAAAACCTTCAGTTCCAAACAGCCCCAACGCTCCGATCCTTCGATTCGACAGCCCTCCTCGCGTCACCTTCATGAAAATCCCGAGCGCCGCCTTAAAAGGAAACGGCTGCGCGTTTTGCCCACCGCCCGGTGGCCCTTACCGGGCTACCGCCGATATTCCCCGTCGAAAGTCCGTCGTAACTTAAAATAAACAAAAACAAGCTTCTCCTCCGTTAAGCTCAAATTAAACCATTGAGCCAAAATGATGTTTCGACAACAATACTATCAGACGCAGTCTCCTGATGTATAGGAAATACGATAAGTCTGATCTATAACGTTAAATGAAAATTATATATATTGGTGTTATAGCCCTCCTCGGTGGGTCGGATTTAATAAAAGCGGGTGGAATAGGCGCAGTAGGTTTTCAAAGGCAGAGAGATGACTCATCATTTTATAATTATTCCAAGCTCTCGGCAATTATTATCGTTCTGATTAATTCATAATTGCCGGTTCGGTTGTGTCAGAATACTAAAAGACGGAGTAGAAAAGTGTTCTGGCGAAGTTTTTTCCTTCATGGAAATCTGCCGCGGACGGACTCCGGGGTAATGGAAAAAATTAAAAATCTTGTTTAAGATATTATATCGCGATTCGGCATTATATTCAACCGGTCGTCTGTCCACGCTCTTTTATCTTATTTCTTCTACCGGGTTTCGGCCACTGTCGGTAGCTAATCTTGAATAGAACACTGCAGGATGTGAGATCAATATGAACTATAATGCTAAATGAAAGTACTTCTAAACCGTATACAATTAATAAATAATTATATAAGGAAAGCTACTAGCGATGAGGAAAAGCCAAAACCCCGGGTCTAGGTGTTAGGACATGTATATTCTTTGATTATTAATTTGTGACGATATTTCAAACCCTCACCCTCGGTCCCAAAGACCTGAATAATATGGAAGGTCATCTTACAAGACAGTATGACCGTATTTATTTCGTTAGTTTTATATAAATATTTTGTACAACTACTTTGGCCAAATGCAACACTAGAATTTAAATTGAAACAAAAACAGTCACAGACACAGTTAGTCCCAGAATAACAGAAAGTTACCGAATCTACAATAGACACATTCAACGCCAGATATTAGTAAGATAAAGATTAACCGGATATAAATATTTTTTTTCGCTTCGAGGTTCTTGCCTTTCCGCTGCATAAATGGGTTCTTTGTTCGACAATATTTCTTTCGCTAATCATGCTCATATTTAAGAGAAAAAATTATAATAAGTTCACTTCTATAAAACAATACAAGTATAAATGATAGAGATAAATGTAGTTTTTTAGACTAAAACAAATATTTGAGACATTCTCAGCGAACATTATCGAATATTATATGACTCCAGTTAACTGAAACAACATTGGGATGTTATGAGACAAAACTGGTTGGGTGAACGAGGATACAGCGTGCCAATTATCAGAATGATAAAATCAAACACGGGAAAATTAACGAAATTTAATGCCTCGAAACAGATGAACAGATCTGTGATAATCTCACTCGGGTTAAAGTTGAACCCAACAAAGTGAAAGCAACAAACTGGTCTACCGATGGACCAAAAACGCGAGTGGCGTTTTTCTTGGTTAATTCTCTCGTCTGGTCGGCATCAGTGAAAGTTTTGCTCTGACTAGTGGCGGAAAATCGTATCATTGATAAAGCGATTTGGCGGAAACTAGTTTTGAGACAGGGGCAGTGTCTCACGTCGCGATTTAGAATTGGACGTTTGAAGAATTAATTTGTAGATGGCATCGGTATTGTAGCCAGGAAAACTGGTCACTGTACCGGTCACAAATGGCAGTTGTATTACTCAAACGGCCGTTGACAAAAAGAGATGCGAGGCATTCCCCTTCGGAAAGCTATTGAAAATCGGAAAATAGTTTCGATTTATAACAGAAGAGCTTAAGAAAAAATCCGCCCTAGAAAAAAAAATAACAGATGACTTTCACAGTGGCCATTTAGGTGACGGGCTCGTGAAAGGGGACCGTCCGTCGGCCAATCGTTTTTGCGCAGAAATGAAAATGAGAGCGTTGACGTATTTTTTCAAACAATACCGCCGTCGATCAGTTATCATACGAGACCGAAATGATTTTGAAAAATACTGATAAAACAGTGATAACAATATTCATCAACATTACTTCTTTTCGACATTAGTTTATTGTGATAAATAATTTGCCTCCAAATAGCCCTAACGCGAATTTCTTTTCACGGTTCAATCGATGATAGGTAGATCGTCGTACGTTCTACGAGTCAATTTTCCGAAACAGGCCTCAGAAAAGTCACGTTGTCAACCAGTTCGGGTTGGGAGACGGGAGTTGACTTTAACTCCGGGATTTTGAAAATATAAATAGTCGGCCCAGACGCCAAAGCGGAAGTCGCCCTCGTTCCATTCATCCGCTGGACGCGAGTTCAATTTAATTAAAGTTACATTAATCATTTTTCCAGACATAAAAAAGGATGTATTATTCCCTTTTTTCGAACATCAATCTTCCATAATATTTCCGATGTATATCCTGGCATATTGACGCGAATGAAGAAACTAAAAACAGTTTAATATGAAATAGGTCCGTCTAAAAGTCCTAGCAATCATTTTATACATTTTGCAGAAATTTAAACTCGCTAGTTTTACGTTATATACTAGTATTACTTTCACGGGTGGTATACCGTCCAGGAAGGCGAGCGTAGAAGCATTGGTGTCGGTTCTTGTTTTACGGGGGACGACAGAGGTCACTTGGAGGTCACCTTGACCGACGGGTGGTCTGACTCCCGTTGAAACAGAAGTTCTGATATTCAAAGCCCTCGTTAAAGCGGAGAGAACAGATGTTAAGAACCTAATAAAGTCTCTTGCTGGTCATCTCTATCTCATTTTCAGCGGCCTCTAACCGACCTCTGTAACCCCCGCCAACAACGAGCTCCTCGCCAGTTTGCCAACCCCACAGAAACCCGGACTTCTCATCACGGCCGGTAGAAAGCCGGTAGACCACAAAGTCTACCCCCCCCCCCCCCCCGACTTCGTTCTAAGTCCCCGGTGCCCAGTAAGCCCTCGCGGTTTTTTTTCTTCGTGGAGGCCACGTTGGAATCTTGGATGCCACGAACCCGACAGCTAGAAATGTATTAATGTTTGTGAATTTGAGACAGCTTTCTGTGGATACGCGTTGGGAGAATTAATACTCTTGTGATCTTATGATTTCCATCGTGTACATTTATCATATATATATATATATATATACATACACACACACACACACACAATTATCGATAGTTTTATCACTACTCATTTTTTATTCGAATCAGTAAAGAAATAAAATTAATTCGCGCGAAATACGCGGCAAAAAATTATTGAACAAACTATAGCCCGACTAATGGCTGGTGTTACGGGGCATTAGTTCATATTTGTTTCCGTCCGCTGGCAAACCGAGGTTGTTAAATTGACCTTTTGATAAGAATAAAATGTTTAGGAATCGGGGATAGCGAGGGACCGACGGGACGAGCGAGTTTTTTATAAATAGTTTCAGTCGCCCTGACTAGAAGCCAAAACGGAAGTTGTCCTCACTCCAATGTTTATTAAAGCGTCTACACGCGGTCATGATTATTTATCAGAAACTAACATTATTGTTTCTTTATTATTTTTATCGCGTTTTTATGGACAGCGCCGCGCATTAGGGCCAGTCCGGTTCGAGATTTCCATCGAATTAATTTTTTGAAAAATTCGAAATAACTCAATGCATTGAGTTGGTGCATGCTTTATTTGTTGAATGCGGCGAACCCGTAATATCGCGGGGCCGACGATGTGACGATAAATATCGGGACACATTTACTGAGAGTTGACTCGGGTAGTTTACCTGTGAGCTCTACCCAAGGTGAAGTCCTCCCCCCCTCCTGGTCCCGACTTAGCTTCCCGGTCGGGGACATTCAAGTACGCCCCCGCGCGTTTGTAGATTTTCGGATTAAAACGGGCCGAACGAAGCGAGAGAGGCCGCAGAATATAAGTATAATAAGTATTCGCTAGACACGAAAATAGCCCGGATACCAACCTGACGCACTGCCTACCCCCAAGGTTAAGCGGGTTTCGGCTCCTCACCATCGTCAGTAGCAGCGTTCATTCTGCAATATTTCCAAACCGGGAGGGGCCAGAAGCAGCTAACTTCAAAGGGCGGCGCAAATAGTTTCACGAAATTTTAATTCATTAACATAAACGGGTACAAAAGAATTTATTCAAATAATTACTTATGTACATGCTTACTATGTGGAGGATAGTAACCCTCATTCAACCAATTGAATACTCCCGTGTACTTCAAATTTCATCTAAGAATAATAATAAATAAAAATATTTACGACTCGTTAATTAACAACATAGCGTTCTCCGATTTCCGGGAGGTCCCTGCGTGTACGCGCGTAAAGAATGCTTAGATTAAGAAGCGAGATTAAGCGTTGCGCTATACTACGCTATACTACGCAGTCAACCTATTGGCATAAAAAAGCACTTGGAAGCAATTCTCAGCCTCATTCTGTCACTGTAAACGGGCCGATCTTTTTGCGATGCCGACCCCTCCGACTTCGAACATTGAAATGCAAATGCAAAACGGCTTTACAATGGCGGAAAATATATATTTAGGTTAACCCCCTCCCCCTCCACCGCCGGCCGCAAAATTACCCCCGCCTATTTTCGAAGCCCTATCTGCGGGTCAAATATAAATGACAGTCAGTCAATTCTCATGCAACAGTTTATTATTCGGGAATGTATTTTTTCACCGTGACGAAGTTTTTTTCACCCGCCCGCCCCCGCCGCCAGCGTTATCGGCGATTTATTTGTTATTGTTAAGACGACACTCCATTATATTCGAAGCCTCTGCCAACCGGCCGACGTACTATTGTTTTCAGTAACATTCATTGTTGTCGCACTCTGCGCGAGGGTGGTCACGGCTCACTTTTTATTATAGCATTTATTTCGCGCTCCAGGAATGTTCCGGAACGCTTCAAACTCATGGCCGTAGATTTTAATTCCTGGTTAATTTTTAAATTGAATTCTATATTAGTTTTAAATATTTAAATTGAGACCCGGGGAGGTTTATTGTAGATTAGTAGGCAGTTAGCCTGAGTGAAGGTTGGCATGTGCTGGCGGTGGGGGAGCATCCTGTGATTACCGCGTTGGAGGGGTCCATTACTAACCCCCTGGCCTAATAAACGCCAGCTGATAACTTCTTCCCGCTTACAGAAGCTCAACTTGATCGCTGTTAACTATGACAATGTAATAGTGCAACGAATAAAACCCGCCGGTCGTCAAGGTACGTTCCCCAATGACAATGAACAACGGCTAAACCGAGGTGCTATAAATTTAACGCGTTTAGGCAACCGCCTCCTATTCCGACTCCAAATTATAACCGCGTCTTCCGCATATAACCGCGGAGATGGATTGGGAAAATATTGACAGTCAAATACCGATTGTGTCACTACACACTCACAAATACATTGTACTTGTAAACGTCATCACTTCTGTATGAAAGTACTGTTTTTCTTTATACATTCGAAGGACCCTAACACGGGGGGGGGCGTGTGCATTGGCGATGAACTAAATATTTCCGAAACCTACTGATTCCTGATATCCTAAACGTTCCTTACAGGCCCCTGAGAAGGAAATGGCCACGTGATATAAACGTGCAGGAAAAATAAATGAATAAAATTTAAAAGAAAGGTGGAATGCCGGTGGGTTTCTCCTCCATTATTACCCGTTGACAATGCTCCTCGAACATCAATGTCGCCTATTATACAAAAGAAATAAATAATTAACTGTTTTGTTCGACGTTTCGAAATACAGGCGGAAATTCAGGCGAAGGTTTAAATCAAACGCGCTCACGTACGTACCCACATGCGCCTTATGCGTCTTGAAGAGTTTACACATCGACCGAGCGATATAACGCTGGAACATATCAGTATCCGGGAAAAAATTAAAATGCCACCATTAATTATTTCGAAAGGCGATTGCCAGGAGAATTTCGTCTGTAAGTTTACAGTCGTCTTATTAATCTTACTACTACTACTACTAATAATAATAATAATAAGCCATAATTTAATACGATATCCGCATACGGCTAGTGGAAAATTAGCGATACGACATTTTTTAGTTCCATTTATTTTGTCCTTCGTCTTCATTTTCGTACTTCCCCCAACGATATGGCTTATCGTTCCAAAAAAATTAAAAAAGGCCCGATTTTTGGTACCCGTGTAACCTATTGAATTACATAATAACCGCTGATAGTACCGTCCGTAGATTTGACTGCTGCAGTGAAAATAATTATAGACTATTGTACCGTAGGTTTCGTGTGTTTCTGTCTCCTCTCGCTAGTTTGGTCTTTTGCCAGACCGGTTTCGGCCGCTCGCTATGTTCAGTAGCGGTGTTACTCACTAAATATATATTTGATCACACGATTGGTCACAACTATTAGGTTCTGACTTCCAAATGATGGAAACCTATCTGGTATTGTGTATTTACGATCATAAAAGTTTTCCTGTCGATTCAAAATATATTATTTTTAGTAATCTAGTTAATCGGTGGAAGTGCACCCAACGAACTTTAGTTAAGTACATGTCCGCACCACCCTCAGGGGGCGCTAGTCTATCGGTGCAAATGCGCCCAATGAACTTTACTTAAGCACATTTCACAGGTAAGCACATTTTTTTAACTTACCTTTTTATTTTTATCTCACAATATTAAGTGTTTATTTGTCTATGAAAGTTTTGCTTTCTCTTTAAATAAAAATTATGACAGTACAAGTGACGGTGACAGTGCAGTGAGGATGCCCAAAAAACATCCAAAGTGCCAAAGTGACTAACGCCGCTACTGAAGATGGCGAAGCAGCCGAAACCGGTCTAGCAAAAGACCAAACCGGCGAGAGGAGACAGAAACACACGAAATCTACGGTATTCCAACCCCTCGCAGACCACAAAACAGGTATTCTAAAATAGACTATTGACCTTTCACTGTGTTTAGCTAAGTTTCAACATTTAACGTCCATTTATTATTTGCAGGCTGAATCGGAGAAGATACGACGAATTAGCTATCACCGATAAGAACCACAAGGCTTGAAAAGAAATTGCTTACGCGCCATTCGAATGAATCGGCCGAATGGCGTTTCCGATTGGTTATTATATAACAAAATAATATTATTTTTGAGTTTCTAAATTTCGAGTCGGTGCGTATGCTCTCGATATGTGCTCGAAGGAAAATTTGGCCCGCCACCGGAATCGCGATAATATATGATAAATATCATGATCGATGCGTAATAATATCAGTTTTTTTTTGGTAATAATTTTTGGCTCGAAGATTGCTTATCGCCAGTAAGTTATCAGTAACAAGGCGATATTGTTTTAAAAAAAAACGATATTCGTTTATGCAGCGGAATTAAATGATTGTCAGCTGCACGGACCCCTCTCGTGATCCGCGTCACGTATTGGCAATTGTCAAAGTCATCCCGTCAGAGTTTTCGTCGAAATCTCGATGCGTATCGTAAACACATTCGTTCTAGGAACGGTTTGTTTTTCTTGTACCCTTTCATTACAAAATCAAAAATGTATTGCCGTTAATCGGAACGAGTTTCGGATACTCGACCGCGTTCCCGAAACGAAATGCTTCGCTCCAAGTATATGGATCGTTAAATAGTGTCTTATTTATTTTCATCACCATTTCTGATAACCGATCGTTCAATAATACATTTTTAGGCGTATCTACAAAATACTTAAGTACAAAATTTCGATAATTTCCACCTGTTGACAGTTAACCGGTCATTTATAGCCCCGGTTATATCATTTATAAACGGGGCGTACTTTTACCAAGTGATGAATGAAATTGTCACTAACTTCGTTCGGGATCGCGTAATACTGTGGGAAGAGCCTCGGTTGGCAGTCGGGCACCGATGACGGAACAACTAAGGGTTCCGGAACGTCGTAGGGAGAGGGCCCCGAGAAGGAAAGGGCAAAAACCCTTACGCGCTCAGGGGGTTTCCTTACACGGGAGAGATGCCGAACTAGCAGGGGGCCGTCCCCTGTACGAGCTTCTCTCCCACAATATTACACTATCCTACCAGCAGTCGGCCATATTCAAGTTCTGACCGCGGAATGAAATATTCTACGACAATTTTTGTTAATTTCAGCCTGCATGATGATTACGAACGCGGAAGATTTTTCTCGAATATCCGTAAACTCAATTTATTCATTCGTACCTGGGCTTTTCAAAACCGAACATTATGTCCGCCGGTTAGCCGAACGGATTTAAGAAATGAATACACGGATAAAAAAAAACACCGACGTCGTCGTTTAAATTGCGACGAAGCTAATCAAAACCAGTGTAAATATTTCCGTCCGTCGTCCCCAGATAACCCGGGGAGAATTACGCGTTCATTTATCTGATCGGGAAGCGACCGAAAATCAGAGTCACAGAACGTAGTAATACGATAGAGCCGAGAAAAACTTCTTAAAGTGCGTCATACATTTAATTAATTAAAATTAAAAATAAACCTATTAGTTCCGCGAAAATTGAATCGAAATTTGAGCCCTTCCCGCCTTTTCAAACCAGAACTTGCTGTGTCTAATTTTGTTGAAATTCTTACACACCTACAGGTAAATTGATTTTAAAGTAGCAGTATCGAGGAGTAGAAAATATCGGAGGAGAAACCCCTCCACGCTTTTAAAATATTTACTTTACTGTACTTATGTTTAAATCACGTGGCCACTTCATTTTTAATCGGCAGTGAGGAATGTTTGGATGGAAGTGAAAAACGGTGCTCGTCCCCTTCATAAGGGGGTCCCGCAATAAGGGACCTTAAAGTCTGATTGCGTCATGATTTTCTATCAGGAAACTTGTCTAAGCTCCGAGTCTCAACTTAACCTTTGTTCCCCTGGGAATCTTACTGAGGACTCGTACTAATAAGAACCAGGGCGAACGGGGGTCAGTGGATAAGACGAAAAGAAAACTCGCTCGACCTTATGAAAGGGGGTTATTGTGCTGCTTACAGACGGCTTTCAATCGCTACTCGGTGTTGATATCGGTAGGGACGGATTTCGGAATCAGAGTTATCGTTCGCATATAGACGCGGTATACATAGCTCGGCGTTAACGCGGATGCAGCGTTTTCCTGTCGATTCGGCTAGACCGGTTTAGTCGAACAGCCCGTCAACGCCCGAACTTTCGATAAGAAATCAGCGGGATACCGTCTTCGGGCCCGAATAGGATACCCGAATTTTATCCCGAACAACGCGTAAGGACTAGTTTAGATAGCGTTTGCGTAATGACCGAACTAAAATAAAATGTAATATTGAAACGTTCTTTATCGTCAAAATTCGTCGTTATCGGGCCAAGATAGGGCCGGTGTTTCGATAACCTGGCGATCGTTTCCCGGGAGAGTCAACCTTTATTTTATCGGCTTTCCCCATCGCCCACTATGGTGCAATCTAATACAACCTACTCATCATCGGGTGACGTCTTAAATAAAGGAAAATATGTTGCATTTTTTTTAAATATTACGCGTAAATATCTCGGCTTAAATCTTGCGACGTAATCTAATCGTGGGAAGATTATCCGGTTAAACTAAACCGGATAAATTGCGATAGAATTTCGATTGGCTTTTATATTGGTTTTTATTTATATTTTCATAATCGTATGCGCAGTAATACTATTTTTTTACGCGTTCTTAGAGAAGGTTGTATTTATCAGTCCTACTTAGAAGTCATATAAGATTATTGATTGTGCGAATATACGAATTTATCACTCGCGAAAGATTCCGTACGCTTGTTTAAATTCTCGGACTTCGCAATCGTCAGCAGCACTACGATAGTGACGTAGCGAAGCAGTTAGGATCGATTAAAAATGTCGCGTTAGCGTATTGCGACTTGGTGCGTTAAGTACCCAACTGGTCGGCCGGTACGATGCAGGCGATTCCAGGTTTTTATTCAGCGCGAAAATGGAAAATTCCGGTCGGAATTGGGTTGAGGGGACGGCCTGGACAGTGGCCGAGAGAGCGGGTGGGTTCATTATTTCGCAAGAAGATAAGTTGCCTTAATACCCCTCCCTCAGCATTCACCGTTCAGATACACTTGTTTGTCCCTTTTATCTCACCAAGTACGTGTCCGATAAAGCGTCACTTCAACGGTGACAAGCAGTCTGGGAGCCCCAACATTCCATCGCGGGGAATTTCATTTAGTATTTATATATTCTATATATCGTTAAGGAGTCTTTTTATAGGTTCTTGTGTTTGGAATTTAACAATTGTTTTGACTCCAGACTAATTTTGATAAAAAAATTGTCAAAAAATATAGTTACGATTTTGAGGAATACAATGTAAAACATTTGATTGTTATTTTTGCATTTTCCGTGAATAAAAAAAACGTTCATTTAAAGTGATTTTAATATTCATCTTAATTTGTTTGGAATATAACTATTCTTCCACTAATGATCTGACGGAGTGCTATTGAAGATGGCGCAAAGCCATTTTATTCTTCTATTTTATATATATATATATATATATATATATATATATATATATATATAATCTGTGTTTATACAGAATTGCTGTTTCATTTAATTATTTTACCAACTCTGTTATACTTAAAAATCATTCACGCTTTGCCGTCACAGTTTGCCTACCGATGACGTCGGAAAGCCAAGACCAATCTATTTCCATCGGGAAAATGCGAGCAAGACGAGCTACCGGCCAATTGACCGAGATCTCAAAACACTCTCGAACCATTTTGCACAATACTGAAAATCGATATAAACAATTGATTCGAGTGTCGATAACGACGTCCAGAGCCGACTGATAGAAGGCCGAAGAGCAATAAAGTTAAAGAGTAATCGTTGAAAAGAAAAAGCCGAAGAGCCGCGAGAGTTCTCGATTGTAGCCAATCGCGAATATCACAGAATACTGCCTGAAAGCGGGTTGTGAAATCATTTGGCGCAATAAATTCGCAATATACCTACCAACGGGAGTTTTGAAATTTAAACTGCTTCTTCTCCTTCTTACCGAATTTTTGGTAACCACTGGAATTCTAAAACAAAAAAGGAATATATACATAAACGTAGGAAGGTTTACGAGAAGGACTGATTTACTTTCTAACAAGTACACTGAAGTTAAGGGGTTTCTCGTAAAATTGTGTATACAAATACATATATATATATATATATATATATATATATATATATATATATATAGACTATATTATATTATTTAAATAAATTTAATAGATTAAATAATTTGTTACATTGTAACCCCGAAGGCCGGGGGTATTGGCCGACCCTTGCAACCGCTAGGATAACCGGGGGTAACAACCTCCCCAAAGGGGCAACTCGAACCTGGAAGGGAGAGTGCGTAGAGGTTGGGTAACGAGTCCAGGAGGAGCGAGAGCAATATTACCCGAGTGGCAGAGAGAGAGAGAGAGAGAGGGAGCGAGAGGGGGCGGGGGCGGGGGCGGAAGACGTGTGATACACCGGGAAGACGATTACGGGACTAGAGGCGAGCCTCTCTTCGGCCTTCGGCGTAAGACAATTTGTAATTAATTTGTGGTGTGCACTTGTGTGTGTATTGATTCTTTGAGTGAATAAAGCGGTAAATTTCAGCCGAGTGCGGTTTATTGCGTCTCCTTTCGGGAGAATCCCTCCAAACGCCCCCTACGGGCCTACAACATTATAATTTAATTTAATTTTTATTGTGGTGGAGTGTTTCATCGGTATAACTTTATTGCAAATACAGTTACCTAATATTTTCGAATGTGTACATAATGAATATTGCATTATTACGTAGGTTATATAATGTAAAATAGTGCTCATATTCACGTTTGAAGTATCATAAAATTTTACTCAGAATCGATTTGTACTTAAGCTTACGGAACATTAAAAAAGAATAATAAAAGAGTGGGCGCAATATTTAAAGTATTTTGAAAGACTTCCCTCTTGAGGTGGACTTTGGTTGTAATATTTCAGGCGTAAATACGAGTTTGGACTCGAAAGGAGTTCACGCTGTCTTGGTTTCCAAGGTAAACCGAACGATAACATCTGGGTAGGTAAGTTCAAGTACGCATCAACGGCATAGGCCCTGGGCGCTAGTAGGAGCTTTAGACAAGTTGCTTAATCATCACAATATCAGAAGTACGGTGTTTATTGGTTAGTACCATAAATGCCAGTAAAAGGCTGTAGGATGGAACACCGATATTAAACATTTCCTCAAATTCTGTACAGTCTGTTTAAAGGATGTGAAATTGGGAAAGGTAACAAAAGAATACATTGTTTTCGTTAATTTTTTGTATTTTGATACAGTATAAACATAAATCGATACAAAATTTACAATGAACATGGTCTTAACTAAAACTAAAGATATTAAAAGAAATAATAATGATGATAAAAAATAATGATAATAATAATAGTAATAATCATATACAAAATTAGAAGATATATATTTGGACAGACATAGGTTTTTTGTGAACGACTCGACAAAGCTAAATTAAAAAAAACAAAACGAAATGAATCTTTTTTGGACTCCATCACAATTTTTTTAACCACAAAAATAATACTATCGGAGCGATAATAAGAAACGATACTCTCGAATACAAAGGAAGATCTAACGGCACACACCGGTAATCGGAGACATACAAATTTGTTAAGGCACCGACACAGCTTTTTTGTTCGTTTTTTCTTAATTTTTTAAAGCACAGCAGTTGGCTAAGCTGCAAATAAAATATTAAACACTCATTAGCTGCCAGAATCCGAATTTGCCGATAGTTAGATGTTCTGAGCCCGGAATAAAATTCGGAAATATCAGTCTGTAAACTGCTTGTTATCTCGTACAGTTTGCACTATGTACTGACTGTTGAACCTGTGTTTCGTATAAAAAAATATAACCCAAAAAAAGTAGAAAACCTCTTTTCTTTCATTTATTAAAATTCTATTTTACAATCCTAGTAAACTAAACTAAACGTCCTACAGCTGTGGAACTAATTCTCCGTTAATTAATTAACACTAATTGAGAAATGTTTTGAGATCTCTATTACAAAAGAAAAAGCTTCGATAAACACGATGTTGGTTACAAGAAGGAATAAAACGAAAAAAGGAAACCTTAAATAAAAAACATCTATATTCTATTATCGCTGTTTTCATATAAAGTCGTTGATCGCTTCGACCGCTCGTTGCCGCTTCGGAGCGTCGAGGAAGATCGAAACTCAACTAAAGAAATGTACAAAAACTTAAAAAAGAAGTAAAACGTGTGAGATAATTACAGACACATTAAACGTAAGCGTATTATTAATGGGGCTGTATATAAATTCCCGAAGTAGGAATAAATCCGTCGATAAAAATGTATGACGCGGGAACTTGCAATCGATCCCATAAATAGATTTGTTAGAACTTATTATATCGGCTTCGCGAAAAAGTATGCTAAGTATTTGTCGGTCGGTTCTCAAATTCAACTTCAATTTTTAAAAATGAAAAAATAGGAGAATCAGAACGCTTATATCCTAGTATCGTTATTTCAACAATCCTTTCCCTCCGTATAAAAAATAGTATCCATGTATAAAATATTCGCCAAAAAAGGATTTTTTCGACTTTTAATACTGGTCAGCGGTCATATTAGAGTGGGATTGCCTAACTGAACATGTGGGCGACATTTTAACATATAACAGGCCCGAATCGCAATTGGATAAGTAACCGCGTAGCGAATTTCTACGAATGACTCCCTTAGTGGCAAAACATTGCCACTACTTCCACGATAAATATAGATATTCCATTCTTCGGTGCTCTTATCTGTCGCGCCAAACAATACTACGGACGATAAATCCGTAACGAGGAATCATTAAACTGTTTATTTAATGTCCGACTGACCGATTCCACTTATGTTATCCTAATTAATTTTATGACTGAGAAAAAAAAGTTAAGTCAACCGATTGACATGTTTCGTATAACAGACATTATCACAGACTTGTAACATTAAACGTAACGAAATTAATTATGGGCCGTTGAGACCCGCTTATAGTAAGTTACAGACAAGCTTAGTCATATAAAAAGGACAAATAATAAAGAAAAAGGAAGAAAAGTATTTGGAAAAATGGAATAATTAACTCGTCTACGCTTTCGCTCGGGTTCTCTTCTTCGTCTTCGAGCTAGAATTTAGTTCTCCCTGCGCTATTACATTTATGTACAAATGGTTACGCGTGTCTTAAAAAAAAGGAAAAAAAGAGTTTTCATTTCCTCGAATGTTTCGACGTTGCTGGTAACTACTTTACAAAGATTCTAACGAAACGATCCTACACGGCGGTCGGACGAGCCCAGGAAATTACAAAATGAGATCAAATGTAGCGTTAAGTCGAACCGACTTCGAAATGACCAGAATAAAAAAAAGCGGGAAAAAATCTTACAACACACTACGACTTCTAAACCCCGATTAAAGTGCTAGTTAAACGAAACGAAAAAGTAAAAATTTAAGGACAGAGGAACTCGGACCGTAAATCGAACAAAACAAAAATTATATATACGAATATATACGGATATCCGAGACGCCATTCGCTCGGATCTATTAACGTCTACGCGTATACTCGCGGCAATCGTCAGTCCAAGTTTCTCCGAATTCCGAAATCGTAGGGAGGAGTATCGAATAAATCCGATACGCTTCGATGACGACGGATTTTGTTTTTCAAATTGGACCCGGCGGTTTTTGGAAACTCAGAGCGGGGGAATGCGGGCGCGGGTTCGAAATGCAATTTAAAACAAACTCGCGAGAGCCCGGTCGAGGACGAAAGCGGCGGGTAAAACGAACGACGAGGCTAAACGACGGCGAAGGAGGCGTCCATCCAGTCCGAGGAGGAACCCAGCTCGGAAAACATGTCGGAGAGGTCGGGACCGGTGGAGACGAACTCGAAACGGGAACTGGAGCCGGAGCTGGACCCCTCGAAGGCGTCCGCGTCCAGGTCGGAGGTGAGACTGTCGAAGTCGACCCGGAGGTCGCTCGGGATGAGCAGCAGGTCGGTGAGAGACTCGAGCTCGGCGAGGCTGGGCGTCTCTCCCAGTCTGGAGGCGGCGGCGGCGGCCCCCTCGCCCTCGCCCTCCCCTCACCCTCCCCTCCCCATCAACCTCACCCTCCGCCTCCGCTTCCACCGGCTCCGGCTTCACCCCCACCACCACCGAACCGCCCCTCACCCTCGGCTCCAAAACTTTGATCCTCTTCTTAGGCTCGTCGTACAGTGTCGCGCTCTCCGGCGAATCGGGCACCATCGACGATGGGCTCGACGGCACCTTGATCTGATACCTCTTACGCTCCGGCTTCGTGTCCTTCCCCTCCTGGTGCGCTTTCTCGTTCCTGTTGTTGTTCGTGTCCGACTTCTTCGGTTTCTTCGTCCTGTGGTTTTTGGATCTGGGCGATGCTTTGGTCGCCTTCTTCCTGGGCCTGTACTTGTAGTCCGGGTACTGGCGCGAATGCATCACTCTGAGCCTCTCGGCTTCCTCTATGAACGGTCGCCTGTCCTCTTCGCTGAGAGTTTTCCACACTTTTCCGAGGTATTTGGAGATGACCGCGTTGTGGGTGTCCGGCTGTTTCTCGCAAATCTTGCGCCTCTCTATCTGCGACCATACCATGAAGGCGTTCATCGGCCTTTTGATGTGGTTCGGATTATTCTTCTTTGTCTGCAACCGAAGAAAACGGAATTAGGTTTAAAATTAAAAATAACCGGCGCTTATCCTATAATCGCGAATCCCTCGATAGTTATCGGAAAATTGGTCGGTAGTGGATACATTGAATGCTCGGGACGGACCGGCATGTTTGCCCCTTTGAAGTCTAGGGACGACGATGTTACGCGACCGAAGCGAAACTCGCGTACTCGATAAAGGACGGTTAGAATAAATCCACAGCCGGGGTCGGAGGAGAATGGAGTCCCCGACACCTGGCTCTACAGAGGAGGATTTACGAACAGAGTGACGCTGACCTGTGGGCACCAAGCTTCGGTCGATAACAGGAATCGGTACTCTAGTACAGTAAAATACGTTGGTTCTAGCGAACTGCAACTGCCTATGTTATTACCCAGAATGCGCCAATTAAAAAATGTCTAGAATAATAACGAACATCTAATACTTAGCTGCATGGGTATTTTAACTCGTGGAATGTGTTTGGGCGTCCAAAAGGAGAGGGGGGGAATTTAATTCTCAACCTAGACCGGTTTCGGCTTTCGCTCTTAATTTAGTGCACGGGCCGTGATCGGAACGAATATACAATAAAGCGGTCTCGTTTGTTGAGTAACTCCATTCTCATCAACTCACAGTTTTCCTGCCTGAGGTTAACAATAGACGGGAGGGAACAAAAAAAGAAAACAAATTTATGTCCGAAAACTCGGAAATGGAGCATTTAACGTTGGAAGAATCAAAGTTGTTTGCAAACAGTTTTTTCAACTTTTTCAAATTAAAATCTTAGGAAAACTCGTATCTATCTGGAAGTTCGATTGGTGGGCTGCACGCTCGAGTTCCGATAGCCTATAAAATCGCTACTTCATAAACGTATACCCGTCTGGGGTCGTTAAAGAAGATAGACATCGGCGTTACTATTGATTATTAATCCCGGAGCCGAATGTCAGATGCATATTTCATCGGCGACGAGCTAGGCCCGTACCCGAGGAATATGGGGGATCGTATTCTGAATATGGGTCGGTCATGCGGGCTCAGACCACTTCCTGCTTTTCAGCCGGCCGTATTCTAGCCCCGCTAGAGTTATGGAAGTGATAATTTAGAGAAATAAAAAAAACGGCTCGATCGTTCATTTCAACTCTTTATGGATCGAATTAAAAATTGTTAACTCACAAGGTTATCGAAGTACGGGCGTCGAATGACACATTATCGACCGACACGGAAATATTGAAATCATCACGCTCCGATAGAAATGTTTAAAGGATATTATAATTATCATTACGGACTGGAAAAGCACTCATTCGCTATATTGTTGTATTCAATAATCTGATATTTTTATATTACTTTAGCCCCACATCAGAAGAGCGAACTTGATAGTAATTAGTATTATCAAAGAATAATCTTATAAGCGTAGATTTCGTGTTTTTCTGTCTCCTCTCGATGGTTTGGTCTTTTTCTAGACCGGTTTCGGTCGCTCGCCATCTTCAGTAGCGGTGATAGTCACATTGGCACTTTGGATGTTTTTTTGGGCATCCTCACTGCTCTGTCACTGTCACTTGTACTGTGGTGGTTGCCTGGTGGTTATTTGTCTTGTTATTGTGGTTTTGGGGATGTTTTTTGTCTTATTTGGGTTGGGACGGATTCTGTTAATCGGCTTAAGTTATTGTCGGATTATCTGTAAAATATATATTTGATGGCATAACTGGTCACAACTATTAGGTTCTGACTTCCAAATATATGACAGGAAACCCTTCTGGTATTGTGTATTTACGATCATAAACGTTTTTCTGTTGATCCAAAATTTATTGAAAAAAGTTTATTTTTAGTAATCTAGTTAATCGGTGGAAGTGCACCCAACGAACTTTAGTTAAGTACATGTCCGCACCACCCTCAGGGAGCGCTAGTTTATCTGTGCAAGTCGAACTTTAGTTAAGTACATTTCCGCACCACCCTGAGGGGGCGCTAGTTTATCGGTTCAAGTCGAACTTTAGTTAAGTACATTTCCGCACCACCCTCAGGGAGCGCTAGTTTATCTGTGCAAGTCGAACTTTAGTTAAGTACATTTCCGCACCACCCTCAGGGGGCACTAGTTTATCGGTGCAAGTCGAACTTTAGTTAAGTACATATCCGCACCACCCTCAGGGAGGCGCTAGTTTATCGGTGCAAGTCGAACTTTAGTTAAGTACATATCCGCACCACCCTCAGGGAGCGCTAGTTTATCGGTTCAAGTCGAACTTTAGTTAAGTACATTTCCGCACCACCCTCAGGGAGCGCTAGTTTATCGGTGCAAGTCGAACTTTAGTTAAGTACATATCCGCACCACCCTCAGGGAGCGCTAGTTTATCGGTTCAAGTCGAACTTTAGTTAAGTACATATCCGCACCACCCTCAGGGAGCGCTAGTTTATCGGTTCAAGTCGAACTTTAGTTAAGTACATTTCCGCACCACCCTGAGGGGGCGCTAGTTTATCGGTTCAAGTCGAACTTTAGTTAAGTACATTTCCGCACCACCCTTAGGGGGCGCTAGTTTATGGGTGCAAGTCGAACTTTAGTTAAGTACATATTCGCACCACCCTCAGGGAGGCGCTAGTTTATCGGTGCAAGTCGAACTTTAGTTAAGTACATATCCGCACCACCCTGAGGAGGCGCTGGTTTACGGTTGCATTTTATCGGTATTTTTAATACTAGGTTCAGTGTGAAAACATCGAAGAAAATAATTACAAAGAGCCACAGTGACATCGCTCAAAAATGTTGTATAGCAAAATGCCCAAGCAAATTCAGATCTTTCATGCGTGGTCCACTTTGCGTTATTATTTTGCAAACTAATCATGCCGGAGTACTGCAGTATGGAATGAGCGCCGAGTAATGTTTTTGCCCGTTGGGCTTCAGCACCGGAAACGTTCTAAGGTTCTTCCGCCTCGGTTTCCGCATAAGGTTATTTAAACTTTTAAGTGAGGCAGGGGGTTGTGTGTGTTCTCAAGGTACCCTCTCGTCCTGTGTATTTGTAATCTCCGTTTTAATTAATTTTATACGAGATTTTTAAACAAATAAAAAGTTGGGAAAGGAGCGGGCAATTCGAAAAAACCGTGCGGGAGCGATACGGAACACACCCCCCCCCCGCTTAATTTTGCCCTCGAGTCGCAGTGCTGCCAATCCACGTGTCGCGGCCCGTGTGCCCGAAGAAGGCGGGAGGGGAAAAAAGTCGGTAAATTAAATAAAAATGTTTCAACGCGTTGGCACTACTAATACCGCCAGCCCGTTTCTAGAGCCCGTCCTTCGGCTCTTCCTTTATGGCGCGAAGCCTACTTAGCGATTGCGCCGTTAACGGCATCGTCATCATCCTTCGCCATATTCAGATCGGACGATCTCTTCCCGGAACTGTTTCAATTGGGAATCCGCTTCGGAGAATAATAATCGGTGCGAAATAAAAATAGCCCCTGCAAATATCGGTAAATCGTCGACTGGTATCATAAATTTTGGTAATTAAGAATTGCCCATGTATGTATTCAACGTCGATACGATGAAACCAAACCAAAAATACACGCATATTTTGAGGATAGTCTTGCGCATATCCCCTCCCCCTGTATTTTAATTAAGCAATATTCATATTATTTTTTATATGTTAATAGTATATATTTTATATGTTAATTTATGTACCTATACTTTGAATTAATACCTACACCTGTAATATACCTCGAAATAACACAGTACACGATATACTCTCGCGATTTACTGTCTGGTAGGAGTAACAGACGGGATATATATATATATATATATATATATATATATATATATATATAAACGTGAATTCACCTATTTTAATGTCTAATATTTAGTCTAATGTCTGTACACACACAAACACACAAATTTCGAATTGTTTAAAGCGCATAATTTAAATTGCTTCTACCACCTGATGAATTTTCATTGTGCTTTCCAGTTTATTTTTACGTTTTATTCGATCGTATCTCGTACATTTACGATATTGTTGACCGGGGGGTACAAACGGAATTTTCACCGGTCTCGTAACGGTCGGGCCTCTGGAAAGGTCACGAGACACGCCGAAGTGCGGAGGAGTGAAAGCCACTGTCAATTTTGCAACTACCGTGTATTTAGTGTTTGTCCGACACGCTCCCCGTACCGTTCCCATTTATTTAATCTCACTACGCCCCGCTTTAGACCCAGATAATACGCCGAAGGGGATATATATATATATATATATATATATATATATATATATATATACACATTACAATATCATAACTCAACAATTCAATTCGAATTGAATTTGTATTAAAACCTCAGGACTGTCAGCGTAATAGTTTCTCACAAAAGCATCTATCCCGTTTGATCGGCTGAAATAATTAGAATATTTATATAAAAAAAAACACTCGAATTTATATAACTTTAAATTTAATGTCCATCCGATTTTTCCAAATCTTAACTATGTCCTCGATTTTTCGCCCCTCCGCCCCGCTAAATACATGTTTGATATAGACACTGTCGACCCTTTAAACGGACCAATAAAAGAGATACGGTAAAGCGTTAAAAATGTAAACTGTCCTCCGAACAATTATCGCCCGGTCTTCTTTTTTTTCTCTTGTAATCTTAATTAGATTCATTCATAATTGAAATGACATTATAACGACCGATATCCTAATGTGAAAATCGCCGCAATCGAGGACAGAATATTATTATAAATGCAAATCGGAGGGTTATTGCTTTCTACGCAATTCGAGATGTCACGATCGGGCTGTAGTTCGCAAAGTAGGAGTTGAGTTTCGTGATGGACTTAATCTCGACGGCTCGGCGATGCAGGTTTATAAATAAACACGGAACGGCGTCCAGAACGATGTTCTATTCAAAATAAATACTTTCAACCTGAAAATATATTTGTTTATCAAAAAATATTCGTTTCAAATATGCGAAATATGCTAATTCCCTACTCCCATACAACAGGATTTCATTCATTTTATGAATTCTTAACATTCCCTTTAACACGCGTAACAATAGTAATAATAATACTTTTTTATTTTTGTTCGCTAAACTAACTGGCCATAAATCACGTTATAATTTCATTACAACATTATATATAACTATTTCTTAGCCGAAATACGACAATTATAATCTCCAGTTTCATTTCTAAATAATACTATAAACATATTACCTAGACATATATTATTAGTAGGCTCTATTTAAGCTATTATACGACACCCTATTTTCCTATTAATTGAATTGAAAATAGATTTGTCTTATTAATCGAATTTATTAAAATAAAGTTCGTAGTTTTTATTTAAAGAATTAGTAAAATTTAACAAATAATACTTATATTAATCGATTCTGGGGAATTAAGTTATGAGTTAAGGAAAAACCTTCCGAGTTCTCATCCCCGAACATCCATTTTCGAGGCGGTAATTTTTTTAATCCGATTGAACAAATATGGGACGGGGTGGGGGAATCTCGTGCAGGTGAATCTGCCTACGTCGCTTTCGCAAGTGGCCCACACAAGAATACGGCTTCCTGTAAGTCTCGTCCAACCGCAGCTGCGCCCAAATCGGTACACCGAGTACACGGCTTAACTAAGCCCTAACTCCTAAAGGGGGACCCTCTCATACACTCTAAGTTGCGACTCGATACGGCCCCGCCCAAAGTAAAAAATCAAAACGCAAAACTATTCGGATCGGGTTTCCATACCCTCCACTCAAAACGAATTAATTTGCGTCCACGTATAGATTAATTCATAAGATAATAGATTATACTGTGCAGCACGAGCCTAACCGATGCCGTAAGGCAGAGCCCGCTCAGGGTGTACACTCATGCAGGCCGCAAGAAGAGAACTAATGAAGGCGATAAAATATTAGGGAAGGCAATTTAAGACTTGAACGAGGGGGTGCGCCTCCCACCTCGTTTGTTGGGTCCTATTCCAGACCGGTTTGGGCGGGCGGTTATAATCCGAGGCGCTTCAGTGAAAGTCACTCAACTTGGGCGGCCGGCACGCTCTACTGGCCCATTAACCGGACGCTACTGAGGACGGCGGACGGCCGCCGCCGCAATTAGACGCTGTTAATTTATAAATAAACGCGAGTCGGCCAATAGTCGGACTCCGGGCGATCATTTTAGAGGGGTTCTCTGAAATTGCCGAGGGGATATTTCAATGTATGATGTCACTGTGGCAATTTCTCTACCACATATGCCGACCAACTGAGCCTTTAAATACTCATATTAATATTGCTTAAACTTAAACGTCTTCTGTGACTCACAACAGTTGGTCCCTCACAATTGATCTTCGTAATTACCCCAAGCCATCTCATTTTATATATATAATACTGAAACTCACAAAATAAAGTAGGGATGGAATTTTAATTGATTTCGATTAATATTAATACTTAAAAATTAATTTTGTAAAATTACGCGCGATCTTAAAAAGAAAGTTTAATGTGTTGACACTTAAAAATACTACCTTAAGCCGATTTCGGTTGAAAGTCAATAAAGTCCGTAAAGTACAGAAATAAATATGACGCTATCGCAAGATCATTTATTGCTGAGAGAAAGCCCCAATCAAATATGAGTGCCCAGTTTTTATTGTTATTCAATTTTAAATACCGGCTTGCAGACAGATATACGTAATTCTGCCGTGTAGTTAAAACGGAAGGGCCCGGCTTTGATTCCGCTGGACGTAGGATCGAAACTCGTTCACCGCAATTTTCGCTTAACTGCCTGATCGAATCGTAACCGAGTGTATTTGAATCGAATTTGTTCGAAACAAATGAAACTATCGCCAGTTTAAACTGGAGGCTAGCCGCCCAAGACTCGATGGCCGTTGCGAAATCCTTTCGCCCACATCGGACCGAGCGCGCTTAGTCATATGGACGAAATGTACCGTTACGACTTTTTATTATATTTTTATGAAACAAATGAATGAATAAATCCGCCCGTTTCAGAATTGGTATAGTGCATAAACGCGCATCGTACAGAGCGTTCGTTAAAACCCGTCAGATGTTTATCCCGACCGGTATAAAACCGGAGTTGCCGAAATTCAGGCTGTACGACCTCGATACTTAATTGGCGCGGCGCTTTGAATTTTAAAGTCTGGAAGCGGAATTTGAGTAAGTCCTCTGGATGTCGGGTCGACAGCTGTCGGCTCTACGGCCCGCCCACTCGGTAACTTGTCCTTACTGAAATGACTGGCGTGACACAGGATCACTTAACAACCGCAGACGCCGAGTTCCACTTTTCAAAAAGACTATAAAAGTCGGGATAGTGAAGGTGGTAATTTTATGCCGAGTCCGTAAAGTTTAATTACGGCCGCTACAGCTGTTCCCAACCGGGACAGAAGTAACAAGTTCGCCGAATTAAATACCGCCGTTGTCCCTATTGAAAATGATCGGCTTATAACATTTTTTTCTTCCTTCTCCTTTTTCCTTTTACTTTCCCGAATCCCCTCCCCCCGCGGTCCCGGCACTATTATAACTGTTAACGCGACATCTGTTAAATCGCCCACACTTCAACTTGATTCCGCGTTACGACTCAACCGCGGCGGTAGGACGGACATAACTTCGAAATTAAATCCACTACAACAGCTGTCGATTCCTTTCAGTCTTATTTTCAGGCGTCGTCGATAACGGCCGTTCACTGAGAACCATAATGTGTCAAACTCTTGTATAATTTACGACTTCGGTAAAGGCTTTACAGACCATTAAAAGCACACAGGGAGCACGGATTATATTTACATATACCCTGTACATACAATTCAAGTCGTTAGTCATATCGAACGAGCTAAAAATATACTGGGGCTTGACTTTTCAATTTTTACAACATCGCCCGAAGGCTCGAATTATTTTCAACTTTAAACTCGACGTTTACGGGCAGGCATGTTAAAAATAAAACATAAAATGTATTAATATGCGATAAACCTCCGTAGAAATTGTTGTTCTACATTTTGAACATTTTTCTATATACAATGGAAAGTTTTCATTTTGTATGATCATTCGGAATCGATTAATATCAAATTTAGGTTCAAAGTTAAGTGAAATTTTCTTTTGATTAACAGTTGAATTGTTTAACTTGTTCCATAGATATATAAATATAATGTAGCCAACTGTTCGAACTTAAATTTCAGACTTGTTCAGTTTCGAAATTCTCAACAAGCACTATTCCAATCGTTCCGGGACTGGAGACGGAACTGTTCCGATCGAGATTTCCCGCCCGTTTTCACTGGCCCCGTCATTTTCAATTTTTACCGGTCGTGCTAGTGTTCGAAAAACCACTATTTTCGGCCGCCGAGCGGAGGAAAGAGGGACTTTTCCAGGAGCAGGAAGGGTTAAGAAACCTTGAAAGGTGACGTCAGGAACGGGCTGAGGCAATCGAACAGCTGTGCTCCGCCGGCCTTGAGAGCCACACGTGCAACTGATAGATACTCAGGAAGCTAAGCTCACACAAGCCTAAACTACGCTATTAGAAAAAAAAGATTATATACTAATGTATTTCTTTCTAATACCGACCAATACAGAGTAAAGTTTAAATAATAATCAATAAATAGGTGTAAATGACAGAAAGTTTCGAAAACTACATATTCCGTAACCATATTAGACATAATGTACATACAGTTTCACGAATATTTTTTTATCATCGGTTTTAATTTGGTATTATCACTGGACTGTTACTGTGCATTACTATACACATAGTGTAACATATTACTAACAGAATGTCACTGACGTTAGGTAAAAATACATACAAAATTTTCGGAATTTAACAACCTGGGTTCATTTTCATTACATTGAACTTACCGACGGAATGTATTAAAGTCTAGACCCCCCTTTAGAGGGGAATCTAAGATAATGTTTTTTATATTATTCGAGCGATGGCTGTTTATTGTCACTTCTTGTCTCCTAATTATTTTTCGTTTGCTCGGGTTCATATTTTTTTTTATCAAGCCGACATAATTTTTATGTCATCCTCATAAGTGAGGAAAACCCGACCGGCGTTGGGGCTCGAACCCGCAACTTTCCGCATACCGGCCACTACCATTCCGAGGGTGAGGGGCCGGGGGGGGCAATTTATCCACTTCCGTTAGCACGAATCGGCCACAAAACGCCAAGCCCATCAGCAAAATATAGGTCCGACTCCGTATATCGAAAGTTTACGCCGAAATAAGTATTAAGACGTCGACTGTACACACCGGACCCGGAGGGGACTTGACGTTCAAAAATCAAGATTAATGAGCGGCCATAAGCGAAAGCCCGGGACTTGCTGAACACAATGAAAAACAACTGTTTTTGCTAATTAATTTTTTCTCCCGTCCCACATCAATGCGCCCGCACGCTCATCCGAGGCCCCCGGGGGGATTATAACGAAACGTGATCTACCGTCGTGACAACGTCCGCCTTGATCCCACATTTTTTTACATTTAAAAACACTCTGTCGGGCATCATAAAACGTCTAAATTCTAATACGAGGCCATCGGACTCGAACTTATACGCAACAAGCTTTGCGCCACGGCGAAAATGATAAAATTTATTTCAGAGATATTTAACAAAATAAAACCTGGGTTTTGGGGGAGAGGCGACCCGTGTCGCCATGTCTCGAAATAGGGCGTCGAGTTGGGCCGTGAAGGGAAATAGGCGACCTCCAATTATTCCGCGAATTTATCCGCCCCATAATCCCGGGACGTTTGGCAGGGTGACGCGGGAACTGATTTTATTCCGCGGGACAATATTCAAAACTTTAACCCACTTAACTTTTCTACAGTTAAGCTCTAAAGTATTGTTAAGACTTAGCGTCAGCACTTCGAAAGAATATGTGGAAAGAATATTTTCTAACGAAGTTTCTCTCCAACTGAGATTAACCTATTCTAATCGAGTTTAAAAGTTTATTTACGATTAAATAATGAAATCGATTAATATATCGAGTCGAATGGAATTATTGGGTTAAGTAGGTTAATTAGTCCTCCATCGATTTTTTATTTTTGGCAATTAATTTTATTACGAATTGTACAAAATGAAATATTCTTAATTAATACGCTATTCGACCGGAATCTCCCGACCGGGAGTGTTGCGGATGACACTGGCACAAGGCTCGGGATGTGTACTGACTGGCCAGTATACATAGAATTGCGTTCTTGAACGATACGATTTTCAAGGTGTTTCTATCCAAGGTGCACGTAGTGAGGGGGCAACGAAATAGTTTCGAGGCCCTAACAGTCAAATTACTATATTGATTTTTCTATTCCGCACTTCGAACCGCCCGTAAAAGATAATCACACTTTTACGAGGCAAGGGAACCGGGGAGAAAATTCCCCTATACACATCAGAAACTAGAGTACGGACGAAGTGAGAGTTTTAAACTGTTCAAAGGACTCGATAAGAACCTCTCGTTGTCGATAACCCACAATATTATCCTTGATATCTAACAAAAATTGTGTCGTTCGTGTAAAACAACAACAAAATAATGAAGTAACTTGCATCTGGGGCCTAAAGGGATATGTCGGAATAGTGGAGAGCTGCGGCCTCGCGATGGCGCTTAAAAACGAAACCCGGATTTCTTTTTTAAAAAAGGGGGAACTGGAAATGCAACCAAAATACATACCGGGCGGTCGGGAATTATTTTTGGACGCAGCCGGGCCTTTTTTACGCGACGGCCAAACGCGCTCGGGAACACATCGGAACGGCGGATCGCGGTTGCGACACAGCCGCTTTCCAGTCTCAATCCGAAGGTGAGAGTCTCAATGCCGGCCGAGAGCTAACCCGACAGAAACAACACCACAGGTTATCACTCTCGGTACAAATATGAAGCACCCGCGGCTCGAGGGTTCCCACCGGGCCACGTCTCCACCATCACTTAGAAGAAAGACGCACACGCGAACAGGTTCAGAAGCGATAAATGCATGGCCTTTAAATAAGTCTTTTCATAGCCCAAAGAAGGAAGAGAAAAATGTGTAAATTATTAGCAATATATAATCATTATTTTCCAGTCTTCACCCAATCGATATCCAGTAGAATTGCTGATCGAGTACTATACACACACACATATATATAAAAAATGTAATGTGTAGTACAAACTAGCGAGTGGCTCTATTAGGGGGAGTCTCAGTGGTGTCGATTGATTCGTATGTAGTTGATGATCTGTACTACTGCAGAGGGAACGCCATTGAGTGGGCTCAGCTGCCAGGCTAGATGAACGTCATACATACGCGCATGAATGCGTACGTGTGTGTGTACCTCTATGCTAATCGCTACTCCGGCATTCGAAGTAATCCATTCCAGTATGCATTAACTAAACGGCTGCGCGGAGGGGCGTAGGCACGCGCCTTTGCCTGCGACGCTGAAAGCCGCCTTCCAGGAATCGGACTCAATATATTCAGATAGCATTCAGTCGGGATGAAACGACATCGAAGACCGGATTTAATCTTCGATTTAATATACTAACATTTCTGTTTAAACTCGGTTATCTGATCCCGTACTAGACATCGCCAGTAGCATTCCCTTAAGTAATCCGGTGGTATTACTTAAGAGTACGTAGGCTGGAGTGAAAACAAGCATCCCGTCGGCATTTTCGTACAGTAAAGCGGTATATTATCAATAGCCAACATGCCCGACTTTATAGCGGAGCCCGTAATAATAAACGAGAAGTGATAATATTCTATTTAGAATTTCCGATCCGCCGGCGGTATACCGGGCTTATTTCGTACGCGGAGATACGTTCGGTGAGATAATTTAATAGGTGGCGCGAGGGAGAGACGAAGAAACCCGTCGTAGTTGGAGGGGGAGGGGGGGATTTCCCAACTGTGTACCGATAGCGTTGGAGACACAGTCGGGGGCCGAAAGGTAAAAAAAAAAACTGAAAACAATACAGGAACTATACGGTGCGGCCCTACCGCTTTCACCATATCGCCATGTCGCTCTTGCACAACCCCAGGGGAAAAGTCTCCCGAGATAAGACCCTATGACTAAGTCGCAACGGGCAGTCGAGTGGCCGCCGCCCTACACACCTCCGTATACCCTATTAATAAGTATATAAAATGTTTATTATCTCCGTTCTTAAGTTTAAATATAATTTCCTAAAGATTTATCGAATTACGCCTGTCAAATAATCGGGTTTGGTACAACACCAAATAGTAAGAGAAGGCAAATCGCTCGATTGATATTACTTAGTTACGTATTAGTTTATTTATTTTTAATTAACACCTACGCAGTAAATCGTGTATAAGGTATAAGAAGAGAATGTGCGGCTGAAAATAAGAAATATATAGTCGGCCAGGAAATAATTTCGGATGCACCATTTGATTCCTGCCGTTTGACCAAATCGGTTATATACGTTATTATTTTTAATTGTAATACCTATACATTAAAATAGTAGTGGATTAACGAAACGGTAATGGTGAGCGGCGATAGATGAAAATGAGATATCGCCTATTAAAACCAGGCGCTTCTTAAACATCCCTTTAAAATTAGAGATTTGCTCCCGAATTTCTGCCGCGATACTAAACCCAACCTACTCTGACGCCCCCCCCCTGCGCAATTGAAGTTTAGACGTTCGGAAGCGTGCCTTTTTTTTACGAAAATCAGACTCGCCGAGTTGAGGAGAAGCCAGATGTTGGCAATTTCCGGCCAAACAAACCTCCCTCTCCCGCCCTTTTCCTTTTCAACTGCGCCGATTTCCTTCTGGATGGCGAATTTTGTCCGGAAAATTAGGTCATGGGGGGGGGGGGTATTGTTAGACTGAGAAAAGGACGCGCCCTTCAACTAAACCTAAACTGTACACAGCTTAGGCAGAAAGGTAAAGTAAGTATTTCATAAATAATATTCCCTTCGTAGGGCGGTCGGTATTATAATTTTTTTCCTAGTAATTTCAGTCCTGAGCGCCGGCTTAAGAGTAAATGGCCACGTGATTTCCTGCCTACCTAGTAAGGGCAGGAGCAGGAGTACCAAGGATAGGTTCTCCGTCAAAAGTACATCGATTAGCACTATCACTATAAATAGTTTTAAAAGAATGGTAGTCCTGACTTAAAATAAAAAAGGAATTTCAATGTCGCTGGATTCTTTGTTGGCCGGTATTGGCCGAGGTAATGCTACTGACCTGCAGTGTCCGAGGTGGAAAAAAGAATCTAGCATTAACTTAAATACTAAATAATAACCTTGGTTTAGTTTGGGCGCCCTGAAATATTTTCATAGCGCACACGAGAACGGCATTGAGACGTTTCCCAGTCCCCCGAACGTATAAATTCGTCGGGAGGACCGAGGTCGAATATTTTAACTATCGCCTATTTACGTTGTTCGGGGGGCCCCTCCGGCTTATATCCCCCTGTACAACGTTTTGTATATTTATCAGCAAACTTTAGCCAGTCTGTAGCCCCGGCGTTTACCCGGCCCCATACTGTAGGCGGTAGAGGTGTGGTTGAAAATTGAAAATATACAGTCGGCCTTGAAATGATTTCATTTCATACTAAAATCGGTTGCAACATTTGATCCCTGTTGTTAAAAGATGAATCGATAAAATACGTGAAATATACGTGTTACCCTATTTAAGAACACATTGGTAATAGCGGAATAAATTTTAAGAATATGAACGACACACTCGAAGTTGCACTGCTGAAGGCTCCCACTCGTGTCAGGAGGAAACGATATTGAATTTTTAAGCCTCCATTCAAGTCCCTCTAAGTCATTTCCCAAAACGAATAGAACCCAACTGGGGTTATTATAAATTTTTGTTGTTTTGTAGACGCATCATGCCCTCGCACCTAAATAAACGGGTCCTTGCATGAGACTGCCACGTTGTCTTGAAAGACGACGTCGCCATAGCGACCGGCCTATTTCTAGTCCCCCCCATCGATCCACAGTCAACGTTATTATGAAAAACAGTTAACTGTACAAGTCAACAAGTTAAATGTACTCCTGTCAATGTCTTCTCTCCATTTTTCTAGGTTAGAGCCAGGAGGTACACTTCTATGGAGCAATCACCAATATTTTGTACGTAAAAAAGACATTCTTAATTCATTAATTTCCTAAATTTCTTCATTTTGATTGTACGAACTGAATATTTGAATTTATTAACGCACTGCCGGATACGGGGGAGGGCTAGAGCCGTGCAGTATCCTGCTCTATATCCTCTACAGTAGACGTTGCGCAAGAAGCGCGTTCACAAAAGTGCGTCATACGTTGACAGAAATAACCAAGGCTTTCGGAGCTTTGAACTGTTACTTAAGAAATTGGGAAGCGTCACGTGGAAGATTAACGGGGTTTTTATCGTGGCTGAAAACACGATAAGGAATGTGTCATTGCCAGATTTTGTTTTTACCTTAATGCGCGGATTTATTTGTTTTTGGCGGGCGCGATACGACCCGCGGGTTGACTCAACGCGATGTTACCCAATCGCGTAGTAATAGCTAGGGTCAAATATTATGGAGGACAATTAGTTGGACGCCGACTAATATATATAATAATCGATAATTTTAATGGCAGCCAATATACATTTGCGAGTCGAAGGGGTTTTTACTCCGCACGGGGAGCGATTGAAGTTCGTAATGCCCGCAAAGAATTCACAATCCGTACCGAAGACCGGTCTCACACCGCTAACGCACTACCGACGGTGGCTAGAAGCCGAACTTTTTTATTTTTTTTTTGAAGTCGGAAATACCGTCCGACCGTTAAAACTCCTGGAACACGATTCGACTGCAAGGTCGTTACGAAACTGAAATGCCGAGTGGACTCGGTTCGGAGAGAACCGTGGCGAATCAGACGGCCTTTCCCGAACCTTAGCGATTGGAAAACTTTCAGTTGGAAGGAAAACATATTTTAGAACTATATTTAGGCCCGTATACTATTATTCGAATGTTTCTAATATACGCATTAAGGCGTCGAGAGATCGTACATATCCAAAATCGGATACATTATATAATATCCCGTCTACATTATCATGGGACAGATACCGTACTTAAAATGTTATCACTTATTATAGCGATAAATGGCCAATGAAAACGTACTGATATATCGTCGAGTCGAATATAATTTTATAGGAATTTCTGGGAACCTGGACGCCCTGACCTAGGCCGGTACGATATCGACAGCAGCTGACAAGACGCCTCATCGTCAGCCATCATGCCTCACTACCTCACTATTGCAACCGTCGTGTACAGGGCCCATCGGGGTCAACCGAGAGCGACGATATTCCAACATTTTATAAGTTAATAAATAAAATTAAAAATTAAAGAATCCTTTTTCAGGATGACATAATATTCCTGAAAAAAAAGTATACTCTAAATAGGTTGACGAAATAAAGGGTCTCGCCGGGAACGTTCTAAGGTAAAATGAATATAAAGTGTCCCGGATGGTTGATGGACTTAGGCGCGTTCCCATTTCCGGATATTTGTGTTCGCCACCGTTGAGACGAACGAGGCGCAGTTCTCCGGTCCGTTGTCGCGCCGGGAGGACTCATCGCCAGGCTACGCGGCTAATCGCCCCCGCAATTAGCCTTTTATCTCCTCCTTTCGGACGCAGCGTTTTTATTTTCTTTCTCTCCCTCTCGATTCCCGCCTCCAATTCCGGACACTATCGCTTTACGCTTTTCTATCTTGTCATTCGGCTTTGGACCGAAGGCCCGGCGGGGTTAGTCAGTCTGAAAAATGACTAACGCCGCCCGACCGAAGGCTGGAGGTGACTAATCGGGCCGGCCGAGAAAGCTCGAGCCGCGCATTTTTAGGCTCCGAGCCCGGCGGTCACTTACATACGGCCCTGCACCATCCAATTAACTATTCAAACAAACTACTCTATATACCCTAGTTTTCATCTTCTTCAGTCGCCGCTAGACTTTCGCTAGACCGGTTTCGGCCGATCACCATCTTCGGTAGTTGTATCTCTGTCAGTATTGTGATAGAACATAACTCTGAAATGACGGCTGCTGAAGACCGACCGGCGAGAGGCAACAAAAGAGACCAGACAAGTATTCCGAAGAAGTACTCTATATATAATACTTCTATATAACACGGTGACGGCCGGGAAAATACTGTCTCTGAATAAAATTTAGAAATACCAAATCCAGAGATAGGAAGAACGAGTTAAACGTTTTATTAACAGCGAGAAAATAAATTCCGCGTATTTGAACGATATTTCAGTTTTATGCTGGTACGTTTTGCGTGCACCTTTCTGGAATCCAGGTTTTTGGTACTGTCGCTCGAATAAGTCGCAATTTATTTAAAAAAAAAACACGTATCCCGCGTTTGCGATAGAATATCTAGATCCTCGTAGAACTGATACAGAAATACTTTCGCGATATACCGAGGGAAAAACGCTTGAAAAAATGCCGGAGAAAAAAAAGACCTATACCGGCTGGTATAATTCTTCGCAATTTTTCTTGGGATTTTTCACTAACGGGCTATGCTATGTATCGAGGAATGTCAGGAACGCTCGACCGATCGTCGACAGAAATTTATTTTTTTGACGTCAGCCATCGCGGAATTCAGAAACATCGTGCCGGTTAAAATAAAAATACAACAAACTGAAAAACTGGCTAAAATAACTACAATTTCTTTTGAAGATTCCAATTCGAAAGATCATTAAATAATTTAGTTCCAAGCCGTTTATTTTCTATTTTAAATAATTGCGAGAAATCGAATTAATCGGGTAGGTAAAAGGTAAAAGGAAGAAACCGGGGGAACAACAAAAAATATTTTGCTAAATGATAATTCCATTTTTTTATGTATCTCGGCTAGTAGGATTCGAACTGAAATTTTATTTTGCTGAATGTAGATAAAATGTTTCAGAAAACAGAGCAAAACTATACAAGCAGGTGTTAGACTGGAAGTAAGGAATCAGTCACTAATCCCTACTCCCTCAAGAACGATTCTTCTTTTAAACACATATATAAAGTAGAAAATAACCGAGGTTTTTTCGGTTAACCCCGAAATTATAGTTATCTCACCGTAACGGTTGCGCAATTCGGGACCGAACCAGAATTCACCGAAGGTCCTGTCGTCGTCATCACTGAAGTCCTCCACAGCCGCCGCTCGGTTTCAAATTAAAGTAAGCTCAATAACTAACTTATCTCAGAAAAATTTAAGGCCGTCCTCATTGACGAGGGAGCCCTAGTTTAGTTTTATTGGACTTGCGGGACACATAAATATTTCTTGTTTATTACAAAATTAAGCGATATATTTAAAAGACGATGCGTGTATAATTAATAGAGCGTTATGCTTTAAAAAAATACATACTCACTATTCAATTTACGAGAGCGGAATAGTATATTTCGTTTCTGTTACAGTGGCGCGATGCTACTGAGATAGCGAAAAGCCGAAACCGACCAGAAAGTCCAGAACCTCGCGGAGCCTCAAACGAATTCCATTCCGGTTAAGACAGCAGTCGAGTCCCAGATAACGCTTACTACAACTACAGGTAAGAAGAATTTACTTCGAAAAAGTTTTGTTAATCATTATTTTAGCGCCGTATCCACCTTAATTAGTCGTGGATGATATTAATTAAACTAGACAATATAAGAAATATTAATTAAATCCCTTATTCTGTTTTTTCGAACGACTTCAAGGCTTTACCGGCGAGTAACAATAATAATTTGCGGATTTAAAGGACGAGGTATGAATTCCCGACAAAATAAAATATGTAAATTGTTTCAGGATTCGAATTGTTAATTCAACCGATTGCTTTATTGTAACAAAACGGAAATCTACGAGTTTTTGTTTGTAATTTAAGTTCAGTAATTTCATTCCCAAATGCACCGCACTCGATTTATTTTAATCGAGTTCCAATGTTTATTTCAGATCGCGACTACCCGAGTTTGACAATCCCGAATGTTTTTATTCTGCGCCGCAATATCGAAACACAACTGGGCAAACGGGTTTACGGTAAACGATTCCGAGGAAAAAAAAGAATAATCCGCGTTTTCCTCGTGAAAATAGCGCCGGTCGGAACATTGTCAGCCGGGAAACTCTCAGAGCGAATTTCCCTCCCCCCCCTCACACCCTAGGACGAGGGTCAGACTGGAATATCCCTCGTCACCGATATGCGTTCGCCCGATTCGGCGAGTTAGGACACAGGTGGTTTTCATTTTCCTAACTTTCGGACGTCGGCAGAAGAAATTCGGACGCTCTCGAAAAAGAATAAAAGAAGAAGGAAAGAACCGTTCTCGGCCAAACCCCCCCCCCCTTCCACCCACATCGACTGAAGATTTCCCAGCCGGACATTGGAGCGTCGGAAACTGCGCACTTCAAATTCGAGTGCTCCGAGTCCTGAACGGCTGCCCATATACGGGCACAGCTATGATATATAACAACTCTATAATATTGTACTTCTATTCAACGGTTATTCGATATGAGGAAAAACAAATATTTTTTAAAATAACAATAATTCGAAATTTGTTGTTATTAACGAATAACGTTAAATGACGGGTTTCGTCGTCTCCTCATCGGTAGTAGCATTCCGCCAGTAACATACCGAGGCTCTTACGACAAGAGAGATTCAGAAGGGTGATGCGATTTATACAAAAAAATACTAACTCATCTGCCTTATTTACTTCAATTCACGAACTTTACACCAAACGTAAAGCATGTTATTCTTCCCCTTAACCTATTTAAAGTTGGAATGTCCCTTTCTTGACTTGGGTTTAAGAGAAACATTTCTTCTTAGAGGAAATGTCGCAACGTTTGTATCCCCTTTTGGACACTAAGACAGTTGCGTCATATGTTGGAAGCAAAAAAGTAAATAAAAATCACAATATCAGGTACGACGAATAAGATGGCAAGACGTAATACCTGAAATCTATATCCGGAATCGAGGCCGCTATTATCCGGGCCGTCTTATTTTACAATTAATAATCAATACTTAAAATATTTAAAATGCGAGGAACAATTGAAATTAACAAAAAGTTTAGATAGAGGCAAATTTAGAACCAAACGTTCTAATTAAGAACCGACGTAAACTTTGCGGTGAATGCGGCGGTGTTGAGGTACACAACAATTTAAATTAAGAAAGTACAATACAAATAAAATAAATCAAAAACTTTATTGAAATTTTATAAGATTGAACCGGGAGTAGGACCATATAGGTCTAAGTACTCAGTAGGTGCAGGGACTATGGATCGAGCAGGTAAAAGGCGGAGGGTCAAGAACAGAACTTTCCCCACCCAAAGAACCCTACCGTTACCTTTAGAAACCCTGATTAACGAACCCCAAGGTACCTTTGTGGAACCTCCCCGAGGTATTCGAAAATGCGGGCACCGATTGGCACCTGTGCACCCTCTGTTTGTACACACCACCCTTAAACTACTCTACCGGTAGCGGTAAAATGTTTATTCTTTTTTTCTCAATAAAATACAAATTTTTGGTCCAAATCGCCTGACATCACGAGTGTTCCTTACAGGCGCCTGAAAAGGAAGTGGTCACGTGATCTAAACATACGAGAAACACAAATTTATAAAAAAAAAGGAGGAAAAGGGTTCTACTCCATTATGCCCCATTTATAATAGTGCTACTTTAACATCAATGTCGCTGACCGCTTGAACAGTCGTGGCAATAAATTAGTTAAACAAATCGTTCAATAAATTATAATTCGAATAGTAACTTAAATGAGATATCTTAAAATATTTTCTTAGAGGTATTGGCGCGATTTCCTGGCTCCACTCGTCTATTCGCCAAAAAGGTCCATTCAGGGCCATCGGAACGAAGATACCCGATGACATTGAAAAATTCCCGTCGCGGATAGAACCGGTCTATTATCCAGGAAAAACGCTTACAGTACTGTTGCAGGTTCGGAACACCTCGGGATTAATTAAACCGCCAAGAAATCCGACTGCACTTTAAAGAAAAGCCCCCCCCACCATGGGAACGGTCCCAGGTAGTAAAGAGTTTAAAGACCGGGCCATTCCGAAAATTCAGCGCTCAGGTAAGCCGCTTTCCGTTAGCATCCGAAAATCCCCGAATGGTAACCCCCTTACTCACTCGACCATAACCTAGATATGTCTTCTAACATAAAAGTTTATGAAAAATAGCCATTTAACGGAGAAAATTTGAATAAATATATAAAATTACAGTATAGCCACCTATTCGTGCGTAGAAAGACTGATCGATTGATCACTACTTAGATTTTTCTAATTACACTTTGTTCCAAACATTTATCAATAATGGAATATTAAAACGACTGAAAGACATTCGCCTATAATTAAATACATAAATAGGAATCAAACCCGGTATCGGGTACATCGAAAGTCCGTCTCTACCCCACTTCACCATTATAAGGTTTACGGTCTTAAAATAATTACAGTATTTTTTCAAATGCTACATAATTACCAGGATGAAAGTATAGCTGTACTACTGAGGATTTTTCGACTTTTTGGTTATTTTGTACCTTAGGGAGGGGGCCCAAGGTCTCTGTGTCAATGCCGTCTGGGCCCGAGCGGGAGTCTCAAGACCACCTCAACGGCACGAATCGGGCGTATTTATAATCATTTCCCATGGTTTAACATGAAATGGGCCAAACCTAGGCAGTTACTCATAAATGCTATCCCAATTTTCATTTTTGAACTACAGTTTTCATGAATATTCCCCCCAAGACGAGATCAAAGGTTTTACGATTTTACTTTCATATTCAGTTCCTATACTTCGGGGTTCGAAATCAGGCTTGAAGGTAGCGTATCTGTCAGTTCCGGCTTTTCAAAATCTATCTAAAAATGGAAAAGTATAATGTGAAGATACAGGATGGTGTTTCAGTGTCAAATTCTTAGCGGGGAGTCATATCTTCCACCGGTGTCTGCTTCTCCCCATCGTCAGTACCGTGTTACTTTTAAGTATATCTAGCAAATAAGAGGTAATTACAAAGTTTATATGCGATATCTAAAACTCCGAAAAATTTCAGATTGTCCGTCATTAAACCTCGAAGGCGGGTCGGCATTTAATTTGCGAAATCGTTTTCAAAATGCGCCCGAATCGGAGTTCTAGGCCGGTGAACGGTGGTGGCGGAAACGGTAAGGCTGAGATCGGAATCGGCTTGGGCGGCTTATAGAGCCGGTCCAGGTCGTGCGTCTCCTTCCGGTCTATTCCTAGATGATACACACTCCCTACCGGGGGCCCCCGGTGAATGCAACGGGGATTCGAACTATTTTAAACCCCGCCCTTAGCGGCACACGAGGTCTCGTTCGATTCCAACTCAGGTGGGGCCCACACTGGACCTCGTCCGATACGCACGCACGCTCACCTATTACATATCTAGTTATTAAAATATTTTTTTCGTTCCTGCCACAAACAGCGGTAGACGGACAATCGCGCGTCACGATATTTTTCCCAATTAAAATTTGCCGCCCTCCCTGAATATATTGCGTAATGTTACGCAACAGGTGCAAAGCACGACGAAGGTCGTCGATTTTCGGGGAAACCGATCCGAATGTCAGACAGGCAGTGTCAATGTACTTTTCGAATCTCAGAATTTCAAATACAAAACTGCCGTTAATCTAATTTAAACAATTTTTAATCTAGTTTGTTATACACATAGGCTATATTATTAAACGCACGACGTATCGAATTTTCATGCGAATGATTGGGCAACGGAAGTACCCTCTATTAGTGATAAGATTAGATTGACCCCCTGCTTCGTCCCGGGCGAGTTCAGAGTTTACCCTTTGTAGCTAATTAATTGTAAACGTAAGCAATCCGACTACAAGTCATTATCTCGGTCTATAGTTTAATCTAGCCGGCAGGGACAGTTGCCAGGCGTTAAGAGCTTTGTAAGAGAGTAAGATACAATTTTTTTTGTCTCCGAATTGGCACAACTGAAAGTTTATAATCTTAGTACGAGTTTAGCTTGGCCCACTTAATTCAAATTAGCCCTAAGTCCGCTTTAAAAACTACTTTACGCTTAATTTGAGATTTAATTTTCAGGCCGAGCTTTCGCAAGTTGGTGTAAAGTGTGCCGCCTTCGGGGGGGATCTCTAGAGACGACATCCCCCTTGCTTAACACTTTCATTTTCCCCGTTTAAATGTCTCTCTTGCGCCTAGTGAAATTTCTCCCGATTCGAATTAAAAGGGTTCTGACGGCTCCTCGTCAAAATGCGATACGTGTAATTTGAAATAAAAGGGTGATAATGTTCATTTCACGATTTCGCGCCCACTGATGTGCTTCCACTTCGCAATCTTTACCCAACCCAACACTTTCGGATTTAGGATTTAAAAAGATTTTGATTTTACGAATTATCTTACGTTTATAGGGCGAAAAGATTTTGTCCAAAATCCTTGGGGATTTAAGATTTGGATAATTTTTTCGGAGCTTAGCCAAAAGTCACTTTTATAATAATTACAACACAATAACTCTGCTTTTACTTTGTTGCGTCGACGTCGAGTTGTTAGCCCTTTATGTCCAGTTTCAATCAAATTTAATTTTCGATTTAAAAATTTTTCCGGTGAACGGTTGCCTCCGGCTGAATCTAATTTGCTAATTAATTTCCTACAGTATCGTCCGAGGGTATTCGGCGCGTGTATTGTCCGCTTAATGATGTCCCCAGCGACAATTCGAATTTTCAACCGGTCTGTTGAATCGGTTGGACAGAACAACAATGTGTAATACCAGACCGGTTTTATTGATTACGTTTATCGGGAAACAAAAGACGTACCGATTTTGAATTGCGGTCGAGCGTGGACCGAGGCATTTCATAAATGAACGCTAATGCTCGCGTTAAATAGAGGTTCGCAATACAAATTTAACAATAGAGCGGTACCTACGCACGGCAGCCGAAAGGCACCGTCCAGTCCGAGAGATAAGAACAAAATATCGCAATTTAATTGGGGGACGTCGACGGGACCGGACCTTGAAGGCTCCGCGATTGCCCGGCTATCGGAAAATGGTGAAAAATAAAAACAAGAAACATATCTAGAGACCTTCCGGGGCGGGCATCCGGTATCGCCTTTCGAGGCTCATTAACGAAAAGCGATAATTCCCCGGTACACGAGGTCCCAATCTATATTAGAACTGAGAATTAGAAGGAACGGAGAAACGGGTACGAATATCGAGGTCGGCGAATGACAGGATGATTCATTAATCGACTGACTCAAATCTACTGGAGATGGTCTAGAATCACGAGGCCAAATCACCGAGCGTAATATTAATTTTAATTCTTTTCAGTTAATTAAAAGTTCGGTGTCGGCTCGGTACATTTTTATATAGCGGCGTTTTAATTCACCTTTCGGCCTTATATCGTCTCGGAAACGGGAACGAAAATCGGGAATTAGAAACGCAATCCGGCGAGCCGGAAATCAGAGCCGGGCGATAAATCGAGAGGCTGTGTCCAGGGCGGAAACAGGAGCCCGAACTAGATGGGAGAGGAAATGCGTAGGCTAGTGGAGGCTGAGCACCTGGTTCTACCCCGGCCACCGTTCCAAGCCCACGCCACTTACCAGTCGGCCAATTATAACCTTCACGGCTATCAGCGATGCCACGCGAAGCGAATTCTGCCCACGAAGAAGCTCCACCAAAAGTTATTTCGGCCGTTACTACACCTCCAGCTAAGTATTGTACTTAACGCTCGATAAGATCGGTACTAAAGCAACTAAGCATCGATCACATGGACGCAACGTTTGCACGATTTCCCGCTGAGTTTTCTTTCTTTCTTTGTATTTAATTTTTAGACTATATAATTTAATACTTAACTCTCGAATAACAGCTCTTGACGCTTTTCTATCTTTTTTCGTTTAAATGATCTCCCCCGGTTTCGGTTTCTCGCCATCGTCGGTAGCGTAAGCGCCTCAGTAACCCACTGACTCACTTATACTGGACTAAGTCCAATAAGTTTATAAGTCCTCTTTTCGTTTAAAAAAAAGACGCCGCGAAACTTCGATAGTATTTCTCGGACGGCCCCCTAGAGCAAATTACTCGATCGCCACTGACTAATTTGGCCAATGAGTAATGAGTACCAAAAGTGGGCATTACGAAGATTTTGAAGAGGGAAGAACGGCCTGCGCTGTCAGTACAATTGGTGAGGTGGCGGGACTTTCCGTACCGCCCAGCTGAGTGTAGACGGGCGTAAACTGAAACCGTGTTAAGGCCTTAGGCCCGCAACGCTGTTAAGGGTTCCCCCACCCTCTCCAGACGAAATAACGAGGGAAAGAAACGCCTACAGACCTGGCTGGGAGGCAGGCAGACGAATTACCGTTCTGAGTGAAAAACCACCGGTGGTCGAAACGACCTGTAACCCGAGTTTCAGGTAGACAGCTCCCTTCAATCGACTGGAACATAAATAATATCCTTGTGCCCCCTCCACCACCACCGCAGCACTCGGAGGATATATAATACTTTATATACATCGTTATTACAATTTATGTAATGTCACCGCGAGTTACCACTCCCGCGAACAGTCGGCCCCTTATATACAACCCAGTCATATTGTTGTATATCCGGCAGATAAAATCATCGAAATAATTAAAATTATAATATATACAATATATATTATATATAATAATATATAAAATATAAATAATATGTGTCTGAGAGATAATATTCCAGAATTATTTCGTCGAACTAATATTTAAAAATTTGTCGGATTTAACTACAATCTTTGTCGGATTATCGGTCAAATATATGTTTGATCACACGACTGATCACTATTAGGTTCTAACTTCCAAATATATGACAGGAAACCTTTCTGGTATTGTGTATTTACGATCATAAACGCTTTTCTGTTGATCCAAAATTTATTGAAATAGTTTATTTTTAATAATCTAGTTAATCGGTGCAAATGCAGCCAACGAACTCTAGTTAAGTACATATCCGCACCACCCTGAGGGGGCGCTAGTTTATGGGTTCAAGTCGAACTTTAGTTAAGTACATGTCCGCACCACCCTCAGGGGGCGCTAGTTTATCGGTTCAAGTCGAACTTTAGTTAAGTACATAATCCCGCACCCACCTCTGGGGCGCTGGGTTATCGTTAAAGTCGAACTTTAGTTATACATGTCCGCACCACCCTGAGGGGGCGCTAGTTTATGGGTGCAAGTCGAACTTTAGTTAAGTACATTTCCGCACCACCCTGAGGGGGCGCTAGTTTATCGGTTCAAGTCGAACTTTAGTTAAGTACATTTCCGCACCACCCTGAGGGGGCGCTAGTTTATCGGTTCAAGTCGAACTTTAGTTAAGTACATTTCCGCACCACCCTCAGGGGGCGCTAGTTTATCGGTTCAAGTCGAACTTTAGTTAAGTACATTTCCGCACCACCCTGAGGGGGCGCTAGTTTATCGGTTCAAGTCGAACTTTAGTTAAGTACATTTCCGCACCACCCTGAGGGGGCGCTAGTTTATCGGTTCAAGTCGAACTTTAGTTAAGTACATATCCGCACCACCCTCAGGGGGCGCTAGTTTATGGGTTAAAGTCGAACTGTAGTTAAGTACATTTCCGCACCACCCTGAGGGGCGCTAGTTTATCGGTTCAAGTCGAACTTTAGTTAAGTACATTTCCGCACCACCCTCAGGGGGCGCTAGTTTATCGGTTCATGTCGAACTTTAGTTAAGTACATGTCCGCACCACCCTGAGGGGGCGCAAGTTTATCTGTGCAAGTGTACCCAACAACTTTAGTTAAGTACATTTCCGCACCACACTCAGGGGGGCGCTAGTTAATAATTAACAAGAAATTTAGTAACTAAATTTTCTTGTTGTTTTACTTAATTGAATGAAAAATAAGTCTGACGCCTGAGTACTTATTCAAAGTATCTTAAATATGTACGGGATAATTTTTGACAATATACATAGGTTTGATACGATTCGTAACGGCTATTTGTATACAGCATTATAATGGGACTTACAGCTAAAGACAGGTAACCAAGCACCCGAAACGATGTACACTAGAAGCGTATTGAAGAGTATAAAGTATAAACGAGAATAAGATTAGTATAACGAACAACTGATGGAGGGTTTGGACGTCGCCCCTCGTCGAGGTTGCCCAGATTTTGATCTCAATGGGGGACATTTTTCAGTTAATTAGCTATTTTTATATATATATATATATATATATATATATATATATATATATAAGTCAAGAGAGGGCTAGGAGCCCAAAAGGCATTAGGAAACGTAAACAAAACAACATATAGATTTGGCAAAGCCCTTTGTTAAGACAACCTTTATATACTGTGAGCCGGGCAGAGCTCGGCAGTTGAGTTTTGACGTTGTATCAGTGATTGTTGTACTATGTAAAATAAAGTTCCTTTTTTTTAAAAACGCTTTCTACGAACCGGGAAGTTTGACTGGTGCCGAAACCCGGGAGACAGTTCAGTAAGCGCGGATTTTTTTTTTCTCTCGAGACTCAACTCATAGTCGCGAACGGCTTCGGGGACCAGGAAACTGGCGGAATCACAGAGGCCCATTATTAAACCGGCGGCATTTGTGATCGAGATCGGTCGGGAAGCCATGGCGAAGTCTCCGGACCAGGCCACTATGGACGCGGCTACTACGGCGGCATGGATGGCCGCCCAAAACCATAGGGACCTCGTACCTGGCGGTACGCATTGGGAATCTCTGGCCCTTCGAAGGACAGTCGCGGGACTTATTGGAGTGGCTAGAGAAGGCGGACGGTCTCCACAAGGAGATCTTCGACGGGAGACTCCCGCCGGAGTTGTGCGCCCCTCTGGTAGAAGACCTTATAGGCCGGATCGACCGATCCGTCCTACGGGAGATAGGGCTGCGCGTCCAGCAGCCCTGGATTGAGGTGAGAAACCGCCTCAAAGAACATTATGCGGGAGCCCGAGCCTCAATCTGGAGGCGCTGGGCGCGCATAGTTAAGATGGAGCGCGAGGCCGGGGAAAGTCACTTAGCATATGCAGTAAGGGTGATGGAGGAGGTACGACCCGCCCTGGAGGAGGTTAACTCGGCAGTCGAAGGGACGGAACGGCGGGATCAGTCGCAACTGGTCCTGCTTGAGTTGACCAAACAGATGTTGGCCAACGGCGTAAACCATACGTTGGCCAAAACCATCAGGACAACACCGGCGGGCCGCACCGGCTTCAACGAAGCCCTGGAGGCTATACGCGCGGAAAATGAGGAGAAGAGATGCTGGACGGAGGTAGTGTCTCGACGGGACAAACGCCAGCAGAAACCCCGGAGGAAAAATAGATGGACCGCCCCCGCGCCCAGGAACCAACAGCCGCTGCTCGACGTCCCTAAGCCGCCGAGGAACCCTAACTTCCGGGTGCAAGACCGGCTGAGGAAGCAACACCAGAGGCCGCAGACGTGCTGGGAGTGCGCCGAGGAGGGACACTTCGCCCGGGAGTGTCCCTACATGATGCGCTCCCGGTTTAAACAGCCGGCCTCATATGCAGCAGTAGCCAGAGGGGAGCCGATGGACTGCTCGGCGACGAAGAGGTGCGGGCGAGCAAGGAAACCGCGGAGCAACGAAGGTGGGTATGTATTAAAAAACATTAGTTGCCCAGTGTCAGACTCTGATGACCTCGAGCAGAAGTACAGGCCCCAGCGGGTCACCGGCAGAGGATCACAGAGCCCGTCGTCATCGTCGTCATCAAGCTCGGGCGAGGACCGCAGATCCGGAAAAGGACTCGGGAAACGACGACCGGGATCCAGCGGACGACGGCACTCCAGTTGAGGTGAGTGGTCTCGGCACACGGGCAGCGGACATCGGGGTAACGGGGCTTCACCCCGAGAGTGTGCGCGTCCAGGCTTGCTGCCCGTGTTTTATATTAAGTCCTGGGGATTGTGGGCCCTTCTGGATACGGGGTCTGATTCCACACTGATTTCACCTGCGGCGTGCAGGAAGTTCCGGGGAACCACATCGGGAGACCCGTGTAAGTGTACGGTCAGAACCGTGACCGGAGTGGAACGTCTGCAGGGCGAGGCGAAGATACCACCCGGAAACTGACCGGTAAATCGGGAACGGCCGCGGTACACGTCGCCCGGTTGCCCAGCAATGAATATGACATAATAATCGGGTGCGATATTATTGAGAGGGTGAACGGGGAACAGCGACTGACAAACGGCTGTTGGACAGTAACCCTGGGCAACCGACAGTATAGCGCGAAGCGTGGGACAAAGGGTCGCGGACATGTCGCGGTCACGGCGGTTGAGAGCGCTCGAACCACGCGCGAAACCTTAATTCGGAAAATTAAAGACCGGTATGGTGACGTATTCTACAAAGATGGGGAACCGTTAACAGCAACGGGTAGCGTCCGGCACACCATAGATCTAGCGGGCACAACACCGGTATATGTTAAACCGCGTAGATACCCACAGGCAATGAAAGAGATAATCATCCAACATATTAAAGAAATGATAGAACAGGGCATTATACGGCGATCAACGTCGTCATTCTGTAGCCCCCTGTGGGTAGTCCCCAAGAAAGTAGGGGCAGATGGAGTACAGAAATACAGAGTTGTAGTCGACTACAGGCAATTGAATAGTAGGACTAGGCTGGAAAGGTACCCACTGCCCCGCTTGGAAGAGATGTTAGATAGGATGGCGGGTGCTCGAGAGTTTAGTACGCTCGACCTGAAGTCCGGGTATCATCAGATACGTATGCATCCAGAAGACGTGGAGAAAACGGCCTTCAGTTTCGAGCGTGGACATTACGAGTTCCTACGGATGCCATTCGGATTGAAAAATGCCCCAGCGACCTTCCAACGGTTAATGGGCGAATTTCTCGAAGGATTAGATGAGGGGTGTGTCCAGATATATATGGACGATATCGTGGTCTTCAGCAAGACGTTGAAAGACCACGAACGCCACCTCGGGAAGCTATTCGAGAGGATCAAAGAATTTGGTCTGAAGGTCGCAGCCGACAAGACAACGTTGGCAGTAGATCAAATAAAATTCATGGGACACGAGATTACGGCCACGGGAGTGAGTCCGAATGCGGACAAGATCAGGGCAATAAGGGAAATGCCGGTACCCAAGAACGTTAAAGAGGTCCGGATGTTCTTGGGTATGGTCGGATATTATCGGCGGTTCATCCGGTCGTTCGCCCACATGACGGAGCCCTTAACGGCGATGCTGAAAAAGGGGAAGGAGTTCAGCATCACGGCAAGGGTCCTGGATGCGGTCGAACGATGTAAGGAGGCCCTTTGCTCTGCCCCCGTGTTGAAATTCCCCGACTTCGAACAGCAGTTCGTGATAACGACCGACGCAAGTCAAGAAGCGATAGGCGCGGTCCTCTCCCAACCGGCAGAGGATGGCGATAGGCCGATCGCATTCGCGAGTCGGAAGTTAACGGCCGCGGAAAGGAATTATAGCACAATAGAGCGCGAACTGCTGGGAGTCGTATGGGGAATAGAACAATTAAGGCCGTACGTGTTTGGGAGATCGTTCGCGGTCCGGACGGACCATAAGCCGTTAGTCTGGGTTGACAAACTGAAGGAGACGTCTGCGCGAATCACGAAGTGGTAAGAGCGGCTAGCCGCGTACGACTTCGTGATATCGCACACCAAGGGTTCGGAGAACGTGGTGGCAGACTGTCTCTCCAGGAATGTCAACGCCGGAGAAAACAGCGCGAACGACCCAGAGGTGGCCGGAGAGGAAGATACCCCATTCGCCCTGAGATACTTGAGGGACTGGGCGTTTAGCGATAGAGGTCTAGGAACGACCGAAGAGAGACCTCCCGCCACCCCGGAAGAACCAGAATCTGACCTTCCGTCAGGAGTGACTCGACTGTCGCAAATTATCAACGACAAGCGGGATCAGTTGATCCTAGTGAGCGTACAGGGGTCAGAGATAACGACGGAGCGCGATGGGTATGCGCATACGCGGACAACGACAGTTCGCGTGGGGACAGACGCGTCAACCGAAAATCTTGTGGAAACTTTAAAGCAAATACTTGACCGGGACAGATCGTATCATGCGTATACCGATTCACGGGAATTAGAACAAAGGCTGATTACAGCCTACCTAGCGGGGCAAATAGGACGGACCGGCCAGCTAATAGTTTGCGACAGGATGGTGGAAACTATAAAATCGGAGACGCGCCAACGCGAAATAGTTAATAGTTACCATACCGGTATCACTAACCACAGAGGGGAAAAAGAGACCCTGGACCACCTAAAAAGAGAGTATTATTGGCCCAACATGCTGGGCACAATTAGAGGCAAAATTGTCGGCGTGTAATGCTCGGTGTGTAACCAAGTAAAGTATGGCAGGAGACCGCTAGAAGCCCCGCGGATGGTTACACCGACCCCGACAGAGCCGGGTTTGAGAGTCCAGATAGACGTGTTCTTCTGGGAAAAGGAAAAGTATCTCACGACGATTGATGAGTACTCACGCCTAGCCTACGCCCGGCGAATTAGAAACAAAACAGCGAGTGCAATTAGAACGGCGTTATTGGAACGATTCGCGGCACAAGGTAAACCCAACTTAATAATTATGGATAAGGGCCGCGAGTTCGATAACAAGCGTCTCCGTGATACGTTAAAAGAATTGAATATCGGCTGGCATTATACGACACCGCGACATCCGCAATCCCACGGGATGATCGAGCGTTTACATGGGACCCTCGCGGAGCATTTAAATTTGTTAAAAATCGGGAAAGGTCTAACGGGGAGGAACGCGATGGCTAGGGCCGTCCTAGCCTACAATTATAGTGTGCACTCCGCGACGGGTCAGACCCCGCACGATTTAACAAATTCCCTCTCGGCACGGGCGGGCGTGTCGGACAAGATCGAAAAAGCGAAAACGAAAATGACTGACAGACACAACGCGGAAACAGAAGGGAATTTGCTCGAAGGAATACGCGCGGGTGATGTGATTTTCCGGAAAAACGCCTGCCGGCGCCGGAAGACGGATCCGCGGTATCTGGGGCCGTATCGGGTCGTGCGGTTGTTAGATAGAAACCGGGCGCGACTTGAGAGGGCCGACAACCCCGGCGTCGCGAGACCGCCCACCTCCAGGAGTTGCGGACTCCGCAGAAGGAGAGTGTGCGCTTCGCCGACGGGATACAAGTTCGGGAGATAGGTCGGCGATCGAGTTCAGCGGTAATTCGGGGAGCGCGGAATAAGGGGAACAGTCCGCGAACGGATTCCCGACCTCGATCGCTGGAAAGTATGTAAATAATTAGGGACTCCTCGGCAGAGATAAATTTTTGTTTAAATTAAGTTCATGTTATATTTTTTGTTGTTGTTGTTGTCCGTGTATAAATTTGTTGTATACAAGCATCGTTCCTGTCGAAGCGTGCAGAGGACCAGCGACAGGAACAGGAGAGATGCAGGACTTTACAGGCCGAGGAAGAATATCAAGAAATCCTATCTCCGAACTTTAGTTATAAGGATCAAACATACAACAATAGTCCTTAACAAAGGGGTTTGTCAAATCTGGGGGGAGCAGTCAAGAGAGGGCTAGGAGCCCAAAAGGCATTAGGAAACGTAAACAAAACAACATATAGATTTGGCAAAGCCCTTTGTTAAGACAACCTTTATATACTGTGAGCCGGGCAGAGCTCGGCAGTTGAGTTTTGACGTTGTATCAGTGATTGTTGTACTAGCTTTTCCGTGTGTAAAATAAAGTTCCTTTTTCTTAAAAACGCTTTCTACGAACCGGGAAGTTTGACTTATATATAAAATATATACCCACCTGAGTGGGTGGGTGTGTGTGTGTGTGTGCAAAGGGTAGGTCGTTAGTTGGCGAAATATTGAGTTCATGGAGCCCCTGTACCGGACAACCACAGAAATTATTCCAATTTGTACTATTCACATGTATGTATATACATTCAAATTCCCGATACTCTTCGATGATGTGTGTACGATAAACTGGTGAGATAAAAATGTATATTCTCTCAAATGAAATAATAATTCAGCAGAGGCTTCCAGGTCGCGATTTCAAACAGAAATATTAATCGCGTGCTGAACGAACGGAAGAGTATCGGATAATTAGGAGCACCGGCTGTCCTATTTTTGAAAAGGTCCTGTTCTCGTTTAATTTTGATTTTTTTTTTTTAGTTATCCGCGTTCACTCAGTTTCGTGACATTTAACTGGGGAGCGCGAGGATAATCGGCATCGGTCGGCGATACCGCGTTTTTCTGACCCAGAAATAAAGCTCAGGGACTCGTGGCACAGAAATTATCGCCCAAGAAGCTCCGCATTATTCCCTGAGAATATTATTTAACTGAAGCAACAGTGGCACGGTGTCAGGCCGATTTTTCGGGTTTAAGATCGTGGTTAAGAAATATACAGAAAAATTAATATATTGCCGATCAATCTGGGCCAAGAAATTTGATCTCCCCGCTTAGTGCTATAATGACGAGTTGAGGAACGGCGACTGCATTTTAATTTTTTTAAGCCGTTTTTTTTCCCAACAGTTAATCGCAATAAACGTTTCACCATTTCTGTGAAATCTGTAAGATATCCACCGTGTAATCGGGCGAAGGCGAGATAACTCGCTATCATCGGACATCCCGAATCGTGGAAATTAGTTTCAGACATTTTATATATATATATACGAGCGAGTTCTGGTGCGACGAGTTCGTTCGGTTGAATCAAACGGGATTGCGGACTAAAGATAATTTATCCTCCTTATCTGTAGTTTGTCTATCGTTCAGGTGACGGACTGTCTCTGACGTGGCTTTGATTGGTTTGACATTGATCAGTTTTAACACGAAGGGAAACAAAACTGCCGGAGAGTATATATATATATATATATATATATATATATATATATATATATATGCAAATATAATAATTTTATATTAAGAGATAATAAATAATTGTATATTAATATAAAATTAATAGCAAACGTGCGGTTTTCTGATTGCAACTCGCCGATTTGGTTTTATTCTAGACTGGCTTCGGTTTCCCACCACCCACTTATTTTCTTTTCATATTTACGCGTATACTGATTACTTGTTCCACTTAGTCCACTGGATATAGATGTTGAAATTCGCTAATGAAGACTCCAAGTATGGGATGGCTTGAGACGCCCCCGCCTTCAAAGCCCAGTTTTACGCAATGTCTAAAATAAGACGGGTTTTCGTGTCCCGCTAATGAGGATTTGACCGATTTCGCATTGTCAATAATCGGGCGACGACTCCGTTCCCTCGGTAATTACGGAGCAGGTGCATTGCGTTAGGACGGAAGCTCACTTTATTCGGAACAGTTCGGGAAGGTCCCAAAAAAAAACTGTTCGAATCGACTAGTGGAGAAATAAATCACCGGTCTTAATAACACTTGAAGTACACGTAAGTATAATAAAAGCCCGAGTACTTAATACGCTGTATCCGATGAAGCCAGTACCCGGTCTCACTCCTAAACCAATCTTCGACGTGTGAAAGTACGCCCGGCCGTATAATTGGGATTCGTTATAAATAATAGCGTACGGGGCGAATGCTTAAAATTAAATAAATTACAAATCATCGCCCGTGAAATTATAGAGCTCGAAGTACAGAGACAGGAAAGTTGCTCCCTACTGCGTCACTTTTGCGACCGTCATTCCGATCACCGGGCTTCACCTTCAGTTGCGTTCCGCTATTAGAATAGCGAAGCAGTCGTTTGCCGTCCGGCCAACTAATATACACGAGGTCGGTAATGGGGGTGGCAGGAGACCGAAATTTGTCAGAAAACGTTTTCTTATTCATTCCATTCCGTTTGAATGGTCGCTACATTGGGGGCGTTCTTCCGGTAGAACTGTGGCCGTAAACGCTACTGAAGGCAAGAGGCCGAAACCGGACTTAACGCCTGGTCGCCTGGTTTTCTTTCGTAATCGAGTTGCGGCTCGAGAACTTTATTATTCCGAAAGCCCTCATTCGCCGTCCGATAGGTATGTTTAATTTGGCCGCTCTAAAGAGCGAGCGGCGCTTCACGGCATTGATCTCGGGTTCAATTCCGCGATTATCGGCCCCGGCCTAACGGAAAACTCAAGGTTGCCTCGGACAGACAGCCAAGGCGGTTTTAGATGTCTCCCTGACTCAGAGCCAAACAAAAAGTCGTCTCGGGCCACCGAACTGTTTCCAGATAATGCATTTATATTTTAGGCGTCGGGGCTTTTTTTCGTAAAATTCAAAACCGGTTCGGCCGATGTTAATCGCCGGGTAACACAGTGCTCGAAACCGTCCGATACCTGCTAGGGGAGCGGAAACCGGTCACGCGGGTCATAATGTTCCAAATATTCGCAGATCTCATTTTAATAGCAACGAACGTAATTTATGCCCGAGTTTATAGCTTTCGGTATGGTCATTCGTTGCGCGGATGATTCATTCGAATATATTTATTTAAAATATATTTAATTTCAGATTAAATCGACCGTAAATGTTTTCGAATCGTTTCCAGTTTTAGTGCTCCGTCTCCCCCATTGGCGGTATCCGCGGAATTTCCTATTTCCTTTCGCTAAGCCGGTCTCGGGCTCCCATAATCGCCGGTCGCTTCAATTTTACGGGATAGTGACGTTCTCGTGTCCTTGACAGTAACGATGCGGTGATAGGTTTAAGGTTAGCTGTCGGTCGGGCTATTTGGCGGGGCAGATCGGTTCCGGCGGCGGTGTTATACCCTCCGGTGGATAGGAGGCTGGGCGAAACGGATTCCGAAGCTTGGATGGCGCCGCGACCCGAGGGAAGGAAAGCCTGGGAACGCCAGGCACCGAACGAAGGGCCTAGAGCGGCGTCACGGACGTCGGCGATAAGGCGTCGTGTTTATTTGGACCGTCTACGTCCTCTCAGATACCAGTTATACGGTGTAAACAAGGTTTTCTCTCCCCCAAACATCACCAGACATTTCCTCCGTTTAATAAACCGGTAGCCGCCAGACCTTTTTCGACGATACCCTGACTTGTTTAATATATTTTTTGTAATGATACGAAATGTTGGGATGTGTTGCAGAGAAATAATGGATCTCCCGCCCGATCTTCTACCGTTTTCTATCTCCAGCCAATATTGTTAAATTTTAGTAGGTATACTTCGACCGATGAGTAAATTTGGCAGCTTCCTTAATATTCAAAATTCCCAGTGCAATTTCTTTTTAGTTTCCTCCAAAGAATGGCGGTTCACGTCATAAACTGTGAACGGGGGGCCAGAGAAATAGAATTGATGAATGTATTTCAAAAAATTACTCACCGAAAAAAATGTACGTCGGGGAAAATTGTGAGGAAAATAAAAGTAGAGGGAAACGTGTGTTGCTTCTCATTTTCAAAGTTGCTGTAGTAAATTGGGAAATAAATTACGAAAATAAAATATTACGAAAGTAAAAACTAGAAAACGACCATGGAACAAACAATTTTTTACGAGATTTCAGTAAAGAAAACAAATTTTTTTTTTAAAACTCAGGGCCCAAAAAATATTCTAAAAATAAATAAATTATCTCCGTCCGGTTATTTTGTCTTAAAAAACAAAATGTTATAGACTCGGTTGTTATAGAAATAAAGGTGTGTATAAATTTCACCAAATTTTGAGCGAAATACTCGGGGCACTGCATCGCTTATGCATCAAGTACGACTGAATAAAAATATCACGGATTCATTGGCTACGTATGGCGGCCGGTCACACGGAACAACCTTCGGCGGTCGCTACGGGCCATGCGACAGAATACTCGCGCCCGAACTGGACTTATTCCAGAAAAGTAAAAGCAAATGAAAAGACAGAACAGAAAAAGGCCGGCGTTGGCGAATACTCGAAATGACTGGGCGTAAGTCGAGGAAATTAATCTCGACAGTAAAAACTTTGCTTTTCCGAGCAGACCCTCGCGCCCTGGGGGACTTCCGCCCGGAGAGCCAGGTAGAATACGCTTCGTCAACGCGTGACTGCGGCATAACCGGTGAAACTAATCGAGGAATATGGGGCCACTTCCCAACAACGGACAAACTGCTTAGCACAAGCCCTATTCACTTTCAGACCTCACAGTCGACTCGAACACAGTTCTCATAAGCCGTGTCTTACAAGTGCATATTTGCACAAAGCTCGTGCAATATGTATTTCTCTCCTGTGTAGCCTAACAGTGAAGTGACGATATGGTGCTTAAATTAGAAAAATAATAATATCGGGTAAGACCCTTTCCAAAAATGTAATAATTCCTTCGTAACAGCTTCGAATATAATATTTTCGATTTCGTGCGCTAAATTTACCTTTTAATTTGTATATACTCGGATATTTTATATGTTTCGAGCCAATCATATAAATATCGAGTTTTAATCGGACCCAACGTAAATATTCTTTGCAATAAATATTTCGTCGAGCCCACAACGTACTTCAAACCGTATCGCTGTACCCCCCCCCTCCCAACCAATCCCATCAAACCCATCACCCTAATCTTGTTTATGCTCTTCAAAGTCATTCCAGTCGGTTCACGGCATCGAAATACGTCCCAAGTTCCATCGCGTTTATCGCGGCCCATTTTCGTGGTGAAAATCCTCGGTGTGTTTTGTCTTTTCGCCACTTTTAACTTCTGTCCCGTTGGAGACTGTGTACCGGATTCCACATCCACAATTTGAAGTAATGTGGGAATGATCGTATGCTGTCGGTGTCCTTTTATATATATATATATATATATATATATATATATATATATATATATATATATATATATATATATATATATATATATATATATAAAATTATACACCTCGTGACTATCCCACGTTATTTTTTTCGACTGAATTTTCAAAAAAATATTTATTAATAACTCAGACTGCTTTTACATAAACATGTTGTATTGTCAGTCTTAGGAATTACTAGTACTACTACTAAGATATATGTAATTATTTTAATGACATATTACTATTACTTCTCTTACCAGTAAAAGTGGTGCAATAATTAATATAGCAGTTTTTATCGTTTTAACGACATTAGCTTATCAATATCGCTAATGCCAATAAAATAGTAAGTGGTAATTAATTAAAAGAATTCGACGAAATCGCTCAGCACCGTTGAGGCCCCACTGATGGAGCCATCGTACTCGCCTAGACAGCACTAGGGGAGTTCGCTGATTTGTATTATCAAGATGCATTATGTATGTTGCACTTATAGAAGATCTCAAGGTTTTTTAATCCGGTATTATAGCGGCGCTCTTAGCCCTATGGAATAGCGCTACTGGACGAACCGTTCCCTCTTCGGGCCGACCTCTGCCAAAGGGGTTTCCAGTTCTCGCCATCTTTAGTACCACCACCAATAGGACTTTACTGCGTTGTTCCGTTTCAAAAAAATAGCCGAAAGGGCTAAATATTTTGTTTGAAATTCGTCTGTAATAAGTGATAAGAGTGCGACACATCTACCCCCAAACATTATTTATAATTAAGCAAATCACTTTAGTATTATTTTGTATACTCGAGCTATGTCTGTAAGTATAATACACCCCGGTAGAACGAGCAAACATAAGACATGCTCTCGCGATCTACAGTCTGACAGGAATAAGTGCGGACGGGGTCCCGACATACGTAAGTACTCAATGTTACTGACCAAATGCTACTGACGATGTCGAGAAGATCCCAAGAGCGTTATTGGCGGCAAGCCCCGTATACGGCACAATCCGACCTTTATATTATTCCTTCGGACTGGATCAGTGCCTTACGATAGTTTCAAAACGGTAATATTCCCGTATACTAGAGGGGGCCGGTCGGTCTATTGGGCACCCGGGTAAATCGCCGGTCGGGGGAAGAGACGGGGGAGAGGAGCCGGGCAGGAAATGACGGAAACGGGTACGCGGAGCTCGCATTAAATTTTCCAGGCGACTCCCCCCCAGAGCCAGTCCCAAGGACCCAAGGTTAAGAAACCCAGCTCCGGTGCGACAAACTAGTCAAGGGCGATAAAAGTGCCGGCGGGTCTCTCCGCCCGCCACCCTCCGCTCGCCTTTCCCCGAGACCGCCGGTCGGCGGTGCTAATAAATAAATGGGATGGATAAAACAGATTAATTACCTGGGTAGCGTCGGAATAGGGGGTGGACGAATTTTTGTCCACCAGCCTGGACCCGAAAATCGGCAGAGCACTCTCGGACATGGTCACTGATATATCATAACCCGGAACACGCTCGACTCTGTCCGGGCGGGATGGGGGTTGCGTGCGTAACAACTCGGAACTCGATTCGGTACCAAGCCTAGAAGTGTATCCGAACTGTTCGTCTCTCGGACGGAGTCTGAGCTCGGTCGTTGTGCCCGTAGTGGGGACTCCCTCTGTACCCCCTCCACTCCCCGGGCTTCCACCTCCCTCTATCTTCTTCCTCCCTAAGCTCCCGTCTTTCGCTCTCGCTCTTTGAACCTATCCGGTTTTTATTTTTCCCTTCTTTTATTTTTCCCCGCCCCCGTTTTATATCTGTCTCCGTCCCGAGGCGCTAACCTTCTCCCACCAGCCACCCCGGACTCTCGGACCTTCCTACTCCCCCGCGTTCCCATTCCCTTTCCCTTCCTCGCCGAGGAGGAAACCGACAAATCCGATTGATTCCTTTCCGCTCGGTTTCGGCTTCTCGCCGCCGCCGGTAGCTTGTGGAACGATAGATACGACGAAAGCTATGGTATACACTCATCGCCGAGCCGTCATTCGCGATCGCCCACCTTGAAGTCCCTAAACGTTTCGAGGACATAACCCTATTATTCTGTCCTCTTAACTTAAATACTAGCGTTATTTATTATTAGAGAAAAAATAAATTGAACGTCAGTAGAATACAATAATTAACAACGCTCTTAGCGCCGATAATAATTGTCCAGAAAATACGAAATAAAAACATCGACGAAAACTGGCCACGAAGAAAATGAATACAGGGAAAATTAACTAAATTAATAAGGTTTTATCGGATACCGTTGAATTAGAGGTTAAGAAGTAGGCTCTGGGAAAGCCGACCGAGGATCAGACAGTATTTTCTTCATTCCGTTGTATTAGGCCTCTCCTATGCGCATCGAAACTGTATTTTCAGCGTCTCAAGAACTCTTATAAATGAAATAAATATAAAATTATTTAAATTAATTACCGACAAGACCTACCTCTGTAGTGTTAATGCATCAGTGCCTGCAAGGGGTCCGTAACTGTTTATGGGGCGCGGTTAATGCCAGTCGATGGGAGGGGGGCTCTACCGTTTGTGCTTCGCGCCATTGTCAGTAGCATTCCGTCAATTAATTCCGCTGTCGCTAGGTGTCGCACCATTACCCCTCCCGACATTAGCAATAATAAGGTAGGTTTTGAAAATCGAAAGGGTCGCCGTGAATATTTTAAACTAAGCGTAAAATACCGACAAAATGCTGACGTGAGCAGCCGGTAAGTGGTTGGCTGGAGGGGTTTCGGCACTTCTTCACCACCTTCAGCAGACAGGGGACCCAACGCCCAGCCGACTCGCCTAACTGACTCAGCGACTTGCCGGCGGATAGCTACTGAAGATGGCGACTAGCCGAAATCGGTCTCGCGAAAGATCAAACCGACAACCAAAGAAAGAGCACCAGAACCATTATAATTACTAATTACCGAGTAAATCAGCGTAAATTCGGTTTAAAAAATACGCTTATTTTCTATGTATAATTCTATATTGGGACAATTGTGTCCAATGAACATTCCGCTCAATTGGACAACATAACTAAAATACTGATGCGTATAAAGTTTATTATCCTTATAATTAATTTTAGCTCTCGCACGAGAAAAAGACTATGGAAAAATGCTATAGCAATACTCAGTGTGCGACTGTTGCCAATGGATAATCTGGTTTCCCGTCCGCGTTAGTGCTATTACAGTCCCATTACTCTAAGTGTATTGTTAAGGGGTGAAGGAGAGGCTAGATCAAACGGGAAATAAATTAAGGGACATGAACTGCGTCACAGGGTTAGGGGGGGGCTAACATCGCAGATTGGAATCTTCGCGCGGTCACTGCGTATAATGGGTCTCGAAGTAGACGCCTAAGTTCATTAAATCAATTTCGCCGTTAACGCAGTCTCGATCCCGTAAATCGCTATATTTGTTGAAATAAACAAACGATCGGGGCGAGAATGCTCCACGAGCATTTCTCTGATACTCCGTTTTACGGCTTGTCAACCTCGGACTGGAGAAGGCGGCATAATAACTATTAACAGTTAGACTATCTATCTTCCCTGCCCCCCGAGAACTCCGGGATTAATGGCTTATTCGGTGGGTTGTGTGGGGCGTTGTCGAGGGAGGGATTTTTGACCTGTTACGGACCCCAAAAGCGAATTCAAAGACCGACGGAATCCCCACAGCCTTAAATCACCTGCCCGGTCGAAAATATCGGACGGGACATTCACGACTGGAATATTTCGGGGTCGTATCAAATTTGGTGGTTTCGATACAGAAACGTTCCGTACTTGTCAACGAGTTATGTCAGAAAGATAAAACTAGGCCTATCTTGTTTTACAGCTTAGCGCCTTACTCAACAGTGACATTCATATCAAAACTCTTATAAAACTTCGTGATTTGGTTAAACTTGTGTTAAAGACGTTTCAATAATTCCGAGCTGTTTGCTTAATTACTAGCGTGAAATGTTCGGTATCAACTTTATAGTTCTTTCCCCATCAGTTTTTGACTTTTATTCAGTCAATATTTTCAAGTTCGGCTCCAGTTAAGTGTTTGACTTAAGTGAAATACTTAAATCGAATTATTTATGATACGAGAGATCCTATCGTGGCCGTAGCACTCATCAATTTACCGTCTGATTATATGTTTCTGCGTTATATCGAAAACAAAAGAGACGTTTTGAACATTTAAAACTCTCCTATATATTACATATATAGACAATAAAGACTTTATTGATAGCCGTATTAACCCTGAGCAATCTCTTTACAGCCAGTGTTTTACTGGTTTTTTTACTGCCTGGATTCAATTACGCTATTGAATTCAGGATCTGTTGTTCCTCCTCCCGTAATATTTAATTTTTTACATGTCCTTTTCCGGTTTTACGATTCTCCGGCCACTCCTTGATGGCTTTCCTCCGGCTCCGATCCGGTCCACTATTTACCATAAAGGGGGGAAGTCGAGTATTGAACCGGTGGGATTTGCCCTATACGATATGGGTTATTTATTTTTTTAATTCTTTTTTAACTCTCTCTGCGGAATATTATATACTGTAAGGTGGACGGGAAATTTCGAAAAATCGAGGGGCGTTAAAAAAAGAACGTGAATTTCATAATAGATTATCATCTGTCCGACCACGGGAAGGGAAGTGTGGTGGGGGGCCTTTCAGGCCTTTCAGACCTTTCTCAAAAGGCTTCTCCTCTACTGGGATGATGAAGGTGCCCCGGGCACCGAATCCATCGTATCGGCTGGGGACAATGCTCACAAGTATTGCATAAGATGATTTTGAATCCCCCATATATTATATCACGCATACCCATATTATTATCACTCGGAGAATGGGTGATATCCCTTATACGATATCGTGCCCCTAATCGGTTTTTCGCATGTCTTCCCAAATTTCGTTATCATTTCGTCAGCGGTACAGTACCGTACGCTAAAACAGTTGGGCTATTGTACTAAAAACGGAAAAGTGACTAAGACGCTACGCGATGATATTCCGAAACCTCCCGAATACCCTTGACAATTTAATAAGAGATCCATCAAATGATTCATAACGACGTCAATTGAATTGAACGCGCGTTGGAATTAGAACAACGTAATTGAGGCGTTTATGAAAAGTAAGGGGAAACAAATCAGTTCGGAATTAAGTCAGTTTGGACAGTTGCCGTCGCCCGATATGATTCACGCCGATAGCCGGCCGGAAACAGAAAAATTTATTTGATGATGGCCGCACATTTTATGCGACCGAAATAGATTGGCTCATCCGATCAGCAGTAGCGGCCGACTGCGGATGATTCAACTGAATAACGCAGCGCTAATAACAATTTTTATGCCGTCAGTTTGTTTCGTACACCGTGGCGAGTAAACAGGTGATAAGGAAGAAATAAAACCCGGCCACTGCCGTATATAGACTGCCATCTCATGAGCCAAGCTGTTCAGATAATGAAGGAATAAAATATATAGACCAGTCCTTATTTAATAACGTCGTAATTAGGTTTTTAGATGCATGATTATTAAAGATATTTACCTACTTATATCTCAACTATCTATCTATCCATCCATCTATGTTTATATATATATATATATATATATATATATATATATATATATATATATATAATAGAAGAATAAAATGGCTTTGCGCCATCTTCAATAGCACTCCGTCAGATCATCATACAACTAGATATATTCTAGATGTAGAATAAATTCACGGCGCGAGGCCGTTATCATATTCTAAACCCTCTCGGGCCGAAAGAAACATTTTTGTCGACAAAATAAAATATGGAACAGTAAATGTGCGTCGACGTTTATCTATTTTAAAACATACAAAACAGAAGGACTGTTAGCAAAATAATCGAATACCCTCTAATACGAAATTTTGACTTTTTAGTATAACCGTTTTGTTGCCACAACTGTAAAATATAATACAATAAAAGCCAGTGATGTTGGAGCAGCACTAGTAACGAGTAGAGAACTGCAGGGTGAGTTTGGGAGACATGTTAGGGGCGCGTCGGTTTCAATATGCGTAAGGTAAATTTATTTATTGTACTCAGTACGTACGGTATTATTGTGTCGGTACCGCTTTCGCAAATCGAAGAATGTAATAAATGTACTGATAAATGAATACCCTCTGAAGGGGTATCGTCATACCGGCGTTTCGAATACGATACGATTTCAGAACTGAAGATAGCCGGCGGAATGAAGGCTTGGTCGACGACTAAAGATAATTTATCCTGGTTATCTGGAGTTCGTTTATCGTCCAGGTCTCGGACGTGGCCGCGATTGGTTCGACATTGACCAGTATTAACGCGAAGGGAAACGAAACGCGTTATTGTCAATCCACTCGAGCCCTATCTGTGGAGAGAGTACTTATATGCAATGAAATAAATTACACGAAGGATGTTAATTTACATTTAGAACTCTACTTAAGAAACGGGTTCCGATTTTGACATTCGGTAGTAATTATTAAGAAAAGTTTGACACATTAGGCACCATACTATTGAACTAATTTTAAAGATATATATGTATATCCAGTGAAGAAGAAACAAAAATGACATGAAGTATGCTAATTTAAGCTTGGAACTCTAAATAAGGCCATATGTCAATCATCATGTCGTCGGATTCGATCATGTACTAGCATAAAACAGAAATAAATAAATCATGCCATCTTCTGTCTCCACTCGCTAATTATTTGGCCTCATACTAGACCAGTTGTATGAAAGTAGAGTATGTATAGTATATGTAAGTTAAGAGGGGGCCAGGAGCCCAAACAGTAATAAGAGATGTAAACAAACAACGTATAGATTTGGCAAAGCCCTTTGTTAAGATGATCGTTATATATTGTAAGCCGGGCAGAGGCCCGGCAGTTGATAGTTAGCATAACTCGTGTGCACTTCCTCTAGTATTTTTTTGGAAACCTCTTGTATTACGCATTATATCATTACTTTGTAATAAAGCTTTGCGTTTTTTAAAAACGGTGAATTTCCCGTGCAAAGTTTAACTGGTGCCGAAACCCGGGAGCAGTACAGTGCGAAGCCGGAATTTTTTTTTTCTCTTTTCTTTCGGTTCTCTCTCTCTGTTTTCTCTTCCTCTTTGAGCGCGTGGTTCTTTCGTCTGTCTGATCGAGCGGAAAACGGCCGACGAGAAAAGGAGATAGTCATTAGACCAGCCACCTTCGTTGTTAAAGAAACCATGGCCAAATCACCCGACCAGGCCACCATGGACGCAGCCAGGACGGCGGCATGGATGGCCGCACAGAACCATAGAACTTCGTACCTGGCGGTGCGGATAGGCAACCTGTGGCCGTTCGAGGGCCAGGCCCGCGACCTCACCGAGTGGCTAGAGAAGGCGGACGGTCCTTAAGAAGTCCTATTACAACTACATTTATTACTGGCATTCCAACAACATTAACGGTGTTGTAAACGCGCTGACGGTATACTTCGTCCGAAATAGGACCAAATCAGCGAGAGTTAAATGGACCCACTGATAAAGCGCCGGCCAGCGACTTAATGAATTTGACTCACGTCTGCAAACTTGATGCCCTCTTCAGTGTTCGGTTCGAAGTTATCCTTGTCCCGTTCCGGTCTCTTATCGTCGCCAGTAGCAGGGTTAGTAGACCGGCCACCACGTCGTTACGTGGGATAAAACCGAGTAACAGTTCCACAATATATTCCCGGACCGCGCTCGCCTCGAAATGCCTTAGAGCTTCGCTTACAGAGAATTGGGCGAAACGGCAACGGACCAGCGGTGCAACCGAGAACGAACAAAAATAAACGAGGACGAAGAAGTGTACATACAATAGTACATACAATTTAATGTCCGCCCTGACCCGTACGGCCCTAAACTTGCTTATGGCCGTTATACTGCGCGGTTTTAATTTCTGTGAAAGCAAACAGTAATTACATGAATCAAATTAGACACGAGGCGTGGGGACCCCGCCCATTAAAAAGGGCTGTTGTAAACACTTTATAACGCTACTGCTGACGCGGAAAACGCGTCTTATTGCCGCATAAACCAACTTTAAAAGCAACATGTGAGTTAGTGCCAGCTGTTTTCTTTCCGGTTTGCATTTTTTTTGCGTCCTTAACCGATTTTAGCTGCAAAGGAAATCCCAAAAGCTTCGGTCCAGGGAAGATTAAATCGGTCTTCTTGTTTTTTTTATTTTTTATATATAGCTATTTGGTTTCCGGTATTATCAAAATAGTTCACCGTTTAATTTTGACATTCGATGGTAATTATTAGCTTCATCGGCAATGACGATGTCAATATTCGACTACTTTTAAAGAGTATATATATATATATATATATATATATATATATATATATATATAATAAAATATGCCAGTTTACATTTCAAACTCTGCTACCGAAAACAGACTTAAATTCTTTTTTGAAAAAGGTGTTAAGGACCGGACCTTACGCTATGTACACTATATATATTTAAAGGAAACTAAAAAAAAAAAATAGTCTTTTCCCACTCCGGCATATTGAGGCTGGCATAGAGGTTTGGGCTCGGGTTGGACACATACCGGTCGTGGCACGAATGTGCTCCGGACTTGTTCTCCGAGGCACGTTTGTTGAACGTTCCGGGTGGAAAGAGGCGTCGGTTAGGGTCATCTTCCACCGACGTGGTCGCAGTCGTAACTTTTAAAAATAAATCTATACTCTTTTTAGGCACTGGGAGCGAGGAATTCGCTGTATGGACGCTTTGGTATGGTCGAAGGGAGCAACGTACCCATAACTTGTCTCGTATTTTGTCCTCAGCTGCAGTCCTCGGTCCCAGCAGCTGTTGCTAAGAACGCCCATTAATTGAAATATTAGTGAAGGGTAGACAAAAATTACTAAATTACTAAATTATTTCGTGTGTTTCTGTCTCCTCTCGCTGGTTTGGTCTTTTGCTAGACCGGTTTCGGCTGCTCGCCATCTTCAGTAGCGGTGTTAGTTACTATGGCACATTGGATGTTTTTGGGCATCCTCACTGCACTGCCACTTGTACTGTGGTGGTTGTCTGTCGTGTATATATATATATATATATATATATATATATATATATATATATATATATATATTATATATATATATATATATATATATATATATATATATATATATATATATATATATATATATATATATATATATATATATATATAAGTTAATTCGCTCGGCGATATTTTTCCGTTTTTAAAAATTTTATTATTTCACAATACAATGAAATTTTTACAAAGGAATACGAAAGCAAAATCTAGAACAAGTTAGATGTACACGAATCTGATCTCAACTCCAAACTGACAATAACAACCAACTGACCAACTGGCTTAGAATATAAACGTTCCTCTTAACAAAGGGCTTTGCCAAATCTCTATGTTGTTGTTTATGATTGTTAATACCTCTTGGGCTTCCGGCCGCCCTTCTGCTTCCTCCCCCAGATTTGGCAAACCCCTTTGTTAGGGTTTATTTACAATTCTATTTACAGTTTTTCCTTATCTCTAAAGTTCGGGGACAGGGTTTCTTCCATAATCCTCCTCGGCCCGTTGCATTCTGCTTGTTCCTGCCTCTGGTCTTCCTGCACGTTGCGACAGGAACGATGCTCATGAAAATAAAAATAATTTAACCACACAGATAAAAATAACAAAAAGTAACTGACTAATTTAAACTTTGCCGAGGGGGTCCCTACTATTTACACTTTTTCCCGGCGATCGAGATCGGGAATCCGTTCGCGGACTGTTCCCCTTATTCCGCGCTCCCCGAATTACCGCGGAGCTCGATCGCCGACCTATCTCCCGAACTTGTATCCCGTTAGATGTACACGAATCAGATCTCAACTTCAAACTGACTGCCGGCTTCTGCCCGGCTTACAATATAAACGCTCCTCTTAACAAAGGGCTTTGCCAAATCTCTATGTTGTTGTTTATGATTGTTAATAACATGTCCGCACCACCCTCAGGGGCGCTAGTTTATCGGTGCAGGTCGAACTTTAGTTAAGTACATGTCCGCACCACCCTCAGGGGCGCTAGTTTATCGGTGCAGGTCGAACTTTAGTTAAGTACATGTCCGCACCACCCTGGGCGCTAGCTATCGGCAGGTCGAACTTTAGTTAAGTACATGTCCGCACCACCCTCAGGGGGCGCTAGTTTATCGGTGCAAGGTCGAACTTTAGTTAAGTACATGTCCGCACCACCCTCAGGGGCGCTAGTTTATCGGTGCAGGTCGAACTTTAGTTTACATGTCCGCACCACCCTCGGGCAGTTTGTCGGTGCAGGTCGAACTTTAGTTAAGTACATGTCCGCACCACCCTCAGGGGCGCTAGTTTATCGGTGCAGGTCGAACTTTAGTTGTACATGTCCGCACCACCCTCAGGGGCGCTAGTTTATCGGTGCAGGTCGAACTTTAGTTAGTACATGTCCGCACCACCCTCAGGGGCGCTAGTTTATCGGTGCAGGTCGAACTTTAGTTAAGTACATGTCCGCACCACCCTCATGGGCGCTATTTATCGGTGCAGGTCGAACTTTAGTTAAGTACATGTCCGCACCACCCTCAGGGGGCGCTAGTTTATCGGTGCAGGTCGAACTTTAGTTAAGTACATGTCCGCACCACCCTCAGGGGGCGCTAGTTTATCGGTGCAGGTCGAACTTTAGTTAAGTACATGTCCGCACCACCCTCAGGGGGCGCTAGTTTATCGGTGCAGGTCGAACTTTAGTTAAGTACATGTCCGCACCACCCTCAGGGGGCGCTAGTTTATCGGTGCAGGTCGAACTTTAGTTAAGTACATGTCCGCACCACCCTCAGGGGGCGCTAGTTTATCGGTGCAGGTCGAACTTTAGTTAAGTACATGTCCGCACCACCCTCAGGGGGCGCTAGTTTATCGGTGCAGGTCGAACTTTAGTTAAGTACATGTCCGCACCACCCTCAGGGGGCGCTAGTTTATCGGTGCAGGTCGAACTTTAGTTAAGTACATGTCCGCACCAACCTCAGGGGGCGCTAGTTTATCCGTGCTGGGTCGAACTTTAGTTAAGTACATGTCCGCACCACCCTCAGGGGGCGCTAGTTTATCGGTGCAGGTCGAACTTTAGTTAAGTACATGTCCGCACCACCCTCAGGGGGCGCTAGTTTATCGGTGCAGGTCGAACTTTAGTTAAGTACATGTCCGCACCACCCTCAGGGGGCGCTAGTTTATCGGTGCAGGTCGAACTTTAGTTAAGTACATGTCCGCACCACCCTCAGGGGGCGCTAGTTTATCGGTGCAGGTCGAACTTTAGTTAAGTACATGTCCGCACCACCCTCAGGGGGCGCTAGTTTATCGGTGCAGGTCGAACTTTAGTTAAGTACATGTCCGCACCACCCTCAGGGGGCGCTAGTTTATCGGTGCAGGTCGAACTTTAGTTAAGTACATGTCCGCACCACCCTCAGGGGGCGCTAGTTTATCGGTGCAGGTCGAACTTTAGTTAAGTACATGTCCGCACCACCCTCAGGGGGGGGCTAGTTTATCGGTACAGGTCGAACTTTAGTTAAGTACAATTCCGCACCACCCTCACGGGGCGCTAGTTTATCGGCGCAAGTGCACCCAACGAACTTCAGTTAAGTACATTTCACAGTTAAGCACATTTTGTTTTATAACTTACCTTTTTATTTTTACCTTACAATGTATTGTCTTTATTTGTATATGAAAGTTTTGCTTTTCCTTTAAATAAAAATTAATAGATGTAGATTAGCTAGCGGCTCCTGAGTGTGGGCGGAAATGTTCTTCACTAACGTTATTCCAACCGCTCGCAGACCACGAAGCAGTCTAAAAAAAATTATTTTTGGACTACTAATCCAATATCGTTTAAATAATGGACGTTTAGATAAACTCTTGTTGGCCTCTACCTCATCTTAAAGTTTGTAGGGTTTTATTGAAAAATGTAATACTCCCCTTTCGGAGTCCCTCGGTAGTCAATTTGGAATACCTCTTGTCCCAAACACCAAACAAACGACAGAACATATATATTTATTTATACACAACGACTAAAATAACCCCCACAAAAGTTGAGTGAGGGTGCAGGCAGGATGCTCCATAAACATCTCGTGTGACAGACCCAGTTACTGAAAATCTAGCAAAAGACCAAAACAGCGTGACGAGACAGAAAATAGAGAAAACTACGGTACTCCATTTATTGCATCCTCGATTTCGCGTGATTATAATTAAAGTTATAATATTAATAAAAAAGGATTTCTCCCGTAATATGATTTTGTAGCGCGTTCAAATAATTAGGAATTATTTACCCCGAAACCGGTATATCGACGGGTTATTGGAGGGGCGGTCGTGTTTTAGCATGAATGGGGCGGGATGGGGCCCGATTGAAAGCGCGAATCTGAATATAGTTTTGATTCGGGATTGGCCAAATTGAGCGCTCGACAGCGCCGGCAGTGAAGCCCGTTTAGCCTGGATGGGATGATTGCTCTAAATAGGTCATAAGCTGGCTGTGAGTTGGAAGTGCACGGTGAATCCCTTCAGGGAACAATTCATAACGCGCTCTCCACATTGCGACAAATATCCGGCACATATTAAAGAAATTAGCAATACTCATTTATATAGGTCGGGGTTACTATAATTTCCGGGTTTTATTTGAATTACATATAGCGTAATTTAATATCAAATAAATATAAACGAGCTAATCGAGTATATATATGTTAATAAAGTACAAATATTGAATATATATTTTGAGTAATCAGGAAATTTCTGCTCTTTCCTTGCTTGGGACTAATGAGTGAGTGCTGGGTTCCTGTTCCACCAGACTTGAGTTGTCAAGAATCGGGCGATTTAAATTTATAAATTTATCTCGATAGCTGTCCCGACCTTCCAAAAGTCGATTATTCACAATCACCGCGCAATCGCGGAGTTTAGTCGAACCGGTGGGAAACCATATGGGCGGGGAGGGGGATATATAATTTTATTGATTTGCACGCAATCGAGAGATATCGTGCTATGACAGATTTCACGGCTCGATAGGTAGGTCATATTTCGAAAATTTATTTACTATATACGACTATACTTAAGACTACGCCGATCTTAGATACGTGCCGGCGACAGGGCGGAAGTGGGCGCCGCGTCCGAGAGACATAGATGGGAAGAAAATGCGGGCCCCCCAATTATACCGGCCAGTAAAAATTTCCCCCGAAACGGCCTCGGCGGGTTTTGGTGGGTGACCACTGTTCCCAACCTCGACTAACAACTGTGACCGATTCCACGACGGACGCCCAGACACGACAATTTCGGAAACTTTACCGAAATAATTTCCAGCCAATGAAGTAGGATGGCGGCCGACCCAAAACCGCCTAACAAAATCTCGCGCACCCAACCTCCCTGACGGTGTGAAATACACGATTCGAACCATAAATCGGGATGGGACAAATCGAAATTTCCCCGTGCCCCTTCCTATTAAGAGAGATACGGACAGGCTATTTTTCCGAACGCAGTTTCTAACTGTGCACTGTTTGTCGTTTGTTCGTTGCAACGCGCAACGAAATTTTCCGAGATGCTAAACTCTTATAATTTTATAACTAATACAGATACAATAATAATAACTATGTCAGAAAGCTGAAGGATGTATTACTGTGGCGAGATAGCGCGGCAACTTCCCCCCTCCTCCAACATGGTGTATGGCGTCACCCGACATGGCGCGTCCCACTAGAGGGAAAATCTCATTATACGGTTAAATAATTGAAGATTGTTGTTTAAATATAGCATCGGGAGAGATTAGGAAGCCTTTAAATATTGTTTATGATCAATTTGCCGAAGAATAACAGTTCCTGTCCACTTATTATGCATCTACATATATAATGGCTACTAGTGAATTGCGCAGTGATGGGCGTGGTGCTACTCCTCAACATGTTCTGTGTACGGAAATGATCCCATTATAAATTTATATTCGTTAAAATTTTAACAAAATACTCGAAAAAATAAACTAAAAGCGTACAATTAATTGAAATGATCTTAAACTCTCTTTAAATTTTTTATCGACTAAGAACTTTGAGCAAATAAACAATTTTCAGCATCTCATTACTTGTAATATATTACTATTAGATTCTTTGGATCGTTAGACATAAAAATGAACCACTCATCAATCAAATTTTAATCTTTGTTTTTCCCATTCCCGTCTAGTCCTCAGATGGTCAGTTTTATCAGGAAGAGCCGCAATTCGATAGTACACGACCTATATACGCGACTAATCATTTAGGGATCGGTCGAAACGCGTCACGTTTTTTAGGATGACTCGATTTTTTTTTACATTATCGTTTACTCATTTTTCACCATTGTTGAAACATACTCGTTGATACGAATTCATTTATTCGTTCCTTTATGCCCGCCGTCCATCTTTTAGTTAGACGGTGGATTTAGTTCATAAGTATTATATATAGTGCTCAGGCTGGGTTAGGTATCCCAAGATTCAATTTGGGAACAACCGAAGATTAGTTCGGACCTTAATTTTAAATAACCGGTGGCGAAGCGGTTTGGGAGGAGGCGGCTGAAAAGGAATGGCGAGACGATGTCGGCGGGCCCGTAACGCCTTCGGCCCATCCGGAGGTTGGGCCCGCCTCGTAACAGTCCCCAACGCCGGTTCAAATCAACATGTCGGGCAATTAAAAAAAGGCCGCTTACTACCGGCCTCACTACGGGCCCAATAGTTCTACAACAACCGTGTCACGATTCGGCGGCGGAGCGGTTGGTGGGTGGGGGCGCGTAGAGATCCCCACCGGCTGTCCGGGAGACCAATAAAACGGGAATATCTAACTCATTCCGAACCCGTAACCGGGTACCGTTGATTCGAATCGGTTTTTGTGTTTTCATTTCCTATATGAGTTAAACAGTACCGCCCCGACGACTCGATTGAACGTGAACCTGAGGACTGGAGGTAAAAAGTCAACTGAGATCAAAAATTGAGTAAAGAATCGACCTGTAAGTTGAATTTTAATGTAATAAACTGGATTCGAATTATTGATGTCTAAATCCCCTTATTTTGTGGGGGCGAGACAGCAGGTGTCGTCTGAGATTCTTCCTGTTTTTGGGAACACTCGAGCTTTGAAATATTGGTCAGCTTCCTGCCGGTTTTGGCTTTTCACAGCGATCAGTATTCTTGACCGCTCACACGTACCGCGCAGTGCCGGGAAGGGTCCTACCCAGTAGAGGCAGTAGACGATACAGAGGTTTTATTAGAGAGTGTTTAAAATTATATCGTTCGTCATTCTGTTCAAGATCTAAAGCGCTGATCAGGACTCAGTTGTGACACCGGACCACTCGATCTTTTGCTATAGAATGGGCCGAGGATACACCGGGGCCGGCATGGAAAACAATTCGTGAGTGAAAAGAGGCTCGCGGATCGCGGTGAAATCGTAAAAAGAGGGACGACACCTTGGATAGGCCGCCGGGCTCCGTCTTGAATAAATGAAGACGATTCCCGGAAGGGGTCGACAACCTGAGCGCGTTTTGTGACCGCGGTGTGAATCGTATCATTAAGCACGTTTGGTACATTACCGTCCACCGTCGCTGGGACATCTCGCTCACGGTACACGAGTGTACGCATGGTTCTCGCATACAAACGCCACGAGGGAGGAGGGGCGAAAGACCGAGCGAAATTCCCGCTTACGGGGTTCGGAACATATACTAGTGGTCCCAGTATTGGGATACGCAGACTTAGTGAAGCTCCGAAACCTTTTCGATCTCGACGAACCCCTTCAGTAAGAGACCCCTACACTGGGCTTAACCGAAAAGTGTAAGACGTAAAATTGGAGTACCGCTCTCGTAACTTTTTTTTCAATTTATACCCGGTATTTATGATAGATTAAGAAAACTTTTAACTCCGCAGATATTTTTTATTTGCGAATGCGTATTCAGGTCCTTCCATAATACTACTTCTAATCTTAATAAACAACAAGAATGAATTGGGACAAAAAACGAGGTTAGATTATGGACATTTTAAGACGGAAGTAATTTTCAACAGTAGGAGTTGGAATACCTGATAATAAAGTAGGTTTAAAGTTTCAGTACACCGAGGATTATTTGAAGAATCTTTTTGAGATAGTTCTGGATAAGTATTTATCGCCGATAGCCAAAAAAAGTGTCTGTTCGAAATCTAGATCTTTTATAATCACGGCAGATGTCATTGCGCAATTCTATTAAACGAGTAAAACAAATTAATCTCACTATATTCCTTCTTTCGAATAAGTAAGTTTCCGGAAAAAGGTAGATTTGTCTGTCGATTTGTCTCGAATGGACTAGACTAAACGCCGAAATCTAATGATAATCTAAACTAAACTGAATCTAATTTGTTTTTATTTATTCGATTATATTACTATTTAAGTAGGTTTTTTCCAAACAAGACTACTGAAGACTTATTTGGATTCAATTTAGGGTATCGAAGATACACGACTCGGTAACTACGTGAACTCAACGTAAATTATAACCTTAAATCAACGTTCGGATAGCGAATCCAAAGATAATTCTCCGGTTCCAGTCGCCGTTAATACCGGAAACGTCCAGTTTAGTCCACTATTATTATATTATAAAATCGGGAAAACTCCATCATTTTCATCGATTGCAGTATATAATTAATTGCCGGGTATAACGTGCCCAACTCGGCGATTTGGTCGTTCGCCAGACCTGTTTCGGCGTCTCGCCACCGTGACCTGCCCGCAGTTTGCCGTGAAACCAATGTTGTAAACTCGGCTGTGAAACTGAAATTCATCCGGCCGAAACCAGAAAGCCTTCGGCTCGAGCTTCCATATGCCGGGCATTTTCAAGGGAAAGGGGCCCACGTGGGATGTAGTAACACACCCTACGTCACTCCTGTGGAATGATTACCCGACGGTTAGTAGGCCTTCGGTCCATTTTATATATGAAAAATTTTCAGTACGCGATCCCGCCGCCAATTATCCACGCATAATTTTGTTTTATGATCGGTATTTTAAATAAATAACTCGTTCGGACGGAGCCACCACTGTAGGCTGTCTTTTTGACCGAGGTTTTTAATTTAAACGACGTTCGCAAAAGGCCGAACGTCCGTTTGATCGTGGGGGCGACTCTGCTAAGTTGCGAAGTCCGAAGCTACGGCTGCTGAGGGAAGTCGTGTGACGAATCGGCTGGGCAAAACGCGAACATATGAACATCGTCGCATTCAACGATTATGTTCGACGTGGGAGGCGTTCTTGAGATAGTTGTTAAAACACGCCCAAGCATTAACTCAACGTTTATAAATATAGATGTAATACCGCTCTGTACTTATGGAGTTAAGAGCGTTTGAAAGACGCATTTTAGTGTCCCATATTAAAATCGGTAGTGACTATTGGCTGTCTGAAATTGTTAATGATCCGATTGAAGGAATCATACTGTCTAGGGCGACAACATTTCTGGGAGAACCGAGGTTAAACAGAAAATATAGTGAATATATCACGCCATACAATGCCTTATTCGAGAAAACTGGTGGTCCGCGAGTGTTTTGAATACCATCATAGTTATGCTAGCTTATTCGGTCTATAGACCAATAGAGCTCAGTCGGTAGAGTCCGGTTGGTCATCCTATCTACACTCTCCTATAGGAAAATCTTATCGAATAATTGAAAGGACTTTCTAAATCATTGTTAAACAATTTTCTGGTTATTGGCTCTACTAATTAATTTAATTTAAGACCCTTTTAGGCTCATTTTAAATTGTTTTAGTACAGGTACTGTACTAAATTTCTGTACACTTTTCAATAATTACTTAGTACATGTATCGAATTATATGAGACTGACTATTTTTAATAAATTATAAATACAATATATTTCCTTCCATGTTCCATTCTCTGAATGGCAGAATTAAAAGATATTTCATTCTCAAATTAATAAATGTTCTATTTTCTAGGTTTAGGTCTATGAAATTTCTTCCTGATCGGGAAAAATTGATAAAAATAGCAATTAGATCTTACGGGAAGTACTATTTAAGAAAACATTGCGGCGTAATTTATGGGAAATAATAAACGGGCGAGAATTGCCCCGGGGGGGAACGCTCTGTAAAGGTGAAAGGGGAACGAACATAACGATAGGCCGGTCAGTTCCAATGCCACTCCGAGGTTCCGTCCCCAGTGCCGCCAACCCAATCCCTCAGTTTTTACCCGCCGTTTTAAACATTCAACATTATTCGACACGATCCGACGACCAGTGTCCTTTCGAGAGCCCGCGGTTTAAGTGACCAGGAAAGCGTTATTCGCTTCACAATCGCCTTTCGGCAATCACTTAGTTATCTAAGTTAAGTAGAAATAAAAAAGAATAAAATTGGCTAAAAAATATACCAATTGATGCCGTAACTGGCCGGGAAAAAATAAGTATGGCGGGGTTCAGTTGAAATCCAAGGAAAATTGGGATGCTCCACTACTAGCCTATTGTTTAAAGTTCATAATTTTATCCTACAGTAACAGTAATATTCTTTGCAGTGGCATATATGGAATCCTATGTTGAGTTCCATCAATAGTGAGGTACTGATTCCATCGGGCTTCAACGATCACTGACGGTGGCAAGAAGTTAAAGCTGATCCGAATAAACGAGAGGAGACAAATTTCTAATAACTAAGAGGGGGTCGCCCGTCTCATTTGCACGGAATATGCTTTTAAACGTCCCGTCTTAAGTCCGGCTCATAAATCTTTTTCCCTCCCCATACAAGTCATTATTTGGCACGCCCTCTTCTTGTATTTCAGTGCCCGTTAAAAGGATAATAGCCGGGTCCCGGCCCTTCATAAAATCCGCTCATTTCACCTTCCAGGTTTTTTTTCTCGCTGCGAGCGCGCTCGTTTGCTCGCTTTCAAATAATTGTCCCCATTAATTGTCCGCGCCTCCCCGGCCCGTGTTCTTGAATTCGGGGCGAGATAGGATCCCTGCGATTCAACAATAACGCCGTCTCCCTACATACGATCGTTTTAAATAAGTATTACAGGCGGGCGTCGTTCGCCGAATGGGTAATATTGACGCGGAAGTGAATAACGTTCGTTTTATTTCACCGTGTTTCAATTGATGTCAAACAGACACTATTGAACAGAGCTACAGAATACTTCATTGACTAACATATAATAACATATCGCAATTGTCAGTTGCCGCAATGATTTAGTTGCCAGCACAATAATTTCACAGAGTGACGGCAATGAAATTTTAACGAGAGTATTACGATCACTGCCCTGTACTACCGACATAACGCTACCGGCGTTGGTGGGAAACAGAGGAAACAGTTTTTACATCGTATGTCTAGATAAGTCTAGAATTTTCCTTTTCATTACCGTCCCTTCTCTTATAGCGATGTGTAAAGCGACATAAAACTACTAGCGGTTTAGAACTCGATATTGTTTAATACAAGTGTCGAACAGCGTAATCGTTTACTTGGAGCGTGAGTCACTCAAATGAGTCAGGATGGCTCTATCGCAAATAATTGCTTTGACTAGTGGGACTTGGTTTGTTTCTCACCTGTGCTAGTCGGGGCCGATATTCGCTCTATTATCGGTGGGTCCGACAGCGGCCCTGACAATAAACTCCGGTCACACACACACGCGCCCACGCCCCCCCCCCCGTTCTACTGTCGAGCGAATCTTTGACAAATTGTCGAGGCAGGTCTCAGAGAAAAAGTTTTCAAATGTTCAAAACTTGTTACATTTTAAAAAGCCACAACATCACTTGAATATATGTGTACGAATTTTTTGATTATTACGCTTCGTTTCTGAATTTGACCAGTTAGGTTTTAACAATTTGTTCGAAGGAGCGTACCGGTGCTGTAATCGCGACTGAAGGAAAATTCGGTCCACCGTCGAAACACGAACCCGGTATTGATGTACATACCAAATTTCCAGATGTCTGTACTATACATATAGGTTTTATTCACAGGACTGTCGGGGTTTATATACAGTATAAACTCTGGTTAATGTAAAAAATGTTCCATTTTAAATATTTGATTTAAAATCGGTATAATTACACGGTTGACCCAAAAACCGTAATTGTGCGCAATTCCCTCCTATATTTATGACATAAATCCTACATATTCGATGAAGTCATATTTCATTTAAAAGAGCGTTGGTTTAACAGGAAAAAATATTTCAAAATAATTATACGATATATATTGTCTAACGCGAAAATGGTTTGGCTATAGACAAGGGAGTTTAAAAAAGGCCGCAATTTCTCTAATTGATGATTTTTCTTTATCTGAAAAAAAGGAAAAAATTCGGATAATCTTCACCGTATTAGACTAAGTGAAGTTACATGCTAGGCTGAGGGGAAACAGACCCGTTTACCATGAGTCACGCTCGCCATACCAGCTCTGCCTTTGGGTTAACTAGAAAAACAAGAGGAAGTCGCCTCCAAGGAAGTTTCTCTACGTGAGTCAGAATTCGAGACAAATTTACAGTTAGCTAATTAAACCCGGATTGGCACAATTCGATAAGTATTAAATAATGGAGCTTGTAAACAGGGGGTTCCTCGATCGTCAGTTTATTGACATTGAGAGAAAGAAATGGAATTGAAAAACTCGGGAAAATGTTGCCGAGAGCTTTAGAAATTTAAGGAAACCAGAGATTTTATAATCAGCTTTTTTCCGATATGGATTTCAAGTATTTGATTTCCAGTTTTTTAGGCGGGAACCGACAGACTGGAGAATTTTCGGATGCTCCACGCCCGTTTTTGTGGCTATCGGATTTCTTTTAAATACCCCTGGCGTTTCAGTATTTAACTGGTTCCTTACCAAGTTATTTGTTTAAGTTTAAGCAATAATTATTATTTCAGAGACTTTTATGGGCAAATTGTCCTTATAGTAGGGCAATTTAATTTAGTTTCTTTAGTTATTAAATGTTAGGTCGGATTTACTATCAATCTAACCGATCGTAATAGCTATTTAAATTACTATTTTAATATGACATAACTTTTAAGAATTTGTTAACGGGGTTTTTCCAATAATATTTAAAGGGGCGTTTTAATCATTAGATCGAAAGTTAGTGTAGAAGGCCCAGTACCCTGTCAGTATCGAAAAGTTGAAAGCGAAATGTTCGCATGCCTCCCAGACTAAACAAAAGGGACTTGGTTTTATACACTAAGTAATACGTGCTTATATTTTGTACGTTCGAGGCACAGTTCCACTGAAGATGGCGAAAAGCCTAAGCCAAATCAGCGAGTGGAGTCAAGAATGATAAGTATTAATTTTTAATATTGAAATAATCGTTATTCGAAATTGATACGATTAACGCATGAGTTGTTCCCTTTCAACAACGGGGGCCCCAGGGTCATAGCTCTCCAGTTTTATTCCTAAATAAACTCTTCTTTTATCGTCCGTTATCTACTGCCGGTTTACACACCGCCGCCGTTGCACGAATGCACGATTGCTTTATAGAACAATAAACCTCTTAAAACTGGACGGACCGCTATGTGTAAGGATGGAACGCCAGGTTCACGGCGGACCAAATGACAGGCGACGAGAAATAAAAAAAAACTACGGTAAAATAAACTACGGTTAATTAAAAACGGTTAAAATTCCCTGGAAACCGTGAAATCCGTACGGTGGTAAATTATTCCATAACTTCGAACGCGGTTGCGGTCCGTCGGACAAGCGTTTGACTATCGGTTCGGGCCGACCCCACAGGCTCTTACATCATCACTATTGGTTTGCTTGCAAGGTAATATCTGATTAGTTTTTTTCTGTTCTCAAACTAAACTTCGATCGCGCAAATAATAAGATATTTTAAAATGGAGGTCAAGAAGACCAAAAAAATGTTCCTAATATATACTGGGTAGGTAGTTAATATCCTGTCTCCTTTATGAGATTAACAGTGTAGTGATAGGGGGGGGGGGTATTCCTAACTGAATGCTACCGACGACCGCCTTATTTTACATAAATATTTAGGCGATATATGCCGCAATATCCGGATAGCGCAGCCGGAGTGCGCTTGCGCGAACGAGAAAGAATGGGATCTCAGGTGTCGCCGAACTGACCGATCGATTAGGATGCCGGGATAGACGTCTAATAGAGGCTGGCATCGGAACGGTCTCGATCTAAGGCGACGCATTCCAGCGACACTTTCACACATGCAACTCAGACGATACCCTATCGGAAACCGGGAGTAACGGAGTGCTACTGGCGATGGAGAGGTTGAAACCGGTCTTTGATAAGAACAAACAGGCGAGGGTAGACGACAAATTGTGCGAGTTCATTATATATACCATGGCCTTGCGTTTTCATAACAATCCATAGACAGAGTTGTGCCATGTTGTTTTCATGAAATCGGTGTGTCCAACTCGAGTACGACTTCCCGTCGAGTAATCGAGCGGCAACGAGATAACTCGTTATCCTCTGACATCCCGAAACGTGAAAATCCTTAGACGATAATTTCGTTATAAATATGCCTACTAAACTAAACCTGTAACCTGTATTCTACTGTACATCTTGTGCAGTTATTGGGACGATATACAGTTTTGTTGGTATTATAATAATTAGAACAAAAAAGAAACTTTTCCGAGCCATCAAGGTATGTCTATAAGGGCAAAATAGTAACGTCGCGTAAAATCGCGTCGAAACGTAATAGGTTGAGGGTTCTAAAGATTTTGTAATTATCACTAAATAATAGTATTAAAAATTGTACTATCACACTGAGGGGGGCGCTAGTTAATAAATATACGGATAATTCTTAATCAAAGAGAAAGTAAAACTTTCATAGACAAATAAATAACACCCCTAAGGGCAGTGCGAACATGTACTTAACTATAGTTCGACTTGCACCGATAAACTAGCGCCCCCGAGGGTGGTGCGGATATGTACTTAACTAAAGTTCGACTTGCACCGATAAACTAGCGCCCCCTGAGGGTGGTGCGGACATGTACTTAACTAAAGTTCGACTTACACGGATAAACTAGCGCCCCCTGAGGGTGGTGCGGACATGTACTTAACTAAAGTTCGACTTGCACCGATAAACTAGCGCCCCCTGAGGGTGGTGCGGACATGTACTTAACTAAAGTTCAACTTGAACCCATAAACTAGCGCCCCCTGAGGGTGGTGCGGACATGTACTTAACTAAAGTTCGTTGAGTGCACGTGCACCTATAAACTAGCGCCCCCTGAGGGTGGTGCGGAAATGTACTTAACTAAAGTTCGACTTGCACCGATAAACTAGCGCCCCCTGAGGGTGGTGCGGACATGTACTTAACTAAAGTTTAAACTAGCGCCCCTGAGGGTGGTGCGGAAATGTTAACTAAAACTTATAAACTAGCGCCCCTGAGGGTGGTGCGGAAATGTACTTAACTAAAGTTCGACTTGCACCGATAAACTAGCGCCCCCTGAGGGTGGTGCGGAAATGTACTTAACTAAAGTTCGTTGAGTGCACGTGCACCTATAAACTAGCGCCTCCCTGAGGGTGGTGCGGAAATGTACTTAACTAAAGTTCGACTTGCACCGATAAACTAGCGCCCCCTGAGGGTGGTGCGGACATGTACTTAACTAAAGTTCGTTGAGTGCACGTGCACCTATAAACTAGCGCCTCCCTGAGGGTGGTGCGGAAATGTACTTAACTAAAGTTCGACTTGCACAGATAAACTAGCGCCCCCTGAGGGTGGTGCGGACATGTACTTAACTAAGTTCGACTTGCACCGGGTTGTCTGTGTTTATATTCATTAATTGTTTTTGATCTTTTACCTCGCCCTTGGATAGTCTAGAACAACCATTCCCAACCTTCTTTTGGTCAAGGCCCGCTTAAAAATTTTTGCACGCTACTAGGGCTCCTTTCCTTTAATTCCTGCTACTTCTGATCCACCTTAAAAAGGTTTTAGTTTTTTCGCTTGGATATAATGGTAAAAACGTGAATAGTGAGTTGAAGTTCGTAGGGTGCACTTGCACCGCGATGCTAGCGTTCCCCTGAGGCTTGTGGGGTACTTGTTTCCTTGTTCAGTAAAAAATTTACTTTTAGACAATGCAGCATTATATATATATATATATATGTGTGTTTTCTTTAGTTCTGTCTTCTTCGCATGACCCTACTTTTGGATTTTTGCAGGCCGCCCCCCATGAACGTTTCGACGGCCCCCGTTGGGAATGGTTGGTCCAATTCCATAAAGTATGACCGGGAAAATTGTTTCTAAAAACTTATCATGACAGAGGGTCGTCCAATTGTGTCGTTCTAAAATGTCAAAGGTGTCCTATTCGAGGGGCGGTATCCGATTGAAGAGGGGAAACGCAATAAAAAGCCGCCAAGATTAAGCTATAAAGTGTTGACCGGAGAATTACAAAGCGAAATACACGAACAGCATTTATGATTTAGCTAACTGTTACTGCCGCCATAAACAATGCGGTGAACACCTGTACAGTAACAGTGCAGTTACAGCTCCCTTACACTTCGCCATCAATATGTAAGACTCCTCAGCCCTTCCGAGGCTAATTTACAGCTTGTTCGAGGGGGCGTTTCGTGCAACTACACTATGACTTGCAACTACATTATCATAAGGCCTAATTAATAGGACATGTTCCTAAGGTCCATGAAAGTTGCGTGAAGTAGGGAAACGCATCTAGGCAAGATCTCATTACAAAAACATTAGCGAGTACTACAGAGATAAATAGAATCCATTTATACGGTAATGGGCTTTCGCTCGAAACAAATAAATGATTACGGATGTAATAAAATTGATTTAATGTAAAAATAAAAACAAATAGTATTTCTAAAGGCAAATAAGTAAAGAAATAAACAGAAATTTGCCTAAAAAAATAACTGACTAGTACAATACAAAGAAAATAACCAAAAATTAATCTCCACACGCAGACTTGGATCTAAATGGTTTCCGATTCCCCCCGAATTCAGTAGCATTCCGCCGGTAAATTGGTGCTGCCGATGGAGCAATGTCGCCGCGCTGTTATTGTTAGTGTATTACCTACTGGTACTTACGCCGGCGAGGAGCCGAAACTATAGCATAGGGCCAAATAAGCGAATGGAGAGAGAAAACCACAAAAGGCGACAGCACATGTAATTATTATATATCTATCGTTAGTATTATTTAAAAGTTAATTTAAAAATTAATAAAAAAAAGGATGAAGTACCGGGTTCCTGAATGTCTCCACTGATTAATGGGACGGCTTCCGATTCATCAGGACCCATGGTTATAAAGAGAGGGGGGATATTAAGTATCCTGTAGCATGTACCGGCAACAGCATCGTGTAGTCTGGGCTTCGGCCGGGGTTTCTACCTGAGCGTGCCCACCTCAGCAGGCCGAAAAACTATAAAGTCCCCTGCCAACAGAAACAGCCCTCCCAGCAATATGACAATAACCGGGTTTAGTGATGATGCGCTCGTAAAGCCCGGGCCTCTAATTGCTAAGTCCCCTCCTTGAAAGGTAAATGGCCCTTTTTACGAAAGTACGCAGTCAGTCATTTTCCAGATTGGGAGGGTCGGCCCTCTCCAAAGTCCTCGGGCCTTATCCTTCGACTCCGATCCCACTAAACCATTATTTCTCTTCGCGACGAAAGGGTATATACCTTATATCGATACACCCTTACATACATTGTATTTTCTCCGATGTGTGCTCGTGGTGTTAAATAACGGGCTTTTAGGTACTCTTCATTCTGTCCTTACCGGAAAACTACTGACAACTAAGAGAATTCGAAAGTCTTTACTATATATAAGACTGCGGCGACGTCTTGCCCCGGGAGCTTCATCGCCTTCACTATTGTACCGACGATGGCGAAAATCCTTAGCTGGGATCCCAGCTGACCTAACGGATACATTCTTACTGGTGGTACCCTCTTCTTGGCAGTACTGGTCAATGAAATCTATTAACGCTGTCTACCGCAAAGAAATGGAAACTAGGGCTCAAACCTTCGTGTAAATTATGCATTACCATAATAATATACATGCAATTGTTTCATAGCCGCTAATAATCATTATCAGGCATAAATAATAGAATCTAACTGAAAAAAGAAGTGGATACAGCACTTGCTTTTCAGGAAAACTTCCTAATCCTCTTATGATAAGCCATAATCCAAAACCTATAGTTAATAATCCTCTGTAGCTCGCTTTCGAATCTAGAAATGGATTTCGAACTAAAACCACTGATCCTTCCAATTAGATAGCTTTGAACACAGAATTGCCAAGACAAAAACTGCTGCTACCTGTTGTTGACTTTTGCAGGGTTACTCTTTATCCCTATGCGAAAAATAGAGCGAATGAATCATGGAGTGAATCAGAAGTACTATCTAGAAATGATAACTATAGGAATAACATGTTACATTACCTAGAAGTCAATAACGAATATTTGCGTGAATCATCAAACGTATTACATTAACATGATATTCTCCCTAGCATTCGGACCCAACAACTAGGACACGAAATTAAAAATTGACTTTTACTTAACGAAAGATCGTATGAATCCGATGTTGGAAATAGATGAAAATTGTACCCTATGATTCTTTACCTTGGATGAATCTTCTGAGCGTGCTTTAAAAGTATGGCGGTGTGGTTCTTAAATTAAATATAAAAAAAAGCCTGGTTGAAAAGCCAAAACTTGTCTGGTCTACCAATTTACAGTTGGGTTCAATTCACGATGACCGGTTGCAAGAAACTTATGGCACTAAGCAAACACCGCATCGTCTCAAAACATTCTTTCAAAAGAAAAGATGTCAATATCGGATTCGTCCTACATATGAAAGTAGTGAAGGCAAGCGGTTAAATGTGAAGTTATACACAATTGCCTAGGATGGACCCGTGGAAGCGGCACACTTTCTCCAATGCCTTGTATAAGATTATCTTAATACAAAACCGACGTTGCTTACTACTTTCTCGAAGGGACAGAACTGAGAAAGACCTCCTCCACTTATCCACGAAGCAGCATAAATTAAATTTTAGCTCTATCCTGGATTCTCTAATGTCAGGAGGGAAAAGGACTGAAGAAAATTGACAAGACTACTCTTTTTTCTTGTCTTACATTTTTATTAATATATAATTACGTTCAGTTTTATCTTACTTTTAGTCCCTTTGAAGTGTCTAAATTTCTGGAAACTAAAATTAACACACAATATAATACTCAGACATTGAACACATATTTTCTTTCACTGAAACGCTGTAATTCAATTGTAATGTCTATCCCAAAAATACTTCTAGCATGCAAAAGACATTTATGCTGATGGACAACATACTGGTTGATAAAAATTGTGAATTATCATTGAAATATACAATATGAAGGCCAACATGGAATGCACATGTAGAAAATTTCTGAGAAGGCTCAAAGAAATGAGATAAATATACTTTTTATAAACTAGGAATTTATTTGATAATATAGAGATCATATAAATTACATTTTTTCTGCAATAAGACACTCTCATTTCTTTGATCCAGCCATCCTTAAGTAAGGATGACTAACTTCATGGATAGTATTCTCTATCCGAACACACAAAGGGTACATTAAATATCTACGTTATAGCACCAAGTTTAGAACAACACTTACATATTGGTAATTAACACCAAAATTCGAAAAAGACGTAACACCAATTTATATTTAGGCTTGCCATATTCCTCTCTTTGGTATCTTGTCTTGCTCTTTCCGGAATGTTCATACGCTACTGGAGAACGAATAATTTGAAAAATATTTGTACTGCACAATCCATCAAAGAGATACCAAGCTTTTGAAAGAGAATCAGTTTGGGAAAAATAAGGATAGCATTTAAATGTAAGAATTAAATAGTAATAGATATATCACCAAGAACAGAATTTGTATATATAATATTTTTGATAAATAATACTAAGTACAATTAATAGTAAAGTAATATGGTATAACTTATAACTAGTAAAGTACAGTACTGTGTTGTCACTTATGTTAAAACACCCTCCTTTCTTTATTTCACCCTCCCCTTCAAATTCAATTAACTGAGTACATCTGAGTAAATAGAGACCATTATTCTTTATACTTGTATGAAGATATTGCAGTAATATTTAAATTCTGGGACTCATGAAAATTATG